>BSBN01000122.1:3750000-5000000 GCA_027924645.1 Cunninghamia lanceolata
CTATTTTTCTATTGAATGTGGTATTTATTACTCCTTAAGAACATTACCTACTTGTAGGAACTGTTGTTCTTTGCAAATTATAGTTTGTTTCTATGCACAACTTCTAGATTAAACTCAGGAATCCTTGACTGTACATATAATATGAGTACCATCCAAGAAGAATATGATTCCCTAGTTTGAAATATTGAAATGCAACACATTATAACCATTAGATTTTTTTATAAAGGATTTGTAGGTCTATTGAGCTGTGTGCATGCCCTTTTTGCATCAATTTATTGGTTAATAAGCATTTTTTATGCCATTGCTAGGGATGGTGCTAAGGTTTAGAGTTTTTGAGTTCTTTTGATTAAGTGTTTGCATTTGCTTTCATAGTATATAAGATTTCTTTTCCAAGCAATTAGGATTACTTAGAAATTCAATCCATTTCTGAACTATCTACTAACATGGTGTAGGAATAGAACTATTAGCTCAAGCATCATTGCATGTGACAAAAGAGAGACCAGCTATGGATTTTTCTTCCATCAGATACAATACATGAAGGTGAAGACTACTTTGAACTACCCCTTAGACCAGAGGACATTGCAGATTTGGAAGCTATCAACACTTGGATCAAGACACAATGGCAGAAGAAGCAATAGAGAACCCATATGAGCTAGTTACATTTGCATTTCCCATCACAAACCAAGTGTGAGTCAATACCCTGAAGAATATACCCACTTTAACTCTACCAAAATTTCATGGGTTAATCAATAAGGATCCAAATAGATTCCTTTTTGAATTTGATGTCCTTTGTATAAGCTACAACTACACTACAGATGCATATAGACTCAAACTCTTTCTGGCCACCCTCAAGGATGCAGTCTTGCGATGGTTCATGTGGTTGGGTCAAAATTCAGTAGCAAACTAGGCTACCATGAAGGATAAATTTCTACAAAAGTACTAGGACTATTGTTGTGGAAGGGATATGAAGGGAGATGAAATCTTCCAGATGTCACAAAAGGGAGATGAACCCCTTGAAGACTATGTTGAAAGGTTTTAGTTTTGCCTCAAAAAGTCATGATAGAATCGACTCTCTCTAGAGTCACTCAAATTGGTATTCCTAAGGGGCATCAATGAAGAATGTATGGGTGCATTGAATTTAATTGGAATAGCAGATATGTTGCAAGTATGTGCTAATCACTGTTGTCACTGTTGTCAACATGTTTGTGTTGTCATTGGTGTCAACTGTGTCTTCTGATGAAGTTAGTGTGGTTTAGTGTTGTTTGATTCAATTGATTTGCTAAAAGGTAGTTTGGATTCTTTGTATAGATGCTAAAGGTGTTGAGAATATGCCTATGTAGTTGGATTTCCAAGTGCTTTTGAGAAAATTTGAATAATACCAAAAATAGTGTCTTGAAGGAGTCTTTTGGCTTATAGTATACTGCTTGATTTTTTGCTACGCATTTCTTCTATGTTGGAGATCTGAGTGTGTGGTTTGGATATGTTGTTGAGAAGTGGTGTGAGATACTAAATCCAGAATTTGGTGCTCTAGATCATTATGAAGTGAAATTTATATTCACCAATTTGAGAACAGGATTTGACAGTGTCTGATTTGTGCAGAGATGCCTAGGAAAAGTATTTTTCTCCGCATTTCTCTACAAAGTGGTTTTAGGTGTTACAGTTCTAGATTTAAGCTTATAGGATCCTTATCTACCTTCTATCCAAAAGGTTTGTGGTATGGTGCTGTGAAAATCAAGTTCTTGTGTAGCAGAGTTTGACAGTGTTGGTTGTGAGCAAACAGTGAGCCTTCTTCAGGTGAAAGTTGTTGTGGATGAATTTGTTGATTTCTAGGTAGCCTCAAGTTGTTCATGGATGTTTCTAGAATGTGTTAAATCTCTAGGCATGGTCCATAAGTTATGGTTGTGATTGTGGAAGCATGTGATGAAGAATCCCCTATATTTACACCATTTGGCCGACCTAGAGTTTGTGTTGATTGTGGAGTTGATTTGATGATTATGTGAATGTAGTGTAGCATGCTTGGATAGATTTGGATCTGAGATAAGGCTTAGAGTGGTTCACCTTCATTCCCTTGCATCATGGAATGTTTATATCCAGACCTAATTCAAATTTTGTGTGTTTGCCAACATTGGAGACTGTTTCAAGGATTGACGATTGTGTTGCCGACCTTGAAGATTGTTTCAAGGTTGACGGTGATATAAATAAGTGTCAAGAGTTCATGTGTGAGTGGATACACATGGTAGAGATGAAGTTTGTGATGTGAAAGTGATAAAAGGGCAGTAAGAGCTTTCATGAGTTAGATGAATGGATGTAGTGAGCATAAGGTCTCTACTATATTTCAGTATAGATTTGAGCGTGATGATTGTTGTGCTTCATTGGAACTGAACCCATGCATGTGTTAGATGCAATTATGTCAGTGAACCTCTTCTTCTTTCTTCTTTCTTTTTTAGTGGACAGTGAGTCCACTTAGACAGTGAGTCCCCTCTAGTGAGCATTCTTTATATGGCAGTGAGCCTCTTGTAATTTGTTGTTGCTACTACTTTATATTATGAGCTAATCCTCACCATGGTTTTTCCCTTTTAGGGTTTTCCACATAAAAATCTGGTGTTCTCTTGTGCATGGTGTTGATGTGTTTAAGCTTCTTTCATTTGATTTTCATTTTTAATCTTCATAACAGATTAAGTGTTTAAGTAAACTAATGAGGATGTGATTATGCTTATGAGGTTTGAAATTTTTGATACAATTAATTCAGCCCCCCTTTCAGCTATCTTGTGCCTTCAACAATTGGTATTAGAGCAAGGTCCCTTTGAAGAAATATTGATAGCTTGAGGTAGATCCAAGATGGTACACAAGAAGGATATTCCCTTGTTTGATGGATTAGACCATGCACTCTGGAAGGTAAGGACGGAATCCTTTCTAATTTCTCTTGGTTATGAGGTCTGGACATGCGTCAAGTCTAATTACACTATACCTAAGATAGGCATAAATACTGAAGATGAAATCAAAGCTACATAAATAGATGGTAAGGCAAAACATGCTCTCTTATGTGGACTTACTAATTCTAAATTGGTGAAAGGTGTGGATTTGAGAACTGCTAATGAGATTTGGAAAAGGTTGGAAAGTGTTTATGAAGGAGATGAGAAGGTTAAAAAGGCTAAAATGTAGAATTTGAAGCTCACTTATGAGACCATGTGACTGTTTGAAGATGAAAACATTACAAGCTACTTGCAGAAGGTGGAAGAAGTTGTTAGTGGCATAAAAGGACTTGGTGGGAAGATAGATGATCAAGAAGTGATATTGAAGGTACTTAGAACTCTTCCTAAAGCTTACAGTCATAAGGTTTTATCTATTGAAGAATTACAAAATTTGAATTAGTTTACCAAAGAACAATTGCTTGAACTCTAACTAGTTTTGAAATAAGAGAGTTTGGCACAAGTAGTAGAACTGCAAAAGATGAGATTGCCTTTTAAGATGGCAAAATAGAGAAGATTGTTAAATCAGATCCGGAAGACTTTGATGAAGTAGAAGCTAACTTTGTGAGAAGAATGAAAAAGGGTACTGGTAAGTTTAGTGGTAAGTTACCTTTTAAATGTTTCAGTTCTGGAGAAATAGGCCACTATGCTTCAAGATGTTCAGATAGAGCTCTGAGAATTAAGAATAAGGAAAACAAAGGAAGGTTTGTCAAGAAAAACTACTATGCAAGTGTTTCTGATGATGAATCTAATTTTGAAGATGATAATGATGACAAATGCTTATTTATTTCCACAAGAGATGAAACTTGTTCTACCAACTCTGGAATATGTGTGAAGGAAAGGAGTTCAGAAGCATGTGCTGACCCTAAAGACACTGTAATATCTGCTTTTCATGCTAGGAGTGAAAAGGCTGGTTGGGTCATTGACAATATATGCTCAAATCATATGACAGGTGATAAAAGTAAGTTTATTAAAATTGAAAAATTTGATGGTGGATTAGTTAGGTTTGCTAGTGATGAAGCTACTAAGATTTGTGGAAAAGGTTCAATTAGTTTCGATGGAAAGCATAACACTGATGATTTTCTTTATGTCAAAGGTTTAAAGCATAATCTCTTGAGTGTTGGATAGATGTGTAGCAAAGGGTACAACCTTATGTTTCGGGATGATGGGTGTGAGATCAAAAAAAGCTCCGGAACAGTAATTGCTGCTAGAAAGAAGACAGGTGGAAATGTTTATCATCTCAAAGGTGGTGTTAGCTATTGTCTTGCATCTCAGATCAGTGAGAGTTGGTTATGACATAGGAGATTGTGTCACATCAATTTTGATATCTTGGTAAGGATAAGTTTAGTTCAACCTGTGAGAGATCTTCCAAATTTAACAAAACCTATTACTGTTGTTTGTAATGAATGTTAGTTTGGAAAGAAAAATAGAAGAAGCTTTAAAAGAAAGGATCAGTCATCTACCAGATTGTTGGAGTTGGTGCATATAGACCTATGTGGTCCCACCAGAGTAAGGAGTTTTCAAAGTGACATGTATTTCATGTTATTTATTGATGATTGCTCTAGAATGACTTGGGTCACTTTTCTTAAGGAAAAATCAGAAGCCCTAGATAAGTTTAAATCTTTTAAAGCAGTGGTTGAAAATGAATTGGATATAAAATCAAATGTTTGAGGTTTGACAGATGTGGAGAGTTTACTTCTAATGAGTTTAACATGTTTTGTGAGAATCATGGGATAAAGAGGCATCTATCTACTCCCAGAACTCCTTAGCAGAATGGAGTGGTTGAAAGGAAGAACAAGACTATTCAAGAAGCTGTAAGGACAATGATAAAGGAAGCAAATCTAATGGAAGTCTACTAGAGAGAAGCAACTCATACTACTATCTACATACAAAACAAAGTACAAGTGAAAGCAAATAACACAAAGACTCCTTATGAGCTATGGTATGGAAGGATTCCCACTACTAAATATTTCAAAGTTTTTGGAAGAAAATGTTATATAAGAAGAGATGAAGAACTATGAAAGTTTGATGCAAGAAGTAATGAAGGTATTTTCCTTAGATACTCTAACAAAAGTAAAGATTACCGGTGCTATAATAAGAGGCTAAGAAATATTGTTGAAAGTGCTAATGTTAAGGTTGATGAAGATATACATAAGTTTTCAAAGATTAATGGATATGAATCAGATGAGTCTTCTTGCAAGGAAGAAGAAAAAACCAAAGAGAAGGAAGTATAGGTTGAAGCTCAAGAAATTCCATAAATAGAAGTACATGTTGAAGAACAAGAATCTCTGAAAAAAGCTCCTAAAACCCCCAAATATGTGTAGAGGCATCACACTGAAGATCAGATCATTGGTGACAAGAGCAAAGGTGTATTAACAAGAAGTAGAGCTGCTGAAGATCAGGTAAATTTATGCTTACTTTCCAAAGTTGAACCTAAAATAGTAATTGAGGCATGCAAGGATGAGTATTGGATCAAAGCTATAGAAGAAGAACTAATGTAGATTGAGAAGAATCAGACTTGGGAACTCATTCCAAGACTAGAGAATAAGAATGTGATTGGAACTAAGTGGGTATACAAGAACAAGTTGAATGAGAATGGAGAAGTGGTAAGGAATAAGGCAAGACTTGTGTGTAAGGGGTACTCACAAGTGGAAGGAATAGACTATGAGGAAACATTTTCCCCTGTGGCAAGAATGGAGGCTATTATGTTGTTTCTGGCTTATGCAGCACATAAGGATTTCAAAGTATATCAAATGAATGTGATGTCTAGTTTTCTAAATGGTGAATTGGAAGAGGAAGTATACATAGAGAAACCAGATGGATTTCAGTTGTCAGATAAACTAGATATGGCATGCAAGTTGAAGAAGACATTGTATAGACTAAAGAAAGCTCCCAGAGCTTGGTATGCATGTTTAGATAGGTATCTATTGCAATAGGGATTCAGTAAAGGGTCTGCCAATAGTAATTTGTACATCAAGGTAGGAAAAGATCAAATCCTAATTGGTGAGGTCTATGTGGATGACATAATCTTCAGTGGAAATGAAGGTATTTGTAAGAACTTTATAGATGAGATGCAAAGAGAATTTGAGATGTCAATGTGTGGAGAAATGAACTTCTTCCTTGGGCTGCAAATTAATCTCACAGATAAGGTCATTTTCATTTCTCAATCAAAGTATGTCAAGGAATTGTTGAAGAAATTTGGAATGGAAGATTCTAAACCAATTTGTACTCCCATGACAACTAGTTGCAAGCTAAGCAAGAATGATGAATCCCCTAAGGCTGATAAGAGAAAATATAGATCAATGATTGGAGGACTACAATACCTAACTACTACTAGACCAGATATCATGCATGCAATCTATCTTGTGGCAAGATTCAAGTAGATCCTAGAGAGTCACATGTCATGGCAGTGAAGAGGATATTTAGGTATTTGAAGGGTACTTCAGATCATGGTTTGTGGAATCCTAAGAACAATGAATTTAACCTAAGTGCCTACATAGATGCAGATTTGGTTAGATGTGTAGATGCTAGAAAAAGTACAAGTGGTGGTGCATTCTTTCTTGGAGATAGAGTTGTATCTTGGCTAAGCAAGAAGCAAGATTCAGTATATTTATCTACTATAGAGGAAGAGTACATTACGGAAACATTCTATTGTACACAAGTGTTATGGCTGAGACAAACCTTGAAGGATATCAAAGTTGAGTATGACGATCCAATTCCTATCTTTTATGATAATACCAGTGCCATTAACATTTCAAAGAATCCGGTGATGCATTCAAAGACAAAGCATATTTCAATTAGGTATCACTTTTTGAGAGAGAAGGTTGCAGAGAATGAAGTGAAGCTTGAGTATGTGCCTACAAAGGATCAGGTTGTTGACATATTCACCAAGGCTCTTCCTAAGGATACATTTGAGTATCTCTGGGAGAAGTTAGGGATTATTTCCCCTTCTTCTTTGAACTAGATGCATAAGGAGATGTATCAGTCTAGTGTGATTCAAGTTTCATTCTTTTCTGGACTGATGATGGAGGCTACCACTCAAGGGGAGCAAGTAGTGGTGTTAATGATTATTGCAGATAGGGAGAGTATATAGAGCAGTTGAGGAAAATACAAGTATGTGCAATATCACAATAAGGGGGAGAGAGTTTTGAAAAAGTATGTCACCCTTTGCCATTGATGTCAAAGGGGAAAAGATTTCATGTGAAAAACTAAGGGAGAGGAAGAAAGAAAGATGTATACAAGAAAGGGGGAGAGTAAGATTAGTGTAGATTTGTGTCTTGATGATTTTTCACATCATATCTTGCCATCAATGACAAACGGGGAGATTGTTACAAGTATGTACTAATTGGCGTTGTCATTGATGTCAACATGTTTGTGTTGTCATTGGTGTCAACTGTGTCTTCTGATGAAGTTAGTGTTGTTTAGTGTTGTTTGATTCAATTGATTTGCTAAAAGGTAGTTTGGATGATTTGTATAAATGATAAAGGTGTTAAGAATATGCCTATGTAGTTGGGTTTCCATGTGCTTTTGAGAAAATTTGAATAATACTAAAAAACAATGTTTTGAAGGAGTCTTCTGGCTTACAGTATACTGCTCAAGTTTTTGCTCCACATTTCTTCTATGCTGGAGATCTGAGTGTGTAGTTTGGATATGTTGTCAAGAAGTAGTGTAAGATGCTAAATCTAGAATTTGGTGCTCCAGATTACTGTGAAGTAAAATTTATGTTCACCAGTTTGAGAACAAGATTTGACAGTGTTTCTGATTTGTGCAGAGATGTCTGGGAGAAAATATTTTACTCTACATTTCTTCATAGAGTGGTTTCAGGTGTTGTAATTCTAGATTTAATCCTATAGCATCTGTATCTACCTTCTATCCAAATTTTTGTGGTATGATGCTCTGGAAACCAAGTTCTTGTGTAGCGGAGTTTGACAATGTTGGTTGTAAACAGAAGTGAGCCTTCTTCAGGTGAATGTTACTATGGATGAATTTGTTGATTTCTAGGTGACCACAAGTTGTTTTTGGATGTTTCTAGAATGTGGTAAAGCTTTGGGCATGGTCCACAAGTTATGGTTGTGATCGTGGAAGCATGTGATGAAGAATCCTTTATATTTACACCATTTGGCTGACCTAGAAGTTTGCACTAATTATGGAGTTGATTTGATGATTATGTGAATGTTGTGTAGCGTGCTTGGATAGATTTGGGTCTAAGCTAAGGCTTAGAGTGGTTTTCCTTCATTCCCTTGCATCATGGAATGTCTATATGTAGACCTAATTCAAAATTTGTGTGTTTGTCGACCTTGGAGACTATTTCAAGGATTGAAGATTGTTTCAAAGTTGATGGTGATATAAATAAATGTCAAGAGTTCATGTATGAGTGGGCACACATGGTAGAGATGAAGTTTGTGATGTGAAAGTGATAAAAGGGTAGTAAGAGCTTTCATGAGTTAGATGACTAGAGGCAGTAAGCAGAAGGTCTCCACTATCTTTTGGTATAGATGCGAGGGTGATGACTATTGTGCTTCATTGGAACTGAACCCATGCATGTGTTAGATGCAATTATATCAGTGAACCTCTTCTTCTTTCTTCTTTCTTTTTCAGTGGGCAGTGAGTCCACTTGGACAGTGAGTCCCCTGCAGTGAGCATTCTTTGTATGGTAGTGAGCCTCTTGTAATTCTATGTTGCTAATACTTTATATTGTGAGCTAATCCTCACCATGGCTTTTCCCTTTTAGGGTTTTCCATGTAAAATATGGTGCTATCTTGTGCATGGTGTTGATGTGTTTAAGCTTCTATCATTTGATTTTCATGTTTAATCTTCATAACAGATTAAGGATTTAAGTAAACTAATGAGAATGTGATTATTATTATGAGGGTTTGAAATGTTTGATACAATTGGTTCGTTCCCCCTATCAGTTGTCTTGTGCCTTCAAAAGGATATCTCTCAAATTGGATTTGATGAAATTTGTCAAATTTGTAGGAACTATTCATGTTCCACCTTAAAGAAAAATGGAGGCTCGAGAGCTCTATCTTCTACAAAAGTTTCTACTGGAGTCTCTAGGGTAGAACTCAGCAATCTCCTATCAAATATGAGGGAAGACATCATAAGCCATATAACAACTCAACTGGACATCCTACACATCAAGAAGAAGCAAGAGGCAGATGAAGCAAATTTGGTCAAATATTGTCCACATTGTCAACAAAAAAAGACCAACTATAAATGCAAACATATTGCTAGCATTTTTGAGGAAAGAGGTGAGAAGCTAGATTTTTGATCCTTAGAGGATGAATAAGACTAGGTGTTATATATTGCACAATGTAAGCCTTGGTAGCAGAGAAAAGGTATGCCTCAACACCCCTTGTCTAATAATGTTTCATTTCTAGGAGTTGCTTCAAACATCCTTAATTGGCATAATGTACCTTGGTATAACATGCCACAACAATCCTAGGCAACTATGCCACCTAGTTGGAACCAACAACAGGGGGTATGACCACAACAACCATTCCAAACCCCAAATTTGAATCCACAATGGCAATCCAATCAAATCCCATGGTCACAATAGTGGCATGGAAATTAGCCATGGCAAAACTCAAATGTGAATTACCCGCAACCACAACAAGCCCTACCACAACACCCTACCATTATGCCAAACATAACTTCACCTACTCCTGTACCACCCAGAGCCACTCAATTTCCCATTCAACCTACACCAAATCCTAACAATAAGCCTGCACAACAGGCTTATACTAATGAAACCATCTAATACCCAACTTATACGGTTGAGGTTAGTGATGTTCACTTATGTTCAGGCAAAATGCTTGTTGGACCTTCATCTCTGCTTATCATGGAACTTGCTGATGAAGAACCAGCCTATGACACTAACAACCATTTAAATAACTAGCATAGCCCTCTTAAACAACCCTCACCACATGAAGAAATAACCACAAGAAACCATGCATTTCCAAAAATATTAAACATGTATAAATCACCACCTCAACCTGAACCTGAATTTGATTTCCTTGGGCAATTAAAAAATGTCTGTGTAAAAATTTCTTTAGTCCAAGCTATTAAGGATGTACCTATATTTACTAAAACTGTAAGGGAGCTATGCCTTAAGAAACTAGGAAGGAAAAGAAAAGACCCCCAAACTGTCCATGTTATAGGACAACTTGCTGATATTATGTTAGGCAACTTAGTTGTCCCAAAGTATGCAGTTCCTGGTAGCCCTGTAGTTGATGTGCATATCAATGGAACCCTTATAAAAAATACTTTGATTGACTTGGGTACAACTATAAATGTGATGAGAAAAGAAACAATGAAAAATCTTTAGTTGATTAACTTAAGGCCTACACCAACAGTCTTACAATTACTAGATAGGTCAACTATCAAACCTAAAGGAATCATTGAAAATCTAGTAATCACACAAGACCCATGGGAATATCCTGTAAACTTCATGGTCCTACAACCCAAGGCCAACTTAGGTGGGTATCCACTCATTATAGGATGACCTTGCTTGGCAACAACAAATGCCTTTATAGGATGCAGGTTTGGCAATATGATAATTTCTAATGGAAATATAACTAAGAAATTGGTCCTTTATCCCCCAGCACAACCTTTTTCTAATATTGAACAAGCTATTTGGCTAGACCTAGAGGATAATGGCCAATATTCTCTTCAGACATTAATGACTTTTAAACGAAGCCCATTGATAAATATTTAGGATGAGGATGAGGTTCTTTCCAATATGATCCAAAACACTTATGGGAGGGACCCACAACAAGACCCATGTTTAGTATGCTTGAGTTTATTGCTACATAATATTTTTCCCACAGTGAGTAGACAAGCCTGTGCTTCCACTACCTGCATGTTCCATCTTTTGCTACCACATAGATGTAGCCTCAACTTATCCAGGTTAGATATTGGTTTTGTTATGACATCTAAAACACCAGTTGACATTACACTAGGTAGAACACTTAATATCAATAATCAATTAACAATAGTGCAACAATCTAAACTGTAAACATGTTGTTGAACACACAAAAGTACTAAGAGGGGGGTGAATCAGTACTTAATCAAATTCTTTCCTTATAAAAGCACTTAATCAAATGTAAGCATTTAAACCATGAGAAACAAAAGAGCACACAAGCACATAATACTAGATTTACGTGGAAACCCAAGATGGGAAAAACCATAGTGAGTACGCTGCCTGGATCCACTGTCCAAATCTAACCTGACAAATAAAAATAGTTTTACAATGAATTTTATGGGCTCCAACTCCCTAAAGTGCTACAACACTTACAAGAAGATGCTCCAACCTTTGTACCAAAACATTTGACAGATTCTGATGGTTCAATCACCTCCGTAACATCATCTCCTTTAACTCTTTTAAATTTAATTACTCAGATAACCTCAACTCCTCTACTCTATCATCTCTGCTCAAAACACCTCCGCAATACACTGACTTTGTTATGAATAGTGCATCATAGTCTCCAGAGTTACTTTTCAACTTCTGGATCATTTATCTTTTTTGCATACACATACACTCACTCTCACACACACACACACTCACACACTTTGAAACAATCTTCAATCCTTTATATATATCATTCACAAGTATTCCAAAACATCATCTTCATCAGCCTAAATGAAACATGTAACATGAAACATGCAACAACCTTGCCTGTCAACTCCCAAATCATCTGCGGTAATGTAGGAGTAAAATTCCACTATGTGGTTCATGCCAAGAGGTCTACTAGACCCAATTTACCTTTGCACACATTTCTATGTTGGTGCACTTCCAAACACATGGCACAATTACTCAATTACACCATGTCGGCAATGCAAACACTTATCCTTTCATACATTAGCTCCAGAACCAATGCGGTATTGAAGAATAGAGATATCATCATGTGGTTCATACCATAAACACAATATGACTTGAAAAACCTTCTCATGCACTCCTCTTTCTATTTCATGCCTCAGCTTGCTAGTGCAAGCAAACAAACACTGATGTCGATATCCCTTACATAGTCTAATTATATTGTCTTGATATAGAACATTGAAAAACATACTTGTGGTACTCTAGAACACTTGAAACCTAAACTAAACATACATCCTGACCATATGAACTTATCTTTCAAACAACAAAGCCAAAATGTGAGGCCTACTTATCTCACCTATTTTTTCTTACATCGTATAGACATTTTGATAGACATGTGGACATTGGGACTACTGATCACATTATTCTAGACTTTCATGACTTTTCATATACTTTGATTTGTTAGATAGAGCATGATGTGATGTTATAGCTCACATGATTAGATCTCATTTGATGTTACGTGATATTAACTTTGATGCAAATTGAAATATTATGTAGTTTTGATCCTAACTTATGATTAGGAAAATGCAAGTGAATTATGAATCATATAAATGATAGCATGTGTTATAATTGAAAATATCTATGATTATGTGACTGGGTCTGTGTGTGCATTTCCTTTCACTTCAATTATGATGAACATGTTCTATTGATCCATTTGTTGAAGTGTGCAGGTAAATTGTCCATGCCCATGGAAAATTTTGAGGTCATTCCAATAACCCTATGTGATATCAGTGTTTAGCCGACCTAGTCCCAAGAGGGACCAAGGTCAATTATGATGGAGCATGTTGAATTGTAATGTCTGTAATTGATGCTATTTTGATTAGGGTTTACCCTTTTTAATTGATTTATTGAGATGTTGTAAATTGGAATATTTGAGTTGCACTATTTTGATGCTTTTTATTTTTTGGGCTTTTTTATGTGAATTTATGGACCCCTTGGTGCTTATTTTGGTCAAATAATCACCCTAGGTCATACCCTTAGGGCCTCAGACCAATTTGAACATGTGAACCTTAGTTTAACCTTCATTTAGTCACCTTAACTTTACCCTAAAGTTAAGTGACGAAATTTGAAGTTGGGTGAGGTGGTGGACAAGTCTTGAGTCCACCATGACCAACTCCACTTCCTTAGGATATGGTCTCCCTTATCTTGAAGACTTAGGGAGTCTCCAACACGTCCAAGTGTGAGAGACCTCATTCCTATGATCTCACACATGTGTGAGAGCATCTTTGAGGGAATGGGTTTGTCTTGTTGGATAGGAGAATGACATGTGTCTTATCCTTATCCTTATGGAGTCTTCCATGTGGGATTCCCCTCTCCACTTTGCTCTCACACATGTGTAGGAGCATTTGTGGATGAGTGTGAGGCTTTGTGGGATGGGAGTGTGACATGTGTCACCTCCACATCCCTTAAGGGATTTTGAGGAGGAAGGAGAAGGTAACATGTGTCACCTTCTCATTCCTCAAGGCTCTTTGGTGTGGCCTATTAAACTCCATCTTTGAGAGATGGAGAGGGTTCTTCATTTTTTGGTTTTCTTTGTAATTATGGACTTGGGGAGATAGCTAGCATTAGAGGATTTTTGGAGTCAAGGAGATTGGAAGGAGGCTTTGGAGCTCTCCATCAAACTCTTACCAAATTTGGGCTTATAAGGTAAGCACCAAGGCTATATGCCTTCCTTTTGTTTTTACATTTCAATGTGTGTGATGAATGCTTTGTGTATTTTTAAGTTTTGGTGAATTTGTTGTGTGGTTTTCTTTTTAGGTGTTTGATGATGCTCTCCATTGAGAATATCTCATCTTGTTTTGGGGTGGGAGAGGAGTGAACCTCCTAGGGGTCAACCTCATTATATTTGGAGGTGTTGTTGGCTATGAGAGTGTATTTTGAAGTATTGGAGATTTTGGTGAAGGCAAGAGTGCCTTGGGTTTTTTTGTGACATTGAGATTTTGGTAAAGGCAAGAGTGCCTTGAGATTTTGACTTATTGTGATTTGGGTATTATGGTGATTTGGTGTTTTGGGTTTCCCCCTTGAGTTGAGAGTAGTCCACTATCCTACCCCCAAATATCCATGTAAATGGATTTGATATGTAAAATCCTTGGTAGGGTATGTTCTTTCTTTGTGAGAGTGTTGTTTGGTGTTATTTTCTTGTTGTGGTTTGAACCTGGTATATGGGTGACCTCCAAGCATGAGGGTGACTTGTTCCAAGTCTGCGGTTGGGAGGTGAGCTCCAATGGGCATGTGGAAACCTTTTTGTGATTCTTGCAGGTTTGGTGGTTTTGGAGTTTTGGTGAGCTTGGAAGAAATTTGGTTTTGGTGTATTTTGTATTGTATGGCATTTTGGTAGCCATGGCCTTGTGGCCTTGTAAAAGTGATTGTGGAATTTTGTGAGTAAATCTCATTTGTGTAACTCTTGCAAACAAAAGAAGAAAATATGTGTATCCCATTTATTTTAAATGAAGACTTGGCTATTTTATTTCCTTACATGGCGTTGTGAAAGATTAGTTTTACATGAATAAAGAAAACTCTTGCTTACCTCTCTTCTTACTCTCTACTCTCACCATTTAAATGAAATATTGCTTGTTGAAAAAAGGAAATAGACTTCATTTGCAGTTTACAAAAGGGAAATGATAAGAAAATACAACTATTTAGTTTTTTGAAAAGTAAAACAATCTTGTGGTAATAAATCATGTGGTTCTTCATATATATATGGGTGAAACCTATATTTTACTCTTGTTGTTTTAAATTATATAGTTCCCTATTTTTAATCAAAAATATAGAGAAAAAATAAATAAATATATATATATATATGTACCGTCATTGATCGTAGCAGGGGAGAAGGGGGAGTGGGGAGCGGGGCTGTGTGGAGCGTTGTCCCCCATTGAAGTCTTTAAACCTAGCAATGACCTCCATTAAGGCCACACCTCCCTGGCTCCGTGGTGCCACATAGAGCCCTCTGCTGCACACTTAACGTTCCCTGTGTTTTGTTTGACCTTATTTGTTTTGATTGCCCCTGCTTTATTTTATATATATATATATATATATATATTGCTTCATAATCAAATATTATATATTAAAAAGTGGATCAAAATTACATATGATAATGCCTCATAGGCTCACAGTCTGAATGATGGCTTGTAACAAAAATGCCTTGCAAACTTACTACTCAAAAAATTGTCCCATATGACCACGTAGGGTCTAGCAGAGTAAAACAAAATGTCACGCAGGACTTAACCCATACCCCCAAAAATAAACAAAAAAGAGGATTTACTTCAACCTCCATTACCTATCACCTAAACAACACTGCCAAATTAAACACCGTATCAACAATATAGAGAACCAAAGTACCTGTAGTGGCAATTCACATGAAACATATATTTAAGGCAAAGTCACAAAACTCCAGAACCCACTTGAAGTTTCTATCAAACAGCTCCATTTGCAAAATATTTTTGAGAAAATAAACCCCAACATTCACCTACTCCCTATGCACCAGAAGGGCCATGCCTTTCAAATCTAGCAGGAAGGGAAAAAACCTAACAACTGCGTCCAGATCTTGGAGAAGATGAAAATCAGCTAGCCATGGAATACCCAACCACAGTGAGGTTGCTTTGATAGTATCCTTCAGATTAACGAGAAGGTTAGGTATGAAGAGCTTCCTAACCTGTTGTTCTTTAATTTCTTTGGGGAAGCTGACGTCCATAACTGCTACAAGAAAGCAGGAAGAAATAGAAGTATCCATCCTGTGGAATTTGCCTTCCTCAATGAAACCTCTACCAAGGATCACTTTCACTGCAACTAGGGTTATATCATCATTTAGGCATAGAACTCATTTCAATCTTTTCTCTGTGATCATTCCCTTGAATACCAATTGCCTGACTGTACTTTCCAACTAAATCGGGGTGTCAACCCCCAAACAAACCATCCCTTCTATCGCCACGTGCATCACGAACTTGGTTCTGCCCGCCATTGCTGTGAGGCAAGAATGAAATTTTGGGATTATAGCTATGTTGAAGAGAGAGAAATCCTAAATCCATTGAGCCCTTCTCATCCCTTCGAGAGGGGAAGCTTCTAGTTGCATGGCCTGACAAAAGCTGAATTACCTTCTCATTATTGTTCATTTGAAGTGAGGGGACAAAGGATTGATTACTCTGCCACTGAAATGATGATTTATTAAGGCTATGACTCCTGAAAACTACTCATGGGGCATGAGTGATAAGAAAACTTGCCACCTTTTCTTGATAGTTGACATGTCAAGCCCTAGTCCTTCCACACCAAATTGTATGGAAGGACTCCCACCCTACCACCCATAGACTCAACATAGAAAGTTAGTGAAGAATTGCAATGTCAAAGATCTCTTTTATATTCCTTCCATCTGCACCTAAATTAGATAGAGCATTTTCCTCTGCATTACCTTCCATGTAAATGTGCTTTATTAGGACCATATCTAAATGGTCAAGAAGGGAGATTGTCTGTTCTAACATTGCATTCAACTTCCAGTTGATCATCTTCTTAGTTCAGAGACCATTAATTGTCAGTAGGGAATCCCCTTCTATTTCTAACTTTTTTATCTTAAGTTCTTGACAAAACCTTAGGCCTAAGATTAAGGATTGCATCTCTGCTAGATTGTTTATTCCTAACAGTAGATTTTTTGCCAATCTTCCAACTGTCTTACCATTCAAATCTTGGACTATGCACCCAGCACCTTAAATCCCTTTTTTTCCTCTTTCTACCCCATCAAAATTCAGTTTGAACAAGCATGCTTCTGGAGGGGTCCATTGCACTTTACACCTTTCAGCTCTTAGGTTGCCTTGGTTTGAAAGATCTAAGGATGGCATTGATAGACCTTTCCATCTTTTTTTCATTTCTGCATCCCAAATGGAGAATTTTTTATTCCTGAGACCACCTTCTACTACTCTTGTGTTCAATACTTCAACAATGTTCACCTCTAACTTGTTTAAAAAGGTATGGTAGGGCATTTTCTTATCCTAAAAAATCCTTCTATTTCTTTCCTTCTAAATTTCCCAAATTAGCATGGAAGGACTAGTAACCACAAGCCTCCAAATATGGATTCCTTGTTGAGAGATGGCCAAGACAAAAGAAGATCTAAAAGATTCAAGGGAAATGCTATGTACTAGTGTAGTTTAGCACACAACCAAAGCCAGCACCGAGTGGAGAATTCACAATTTAGGAAAAGATGATCTCCTGTTTCTTCCACCTGTTTACATAGTACACATCTGGATGGACCAGAAAAACCCAATTTCCTGAATCTATCCACTGTGAGAACTCTTCCTCTGGATGTTACCCATGTGAAAACACCCGCCTTATGAAGACAGAGGTTGTTCTAGCATAAAGTGGTTGGAAGGCTTGTTGATGCCCCTAAATTTCCTTTGAGAGCTCTGTAACCTTCCCTTACACTGTACTATCATGAGGGAGAAGCATTCCATCTCAAAACATATGTTCTTGTCTTGAAACTTAATCTATGATTCCTCATGACCTCTTTGAATGTTGCTGCAACTTTATCCTCCACCCCTAGAGCCCTAATATTTTTCCATTTTGCAATTTCTCCAATGTTGAAAGAAGAGGTTTCAACATAATCTCTTACTTTGTCTCCCCATCTAAGCTTTATGACCATTTTGACTGGATCTAGTTCTTCCCTTTCAGATAATTTGGAATGTCCATCCCAAGAGTCCTCCTAGAAAGAAGCTTTGCTTCCATCTATGATTTCCCATGTCAAATGGTTAGCGACCAGATTTCTACAATTACTTATGAAATTCCAAATCCTTGACCCCTTAGATAGGAGTCTTAGTGAAGATACTATTTTTCCTCTAAATATTTTTCTTTGACAATCTTGACCCATTTGAGGTCTTGGTTCAAGTGAAGGCCCACACCAATTTTGCTCTTAGTGCTAGATTTTGTAATGACAAATCTTTCAAACCAATGCCATCCACTTCCTTCTATTCACAAACCTGATTCCATTTGATCAAGGGGTATTTGTGCTAATATGAACTTCCTTGCCAAAAGAAAGTTTTCATTTTTTGGTTTAGATCTTTGAAGGCCACTTTAGAGAGTGGGAGATAGGACATCATGTAAGTCAGAATAGCAGAGATGATAGCCTTAAGCATCATCAGTGGCTTGCCCAAGAGATCCACTTTCTTTTCCAAGATGCCAATCTATTTTTTACCCTTTCAATTAACACCTCCCAAAGCTTCCCAAGCCTAACACCTTTTGCAAGAGGTAGACCCAAGTATTTGTATGGTTGTTGCCCTTTTCTAAAATTTACAATCCTAAGAATGCTATTTTCCTTGATGATGTCGATGTTGAAAAAGAACACTTCCGATTTCAATTGACTGACTTCCTAACCCGAAGCAGTCAAGTACTGATCCAAAATAAGTTTAAATTGCCTAGCTTCTCTTTCTTTGGCCATCCCAAAAAACATTGTCATTAACAAATTGTTGATGAGAAACTTCCTGCACCCCCTGTGAAATCTAAATCCCTTCAATTCGACCATCTTGTCTTGCCTTATGACTAGACCTCCCTAAAGCCTCCACCATTATGATAAAAAGAAAGGAGGACATAGAAGCTCCCTGTCTAAACCCTCTTGAAGCACTGAAGAAGCCTTCGGGGGAACCATTTATCAACATTGAGAAATTGGGGTAGGCCACCCACTCAAAAATCTAGTTGAGCCAAAGATTGTCAAAACCAAAAGAATCAAGAGCCTTGAACAAGAATCTCCAATTTACTCTGTCATAGGCTTTCTTGATGTCTAGCTTGATGAACATCACCAATTTTTTGATTCTTTGAACTGAGTGTATGGCTTCTTGGGTGATGATCACTCCATCTAAAATTGACCTTCCAAGAATGAATCCAGTTTGTTCTTCTGCTATTATGACTAGCAATATTAGTTTCAACCTGTTGGCTACTGCCTTAGCCAAAATTTTGTATAAGGTATTGCACAATGCAATAGGCTAGTATTCTTCTAAGGATTCTAATTTTTCTTTTTTGGGAATGAGTGCTAGAAAAGTATTGTTTATTTCCTTCAAAACCTTGCATGTGCTTCTCGATTCCTCGATAGCCTCTGTGACCTCCTGCCCCAAAAAGTCCCACCATTTTTGGAAAAATGCTACTAGGAACCCATCGGGGCCAAGAGCCTTATCCAGGCGTAAACTGAACAAGGCCTCTTTAATTTCTATTTCTGAGAATTTTCTATTCAGCAGTTTAGTATGATCTTCCAAAACTAGTCTAGGAATGTTTCTTAATAAATGTTGTTAGCTTTCTAAGGTTGACCCATCCCAGTCGTTCAACAAGTTTTGAAAGAAAACTACCACTTCCTTGTTGACATCCTCAATCTTTTCTAACATTCTCCCATCTACTGACTTGATTGAGGATATTCTATTGATCTCCCTCCTAGATTTTATAGAATTATGAAAGAATTTTGTGTTCTTGTCTCCCGCCCTTAACTAGGTTTCCTTGGACTTTTGGGCTAGAAAATCTCTTTCTTGGAAATCAAATCCCCCAACTTGCCCAGCATTTCTTTTTCTAACGAAAAGCTATTAGAGTCCATATCTTCCTTTATAAATTTTTCATTGAGTGCCTCAAGCTCTATTTCTACTTTCCTTTTTTCTTCAAAATATTTTTGAAAAATTCCTGGTTCCATTGTTTAATGTTTTGCTTAATGTATTTGATCTTAGTGACAATGATGAAGAGTTTGGATCCCTCTGGATTAATTTCTGACCACCATTGGTTTGCCAAATCCAAAAAACTTGGATCTTTAAACCACATATTTTCAAACTTGAACGAACATCTAACTAGTCTCCTTTCTCCTACTATTTCCAGGCAGACCGGGAAGTGATCTAAGCCTGACACTGGCATGATTTTACATTCCAAGATGAAGGGGAATTTGCTCAGATCACCCTTAAAAAGTAATCTGTCTAATTTCTCAATGATATTGCTATAACCTAGCCTCCTGTTGGTCCAAGTGAAGGCTCCATTTCCCATGGGAATTTCAAAAAGCAAATTCCTATCAACAAAGTCTTCAAAATCCATTTGTGATTGTAACTCTTCCAACTCCCCCTCTTTTATCCTATGATCTCAGGATTGCATTAAAATCTCCACCCAAAATATAGAAATCAAAAGCATGACTACTGCAAATGATATCTAACTCTTTCCAAATTTCTTTTTTCTCCAAACAAGAATTAGGGCCATAAGTGTTAATTAATAAGAAACATAAATTGGAGGCTAGGCTCCTTACCTTACTTGCAATCCAGGATCTGTTGGTTGCCACCTCCTCGATCATAACTACTTGAGGATACCACAAAGTGATTAATCCTCTAGGGGTACTGGTGGAATTGACCCCCAATGACTTCCATCTATATAATTTCTTACAAAATTTCTCTAACTTCCTAACCCAATTTAGTTTCTTAGATTAGCCAAATGTCTGATAGAGAAGAATCTATAAGATGCTTGAAAAGGAATCTATTTTTTAGGGGCATTTAGGCCCCTAATGTTCTAAGATGTGATTTTCATTGTATTTCAGGAAGGGGACCCCCCTTCCCTACTCTTAATAAATCCTCAATTTTTAGTTGACCACTGGCTTCACCATCTAATTTCAATTTCTTGTTATTTGGAGTGTGTCCTCTGGCTTTGGTTTCTCCACAGTCTAGAACTAATTTGATTGGGTTTCTCTGGCCAAGACCTAGGGATCCTTTGGTCTCAGGTCTTGCTCTTGCATCATCCTCTTCTTGATTCAGAGCTGCCAATTGCTTAGGGAGAGATAATTCTTCCTCAAAATCAAACTCTTGAACTTTGTCATCTTCATTCTCAATCCAATTCTCCTCTTGACCTTCTCCACCAATCTTAATGGAACTAGCCTTTGCTATTTTCACCAATTCAACCAATTTTTTTCTTGCTTCAATCAAAGAAATGAGATCTTTTTCCTAGATATTCAGGTGAAGCAAGTCTATTGTAGCTGAGATTTTCTTGTCTAAGCTTTGAACTTGTTCCCACAAAATTTTGAGTGAACCTATCTTTTCTAGATTTGACTTGGGGGCCTAATCCTTTGGGTCTCGATTAGGTTCCTTGCATGTGGGATCCTTTGAATGTTTAGGATCTGCTTCTATCTCTCTTTCTTCTCTTTAGATTGGCATCAATTGTTGTTATATGGAGCCTAATCAGACTCGAAGGTTATATTTACCCCACTTTTATCGGCGCGGTTTCCCCCCAAATTTCTACGGGGTCAAGGGGCAGCGCCTTTTTAGGTTTCCTTTCGTTTCTCCTTTTTCGTTTCTCTTTCTTTGTTTTTTGCTTTCATTTAGTTTTGGCTTTTTCTTTTCGTTTATTTTATTTTATTTATTTATTTATTTATTTAATTATTATTTTTTTGTTATCTTGTTGGTTCTCTCCTCTTGTTTGTTTTTTGTTTGCTTGTCTTCTTTGTGCCTTTATTGGTTTTTTATTATTGTTAGTCTTGTATCTTATCTCTGATAGGTAGTTCCCCTCTTCCCTTGCTATCTTGGCCTCTGCATCCCTCCTTTTCCACTGCCTCCCTCTTTTTAAGTTGGCTCAAGTCTACAAATCATCATTTTTATTTCTCTTCTCTTGCTCTTTTCTCCTGATGATGGATCACTGTGTGTGATTCGAAACATTGAGAGGAAAAAAACTTACATAGCCAAATCTAGAAGCATGGAGACATCAACATCATGGACTGTGGAAAAATAATGACAACTGCTTCCAAAGTTCTTTGCCTACTTTTTTCTGTAGAGCTTCTAAAGTGATTTCGCTTTCCCCATCTACTGCCCATGAAGTCAAGCCCTGTCCCTCCTTTCCTTCTGCCATTCTTCTTTTGTCCAACTGCTCCACAGGTTCCTTGAAGCTTTGTCCTTCATTGAGATATGCAATTTCACGCCTTTCGCCTTTCTACATTTTCGCTTTGTCCTCATTATCTTTTAACTTCCATTTATTTTCTTCATTTCCCTATATATATTATTATATATATTGCAATGCATTTAACTCAGCAGTTAAGAAAAGAGATTTGAAATATATATTCGCTATGTAGAAATCCTTTCCTGTATGTAAAATAACCACAATATATATATATATATATATATATATAGCTAAAAAAAGGGATTATAACCCTGCACAGATGCATTTTTTTACAAATAAAATTCGTGAGCCATTATCCTCTATAGAAAAATAAAATCTAAGAGAGAGCCTCCATGGAAATCATAGGATAACCTGCACAAAGAAAAAAAATAGAGAGATTGGAAAACTAAAGAAAAGAAGATTGGGTTAGAGTTGCCGAGAAGAATATAAAACAAAGATAGAATAAATAATTAGGGTTAGAGTAGAGAATATAAAATGCATATTGGAGACTAAATGAAGAAAAATAGATAAGAAGAGAAATTTAACTCTTTTGTGAACGTGACTCCTCATCCCCATTTCTCTCCTTGAAATTTGGAGGCAATGAAAAGGCTATTAGTCCTTTTGTTTTTTTAAAACCTAATCTTTTTCCTTGTTAAACTATTTTTGCCTCATAGAGATTTTTTAGGCTTTTAGTGGGGATTTTGGTGTGGGGAATATTATTGTTTTTTTAAAATTAATTTATTTATCCCTTCACCTTTGTATTTGTGCAAGCCTTATGTAATTTTAATTAATTGATCTAATTAGTTAATGTCAATGTATTTTATTTTTCATTCCTTAGGTGGGTGATGCAATGTTGTAATAAATTAATTTAATGGGTGTATTTAGATTTAATTACAATTTTTTTATTCTTTTAGTGGGGATTTTGGTGTGGGGAATATTATTGTTTTTTTTAAATTAATTTATTTATCCCTTCACCTTTGTATTTGTGCAAACCTTATGTAATTTTAATTAATTGATCTAATTAGTTAATGTGATGCAATGTTGTAATAAATTGATTTAATGGGTGTATTTAGATTTAATTATAATTTTTCTGAAAGGGCTTTTAGTGGGGATTGTATTTCTAAATTAATTTCTAATGTTAAATGAGGTGGCATTATGCTGTCAGATTTTCCCTAGATTAGTGAAAGGGCAAACTAAGTATTTTATTTCATGTCCTTACTTTATCACATTAATTATTAACAAGTAATTTAATTAAGTTGTAGATGGAATTAATTAATCTTAGTTATGCTATAGTTTCTTAGGGTTGGATTTTGATTCCTTTCAAAATCACATCACCTCATCTAGGAAACCTAGGGTTAGTTCCCAATTTGGAATCTACCCTCTTAGTGATGCCTCTCACATCACACAACCCCCTTAGTAGGCTTACATTTCGTAGGGGTTGCAAAAGGTGTTCGCATTACCCTAACATTTGATTGACGTTTTGCACCTTTGTGTGTATGCCACCAAGCACGCATGTTACGTGCGAGGGGGTTTTAGAGTCAAGTAGAAAAGTTTTTGATATTTCATGTCATGACCACATGACAAATGTGGACATGACATGTGTGTTGTGTGTCATGACTACATGGGAAATGTGGGCATGACGTTTGGTATTAGAGCCCAAGTTTAAACACTAGGCATTAGGGCACATTATTTATTCTGCAATTTTGTTTTAATTTTAAACACCTGGTTCATGTAGGATGCCACATATATTGAGATGAGGGTGCTCACGTGCCAGTGAGTCTAGAAGAGATGAGATACATGGTGCTTCATCAGCCGAGGGCTAGATTTTGCTAGTACCTGACATAGGACCTCAGATACTCGAGGCGCTGCAGGTAGTCCTAGCGAGAATACCACCAGTGATGGAGGGACCACATGTTGAGATACCGGTGACTTCTAAGGGTCATGGATCTGCTCATAGGGAGTGTAGTAGGAGTCCTCCCCCACACTGTGCAGATCATGAGGTGGATGTTATAGTGGAGTCCATGCAATATGACCCTTATTCGTATGGACAGTGGCATGAGGTAGATGCTCCTATTCGAGGACGCTGAGATCATGGAGACCCCATAAGAGACTTTCTTAGAATGAACCCACCTAGATTTGTAGGGACTACAGAGGGAGTTGAGGCTAAGGCTTGGCTCATCAGTCTAGATAGGTGCTTTGTGTTGCGTCCCTATGGGAGCAACATAAAAGCACGTGTTGCAATCCATTTACTGTGTGACGTTGTGGCAACTTGGTGGTACACTGAGGATCACAAGCACCACCTATCCTTGAACACACTTTCTAGGAGCACATTCCTTGAGCGCTACAGGACACGATACCTCTCAGAGCACTTTAGACAATGTCGTATTGATGAGTTCCACCATCTATAATAGATAGGATCCATAGTTGCACAGTATGAGTGCAAGTTTGTGGAGTTGTCACATTATGCCGAGTATCTGCAAGATAAAAAGCTTCTTGTTAGTAATTTTATTAGAGGCTTGAATCCTAGCATGGTAGGACCTGTTTGCATGGATGATCCACATACTATGAGTAAGGTCACTGAGAAGGCTCTCATTGTAGAGGAGATTTATGGGAAGAGCCATGGGCCATGACCACAGTTCTAGGACCGCAGTCGGCATCAAGACCAAGTGTTCCGTAGACCCCAACCACCTCATAGGGGCAGTTTTAGTTCTACATCTTTACCTCCTAGAGCTCCATAGCAGTAGTAGCAGCATCATCAACAGCAGAGGTCTAGACCACCACAGAGATCGTAGGGTGGCCATAGTCAAGTATGGCACTCATAGGGTCCACAAAGAGACTAACATCATCATGCACCTACTGCAGGACTAGCTAGGTCACAATAATCCTTTAGAGGGTCACAGGGTAGTACATGATGACCTGGAAAGAAACAGTCTAGCAAGACCCAGTTAGAGCATGTCTAGGCTCGGGGACCATGTTATGTATGTGGTGGTGTGGGGCACTTAGCTAGAGAGTGTCCATAGGGATATACAGTAGGAGGACAGCCACGCATCAGAGGTTCTGAGTAGATAGTGGGAGATGTGGGTAGATCCCACCGTACGTTTGTAGTGGTTGATAACCGTGAGGCTGACTTTCATGCCTCTGTTATTGAGACTACATGTATGATTGGAAATGTTCCCATTACTATTCTATTTGACTTTGGTGCTATGGATTCCTTTATTTCTCCATCATTAGTGGAGTGTTACAGGTTGGTGGCCTCTAGGCAGGATGTTAGGTGGGAGGTCAAGTTGGCCATAGGGACCAAGATGGTAGTAGATTCAGTGGTTCGTGATTGTGAACTAGCACTTGGAGCCTTCACTACTATAGTAGACCTCAGGGTCATTCCCTTAGGGTCTTATGGAGTGGTGTTAGGAACAGATTGGCTTACGACTCATAGAGCCAATCTTGATTGTCACTAGAAGGCGATAGGTTGCCTAGATGACCATGGCATGACAACAAAGATTATGGGCATTCAGAAGCCCACAACAGTATGCATGATTTCTGCTAAATAGCTTAAGCATTGTAGGTGGAAGGGTTGTCAGATGTTTGCAATTACAGTCAGTAATAGATTAGAGGATGAGTTAGAGGCTTCACTAGATGATCATCCCATTCTTAGAGAGTTCATAGATCTCTTTCCACCGGAGCTTCCAAGGATGCCTCCTCATAGAGAGGTTGATTTTCATATTGTTCTTGTACCAGGTGTCGAGCCAATGTCTCGCGCACCTTAATTGATGGCTACACATGAGCTTACAGAGCTCAAGCATCAGTTGGATGAGTTGCTTGAGAAGGGGCACATCTGACCTAGTATCTCACCTTGGGGTGCACCAATCATCTTCGTGAAGAAGAAGGATGGGTCTCTTCGACTTTGTATGGATTATAGGTGGCTGAATAAGGTGACGGTGAAGAACCATTATCCTTTTCCTAGGATTGATGATCTGTTTGACTAGATAAAGGGAGCCAGAGTGTTCTCTAAGAATAACTTGAAGTCTAGATACCATCAGTTGTGCACTATAGAGGTAGATATTCATAAGACTGCCTTTCAGACTTGAATGGTCACTGTGAGTTCACTATGGTGCCCTTCAATTTGACGAATGCCCCTGCAGTGTTCATGAGTCTAATGAACAAGGTGTTTCGTACATATCTGGATTAGTTCATGATCATATTCCTAGATGACATATTGATTTATTCACGGACTAAGGAGGAGCATGATGAGCACTTGTACCAAGTTTTACAGTGTTTGAGAGAGAAGCAGCTTTATGGCAACTTGGCAAAGTGTGCCCTCTTTAGATTAGAGGTTTAGTACTCGGGTCACATTCTATCTGGCGATGGTATCTCAATAGATCCATCAAAGATTAGAGCTATTAGGGATTTCCCAACACCCACCAGTGTTATAGAGGTTAGGAGCTTCATGGGGCTAGCAGGATATTATCACAGATTTGTTGAGGGCTTTTCCAAGATAGCACACCCTATCACTTCCTTTCAATGGAAAGGGAAGAGCTTCATGTGGACAGAGCAGTGTGAGAGGGCCTTTGGAGATCTCAAGGAGCATCTCACTAGTTCTCCTATCTTATTAGTACCTGATCCAATAGAAAACTTTATGGTATGCACTGACACATCTTTAGAGGGATTAGGTGCAATCCTCATGCAGGATGGTCAAGCGATCGCGTATGAGTCACAAAAGCTCAAGACCCATGAGCTAAACTACCCTACTCATGATTTGGAGCTTACAATAGAAGTTCATGCTCTTGTTCAATGGAGGCACTTCCTTTTGGGCTGTTGTTTCAAGTTACACTCTGACCATCATAATCTATAGTACATCTTCACGTAGCCAAATCTAAATGCCTGCCAATGGCATTGGATGGAGTTCCTATGTGAGTATGACTTTGATGTGCATTACATCAAAGGGAAGGAGAACTTGGTTGACAATGCATTGAGTCAGAAGCACCACAAGGTCCTAACCTTGACTTTAAGTGTGGACTTGAGAGGGTGTATCTTGTAGCATTTGCCATAGGATGAGTGGTTTCTTGAGGTATAGTAGGAGATTCAGTCATAGATGGCCCTTATGGGCAAGTTTGTAGGATATTCTCTTGAGGCAGATGTACTTCTTTGACATCAACAGTGTATCTATGTTCCCCTTATAGGTGACCTTCATTCAATGGTTTTATTAGAGGCTTATAGGGCACCATATGCAGCACATCCTGGGGTGAAGAAGATGCATGCCAATTTGAGACAATTGTATCATTCGGTAGGGATGAAACGTGATATTGCAGGTTTTGTAGCTCGATGCCTTGAGTGCCAAAGGGTCATGGCCAAGCATCAACATCCAGTAGGGCTTCTGTACCCTCATAAAATACCAGAGTGGAAATGGGAAACAATTTCCATGGACTTCATAGTTGATCTACCTATGTCTTCTCGTCACCATGATGCCATCATGGTGACAGTTGACAAGTTGACCAAGGTGGCACATTTTTCACCAGTACGCATGACATACAATGCACCTATATTGGCAAAGGTCTTCTTGGACGACATTGTGAGACTTCATGGAGTTCCTCATCGCATTATAGCTGACAGAGATTTAGTATTCACATCAGCCTTTTAGAGGGCATTATAGCAGGCATTGGGCACTCAGCTCTGTTCCAAGTATGAGGTGAACCAGTATTGTCATTGATGTCAACATACTCATATTGCATTGACAAGAAGGATTCGATGAGTAGTGTGCTGAGGATATTGAGAAAATTAGCCTCAGTCAGGAACAGTGAAGAAAAGTGATGAGAAGAAGGTAAATGTATTGTACAGGATGCGAACTAGAGGATGCGGATTAAAGGGTTTGTAGATATGAGTCTTGAGATACTTTAGTTAAGATTTCAGAGGTTCGCATGCGGATCTGAAGGAGTTGTGGCTGTCGGTGTGGAACTGGTTCCAGCAAGTGTTCAGAGGTGACAGAGGATCACATAAAGGTCTGGTGAGGTCTGGAATTGTATAATCCTAATCTGCGGTTTGGAAGGAGTGTTTGGGATGTCCTTGTGATGTGTCATCTCGAGTTGTGTATGATTTTGAGGTCCAAAAGTGCCTTTTGCATTGTGACAGTGGCGACAGACTGTGTTCTTGAAGTTCCATATGAGGAAGAGAAGAGATTCCAGTAAGTAGAGAAAGTGCGGATGTACCTGGTCATTCAGGCAAGCTTGTGAAGGTTCTTGGATCATGATGAGGTTGTGTTGTTGGTCCGCATTGATGGTAGAGCCCGGAATTGAAGTTATTCTTCCGGATGAAGTTCTTGTTCCGACTAGCCAACCGGATGAGTTGTTCATCCTGCGAATGTTCTTGTGATGGCCGACCGGATGTGTTATTCATCTTGCAAATATTCTTATGGTTGATTGCCGACTTAGATGATTGTTCCTAAGTTGATGTCTTGTATAAATAAAGGTTTGTGAGTTCATTTAGTAGTGTGGATTGTGTGAATGAGTGTGGTGTAGTGAAGAGAAGTGTGAAAGGCAGAGCAGGGGTTTTGGGCTTAAATGGAACTGATTCGGACATAGTAGAGATGTCATTCTCTAGTTCAAGATTGTGATTCTTATCACTTTGTAGATAGTGTGTCTCCTTGTAGGTAGTGGGCCTCTTTATGAGTAGTGTGCTCGGGCAGTGAGCCCTAATTGGCAAGTGCCATTCTTTTTCTTATTCTTTTAACAGAGAATAATCCTTGGGTTAATCACCCCATGGTTTTTCCCTTAACCGGGTTTTCCACGTCAAAATCTTGGTGTTCAATGTGTTGATGTTTATCTGCTCTTGTGTTTGTACATTTTACTTTCATGGATGATTAATTGATATGCTGTTAACTAACAAAGAAGAATCAAGTGTTTGAAGTAAAGAGCAAGTTTTTATACAAATGATTCACCCCCCCCTCTCAGTTGTATGCCCTAGATCCAACAATTGGTATCAGAGCCAAGTCCCTCTGAAAGGAGCTTAACCGCTTGAGGAGATCTAGGATGTCGTCATACAAGAAGGATAGTCTGAAGTTCGACGGAACCAACTTCACCCTCTGGAAAGGTCACATGAAATGTCACTTGGAATGTATGGGAAAAGCATACTTGGCCATGGTCTCAAAACCATATGTACCTCCACAAGGCGGTCCGACAACTCTGAATGAAATCACAGATGCTGAAAACAATCTGCGGACCAAGGAAGCTCTTCTAAGCGCATTGAATGACTCAGATCTCTCAAATGTTATTGACCTACCAACTGCATATGAGATCCTGACTAAACTGGAACTTCTGTATGAAGGAGATGAGTTTGTCAAAAGTGCAAGGTTGCAAAGTCTGAAAGGGAAATTTGAAAGATTGAAGATGAGAGATGATGAAAACATCACTACCTTTATGCCAAGAGTGAATGAGCTGGTATGTGGAATTAGAAATGCTGGTGGAACTCTAGATGAAAATGAGATTGTTTGCAAAATCCTCAGATCCCTTCCTGCTGCCTACAAAATCAAGGTTGCTGCCATTGATGAATTTAGAGCCCACACAACTGTCACAAGAGAACAATTGGCTGGCAAGCTAGCTGCATTTGAAATGACCGAGTTTGGAGATGATCCTCCCAAGACTGAATCTGCTTTCAAAGCCAGTGCCTATGTGAAAGGCAAATAGAGATTTGATCCAGGTGAAAACTCTTCAAGGAAGATGTCATGGTATGATCAAGCAAGAAGAGACATGGAAGAAGAAGAAGCAGAAACAGCTCAACTTGAATCCCTCATTGCAAAGAGACTACCAAGAGGATCCGGTAAGTATGAAGGAAAACTACCCTTTAAGTGCTTTAACTGCAATAAGATTGGTCATTTTGCTTCAAGATGTCCGGAAAGATCTGCAAGGACTAATATTAATAGACAAAGGTTTCAAAAGAACTGCTACTATGTTCATGAAGAAGATGACAATGAAGGAGTAACAGATGATGAATCAGAACTAGGAAGCAAATCCGGAAATGAATGGGTGTTTATTGCCATCAAGGAAGAAGATTCAATACTCTCTGAATCTATCAATCACAAGGTTGTGGAAAAAGCTTTAGCTGTTCAAGTGGAAGAAAAGGATGATTGGGTTATTGACAATGGATGTTCTCATCATATGACTGGTGACAAGGATAAGTTCTTGGATTTGGAAAGGTATGAAGGAGGAATGGTAAAATTTGGTGACAATTCTGCTGGCAGAATTAGAGGTAGGAGAACTATTTCCTTTGATGGAAAGAGAAAAATAGGTAATGTACTATATGTTGAAGGATTGAAGCACAATCTTCTCAGTGTTGGTCAGTTAGTAGACAAAGGCTATGATCTCCGGTTCAAGAATGGAAAATGCAGAATCTTTACAAGTTCCGGAACTAAAATTGCATCCGGTACTCAGACAAAAGGTAATATCTTTCATCTGGTTGGTTCAAATAAAAGTTGTCTATTTGTTTAAATTGATCAGAGTTGGTTATGGCATAGAAGAATGTGTCATGTAAATTTTGATAACATCATCAAGATAAGCAATACTCAGGCTGTAAGAGATCTTCCAAAATTGATGAAACCTACAAATAGTTTGTGCAAAGAATGTCAGCTAGGTAAACAAAGCAGAGTCTCTTTCAAAAGCAAAGATCAGTCCTCTACCAGATTGTTGGAATTAGTACATACTGATCTCTGTGGTCCGACAAGAATCAAGAGTCTACAAGGTGATAGATATTTCATGTTGCTAATTGATGACCATTCTCGGATGATGTGGGTTACCTTCCTAAAGGAGAAATCAGAAGCCCTTGAGAAGTTCAAAATCTTCAAAGCTATGATAGAGAATCAAACTGGATTGAAACTGAAGTGTCTAAGGTCTGATAGAGGTGGTGAATTTACATCTGGTGAGTTCATTGACTTTTGTGAGAAGCAGGGTATAAGAAGACAGTTGTCTACTCCTAGGACTCCACAGCAGAATGGAGTAGTTGAGAGAAAGAACCGGACCATCCAGGAAGCTGCCAGGACAATGATGTTGGAAGCAAATGTTCCTCAAATGTTTTGGAAAGAAGCTATCAGCACTGCAGTCTACACTCTCAATCGAGTTCAAATTAGAAACAACACTGGTAAGACCCCTTATGAACTCTGGCTTGGCATCACTCCTACTATGAAATATTTCAGAGTATTTGGTAGCAAGTGTTATATTAAAAGAGATGAAGATCTAGGAAAGTTTGATGCTAGAAGTGATGAAGGAATTTTCTTGGGTTACTCCACTCAAAGCAAAGCATACCGGTGTTACAATAAGAGATTGAGGAAGATGATAGAAAGCACTAATGTGAAAGTTGATGAAGGAATTGAGAAGCCCTCAAGGTTTTATGAGTTTGATGAGGATGACCAAGATGGTGTTCAAGTTCAAGGAGCTCAATCCTCTCCGGTAAGTCAGAATCAGCCTGATCTGGTAAATCAGGAAGAAGAGATAGGTCTGAATGAGCCTGATCAAGAAGCAGCAGTACAGAATGCTCCCAAAATTCCAAGGTATGTAATACAGAACCACTCTGAAGATCAGATCATAGGTGACAGAAACAAAGGTGTGCAAACTAGAAGGAATGTTGCTCAAAATCAGGATGAATGTTGTCTGATTTCAAAGATTGAACCCAAAATAATAAATGAAGCTTGCAATGATGAAAACTGGACCAAAGCAATGGAAGATGAATTGATGCAAATTGAAAGAAATCATACTTGGGATCTTGTTCCCAGACCTAGAGACAGGAATGTGATTGGAACCAAATTGGTTTTCTGGAACAAACTAAATGAAGCTGGTGAAGTAATCATAAACAAAGCTAGATTGGTCTGCAAAGGCTACTCTCAAATAGAAGGAATTGATTTTGAAGAAACCTTTGCTCCGATGGCAAGAATTGAAGCAGTCAGATTACTCCTTGCATTTGCTGCCTTCAAAGACTTCAAGGTATATCAGATGGATGTCAAGTCTGCCTTCCTAAATGGTGATCTGAAAGAAGAAGTTTACATTGAACAACTGGATGGATTTCAATTGTCTGATAATGATGATATGGTCCGCAAGTTGAAGAAACCTTTGTATGGATTAAAGCAAGCCCCAAGAGCATGGTATGAAAGGTTGGATAAGTATCTTGTGTAGATTGGATTCAACAAAGGTACTGTTGACAGCAACTTATATTTCAAAATTGATCATGAAAACATTTTGATTGTTGAAGTGTTTGTGGATGATATCATTTTTGGAGGAAGAGATAGTATGTGCAAAACTTTTGCAAATCAGATGAAAAGTGAGTTTGAAATGTCTATGCTTGGTGAAATGAATTTCTTCTTGGGTCTACAAATTACTCAAACAAAGAAAAGGATCTTTATTTCTCAAACCAAATATGTGAAAGAATTGTTGAGGAAATTTGGTATGGAAGATTCAAAGCCATTGAACACTCCCATGGCAACCAGATGTAAGTTGAGCAAAGATGATGACTCCCCAAAAGCAGATCAGACAAAGTATAGATCAATGATTGGTGGATTGTTGTATCTCACTCAGACTAGACCAGATATAATGCAGGCTGTTGGTCTTGTGGCAAGATTCCAGGCTGATCCTAGAGAATCTCATGTTATGGCAATCAAAAGAATTTTTAGGTACTTGAAAGGAACAGTTGAGTATGGTCTATGGTACCCTAGAGATCTAGATTTCTCTCTTCATGTTTACACAGATGCAGATTGGGCAGGAGATGTGGATGACCAGAAGAGCACCAGTGGTGGAGCATTCTTTTTGGGGAAGAGATTGGTTTCTTGGCTAAGCAAGAAACAAGATGCAATATCTTTGTCTACAACTGAAGCAGAATACATAGTAGCAGCAGGTAGTTGCACTCAAATCTTATGGATGAAGCAAATGCTAAGAGACATTAAAGTTGAATATGAGGAGCCTATCACAATTTTCTGTGATAATTCAAGTGCAATTAATATTTCCAAGAATCTAGTATTGCACTCTAAGACTAAGCACATATCTATCAAGTTTCACTTTTTGAGAGAACAAGTGAACAAGGAAGAAGTCAGGTTGGAGTATGTTCCCTCCAAGGATCAGATTGCAGATATCTTTACTAAACCTCTTCCCAAGGACTCTTTTAAATATCTCCAGGAGAAGTTAGGGGTCATGGCCCCTCCAGTGATGAACTAAGATGCATTGATGTGCATCAGTCCGGTGGATATCACAGTCATATCTTGTGATTCGGACTGATGATGGGGAGCTGCTACTAAGGGGGAGCAGCTGGTATGACTCTGATGTGTTAGAATTGAAAGTATGATCCCTTTGCCATTGATGTCAAAGGGGGAGAGAAGACATGTGAAAAATAAGTGGCTGATGATCAAAGGGGGAGCAGTAAATGAGGAGAAGACATGTTGCTGATAGGGGGAGCTGTGACAGAAAGGAGAAGTTCTTGTCTTGATGGTTTTTCACATCATATGTTGCCATCAATGACAAAGGGGGAGATTGTTGCAAGTATGAGGTGAACCAGTGTTGTCATTGATGTCAACATACTTATATTGCATTGACAAGAAGGATTCAATGAGCAGTGTGCTGAGGATATTGAGAAAATTAGCCTCAGTCAGGAACAGTGAAGAAAAGTGGTGAGAAGAAGGTAAATGTATTGTACAGGATGCGAACTGGAGGATGCGGATTAAAGGGTTTGTAGATATGAGTCTTGAGATGCTTCAGTTAAGATTTCAGAGGTCTGCATGAGGATCTGAAGGAGTTGTGGCTGTCGGTGTGGAACTAGTTCCGGCAAGTGTTCAGAGGTGACAAAGGATCATAGAAAGCTCTAGTGAGGTCTGGAATTGTATAATCCTAATCTACGATTTGGAAGGAGTGTTTGGGATGTCCTTGTGATGTGTCATCTTGAGGTTTGTATGATTTTGAGGTCTGGAAGTGCCTTTTGCATTGTGACAGTGGCGACAGACTGTGTTCTTGAAGTTCCGGATGAGGAAGAGAAGAGATTCCAGTAAGTAGAGAAAGTGCAGATGTACCTGGTCATTCAAGCAGGCTTGTGAAGGTTCTTAGATCATGATGAGGTTGTGTTGTTGGTCCGCATTGATGGTAGAGCCCGGAATTGAAGTTATTCTTCTGGATGAAGTTCTTGTTCCAACTAGCCAACCGGATGAGTTGTTAATCCTGCGAATGTTCTTGTCATGGCCGACCGGATGTGTTATTCATCTTGCGAATATTCTTATGGTTGATTGCCGACTTAGATGATTGTTCCTAAGTCGATGTCTTGTATAAATAAAGGTTTGTGAGTTCATTTAGTAGTGTGGATTGTGTGAATGAGTGTGGTGTAGCGAAGAGAAGTGTGAAAGGCAGAGCAAGGGTTTTGGGCTTAAATGGAACTGATCCGGACATAGTAGAGATGTCATTCTCCAGTTCAAGATTGTGATTCTTATCACTTTGTAGATAGTGTGTCTCCTTGTAGGTAGTGGGCCTCTTTGTGAGCAGTGTGCTCGGGCAGTGAGCCCTAATTGGCAAGTGCCATTCTTTTTCTTATTCTTTTAACAGAGAATAATCCTTGGGTTAATCACCCCGTGGTTTTTTCCTTAACTAGGTTTTCCACGTCAAAATCTTGGTGTTCAATGTGTTGATGTTTATCTGCTCTTGTGTTTGTATGTTTTACTTTCATGGATGATTAATTGATATGCTGTTAACTAACAAAGAAGAATCAAGTGTTTGAAGTAAAGAGCAAGTTTTTATACAACTGATTCACCCCCCCTCTCAGTTGTATGCCCTAGATCGAACAAGCTCAACTTTAGTTTACCATATCATCCTGAGACAGATGGGCAGACTGAGAGGGTGAATCAGGTCTTAGAGGACATGCTTCACATGTATGTGATGGATCATCAGTTAGGATGGGAGGACTACTTGTACCTAGTTGAGTTTTCCTACAATAACGAGCATCACAACTCGTTAGGTATGCCTACCTATCAGGCCCTGTATGGCAGACCTAGCAGGACTCTGTTGAGTTGGGACCGCATCAAGGATAGGGTTACTATTGGGCTAGAATTGGTGTAGGATATGGAGCTGCAGGTTGCCTTGATCAGACAATAATTGTAGGAGGTACATGATCGTCAGAAGAAGTATGCTAATGCCAAGAGATTAGATCGGAGCTTCTCAGTCAATGACAGGGTATTCTTGAGAGTGTGGCTACATAAGAGTCCAATCAGTTATGGAAAGGGCTCTAAGCTTGCACCAAGATTTGTTGGGCCTTTTGAGATACTAGAGCATATAGGACTTGTAGCTTACTGTCTAGCCTTGCCACCTAGCCTATCACACATCCATGATGTGTTTCATATATTTGTATTGAGGCATTATATATTTGATATGGCTCATGTCTTGGATTGGGGTGCCTAACAAGTAGAGTCAGACAGACAGCTGGCATTGGAGCCAATTCACATATTGGCTCGTCAGACACATGGCCTTAGAGGATGAGAGCTGGACCAGGTCAGAGTTCGATGTGACTATTATGATGAGGTCTCGACTACATGGGAGGATGCTGCTAGCTTGAGGACACTTTATACCCACCTCTTTGTTGACTTCCAGGAGGAAGTTTAGTCTTAGGGGAGGAGGATGTGAGGCCTACTTATCTCACCTTCTATTTTTGCTTACATCATATAGACATTTTGATAGACATGTGGACATTGGGATTGTTGATCCCGTTATTACAGACTTTCATGACTTTTCATATACGTTGATTTGTTAGATAGAGTATGATGTGATGTTATAGCTCGCATGATTAGATCTAATTTGATGTTATGATGTTATGTGATATTTACTTTTATGTAAATTGAAATATTATGCAGTTTTGATCTTGACTTATGATTAGGAAAATGCAAGTGAATTATGAATCATATAAATGATAACATGTGTTATAATTGAAAATATCTGTGATTATGTGACTGGGTGTGTGTGTGTGCATTTCTTTTCACTTTGGCTATGATGAACATGTGCTATTGATCTGTTTGTTGAAGTGTACAGATAAATTTTCCATGCCCATGGAAAATTTAGAGGTCATTCCAGTAACCCTATGTGATATCCGTGTTTAGCTAACCTAGTCCCAAGAGGGACCAACGTCATTTGTGATGGAGCATGTTGAATTCTAATTTCTGTATTGATGTTCTTTTGATTAGGGTTTACCCTTTTTAATTGATTTATTGAGGTGTTGTGAATTGTAATATTTGAGTTGCACTATTTTGGTGCTTTTTATTTTTTGGGTCTTTTTATGTGAATTTATGGACCCCTTGGTGTTTATTTTGGTCAAATAATGACCCTAGGTCATACCCCTAGGGTCTAGGACCAATTTGAACATGTGAAACTTTAGTTTAACCTTCTTTTAGTCACCTTAACTTTACCCTAAAGTTAAGTGACGAAATTTGAAGTTGGGTGAGGTGGTGGACAAGTCATGAGTCCACCATGACCAACTCCACTTCCCTAGGATATGGTCTCCCTTATCTTGAAGACTTTTGGAGTCTCCAAGACCTCCAAGTATGAGAGACCTCATTCCTATGCTCTCACACACGTGTGAGACCATATTTGAGGGAATGGGTTTGTAATGTTGGATAGGAGAATGACATGTGTCTTATCCTTATCCTTATGGAGTCTTCTGTGTGGGATTCCCCTCTCCACTTTGCTCTCACACATGTGTGAGAACATTTGTGGATGAGTGTGAGGCATTGTGGGATGGGAGTGCGACATGTGTCACCTCCACATCCCTTATGGGATTGTGAAGAGGAAGGAGAAGGTGACATGTGTCAACTTCTCATTCCTCAAGGATTTTTGGTGTAGCCTATTATACTCCATCTTTGAGAGATGGAGAGGGTTCTTCATTTTTTGGTTTTCTTTGTAATTATGGACTTGGGAAGATAGCTAGAGTTAGAGGATTTTTGGAGGCAAGGAGATTGGAAGGAGGCTTGGGAGCTCTCCATCAAACTCTTACCAAATTTGGGCTTATAAGGTAAGCACCAAGGCTATATGCCTTCCTTTTGTTTTCACATTTCAATGTGTGTGATGAATACTTTGTGTATTTTTAAGTTTTGGTGAATTTGTTGTGTGGGTTTCTTTTTGGGTGTTTGATGATTCTCTCGATTGAGAAGAGTTCATCTTGTTTTGAGGTGGGAGAGGAGTGAACCTCCTCGGGGGCAACCTCATTATATTTGGAGGTGTTGTTGGCTATGAGAGTGTATTTTGAAGTATTGGAGATTTTGGTGAAGGAAAGAGTTCCTTGAGATTTTGACTTATTGTGATTTTGGGTATTATGGTGATTTGGTGTTTTGGGTTTCCCCCTTGAGTTGAAAGTAGTCCACTCTCCTACCCCCAAATATCCATGTAAATGGATTTGTTATGTAAAATCCTTGGGAGGGTATGTTATTGCTTTGTAAGAGTGTTGTTTGGTGTTATTTTCTTGTTGTGGTTTGAACCTGGTTATATGGGTGACCTCCAAGCTTGGGGGTGACTTGTTGCAAGTCTATGGTTGGGAGGTGAGCTCCCATGGGCATGTGGAAACCTTTTTTTGATTCTTGTAGGTTTGGTGGTTTTAGAGTTTTGGTGAGATTGGACAAAGTTTGGTTTTGGTGTATTTTATATTGTATGGCATTTTGGTAACCATGGCCTCATGGCCTTGTAAAAGTGATTGTGGAATTTTGTGAGAGTAAATCTCATTTGTGTAACTCTTGCAAACAAAAGAAGAAAATATGTGTATCCCATTTATTTTAAATGAAGACTTGGCTGTTTTGTTTCCTTACATGGCATTGTGAAAGATTATTTTTGCATGAATAAAGAAAACTCTTGGTTACCTCTCTTCTTACTTTCTATTCTCACCATTTAAATGAAATATTGCTTGTTGAAAAAAGGAAAGAGAAACTATGCTTCATTTGCAGTTTACAAAAGGGAAATGATAAGAAAATACAGTTGTTTACGTTTTTGAAAAGTAAAACAATCTTGTGGTAATAAATCATGTGGTTGTTCATATATATATATATATATATATATATATATATATATATATATATATATATATATATATATATATATATATATATGGGTGAAACCTATATTTTACTCTTGCTATTTTAAGTTATATAGTTCCCTGATTTTAATAAAAAATACAGAGAAAATATTATATATATGCCTTTAATATATATTGTCATTTAAGTTCACTGTGTATTTATTTTTTTGTAAAAAGAGTAACAGTAAAAGTAATATATATATATATATATATATATAAAATTATAGTGTTTATATTATACATAATGCTTTCAGAACAATAAAAAGTAATTTTAAAAAGAAGTTGCATTTCGGGTGTACTAAGAAGAACCCTGTTAGGGTTTCCATTTTTTGTGACTAAGTTTTCTTTTGAACAAAAAAATTCATGACTGTAGAGGGTGGAGGCCTTGCCGCTACCATTGATCATAGCAGGGGAGAAGGGGGGGTGGGGGCATCACCCCCCATTGAAATCTTTAAACCGGGCAATGGCCTCCATTAAGGTTGTACCTCCCTAGCTCTGCAGCGCCACAGAGAGCCCTTTGTCATGCCTTTAACATTCCCTCTATGTTGTGTTTGACCTTATCCATTTTGATCACCCCCGCTTTATGTTATATATATATATATATATATATATATATATATTGCAATGCATTTAACTTGGCAGTTAAAAAAAAGAGATTTGAAATATATATTCACTGTGTATAAATCCTTTCGTGTATGTAAAATAACCGCAGTATATATATATATACTGCGGTTATTTTACATACACGAAAGGATTTATACACAGTGAATATATATTTCAAATCTCTTTTTGTATTGTATGGCATTTTGGTAGCCATGGCCTCGTGGCCTTGTAAAAGTGAATGTGGAATTTTGTGAAAGTAAATCTCATTTGTGTAACTCTTGCAAACAAAAGAAGAAAATATGTATATCCCATTTATTTTAAATGAAGACTTGGCTGTTTTATTTCCTTACATGGCATTGTGAAAGATTATTTTTGCATGAATAAAGAAAACTCTTGCTTACCTCTCTTCTTACTTTCTATTCTCACCATTTAAATGAAATATTGCTTGTTAAAAAAAGGAAAGAGAAACTATGCTTCATTTGCAGTTTACAAAAGGGAAATGATAAGAAAATACAGTTGTTTACGTTTTTGAAAAGTAAAACAATATTGTTGTAATAAATCATGTGGTTGTTCATATATATATATGGGTGAAACCTATATTTTACTCTTGTTGTTTTAAATTATATAGTTCCCTGTTTTTAATAAAAAAATAAAGAGAAAATATTATATATATATGCCTTTAATATATATTGTCATTTAAGTCCATTGTATTTATTTATTTATTTGTGAAAAGAGTAATAGTAAAAGTAATATATATAAAATTATAATGTTTATATTATACATAATGCATTCAGAACAATAAAAAGTAAGTTTAAAAAGAACTTGCATTTTGGGCATACTAAGAAGAACCCTGTTAGAGTTTCCATTTTTTGTGACTAAGTTTGCTTTTGAACAAAAAAATTGATGACTGTAGAGGGCAGAGGCCTTGCTACCATTCGTTGATCGCAGCAGGGGGGTGGGAGAGTGCGGGCGTCACCTCCCATTGAAGTCTTTAAACCAGGCAATGGCCTCCATTAAGGCTGCACCTCGTTGGCTCCGTAGCGCCACAGAGAGCCCTTTGTCGTGCCCTTAACATTCCCTCTATGTTGTGTTTGACCTTATCCATTTTGATCACCCCTAGTTTATGTTTTATATATATATATATATATATATATATATATATATATATATATATATATATATATATATATATATATATATATATATATATATATATATATATATATATATATATATATATATATATATATATTGCAATGCATTTAACTCAGCAGTTAAAAAAGAGATTTGAAATATATATTCACTGTGTATAAATCCTTTCATGTATGTAAAATAACCACAGTATATGTGTGTGTGTGTGTGTGTGTGTGTGTGTGTGTGTGTGTGTGTGTGTGTGTGTGTGTGTTGCTGCTGAAAAAAAGGGGATTATAACCCTGCACAGATGCATTTTTTTGCAAATAAAATCCATGAGCCATTATCCTCTGTAGAAAAATAAAATCTGAGAGAGAGCCTCCATGGAAATCATAGGATAACCTGCACAAAGAAAAAAAAAATAGAGAGATTAGAAAACTTAAGAAAAGAAGATAGGGTTAGGGTTGTAGAGAAGAATAGAAAACAAGGATAGAATAAATGATTAGGGTTAGAGTAGAGAATATAAAATGCATATTGGAGACTAAATGAAGAAAAATAGCTAAGAAGAGAAATTTAACTCTTTTGTGAACATGACTCCTCATCCACATTTTTCTCCTTGAAATTTGGAGGCAATGAAAAGGCTATTATTCCTTTTGTTTTTTTAAAACCTATTTTTTTTTGCCTTGTTAAACTATTTTTGCCTCATAGAGATATTTTAGGCTTTTAGTGGGGATTTTGGTGTGGGGAATATTATTGCCTTTTTTAAAATTAATCCATTTATCCTTTCACCTTTGTATTTGTATTTGTGCAAACCTTATGTAATTTTAATTAATTGATCTAATTAGTTAATGTCAATGTATTTTATTTTTCATTCCTTGGATGGCTGATGCAATGCTGTAATAAATTGATTAAATGGGTGTATTTAGATTTAATTACAATTTTTTTAGGCTTTTAGTGGGGATTTTGGTGTGGGGAATATTATTATTTTTTTTAAAATTAATTTATTTATCCTTTCACCTTTGTATTTGTGCAAACCTATTTGTAATTTTAATTAATTGATCTAATTAGTTAATGTGATGTAATTTTGTAATAAATTGATTTAATGGGTGTATTTAGATTTAATTACAATTTTTTTGAAAGGGCTTTTAGTGAGGATTGTATTTCTAAATTAATTTCCCATGTTAAATGACGTGGTGTTATGCTGTCAGATTTTCCCTAGATTAGTGAAAGGGCAAACTAAGTATTTTATTTTATGTGCTTACTTTATCACATTAATTATTATCGAGTAATTTAATTAAGTTGTAGATGGAATTAATTAATCTTATTTATGTTATAGTTTGTTAGGGTTGGATTTCGATTCCTTTCAAAATCACATCACCTCATCTAGGAAACCTAGGGTTACTTCCTAATTTGGAATCTACCCTTTTAGTGACGCCTCTCACATCGCACAACCCCCTTAGTAGGCTTATATTGTATAGGGGTTGAAAAAGGTGTTCGCATTACCCCAACATTTGATTGACATTTTTGGCCATTGTACGTATGCCATCGAGTGCGCATGTTGTGTGTGAGGGGGTTTTAGAGTCGAGTGGAAAAGTTTTTGATATTTTGTGTCATGACCACATGACAAATATGGACATGACATTTGTGTTGTGTGTCATGACCACATGGTAAATGTAGGCATGACACAAACATCAAAGTACAGTGAAATGCGGTGGCTTTCTGTTCTACCTCTGACAACCTTAAACAACAACATGAGTTGTTCTTACTCTGCTATCTTTGTAAAGCACTATGGTAACTTTTATGCTGTGAAACTTGAAATTCTTATCTATTTCTAGCTGTCCTCTAATCGACAAGGTTGTATCTTCAAGTGTGGAGAAATGCAGAGCATTCTTCTATTCCTTTTAGACTGTAACAACATTGTATCACCACTGTCTTCACTTTGCTAACTCTAAAAATCTCTACGACAATTCTTATGCTTTGAAATCTAAATCACACATACTTTATAGCTATTTCTAGCTAACTTCCAATTCACAGGCTTATATCTTCATTTGCAAAGGAATGCAGTACATTCTCGTATGCTCTTGTAGTATTTTTCCATGTGCCTTAGACCTTCTGATGACTTAGACAATTTTCTTCATATCCCATGCAATGCTTTAATACATGTAATAGTGCAACATGCCTGACTTTAAAATATATCAAAGCATGACATCAATCAAACAATCAAACTAATTTGACAATCTTCATATGTTCATGAACTTCTGAAGATAAGGTACAATTGTGTACAAATGATACTGATCCCTTATATTTTTCATCATCACTGCTCCTTTGATATGCTCCTCTGACATCAATGATAACCACTCTTTTGACATTAATGACAACATGCAACAATTGAAAACTCATGTAACAACATTTTCCTAGGACTATCATGACATGAAAGGCATAGATCTTAATCTCTACATGCATAGAATATATTTCAATGAGGATGCACGCCAGTTAGGCAACCTCAACGAAGAATGAACCCTGCTGTAAGAGACATAGTGAAGAATGAATTATAGAAACTAATTGATGCAGGATTCATATATCCTATATTAGATAGCCAATGGGTATCCCCATTAGTCATAGTACCCAAGAAAGGAAGTAAGTGGCAGGTTTTTGTAGACTATAGAGAATTGAATACAACCACTAGGAAAGATCACTTTCCTCTTCCTTTCATTGATTAGGTCTTGGATTCTTTGGCTAGTAAGAAATAATTTCCTTTCCTAGATGGATTCAGTGGCTATAATAATATCAAAATAGCCCTAGAAGACCAGGATAAAACTACATTCACATGCCCATGGGGAACCTATTCCTATTCAGTCCTTCCATTTGGACTCTATAATGCACCTGCAACATTTCAAAGGGCTGTTTTGAGCATCTTTTCTGATTTTTCACATGAATCCATGGAAGTGTATATGGATGATTTCACCACTTATGGAGATTCTTATGAAGAAGCATTAACAAACCATGAAAAGGTCCTCTAGAGATGTCAATATCACAACATGTCTCTTAGTCATGAAAAATGTTTCATGATGATGGAAGGAGTAGTACTTGGCCATTTTGTGTCCAAGAAAGGCATTCAAGTGGATCCCAACAAAATCAAAGTCATTTCAACATTACCTATTCCTCAAAAACAAAAGGATGTGAGAATCTTTCTTGGCCATGTAGAATATTATAGGAGGTTTATAAAAGATTTTAGTAATTTAGTAGCACCTATATTTGTACTATTCTCTAAGGATGTTGAATTTGAATGGATACCTTGTCAAACAACCTTTGAAAATCTCAAATATTCCTTGACAAAGACACCTGTACTTAGAGGACCCAATTGGAAATTTCATTTTCATATTCATACAGATTCCTCTATTGTTGTAGGTATTTTTTTAGGACAAAAGGAGAAGAATTTGAAATATGTTATTTACTACATTAGTAAGAATCTACAAGGTGTTGAACTTAACCATATTTTTACAGAGAAAGAAATGTTATTATCTATGCAATCAATAAAATCACTAGGCACTATATTATCCTATTTTTGTTCATACTGATCATGCAACAATAAGGTATCTAATGAATAAACTAGTTGTTAGGGGCTGGCTGGTCAGATGGCTATTGTTGTTACAATAATTTGATATCACTTTTGTGGACAAACTTGGGAAGGCCAATGTGGTTGTTGATTTCCTCTCCAAGCTCCCTACTTATAATGAAGATCCAATTGTCAATGACTCATTTCATGATGAACACTTATTTTCATTAACTGTACAAACTCCTTGGTATGTAGATATAGCCAATTATTTGGTTGCAAGAAAGACACCTCCACACCTTTCACCAAGAGAAAGACACCATAAGGTTGAATGCAACCTTCCCTATTTATGGGTAGTTGGCTACCTCTTTTACATAGGAGCTAATCATGTCATGCCTAGATGTATCAGAGAAGATGAAGTGTATGACATTCTTAAGGCATGCCATGATGAACCTTGTAGAGGGTATTTTGCATCCAAGCAGACAACACTCAAGATCTTAACTACCACATATTACTGGCCAACACTGCACAAAGATACAACTCAATATGCAAGGAGATGTGACCGCTATCAAAGGATGGGTAGACCTATAAGAAGTGATGAGATGCCCCTGCAACCACAATTGGTAATTAAACCCTTTGACAAAGGGGCATTGATTTTATTGGGCCCATTGATCCTCCTTCTAACAATAAAGTGTGCATACTAGTATGTATTGATTACTTAACCAAATGAGTGGAGGTTAAAGCTCTCAAGGTTGCAAGAGACAACAAGATAGTCACATTTTTGTATGAGGAAATATTTACCAGATATGGAGTGCCAAGGGAAATAGTTACAGATCAGGGACTACAGTTCTGTTGATCATGATGTTAGTCATAAACAAACATAGATAAAGAAATGCATATCAAACCTTTATCATCTTGAAAGATATGATGAATTCAGAGAATTCATAATCCCAAGTCTCTGTGGATCAGGTCATGATCGTCTGATGTTACTCAGAGGTTGATGTGATATGTTGTTTTCTATTAGGGGCCTTGCATACTCTTTTAAGATGATTTGTATCTTGATATGCTTTGTTTCAACCTATTCTTTGTAAATTCTCAACAAATGAGGTTAAATCTTGCTATATCTAACCTAAACATGCAAATATTTATGCATTTTTATGTTAATCTCCACTCTGATCGGTATTATTTGCAAGGACCTTAATGATTTCTGATTAGTTCTTCTACAACTATCTCAATTTACTTGAAATTGAACTTATCTCTACTTAATCTTACTTGTGCACTATGAATTTACATAAATATTATGCCTATAACTAATATTTCCATGATTCTTACCATTATTTGTAATTCTTTGCATGATATTTTCAATTTTACATGCATTTAGCTCAAATATGCTAATGATTTTCATATGTCTATGGGTATCTGCATATTTTATGTTATGCTTTTCATTTTCTATGTTTTTGTAGGTATGATGATGGTGATTTAATGAAATTAAAGAAATTTGAAATAAAGCTTTCTAACTTTACTAAAATAAATGAATCTTCAGTCATTGATCCACATATATCCTTTATAATGTCATGAAGAGAAGAAAATCAAACCATATTTTCACCATGTCATTCGACAGCTAGATATGATTGATGCGAATCTTCAAAGGAAAGGAATGAAGACAACATGCACAAATTAAAATGCACTCCAAGGGACACATCAAATCACAGTGACATATCAAGAATTTTATTCATCAACAGATTATGCAAGATTTATGATTAGTTGTAATCACAAGTCTCCATCTTCATTAAGTATGCAAAAGAAGTATATATTTACAATTGACCTTAAGTATTGGCCATGACATTCAATAGTCCAAACTCAATTAAGCTTCGAATAATTTCCAAATGGCAATCCACATCCTTATATAGAACAAGGACAGGAAATGACTACATTGATCCAATGGTCAGGATCCATCCAAGATGATCAATGTTTAGGAAAATTGGCACATGATAGCTAGTTGGCAATCAACCTGTGGAATACAGTTGGCATACCTCCAACTGGCAGAAGAATATTCTAGCATCTTTGACTTGGTCTACCTTCCACCTAGTAGACAACATACTTGGTGATATCTTCTTTGATTTTGGTTCATGTTTTCTTTGTCTACAACTCTACAATTTTATCCATTTTAGTTTTCCTTTGTAGCATCTAGCCTTCTTTGCATTTGCACGCTCTGTACAACATCTTCCAAGCTCCAAATAGCTCTAGCATCCTGCAATAGACATACAAGAATTAAACACAATCATTTGATAAACTAAAAAAAATTGAGCATAACATTAAGTGTAAGAGGAGGCCTGGATATGGATACCCAGATATGACTATCGAGTTCAGGATATATGTCCTTATGACAATGAGTATCAAGTCATGAATAAGATGCCTTGGATATGCAAAATGTGGATATCCAGATATTAGGATGTCTAGCTCTGGATATTAAGTTAGGATATCTAGATATCTTGATGATGTCAGTATGCAAGTTAGGTCAACCATCATTGACCAAAAATTTACCATTGGGTTTCAAATCTATTCATATTAGGATGGGATATCCATGTGGACATGTGTCACCATCTCGTAGTAGCATAGAGAATATTTCCTAGTGGGAAGATCCTCCTGCGAGGATGCGCTACCATTTGATTTCAAACCTAGATATTGAGTTAAGATCCAAATATTATGAAATATCTAGATGATGTATATGGGTTTGGCATTCTTCATTAGGACAAGATGACATGACGTCATCTGGATCAGGGTGCTAAAATAAGATTAGGATATTAGTAAAGTTAATATCCAGGTACTTTAATATATAGATGACGTAAGCATGCCACATGGCATTGTCCTATTGGTTCCTAAAAATCCACATGTTATGGGTCCTGGGATGGGTATGTGGATATTAAGAAATATCCAGATATTAGCTTCATATAATGTCCCCTTAGTCTAAATATGAGGGTGACGATATCATTTTGATTGATGTTCTAGATTGGTCATAGTATGACATCATCGTCATATTAATGAAAGTCAGGACATTAAGTTAATTAGCAGACATTAAGTTTTTCTTAGTCACAGTTGAAGAGTCAACCAGGCACATGACCTAGATGGCCACATGGCAACTGTGTATAGAATCGGTATCTTCGGGAAGATTCCTCACGAGTAAGTGAGGAACAACCACTTGGCATTGAGTTGAGATATTTAACAAACATCTAGGATATTGAGGAATATGATGACATCAGATTCAAGTGTCTAGGTGACATCATCTTCCTATTGGGGTTTCTTTAGAATGGCCTTGGATGATGTCATCATCACATTAATGCATATCTGCACATTAATTTAATATGCAAATGTTCACTGTTTATGGTAATGTTTGATTTTAGGGTATCTAGATGACATCATCATCATATGGTCACTTCTTTATGATGGCATTGAATGATGTCACCATGATATTAGTTAAAATGCTAGCTACTTAGTTGAATGTGTACCCTTAGCAGAATGTCCATGTATTCTAACGGCTTATTACCTCTCGGGTTAAAATTTGACGTCTGCATATCTGTGAATGTGTAGACATCAAGTTTCTTTTTATAAAACTCGCACTCAAAACATTAGTGAATATCCGGATATTAAGGAATGTGATGTGGGTACCCTTTGGCCTATTTGACCAAGCATAACTTCCTCATCCTACAGAATTTTGGGGTGATTCAAAAGGCAAACCTGCTTAGAATTTTGCACTCTTTGATTCGACTAGCTTTCTGAGGGAAGACTCATACTTTGGAAATTTGACTTCATACTTCAAGACCCAAACATGCCTAAGACTAGACATATGCATATTGACTGATGTTGCTTTTACCATTACCACCCAAAGTAGGAAAACACACAAGCAGAAGTAAAAAGTAAAAGGTTCGGTCCCTATTTTGCTAAGGCAAATGGGGCGTGTTGTGAAACCTCACAACAATTGCAACCAAATAAAACAACCAAATTTCAAACAATTTAGGAAATAAATAGAAATTTAACCATAGAATTTCCAACTTTCATTAAATGCAAGAGTGTTGATAAGCCAACGAAAAATGTATTCAATAATGTAAATGAATTTTCTAAAGGAATTTAAGTGTGTGCAATTGATTTATTCCCTTCTTTGGAAAAGAAAGAAAGTAGGAGCTATTTGCATTAAACTATATAGTTTATTTTAACCTTTTAAGCCAATCCTGGATAGAGCCTTGCTGCCAACAAGCGTCCATAGCCTCGACAAGGTTACCACCTATAATTCCCCCAAATACAGCCCCACTGCTAGTCAGGCGTCTATAGCCCCGGTAGGGTTATTTAGATGACCTAGAGAGAATAAATTCTCTTTTCTTTTAATTTACAATATTTTCGTTTTGTGTAAGATATATCATTTCAACTCATTATTTGCACAGTCATGGAACCTGTGGCTAGGCTAGGAATTATAGTGGTAGCAAAGGTAAACCTTTAGATTTTTCACTTAATGCAAACATATACTAACCCCCAAACCAATTCAAAGAATTTTAAGTGTATGTATTTATATGATTCCTTGAATGCTTCATACTACTGCTAGTGAATAATATTTTCACAACATAATCAGACAAACTACATTCATATAATTTACAACCTATGTAGAAAAATTTTAGTCATTTCCTAAATTCAAGAAATTCCATTATTTTATAAGGTTGTAGTTTGCTCCATTAGGCATCTGAGTAAAATGAAGACCACAAAACACGCAAAACAAAAGGGAACAAAAGCAAACAAAGAAAGACCAAAAGACAAAACAAAACAAGAAACAAATAGAAAATAAACAAAGGCAACAACTACTCTACCGCACTATGTACAAGACACTACAAGGTAAATGAAGCCCAGGATAACACCTACAAACCCTTGTATTTCCATGCCTTTTCAGATTATGTAGGAGCATCAGGGCATTAATTATGGTTCTAATCCTAGAAAATTTATCCTTGTATTCTAAAAAATATTCTAAATTCATGATATTTAACAGAGTAATCCCTAATGATCAACAATTGAAAAAGTTCATCATGTTCATGATTAATCCATATACATGTCTTATCCCCTAAATTTCCATAATCAAAACAATATTCAACATCATTCACTGGGGAAAGGAAAGATACAACCTGGTGCATTTCTTGTTCTGCCATTTTTTATTGACAGCTAGTCCTCCATTTAGTGACTTTACATTTTCTCTATTTGACTTTATGTCCCGTCCTTCTTCAAATTGAAGAATATACAGCTCTTGATGAATTATTTTTTCATCCATATCCAACTCTGTTTCTTCATTCTGAATGTTCAGTTGATCCTCAAGTTTAGGAAACACCTCAATGTTCTCATCAGCTCCTTGCACATCAGTACTTAGGTGAGTATCTTCATCATTAGAACATGATGCATTTAAATATATTATTTCTATATCAAGTAATTGTAAGGATGAATCAACATTTGATAGATAGGAATACTTCCCTATTTCATCTTCAAAAAGGTGCTGGAGAGACATATTTTCGTGCATAGCAACAACAAAGCCTTCTGTATCTTCCATTTCCATGAATTTCTCTTCAAATAGTTCACTTTCACCATCCAGTAGAGTATCTAGTTCTATTGACCTACAAAAATCTTGTATTTGATCATTCAATTTAAAGAATTCAGATAATAAATTAGTATTTACTTTCTTTTCTACAACTCCTTGAGTTACTACCTTTTTCTTCAGCATCTATGCATTCCAATTCTCTTATCACTTGCTTACACTTCTTGGCCCAATCATCCTCATCAAAATTATTAAGATCAGATCCAGAGACATTTTCTGATAACAAATCTATATTCTTATTCAATATATCAGATATATTAGGTCTAATTTCACATTTCTTTTCTCTCTCATTGGATTTATCTTCCTGATTATCTGATGACTAAAAACAAGATGTAATTTCATCTCCAAAATCTTTAAACCATACATACGTGGACTCTACTTCATTCACATGATTACTTCAAAAGGAAGTAGAGAACTATCAATCTCACCATATATTGATTCGTCAAAAGGTTCTTCGTTATCTTCATCTTCCAAAACTAATTAAACCAATACCTTTTTGGGATATCTTCCAACATCTGAAGCTGTATCTTCTTGTTGCTCTAGAATTCCTTCATCCTCCTACCATAATTAAGCCCTGTATACTTGTAAGAAAGGAATTATTTCTTTCAAAGATAAATCCAACCTTGTTAGGAAAGTTAGACAATCAATTTCACCATGATCTACAGAATTGTGTATCCTGCACCTTCTGGATAAACCAAAATTAGACAAATTTTGAGGATAAAGCTGCTCATCTAAAATTTCTTGAAAGAAAGGAATGTCCACTTGGAAATTGTCTTCATATGAATCCATTGGACTTAAATGATGAAATATTCATGCATATTTTTACAGAGGACAATTTTAGTTCAAATACAGAAATTTATACAAATTGTTCATAAATATCAGGATGAATATCCACAAGGAAATGCTATTTATGATCAAATTCCTCAAATTGTTGGATATCGGTGGAATCTTTATGCAAATACTCAGGATTCATAATATTATTGAGACGTTTGAAAGATATCACCTCACTAGAGCACAAAAAATGATATCAGGATGATGAATCCTTGAATCAAGTTGCTCAGACACCCTCCTTCTAGCATCAATCCTGTTGCGTTAGAAGTGAGAAGCGTGCAACTTACAATAGGTTCTTGAATAGATACATGTGATTTTGACTAAACAGGAACAAATTTCTTACTCAAGCAACAGCTTTGCCCTCCTTCAAGTGCCAATTTATGTTGATCATGATATTAGTCATAAACAAACATAGATAAAGAAATGCATATCAAACCTTTATCATCTTGAAAGATGTGATGAATTCATAAAGTTCATAATCCCAAGTCTTCGTGGATCAGGTCATGATCGTTTGATGTTACTTAGAGGTTGATGTGATATGATGTTTTCCATTAGGGGCCTTACTCTTTTAAGATGATTTGTATCCCAATATGCTCTGTTTTCACCTGTTCTTTGTAAATTCTCAACAAATGAGGTTAAATCTTGTTGTATCTAACCTGAACATGCAAATGTTTATGCATATTTATGTTAATCTCCACTCTGATCAGTATTATTTGCAAGGACCTTGAAGATTTCTAATTAGTTCTTTTGCAACTATCTCAATTTGCTTGAAACTGAACTAATCTTTACTTAGTCTTACTTTTGCACTATGAATTTACATAAATATTGTGCCTATAACTAATATTTTTAGGATTCTTACCATTATTTGTAATTCTTTACATGATATTTTCAATTCTACATGCATTTAGCTCAAATATGCTAATGATTTTCATATGTCTATGGGTATCTTCATATTTTATGTTCTGCTTTTCATTTTCTATGTTTTTGCAGGTATGATGATGGTGATTTAATGAAATTAAAGAAATTTGAACTAAAGCTTTCAAACTTTACTGAAATAAATGAATCTTCAATCATTGATCCACATATATCCTTGATACTATCATGAAGAAAAGAAAATCAAACCATATTTTCACCAGGTCATTCCATAGCTAGATATGATTGATGCAAATTTCAAAGGAACGGAATGAAGACGACATGCACAAATTGAAATGCACTCCAAGGGATGCAGCAAGTCACATTGACATATCAAGAATTCATCCACAGATTATGTATGACTTATGATTAGTTGTAATCACAAGTCTTCATCTTCATTAAGTATGCAAAATGAGTATATATTTACAATTGACCTTGAGTATTGGCTATGACATTCAATAGTCCAAACTCAATTAAGCTTCAAATAATTTCCAAATGGAAATCCACACCCTTATATAGAACAAGGACAGGAAATGACTACATTGATCCAATGGTCAGGATCCATCCAAGATGATCAATGGTCAGGAAAATTGGCACATGATAGCTAGTTGGTAATCAACCTATGGAATACAGTTCCAATCCCTCCAGCTGGTAGAAGAATATTCCAGCATCTTTGACTTGGTCTACCTTCCACCTGGCAGACAACATACTTGGTGATATCTTCTTTGATTCTAGTTCATGTCGTCTTTGTCTACAACTTTGCAATTTTATCCATTTTAGTTTTTCTCGGTAGCATCTAGCCTTCTCTTCACTTGCACACTCTGTGCAACATCTTCCAAGATGCAAATAGCTCCAGCATCCTACAACAAACATACAGGAATTAAACACAATCATTTGATAAACCAACAGAAAATTGAGAATAACATTAAGTGTAAGAGGAGGCCTGGATATGGATATCTAGATATGACTATTGGGTTCAGGATATATGTCCTTATGACAATGAGTATTAGGTCATGAATAAGATGCCTTGGATATGAAAACTATGGATATCTAGATATTAGGATGTCTAGCTCTGGATATTAATTTAGGATATTGGGACATGGATGTCTAGATGTGAATATCAGGATATCTAGATATCTTGATGATGTCAGTATGCAGGTTGGGTCAACCATTGTTGACTAAAAATTTACCATCAAGTTTCAAATCTATTCATAGTAGGACAGGATATCCATGTGGACATGTGTCACCATCTCACAGTAGCGTAGATAATTTTTCCTATTGGGAAGATCCTCCTACGACGATGCGCTACTGTCTAATCTCGGACCTGGATATTGAGTTAAGATCTAGCTATTATGAAATATCTGGATGATGTATACAGGTTTGACCTTCTTCATTAGGATGAGATGACATGACATCATCTGAATCGGGGTGTTAAAATAAGATCACAATATTAGTGAAGTTAATATCTAGGTGCTTTGATATCTAGATGACGTAAGCATGCCACGTGGCATTTTCCTATTGGTTCCTAGAAATCTACGTCTTATGGGTCCTAGGACGGGTATGTGGATATTAAGAAATATTTGGATATCAGCTTCACACAATGTCCCCTAAATCTAAATATGAGGGTGATGATATCATTTCAAATGATGTTTTGGATTGGTCATAGTATGATGTCATCGTCATATTAATGAAATTCAGGACATTAAGTTAATGTGCAGATATTAAGTTTTGCTTAGTCACAGTTGAAAAGTCAACTGAGCACATCACCTGGATGGCCATGTGGCAACCGCGTGCAACCGTGCACAGAATTTGTATCTCTAGGAAGATTCCTTGTGAGTAAGTGAGGAACAGCCACGTGGCATTGAGTCAGGATATTTAATGAACATTCAGGATATTGAGGAATGTGATGACATCAGATGTCGGGTGTCTAGGTGACGTCATCTTCCTATTGGGGTTTCTTTAGAATGGGATTGGATGATGTCATCATCACATTAACGAATATCTGCACATTAAGTTAATATGAAGATGTTCATTGTTTATGGTAATGTTTAATTTTAGGGTATCTAGATGACATCATCATCATATGGTCACTCCTTTTCAATGGTATTGAATGACGTCACCAGGATATTAGTTAAAATGTTAGATACTCAGTTGAATGTCCACCCTTAGTGGAATATCCATGTATTTTGATGACTTATTACCTCTCAGGTTAAAATTTGATGTCTGCATATCTATGAATGTGTAGACATTGAGTTTCTTTTTATAAAACCCACGCTCAGAATATTAGTGAATACCCAGATATTGAGGAATGTGATGTGGGTACCCTCAGGATTGTTTGACCAAACTTTGACCAGGCATAACTTCCTCATCCTAAGGAATATTGGGGTGATTCAAAAGGCAAACCTGCTTAGAATTTTGCATTCTTTCATTTGACCAACTTTTCAAGGGAAGACTCATACTTTAGAAATTTGAATTCATACTTCAAGACCTGAACATGCCTAAGACTAGACATATGCATATTGACTCATGCTGCTTTTACCATTACCGCTCAAAGAAGGGAAACACACAAGCAAAATAAAAAAGCAAAAGGTTGGGTCCCTATTTTGATAAGGCAAAATGGGGCATGTTGTGAAACCTCACAACAAGTTCACATCAACCCTGATTGCTAGTTTGATTTAGGAATACAAAATCAAACATAAGAAATCCACTCCCTATCATCCACAATCAAATGACCAGGTTGAAGTAACAAATAGGGAAATTGGGGAATTATTAACTAAGATAATTGCATTAGACATGAAACATTGGTTAGCCAGACTCTCAGAAGTAGTATGGGCATACAAAACTACATGGAAAACCACAACAAGGTACACACCCTATGAACTAGTCTATGGCAAAAAGGTTGTCCTCCCTATTGAATTTGATTACAAAACATTGAGAACTACCATATAGATAGGAATGGACAACTCAACAAGATAGGATACACCATCTTAATGCTTTAGAAGAACTGAGAATAAAGACAGTTCACAACACATAAATAATCCAAAAACAAAGAATCAAATGGCATGACCAATACATAAAAACTAAAGAGTTTCAAATAGATTACTAGCCCTACTTTATGACTCTAGATATAAGGACCACAAAGGCAAATTATAGACTAGATGGCTAGGTCCTTATGAAACCAAGGAAGTTTTTTCCAATGGTGCAGGACAACTTACCACAATTGATCCATTCAGGTTTTCACATATGGTCAATGGACACTATTTGAAACTTTATAAGAAGCCACTGGACAAAGAAAACTTTCTCCAACAGTTGATGGGACATGTTGATGCACAAGTTCCATAACATTCACTACTAGATGCAACTTGCATTCCATTCACAATTGCTCCTAACAATACAAAAGTAGATGAAGCCACAAGATTGTTTGTTGTCACTCCTCAGGTATGATCTTCTCTATCCCTTATAAATAAATAAAGAATGAAAAAATAAAATAAAATAAAAATAACTCCACCAAATAAGCTTCCCCACATCTAGTTGAATGACATTGAAGGCACTTGCAACTATTCTACTCATGGGACTTGTACTTGAAGATTTTTAGTTGTTTTAAGGGATCTGTAGCCATTGCACTTGTAGCCACTATGACTATCATCATCATTGTCGAGGGACTTGTAGCTGCTACACGCGCAGCCATTTCAGATGGGCCCTATTCACTTTCTCCATGCAGCCACTACATCTTTGACATCACATATTTTTGCTTCCGTTCATGCAACCACTCTTGCCTATAGCCTCTTCATTCATGGTATTTGCATGCCACCACTCTTTCTTTCACATTTGTACTTTCCAACTACGTGTCACCAAGCTACTCCTCTACAATCCAACATACTTTCTTCACGTCACATCCACTTAATTCACTTCAGTGCACGCTTCAACATCATCTGTTCCAGCCACCATGTTAGCTTCTTCACATGCATAATCTCCCTCTTTGTCAACATTCAAATGGTATTTATCTCACACCTTCCATTAATTAACATTAAATAATATTTCTTTTATAGAAATCTTACTTCACACAATCATTAATTCGATTGTTATGCACAATTATCCATGCTTTCACCCTTCTCTCTTGTACATCCTCACTATCTCTACATTTGCGGACAAATGCATCCTTATTTGGGGGGATTTCATACGTAGAAATGATTTCATGTACCATCACCCACACCGAAACCTCTCATTTCATAATTAATGGCTACTCATTGCATAACATACATAGTCAAGTAGATAGCAACTAGTAGATGCACATGTAGAAACAAGAATTAAGGAAAACAGGGTGAAAATTAGTTCCAGCAACAAATAATTCCATAAAAACTAGGTAAAAAGGTAATTGCAGATAGAAAGGGAACAAGAAATGCCATGTGATAGGTGGGTATCCTATTAGGAAAGAACCTACAGATCATACAACATTTTTAAGTGACCCTAACTATATGCCTATTTTCCAGCAAGCTAGATGGATGGACTATTTCCTCAGACTGACCGAATACAATGAAGCTATGACTCAACAATTTGCAAGCACATTTCAACATATTGAACCAATAGTCAGGGGATTGCGGGTTGATGCTTCAGAGGCTGCTATTGCAGAGGTAATAAGGTTACCTACAGCTGGAGAGGAGTTTCCTGTAACAGATGATGCCATTGCAACAAGGCTTGAATTTGTCTAACCGGGTGAAAGAGTAGACTCCTCATCTCAAGGTACTAAACATGTCTCTCTACCCTAGTTATGGGCTTTTGTTGCTACTTATATCATTAAGTATTTAACCTATGATGGAAGGCAATCATTACTATATACTGTGCATTTTAAATTACTGAATCATATCCATCATGGAAGAGTTGTAAACATTCCAAATTTCATGTTTAATCTGCTAAAAAATGTTTGCTGAGTATAAGAGAAAAGGGAACTAGTCTTCCCTGTCACATGATTTTTTGATTATATTATTGGTGAAGAGAAGTTTGTCTATCCAATTCCTAGACATTCTTTAGGGAAAGTTTCTTAAGGTTAACCACATTGATGATAGACCCTTAAGGGTTGGACTAATTGGGGAAGATGAGACGTGGGTAGAGAATATATAGTCAAAGTAATGGGAGAAAGCTCCCATGGCCTCTATCCAACCAACAACTCTACCTACCCATAGCCATCACACCATTCTAGAGCATTAAACTCCATACATTTATAATCCATTGGACAAACCTACAAATTCCCCCACTCCTACAGCTTTGCCAGTACCAATCCCATTGCCAAAACATTCAACTTATCAACCCTATAGCCGCACAAAACAATTTGAAAAGCAAGAAGTGTAGCTTGAAACTACCAGCTCATCTAATGTAGGAGCATCCCTAGTTCAAGAGCAATATTGCATCAACCAAAAACATTTGCATTTTAGTTTGTTTTCTTTTCATTTTTCAGTTTAGTTTAGTGAGTTCAGTCAATAGCAGTTTCAGTATTTTGGTTTGCATTCTGCCATAGTTTCATTTCAGACCTTGTGGAGCTGGACTTAGCATCTAGACACCTTCATGCACATCATATCCAAAATTCAAATCATTTGGGCCAGGTACCGGAAAGATATCTCTATCAGAATATCAATTGTTTTCTTAGAGCAGAGCACCCTGACAGTCTCAGACAATCAACTAAAGGAGAAGACTTGCAGAGCATTTCACGACTTGTAGAGCTAAATGACAATCATTCAAGGAACTTTGGTTCGTGGCCGGCCTTCCCTAAGATCTGTACGCTATTCCATTCACCTGCGGAGGATTTCCATCTGTTTAGGTCCAACCTATCTGTGTACACATGTTACATCTCTTTCATCAGAGTTTGTAATCATCCTTGGCTGATGCAGAGGAATCTTGTGTTCTGGAGATGATATATATTCATGTAATAGATGCATAGGAAAGTAGTGAATCACATAGAGATAGTTTGATATTTTGAATTCTTTTGTAAGGTGCTTCAAAGTCATATCTTGCACATATATTGTAACTAAGGAATCAGGCCTGTGAGCCCTAATTGTGATCCCACATGTTACTATCCTATTTGTATTTTGAATCTATGATATATTGAATGACTGAATATGCATTTGCATCCTATCTTTGAGTTGTTTCCATTGTGTTTACTCTTGCTGCACAGTCTGGACTGTTCACTTTGTGGACCCTCCTAGCCATGACTGCACCAAGTGGTATCAAAGTAAATTTTGAATCCTTTGGAAGTGAATTGAGTGAAGTTGGCGAAGTAATTCCGTAAGATCTTGCTATGGTCATACCATTGAATATGAGTAGACTACTTGCATTGTCAACCGATCACCGATTGTGAGGTAGTTGTCACCTTGTAGCCCGATCGCCGAACTTGAGGCAGTTACACTTGATCCTAATAAGAGATGCCACTAAGGAGAATACCTACCATTGGTACTATGGCTGGAAGAATGGATGAGATGATGGAAATGATGAAAATAATGTGAGTTCTCTTGGATGTTGAAGAAGATCAGAGAAGAGGACTTACACCTTTACCTAATGTTGAAAGTGATGATGATGAAGAATTTCAATCTGCTGATCAAAATGAAGTAATCTTAGGAGATGAAGAAGGAGAATCAAATCAAGTAAAGATGTTGTGAGCTATTTCAACTATTGGAAAAAGACCTAGAGTTGATGTACTGAACTATACTTGCAATCTAAATCCTGAAGAGTTGATTGAATGGATAAATGACCTAGAAGAATACTTTGAGTATGAAGAAATTGGAGATCCAGAGAAGGTGAAATTTGCAAAGACAAAATTGAAAGGACATGCTGCTATATGGTGGAAACAAGTTTAGTTGAATAGAAATAGAAGAGGGAAAGAGAAGATTACAAAGTGGGACAAAATGGTGATAAAATTGAAGAATCAGTTTATACCTGCTGACTATGAGTTGGAACTGTTGAAGAGAGCAAAACTTGAGACAAAAGGAGAAATCTATGGAGTATACTGAAGAATTTCATAAGATGATCATAAGGACATGACATAGTGAATCAAGAAAGGAGAAATTGGCTAGATACATCAATGGACTGAGATTGAACATTCAAGAAGAACTGAGTTTGGTAAGGATGACAACATTGGAAGAAGCATATCAGTTTGCCCTTAAGGTTGAAGAAAAGTTGAACAAGAAGCATGATCAAAGACAAAGAGATAGAGGAGGTAAATTGCAAAGATGTAGAACATTCCCCAGAGGAGAAAGATTATATGCAGAGTAGAATAGACAAGATAGCACATTAAAGAAAGAGGATAGAGATAGCAATGCTTACCGGAGAGATGACAAAAATTTCTACCGCAGAGGAAACCCTAGTCCATACCAAAGTGAAGGATTCATAAGAGAAGGAAGAGGACTTGATAGGGGAACATTCATAGGAACCTATTTTAATGTGGAGGTGAAGGACATAGAGCATTTGAATGTAATCAAGGGAATACAAGCAAGAAGATAGAGAATAGTGGAGGAGCGTCCTATGTGGAAGAAGAACTTGTTGGATCACCGAGTTCAGTTGGTAAACCTAAGAAAGGAGAATCACTTGTCATGACGAGAGAACTATTTCAAGAAGAGACAAATGAGGAACCACCACAGAGGAAAAGTTTGTTCAGAACCAGATGCAAATTAGGAGGTAAATGTTGTAAAGTTGTAATTGATAGTGGTAGTTCAGATAATTTAGTTTCAGAGGAGATGGTGACTAAGTTGAATTTGGAAAGATTGAAACACCCTAAGCCATATCAGATAGCATGGATTCAGGATGATCATAAGGTACTGGTGAGTGAACAATGTTTGGTTAAATTTCATATTGGATCTTATCATGATGAAGTATTATGTGATATTATTCATATGGATGTATGTCATATTTTGTTGGGTAGACCACGACAGTATGATAGAAAAGCTATACATGATGGAAGAAAGAATACATACACTATAACATCAAATGGAAAGAGAATTACTTTGATTCCTTTAGAAGATGATCCTAAGAGTGAATTATGTGGGAATGCTAGAATCTATTTGGTAGATGGAAGGAAATTTCTGGATGGTTTTAGACATGAGAATATGTGTTATGCTTTGATCCCTAAGAAGCCAGAAAATCTAAAGATTAAAGAATCACAACTGGAGGAGATAACTGAGTTACTAATAGAGTATGAAGACATCATATTAGACAATGTACCTAAAGGATTGCCACCAATCAAGAGTATCAGTCATCACATGGAACTTCTACCTGGAGCTAGTTTACCTAATAAAGCAACACATAGAATGACACTAGAAAAGAATGAAGAATTGAATAGATAGGTTCATGAGTTGTTGAGGAAAGGTTTGATCAGAGAAAGATTAAGCCCTTGTGCAGTACCTACAGTGTTAACACTAAAGAAGGATGGAGAATGGAGAATGTGTACAGACTCTAGAGCAATAAACAAGATCACAGTTAAGTATAGATTTCCTTTACCTAGGATGGATGATATTATGGATTGTTTGAGTGGAGAAAAATATTTTACAAAGATAGACTTGAAGTGTGGATACCATCAGATTAGAATTAGAGAAGGAGATGAATGGAAGACAACTTTTAAGACAAATAAAGGATTGTATGAGTGGTTAGTGATGCCTTTTGGATTGACAAATGCACCGAGTACTTTCATGAGTTTGATGAATGAAGTCTTGAAGAAATTCTTGGGTAAGTTTGTTATTGTATATTTGGATGATGTTTTAATTTTTAGTAAGACAAAAGAAGAACATTTGTGGCACCTGAGACAAGTATTGCAGAAGTTGAGAGAAGAGAAATTTTTTATAAACATCAAGAAGTGTTATTTCATGAAGGAAGAATCGGTATATTTGGGATTTGTAATTTTTGCGGAAGGATTGAAGATGGACCTTGAGAAAGTAAGAGCGATAGTTGAGTGGCCTACACCTGAGAGCATTGAAGAAGTCAAATCATTCATGTATTATCTAGTTTCTACCGGAAGTTCATCAAAATTTTCAATTTAGTATGTAACCCTATGACAGAGACAATGAGAGGTGACATAAAAGACTTTAAGTGGACATCAAGAGCATATAAGAGTTTTGAATTGTTGAAGCAGAAAGTGATAGAGCAACCTGTATTGGCATTACTAGATTTCAATAAGGTATTTCAAGTAGATTGTGATGCAAGTGGAAATGCAATAGGAGAAGTATTAAGTCAAGAAGGTAGACCTGTAGCATATTTCAGTGAGAAGTTGAATGATGCAAGTAGAAGATATTCAGTTTATGATTACGACTTCTATGCCATAATTCAATCCTTGAAGAAGTGGAGACATTACTTCTTGCCTAAGGAGTTTGTGTTGTATACAGATCATTAAGCTTTGCGATATTTGAATAGTTAAGGAAAGTTGAATCAAAGACATATGAGATGGGTAGAGTTCATGTAGAGTTATACTTTTGTACTGAAGTATAGAAGTGGAAAATCAAACAAAGTTGTAGATGCATTGAGTAGGAGAAGGAACTTGCTGACAGAGATGAGATTTGAAGTGTTAGGATTTGAGCAGTTGAAGAACATGTATGAAGAAGATCTTGATTTTGCAGAACCTTGGAAAGCATGTAAGGAGCCTATTGTGATAGATAGGAGTAAGTGGTTGGATTATTTCATTCAAGAAAATATGTTGTTCAAAGAAAACCAATTATACATACCTAGGAGTTCAATGAGAGACAATTTGATAAAAGAGAAGCACAATGGTGGATTGGCAGGACATTTTGGCATTGATAAGACAGTGGATTTGGTAAGTGAAAATTACTTTTGGCCTCAAATACATAAGGATGTTAGGAAGTTTGTGCAACTCGTTGTAGAGTTTGTTAAGTTACAAAAGGGAGTAGTCAAAATACTGGACTGTACAAGTCTTTGGCAGTACCGGAGAGACCTTGGGAAGACATAAGTATGGGTTTCATAATGTGATTGCCAAAGACAGAGAGGACATGATTCAATATTTGTAGTGGTGGATAGATTTTCAAAGATGACACATTTCATACCTTGTAGGAAGACAACTAATGCAGTTCATGTAGATGACCTATTTTTCAAGGAGATTGTGAGATTGCATGGATTACCTAAGAGCATAATTTCAGACAGAGATACAAGATTTCTTGGATACTTTTGGAAGACACTTTGGAAGAAGATGAAGACAAACTTGAAGTTCAGTTCATCATTTCATCCACAAACTGATGGATAGATAGAGGTAGTGAATAGAAGTTTGCGAAACTTGTTGAGATGTTTGGTTGGAGAGAAGGCATGAAATTAGGATTTGATTTTATCACAATCAGAGTTTGCATATAATAATTTAGTGAATAGGAGTACCAAAAGAACACCATTTGAGATTGTGTCAAGAACTAACCCTAGAGGAGTAGCAGAGTTGATAGATATCAATATGGAAGACAAAAGGAGTGCAGAGGCAGAAGAATTTTTAAGACACATGGAGACAGTTCATAATCAGGTGAAGAAGCATTTGGAGGAAATGAAAAGTAAGTATAAACAGCAAGCAGATGAGAGGAGAAAACACAAAGAATTTTTTAGTAGGAGATGAAGTGATGGTATATCTGAGAAAAAAGAGATTTCCAGTTAGGACATATAACAAGTTGAAGATGAAGAAGTTTGGACCATGTAGGATACTCAGAAAGATTGATTCAGGAAATGCATATGAAGTGGAGTTATCAGAGACAATGGGTTTATCACCTATTTTCAACATTGCAGATCTATATTAGTATCATGAAGTAGAGTTCAGTGACATCATGGAAGAAGATTTGAAGAAGCAGTTACCACAACAAGCACTAGAGCAAATTGAAGACATATTGGACAATAGAGTTGGATGCAGCACCAAAGGTAGGCAATACAAAGAATATCTTGTGAAGTGGAAAGGCAGACCGGAAGAAGACTCATCTTGGATTTCTCAGGCTGAGGTGGACCATCTTAGTTTTCCTCTAGCCCCAGCAAAGTCAGGGACTCACTCTTTTCAACAACCCCGGATGTTTGATGTAGGAGCATCCCTGGTTCAAGAGCAATCTTGCATACCCCAAAAACATTTGCATTTCAATTCATTTTCTTTCCATTTTCTAGTTCAATTCAGTCAGTAGCAATTTTAGTAATTTGGTCTGCATTCTGCTATAGTTTCATTTTAGACCTTACGGAGATGGACTTAGCATCTAGAGACCTCCATGCACATCATATCCAAAATTTAGATCATTTGGATTAGGTACCAGAAAGATTTCGTTATCAGAAGATTGATTGTTTTCGTAGAGCAGAGCACCCTGACAGTCTCATACAATTAGCTAAAGGAGAAGACTTGTAGAGCTAAATGACACATCATTCAAGGAACTTTGGTTCATGGCCAACCTTCCCTATGATCTGCATGCTATTCCATTCACCTGTAGAGGATTCCCATCTGTTTAGGTCTAACCTATCCGTGTACACATGTTACATCTCTTTCATCAGAGTTTGTAATCATCCTTGGGTGACATGGAGGAATCTTGTGTTCCAGAGATGATATATATTCATGTAATAGATGCATAGGAAAGTAGTGAATCACATAGAGATAGTTTGATATTCTTTTGTAAGGCACTTCAAAGTCATAGCTTGCGCATATATTGTAACTAAGGAATCAAGCCTGTGAGCCCTAATTGTGAGCCTATATTTTACTGACCTATTTGTATTTTGAATCTATGATATACTAAATGAATGAATCTACATTTACATCCTATCTTTGAGTTGTTTCCATTGTGTTTACTCTTGCTGCATGGTCTGGACTATTCACTTTGTGGACCCTCCTAGCCGTGACTGCACCATCATTACCCAGAACATCTAAGATTTTCAAAAACCTTCCTTCTATTTCTAAGCCCAATAAGAAGAGAGAAGCATCATCTTCTCCCTCTAAAGAAAAGAAGAAGCAAAAAGTGTCTACTCAAATACCAAGGTGCTCTAGTCACCTGAAAGAAAAAGGATTTATAGGAGGAAAAATTCCTCCTAAACAAAAGAGGGAACATTTTTATGGAGCATTTATTTGTTAACAGGGAGTAGTTGAATGTGGCACAATCAATTTTTATGGAAGATAAAACAAAATTAGAGGAAGAAGATTTGTTCATAGCAAGGAAATAGCCTCAACCTCCTCCTGATGCAGGAAACCAAGAATTGTCAGCCTCCTCTAATGAAATTCAAAAAGAGGAATAATTGTTGGATAAAGAGGAGAAATTTGAGGAAAAAATTGAGGAACAGATTGTTGAGTTGTAGGTGGCTTTACAAAAGATTGCATCATTGGAAAGACAACTGCAAGAATACCAACGAATGGAGACTGGATTGAAAGAGAGGATTAAAAGATTGGAAAATTAGTTGCACATTTATCAACAATAGGGAACATGATTAGATCAATTGGCTCAATTGGCCATTACAAAAATAAATAGGAGAAGTTTAGATCCTATGCAACAGTATAATCATCAAGAAGAAGTTTTACCATCAACCTTATTGACTATTACTTTGCAACTGTGGAGAAAAATAGAGGAAGTAGTAAAGGAACAAAATGATATAAAAGAAAAGCATAAAAAGGAGATTGAGGAGAAAAATAAGGAAATAAGGAGATTACAGTTCAAAATAGATAGGATGGTGCACAAGATTGTGTCCAACTTATGAGATGTAGACCTCCTACAAGGGTTTATGCCCTTTATTTACAAGAACAATATTTGAGTTTTTAGTTTAGTCAATTGTATAGTAATGCTCCTATTTCCCTTTTCACACCTGATTTGTTTTTGACAACCTACCAAAAAGTTACCCTAGAAATGCAGAATCAATTGTGTGAAATTTATTTTCATGAATTGGCTATTTCTTATGATACTACTTGGAATCCCTTAATTGTTATTGGGGATGTGTCGATAAAAGCCTTAGCATTATTTATATAGAATAAGCATAGGAGAGGGATCCTTTAGCAACAATATAATGAGAGGGAGAAATCAATTCCCCCAAAATTAGGGAAGAGGTCCCAGATCCCAATCAGATAGTATTAGAATGGATCAATCTTATCCAACACCCTGATGTGGAAGAAAAAATCCTTGAATGCAGGGTAGCAGATTATAAGAAATTCAAGGAATTAGTTGATGGAACTGGTAAGGAGGCATTGAATTTCTCAAGAAGTAGGTGGAATGAGTGGACATAGAAATTAAGAAGAAAAGAACCCCACTCTGTCTTCAATTTCCTAGCATCAATTACTAGGGCACACAGGTGTATCAAATCAGCTAATGAGCATGGAATTACTCAACTTTCTTTTGGTGTTTCATCCTCCTCTACTCCTATATCCAATCTCACATTGGAAGGGATAGAAAACATCTCAAGTAGCAGAGCAGGCCAGGTGGGATCAGTTGGCTGAACAAAAAGGTTTCTATCTTAAGCAGGATCAAGGAGTCATGGAACCCATGGATTATAGAGAAATTGTACTCCAACATAATCAGAGGCCTTGGTTACTTAAGGACTAGCAACACATTTAGTTCAGGGGTGTGATAGGATTTTACTTTGTTCTTGTTCTCTTGTTTAATTTCATACTTTCCAAAGACATTTCTAGACTTTCTTAAGCATTATCTATGTTTATGATTACCTTTAAGACCAAAAAGCATGAAGAATAGTATATGATATAATGATGAATGATTCTATGTGAATTAATGATTGTTTATCAGATGTGATAGTAATTTATTTTAATTATGGTAGTTTGTGATGTATAAATATTACATGGTGAAACTAACCTGTATGCAACAAGTACACGATTACTTGTGGTGGAGACCATCTACCAACCTACAGTAAAGGAGGTGTTTATCCATAATTGAGAATTCAGTAGCCCACAGCCAAAAAAGAAGGATCCTCAACTAAGTGGGCATGGTTTAACCATAACTCCTCCCACTCCTTGATAGTTTTATCTTCAACAGTTGACATATTCATAAGAATTAAGAGGAGTTGAGATCAAGGTTTGTGTTCTATTTTCATTTATGGTCGTCTTTATAGTGAATAAAAAGAATCATAGTAGGAATGTGATATCTAGATCATCTTTGTAATAGATAGTTTCCTACTTTTGATCTGATTAGATTAATAATAACGTCTTAAGATTCCTATGTTTGTGGGGAGAATGAATGAGTGTAGGATAGTTACATTTAGAAGTTCAATTCAAATAGGAGACTCAAATCCTATCTATATGTGTTAGATTATGTAAATGACAGAGGAGGGTTAGAAGGGATTTGTATTGTCAAGTTCTTGTTATTGTATTACATCTTTCAAAATTCAACAGAGAATCTAGACTCAAATTTAGTCAATGAATAGTTGATACAAGAAGTGATCTGATTTAGATTTTATGATATTGCATTCACTCAAGCAAGGGCCAATTGAGGTAACTATAGTTCTCTTGTTAGTTATATTGTTATTTTGCTTTTTTACATCATTAAGTTATTAAGATTTATTGAGTTAGGGAATATTCAAGGTGATCATTGACTTAGCATATAGACCATTTTTCTACTATGCTTTACATAGACTATGTTTCTAATGAATGTGGTATTTATTACTCCTTGACAACATTACCTACTTGTAACAACTATTGTTCTTTGTAAATTATAGTTTGTTTCTATGCACAACTAGATTAAACTCAGGAATCCTTGATTGTACATACAGTACGGGTACCATCCAAGAAGAATATAATTCCCTGGTTTGACATATTGAAATGTGACACATTATAGCCATTAGGTTGCTTGATAAAGGGTCTATAGGTCTGTTGAGTTGTGTGCATGCCCTTTCTACATCAATCTATTGGTTAATAATGGACTTAGACAAGTGAATCCTCATCATCATTGTCACTATCTAAAGTACAGTAAGAAGAATCCTTATCATGATCAGGAGGATTAATATCCTCAGAAGAACTATCATCATGACGTAGTGTCTCCAATGTGATGATAGATGGAGCATCAATGTATGTCAACCAAATAGATTGATCATCCCATGAGGATGTGTCCACACAATAAGGGGAAACAAAAGTCTCAATATCATCCACAAGTGCCTTGTCACCCAAGGAAGCTTAACTTTGAGATGGAGAATCAAGGTCTACATATAGTTGGTAGATAAAGGTGCAAGCAGTGAAAGGGCACTTAGTTTACTCAAATTGATGATGAATATCCTCTAAAATAGTGAGATAAATAAGTCCGTAGACCATGTCATTATTGTTAAACCATGCATTCTTCTATTCATAGTCACTCAACTCAGGAATGAGTCCAAGGAGATAGAGCAATATGCCTAATCTCAATGTGTTAATAGCCTAACTTATTTGGAATTTATTCACTTGCTTTATTGTTGGTTTGATATCCTTAGATTAGTTAGCAAGGACTTTGAATGATTGATGTTTTCGAATGAAATGAACTAAATGAATGCTTAATCTAAATGCAATAAATGAGAAACTAAGTTCTATGTTTTTGTATTTTCCTATATCGAAATGTGAAATGATTAACTAATTAAATGTAAAATAATAATTATAAATGCAATGTAATGAAAGAAAATATTTTGTTTTGTTTCAATTTTGTTGATTTACTTGGACTTATTAGCAAGGTATTTATCACTTGTTTCCTTGTATTTTTAGCAAGGGATTTTCGAAGTGGATTGGAACAATTACACTAAATTAAAACTAAATCTACAATCTAATTTAAACTAATCTAATGCAATAAAAATTAAATACTATCTAGCTACTTCTAATTTTTGATACAATGACAAAATGTCAAGGATTTGGTCAGGATGAAGATATCTAAATCTATTTTTCTTTCTACTTTAATTCAAACTTTTTAAAATAAGCTACTCAACAACTTGAAAGCAAATAAACTTGAACTTTGCACCTATAGATAAACAACTGAGATGCTCGGTGAAGATGCATGCAACATGTAAGTCCCTAGTAGCTTGGCTTCTATATTCTCTTTTCTCTCTAGCTTGGGGTACTCTAATTGATGAAAGAAGGATAGGAAGAAAGGAAACTAACCAAAGGGAAATGGTAGAGTACTGTGTTGCTATGATGGAATTTGTGAAGTTTCACACTAAGAAAATGTCTTCAAGCTTGCATAGAGCATGGACATTACAAATAAAACTTTTGGTGAGAGAAACATGTTCCAATTTTGTTAGGAGGATAGGCAACTTCCTATGTGAAAAGGAAATGTCTAGCTTCATTTCACAAAGGAGATTTGGAGAATATTTAGACTATTGGATCATCCTCAAAATCAATATCTAGTGCAATAAGAGGGATGCTATCATGGTAGGAACTCTAAAAGTTTTTAAAAAAGGCAAAGGACAAGATAGAGCATGGCCTATTGTGTCATTGGGATTGAAACATTTACAAGGGAGAAATGTGAGGATATTTACATTGTTAGATGCCACCAACAATCAATAGTTAGTGCATCCCAAAGGATTATAGCATGGTAAAGGTTGAGGAAACCTCCAAAAAGAGAAGAGACAAGAGAAGTGTGAACCACCATGACTATAAGGCTATAAATAAAACCATCCATACAATTTGTTGCGATGATGAATATCTCATGAAAACCTATAACTACTAAGTCACCAAATTGTGTTGCTCCGAATCTACTCACTACTATTATGTATGAGTTAGACAAGTGACAACATATGCATTGCACTCATGTATCTTTCCAATAGACAAATAACTCTTGCTCATGTGGTAGAAGCCAATGGAATAGGGGAATGTCTAAAGGACTGCCCTCTTCATAAATAATAAGAGCCCTATGAGTGTCAATAATGTTTGCATGAAAGGTAGGTGTTATGCCAACTTAGTCACTCACTTCACTAGGAAGGAGTTCTTGATGGTAAATGATTATATTGATGCACAATGTTGTGGTTGGAATGTGTGGGTGTTCTCTGGTAAACCTTGTAGAGTCATTGTTATGGCAATCCTTATGTGGTTAAGTGTGTTGTTATCATGGATTAAGTTTAGCTCTTATTGAATATTAGAAAGAAAGACATTTAGCTAATAGTTGTCTACTTTGATCAATTCTTGGAGGTGCTCACTAATTTATTATATTTCATTGCCTAGTGTTTTCTTCTTGTATCTATTGTAGGATGAGAGTTTTATCATGAACTTGTTCTTTATCGATTACCTCCAAGTTCGGAAGAGTTTCGCTAAGTTCACTATGGATGGATTCTGCCTAAACCTCTCTAACCCCAAGACACATGAACCTAATGATGGTAGAGAAAAGAAATGAATATGCCCAATCTTAGTGTGTTAATAACCTAACTTATTTGGCATTTATTTACTTGCTTTATTGTTGGTCTGATATCCTTAGACTTTTTAGCAAGGACTTTGAATGATTGATGTTTTTGAATGAAATGAACTAAATGAATGCTTAATCTAAATGCAATAAATGGGAAACTAAGTTTTATGTTTTTGTATTTTCCTATATCAAAATGTGAAATGATTAACTAATTAAATGTAAAATAATGATTATAAATACAATGTAATGAAAGAAAATGTTTTGTTTTGTTTTGATTTTGTTGATTTGTTAACTAATATGTTGATTTACTTGGACTTGTTAGCAAGGTACTTATCACTTGTTTCCTTGTATTTTTAGCAAGGGATTTTTGAAGTGGATTGGAACAATTACACTAAATTAAAACTAAATCTAAAATCTAATTTAAACTAATCTAATGCAATAAAAATTAAATACTATCTAACTACTTCTAATTTTTGATACAATGACAAAATGTCAAGGATTTGGTTGAAAGGTGAAGATATCTAAATCTATTGTTCTTTCTACTTTAATTCAAACTTTTTAAAATAAACTACTAAACAACTTGAAAGCAAATAAACTTGAACCTTACACCTATAGATAAACAACTGAGATGCTTGGTGAAGATGCATGTAGCATGTAAGTCCCTAGTAGCTTGACTTCTATATTCCCTTCTCTCTCTCTAGCTTGGGGTACTCTGATTGATGAAAGAAGGATAGGAAGAAAGGAAACTAACCAAAGGGAAATGGTAGAGTACTGTGTTGCTTTTATGGAATCTTTGAAGTTTCACACTAAGAAAAAGTCTTCAGGATTGCATAGAGCATGGACACTGCAAATAAAACTTTTGGTGAGAGAAACATGTGCCAATTTTATTGGGAGGATAGGCAACTTCCTATGTGAAAAGGAAATGTCTAGCTTCATTTGACAAAGGAGAGTTTAGAAGATTTGGACTATTGAACCATCCTCAAAATTAATATCCAGTGCAATAAGAGGGATGCTATCATGGTAGGAACTCTAAAAGTTTTTAAAAAAGGGAAATGACAAGATAGAGCAGGGCCTATTGTGTAGTTGGGATTGAAACATTTAAAAGGGAGCAATGTGAGGATATTTACATTGTTAGATGCCACCAATGATCAATAGTTAGCTAGCATTGTAAAGGTTGAGGAAACCTCCAAAAAGAGAAGAGACAAGAGAAGTGTGAACCACCATGACTACAAGGCTATAAATAAAACCATCCACACAATTTGTTGTGATGATGAATATAACATGAGAACCTATAACTACTAAGTCACCAAACTATGTTTCTCCAAATCTACTCACCACTATTATGTATGAGTTGGACAAGTGACAACACATGCATTGCACTCATGTATCTTTCCAATAGACAAACCACTCTTTCTCATGCGGTAGAAGCCAATGGAATAACGGAATGTCTAAAGGACTATCCTCTTAATAAAGAATAAGAGCCCTATGAGTGTCAATAATGTTTGCATGAAAGGTAGTTATTATGCCAACTTAGTCACTCACTTCACTACGAAGGAGTTCTTGATGGTAGATGATTATATTGATGCATAATGTTGTGGTTGGAATGTGTGGGTGTTCTCTGGTAAACCTTGTAGATTCGTTGTTATGATAATCCTTATGTGGTTAAGTGTGTTGTTATCATGGATTAAGTTTAGCTCCTACTGAGTATTAGAAAGAAAGACATTTAGCTAATAGTTGTCTACTTTGAACAATTCTTGGAGGTGCTCACTAATTTGTTCTCTTTCATTGCCTAGTGTTTTCTTCTTATATCTATTTTAGGATAAGAGTTTTCTCTTGAACTTGTTCTTGATTGATTACCTCCAAGTTCTGAAGAGTTTCTCTAAGTTCACTATGGATGGATTATACTCAATCCTCTCTAACCCCAAGACACATGAACCTAATGATGGTAGGGAAAACAAATGAATATGCCCAATCTTAGTGTGTTAATAGCCTAACTTATTTGGCATTTATTCACTTGCTTTATTTTTGGTTTGATATCCTTAGACTATTTAGCAAGGACTTTGAATGATTGATGTTTTTGAATGAAATGAACTAAATGAATGCTTAATCTAAATTCAATAAATGAGAAACAAAGTTTTATGTTTTTGTATTTTCCTATATCAAAATGTGAAATGATTAACTAATTAAATGTAAAATAATGATTGTAAATGCAATGTAATGTAAAAAAATGTTTTGTTTTGTTTCGATTTTGTTGATTTGTTAATTGGTTTGTTGTTTTAATTGGACTTGTTAGCAAGGTATTTATCATGTGTTTCCTTGTCTTTTTAGCAAGGGATTTTTGAAGTGGATTGGAACAATTAAACTAAATTAAAATTAAATCTACAATCTAATTTTAACTAATCTAATGCAATAAAAAGTAAATACTATCTAACTACTATTTTTTGATACAATGAAAAAATGTCAAGGATTTGGTCAAGGTGAAAATATCTAAATCTATCTTTCTTTCTACTTTAATTCAAACTTTTTAAAATAAGCTACTCAACAACTTGAAAGAAAATAAACTAGAACCTTGCACCTAGAGATAAACAACTGAGATGCTTGGTGAAGATGCACGCACCATGTAAGTCCCTAGTAGCTTGGCTTCTATATTCCCTTCTCTCTCTAGCTTGGGGTACTTTGATTGATGAAAGAAGGATAGGAAGAAAGGAAACTAACCAAAGGGAAATGGTAGAGTATTTTGTTTCTATAATGGAATCTTTGAAGTTTCACACTACGAAAAAGCCTTCAAGCTTGCATAGAGCATGGACACTACAAATAAAACTTTTGGTGAGAGAAACATGTGCCAATTTTTTTGGGAGGATAGGAAACTTCCCATGTGAAAAGGAAATGTCTAGCTTCATTTCAAAAAGGAGAGTTTGAGAAGATTTGGACTATTGGATCATCCTCAAAATCAATATCTAGTGCAATAACAGGGATTCTATCATGGTATGAACTATAATTTTTTTTTAAAAAAGGAAAGGACAAGATAGAGCAAGGACTAAATTGTGTAGTTGGGATTGAAATATTTAAAAGGGAGAAATGTGAGGATAGTTACATTGTTAGATGCCACCAACGATCAATAGTCAGTGCATCCCAAAGGATTCTAGCATGGTAAAGGTCGAGGAAATCTCTAAAAAGAGAAGAGACAAGAGAAGTGTGAACCACCATGACTACAATGCTATAAAGAAAACCATCCTCACAATTTGTTGTGATGATGAATAGCTCATGAGAACCTATAACTAGTAAGTCACCAAACTGTGTTGCTTCTAAATCTACTCACCACTATTATGTATGAGTTGGACCAATGACAACACATGCATTGCACTCATGTATCTTTCCAATAGACAAATCACTCCTTCTCATGTGGTAGAAGCCAATGGAATAGGGAAATGTCTAAAGGACTACCCTCTTCATAAAGAAGAAGAGCCCTATGAGTGTCAATAATGTTTGCACGCAAGGTAGCTGTTATGACAACTTAGTCACTCACTTCACTAGGAAGGAGTTCTTGATGGTAGATGATTATATTGATCCACAATGTTGTGGTTGGAATGTGTGGGTGTTCTCTAGTAAACCCTGTAGAGGTGTTGTTATGAAAATTGTTATGTGGTTAAGTGTGGTGTTATCATGGATTAAGTTTAGCTCCTACTGAGTATTAGAAAGACATTTAGCTAATAATTGTCTACTTTGATTAATTCTTGGAGGTGCTCACTAATTTGTTATCTTTTATTTCCTAGTGTTTTCTTCTTGTATCTATTGTAGGATGATAGTTTTCTCTTGAACTTGTTCTTGATCGATTACCTCCAGGTTCGGAAGAGTTTCTCTAAGTTCGCAATGGATGGATTCTACCCAATCCTCTCTAACCCCAAGACACATGAACCTGATGATGGTAGAGAAAATAAATGAATATGCCCAATCTTAGTGTGTTAATAGCCTAACTTATTTGGCATTTATTCACTTGCTTTATTGTTATTTTGATATCCTTAGACTATTTAGCAAGGACTTTGAATGATTGATGTTTTAGAATGAAATGAACTAAATGGATGCATAATCTAAATGCAAAAAATTAGAAACTAAATTCTATGTTTTTGTATTTTCCTATATCAAAATGTGAAATGATTAAATAATTAAATGTAAAATAATGATTGTAAATGCAATGTAATGAAAGAGAATGTTTTGTTTTGTTTTGATTTTGTTGATTTGTTTATTTACTTGGACTTGTTAGCAAGGTATTTATCACTTGTTTCCTTGTTTTTTTAGCAAGGGCTTTTCAAAGTGGATTGTAACAATTACAGTAAATTTAAACTAAATCTACAATCTAATTTAAACCAATCTAATGCAATAAAAAGTAAATACTATGTAACTACTTCTAATTTTTTATACAATGACAAAATGTCAAGGATTTGGTCAAGGTGAAGATATCTAAATCTATGGTTCTTTCTACTTTAATTCAAAAAATTTAAAATAAACTACTCAACAAATTGAAAGAAAATAAACTAGAACCTTGCACCTAGAGATAAACAACTAAGATGCTTGGTGAAGATGCATGAAGCATGTAAGTCCCTAGTAGCTTGGCTTCTATATTCCCTTCTCTCGCTAGCTTGGGGTACTCTAATTGATGAAAGAAGGATAGGAGGAAAGGAAACTAATGAAAGGGAAATGGTAGAGTATTGTGTTTCTATAATGGAATCTTTGAAGTTTCACACTAAGAAAAAGTCTTCAGGGAGTTAACTTTATAGCCTACTCAAACAAATATGGAAGGAGGGGTAGCAAAATCAGAATTCTCACAAGAGGCTTAAATGAAGAACCAAAGACCATTTGGAATCCAAATGGAGGTATTTAAATAGGCTTGAAAACCCAATAAAAATCACAATTAGGGGGACAAATCAAAATCTCATGGAAGTAGGTGGACTTAGGACTTAGTTAGGCTTGAGATTATGTGCAAAACATGCACTTGGAGAAATGTCTAAAGTTCACACTTTTCACTTGCCAATCTAGAGAATGCCAAGGCCACCCCTTTTAATAGGTATGGTCACCTCTTTTTCTATGGTAGGTCACCTAGGTAATCCTAAGACTGATCGATAAAACCCAAGAATGCTCGGGTGACCCCACCATTTGAAGGGTGAAAAAGTATTTTTCGACAAGCATGAGGGTATGTAGGCAAGGTGAAAGGCTAGGGAGGCCAAGAAAAAAGCCAGGGAGGTTCCTAAAGGTTGATAAAATGCTTCCATCGAGGTTAGAAACATTGAGAGAGTTTTATTCATGTGATGTGGGTCATGAGATAAACTACTAGATCATCATTGGACTATCATGTATAGCTGTGCAATGTTTGACACTTACACAAATAGGCATAAATTTTTTTGAAGACAATTGAAAAGGAGAGGCAAGAAACATGAAAGTTTGAGGATTAGGATCTCAAATGTTTTTGTACTTGTTGAATTCAACACTACTTGATTTCTAGAAGGCATGCTAATGACTTAGCTAAAGTCATAAAAGAGGACTAAAATGGCACGAAGGAACCAAGGGTCACAGAAGAGCTCTATTACCACCATGAAGCCTATGGTTTAAATTAGGAGTCATTCACATTACTAGAATGCACTGGGACTTAAAGAGGAGAACCCCACAAACTTAGGAGTGATCCAAAATTTGAAGAATTCATCACCTAGAGAGAACTAAAGAAATCCATCTATGAAAGCATGGATTTCTCAAATGAAGTGTATGCAAAAGAACACTACAAGAACTAACCTGCTTGTCAACCTTTTCCTTATCTCTCATCTCACTAAGAGCTAATCTCCTACTTAGAATGAGAACTACAAGTATCTTGTATATATCCAAGAGAGTGGTCATCCACTCTACCTAAACCTATAGAAATTATAACATATTCTAATAATGGTCCCAATATGTCATGATGCCGCATAGTACTATGTTAGAGGTGGTGCCAATGGTACCCTTGCAATTTGCCTTAACCTTGCCCTCTCTAGGATCACCTCCCTCGCATCTATGAGCTAATTGAGAATCTAAAAAAGCCACTCCACCTCCTAACCATGTTGTAATGAATGTAACCACCTTGTGCTAAGACAAACAAGTCATAGTAATCTCCTAGCATAAGCATATTTGTAAAAATTTAATCAAAATTAGAAATTTGATGTTTTCTTTCAAAACCACCTATTGTAATAGGTGGCAGTTGTTGGGAATTAAGATGTCTCAACTTTTACAAATTCCTAGAATTATTTATTTATTTATATATTAATTTATTGCCTAATGTTGTAATTACTTACACATTCATTTTGGTCACTTAGTTGAGGTGGTGCAGTGACATGTCATCTTACTTGGAATGTGACTTGGATGGTCAAGTCAAACCTACATGGATTTGGGAGTCCCATTTGAGGTGGCACTATTATGTCATGTGTCAGCATCTTGTGGTATGTGGAAGAGGATATTCCATATGACATAATCTATGACACGTAAGAGCCAAGTTTGGAGATTCCTATGACAAGTGATGACAAGTGTCGGTGAGGATCTTTGCATGAAGGAAAGGCATCTTTGGGTTCCCAAGTTGGGCTATGACATGTTGTAAGAGGAATATCCTATATTTAGAATTGTATGATGGATTCTCTTACAACATTAAAGGTTGTTATCTTGGGAAAATCTATGACAACTGTAAGATGTGTAAGAGCATCTGTCATAGTCTATTTTTAGCTTGGAGCGCTCCATATTGAGAAAGTCAAATCTGCCATGTATGACAGATGTAAGGGATGTATTTGCAGAAAGGAAAAGTGTCCTTTGATGTAGGATAATGGCCATGTGGCCAAGGTGGATGCCTATCCCAAGATGCTTCCAATATTTGCCTTGTAATCTCTATATATTGCATAGTTTGGAGTTGTAGTTGCATAGTGTTTTTACAGGTATTGTTATGTTGCCAGAATAACTCTAGATTCAACATTTGAAGACTCTTGGAAGAACTTGCATTGCAAGTGTATTATAAACTATAATTGTTTTAGATAATACATTGTGATGATTTTAAAGTGTGGGGTTTTTCACCTAAAAAGGTTTTCCCATGATACATCTTGTGTCTACTTCTCTTTGTTTGCATTCTTGTATTATGTTTGCTGTTGTAATATCTCTAATATAAGTTTAATATTTCTACAACGTTAAAGGTTAAAAAAAAATTGCATACCTCTCCCCTCATTATATTAGTTTAGGAAGCGATTTCCTCACACCTAGCTTCCTTTCAGTTGGTATCAGAGCCTAGCCAGTTTTGGTCCTAACTGTTGGGTAGGGGTTTTTTGTACTGATCTTAGATTGAGTGGGAGTCTGTATAGAGTATTTTGTAATCTTTTTGTAGGAAGGAGATGCAGGCACATCTGGAAGAATAGAGGTGGAAAAGTTTAATGGCAGCAATTTTGAGTTGTGGAAACTCAAAATGGAAGACATGCTCGTTGATAGAGACCTATGAGAAGCAATTTCCAGTTTAAAACTAGAGACAATGTCCCAAGATGATTGGGATCTCAAAGATCAAAATGCTGAGGGTCTTGTGAGACTCTGTTTGGCTAATTTCATCCTATTAAATGTTCATGAAGAGAAAACTGTGAAGGAGCTGTGGAAGAAACTTGGTGATGTTTATTAGGCTAAGTCCCTGGTAAACAATTTATTCCTATGGAAGAAGCTCTATTCTCTAAGGATGGAAGATGGAGGATCTGTTGCTGATCACATGAATGCCTTTAATATGTTAGTTGCACAATTGACATCCATTGGTGTGAAAATGGAGGATTAGGATCAATGTATGACCCTGCTTTGTTCTTTACCAAATTTATGGGATCATCTTGTTATGGCCATTGAGAGTACGACATCCACTTTCAAAATGGATAAAGTGTTATCTAAAGAAATGTGGAGAAAGTCATCCAAGTCGTCCAAAGAAGCTCTTGCGGTTCGTGGAAGACCCAAGGAGAAAGGGAAAAAGAAAGACAAGAAAGATAAGAAGGGTAGATCCAAATCCCATGGGAGATCCAAATCTCATAGAAAGTCCAAGGCATTGTGTTGGAACTGTGAGAAAACTGGGCATTTTCGAAAGGAATGTAAAGAGGAGAAAAAGAAAAAAAAGAAGAATGCCCCAGATTTAGATTCTGACAAGTCACAAGATGATGGTGATGCCTTCATTGTAGCCTTGGCCACCCATGCATCTAATGATGTGTGGCTGATTGATTCTAGTACATCTTTCCACATGACCTCGCATTGAGACTGGTTTACAAAGTATGAAGAATTCGACAGTGGAAGAGTGTACCTAGGTGATGATTCTTATCTGAAGATAGTTGGTTGTGGAAGAGTCACAATCTGATTCCCTAATGGACGAGTGAAGCGGATCTCTAGGGTTATGCACATCCTAGGCTTGGCACGAAACCTACTTTCTGTAAGTAAATTGAATGATGTAGGTGTGCAAGTTGTCTTCTTGAAAGAAGGATGCAAGATGACTAGAGGAGCTATGGTACTTGCAAAGGGTACTTGAAGAGGTACTCTGATTCAACTAGAGGCATGCATTTCACAATGTAATAGTTATTCTGACTAAAAAAAAGAGTTGCAATCACTTCATCCCCACCATTGGAACAAACAACTAAAAGATCTATTGTATCAAATTCTGATGGTAGTGCATTTAGGGTACCTAAGGGTGCTCATGCTTTGGAAGTTAAGTTTCCTACTGAGAAGACAATATTATGGCATAAGAGACTTGGCCACATTAGTGAGAAGGGTCTTAGAACCCTAAAAAATAAAAACCTCATTGAGGGGTTAGATGATTGTAATCTTGATTTTGACTTTTGTGTAACATTGTATATATGGAAAGCAAAACCGTATTTAGTTTTACTTGAGTTCTCATAAGTCTTTTGGTGTATTGGATCTTATTCATTATGATGTGTTTGGTCTAGTCAATGTTCCTTCAATCTCTAAATCTATATATTTTGTGTCTTTCATAGATGATTACATTAGAAGGACATGGATATATTTTCTCAAAAGCAAATCTAAAGTCTTTAGTCGGTTCAAAGAGTTTAAAGCTTTTGTTGAGAATCAGACTAATAAAAAGTTTAAGTGTTTGAGAACTGACAACAATGGTGAGTTCTATTCCACAGAATTTGATAAGTTATGTAAAGAACATGGGATTTAAAGACATAAGACAACTCCATACACCTCACAGCAAAATGGAGTTGTAGAGAGGATGAACAAGATTTTGATGGAGAAGGCTAGGAGTATGCCTAGTGGAGTTGGCCTTGAATAGAAGCTTTGGGTTGAAGTTGTTGCCACTACTTGCTACCTGGTAAATAGGTCTCCTACATTAGCTCTTGTTGGTAAGACACCCATGGAGGTGTGGTCTAGTAAGAAGCCTTCAATAAGACATCTTTGTGTTTTTGGTTGTGAGGCATATGCTCATGTGCCTAGGGAGAAGAGGTCAAAATTGGAGAACAAGGCTGTTAAGTGTATCTTAATTGGCTATGGTGTCAGTGTGAAATGATACAAGATTTGGGATCCTATGGCTGAAAAAGTGTTGTATAGAAGAAGTGTTATTTTTTAGAGAGCTAACACCTTCTTCCACTGTTCTACAGCCAGAAAAGAAAGAAAAGAAAGAGGATGTGGTTCAGTTTCCTTCTACCGTGAGAAGACTGAACCAAAAGAGCTTGTTGGACCTAATGATGAGGAGAGCTCTTGCAGCTCTAAAAGTTTAGAAGATGAAGTAAAACCTCCACCTCAACCTTTGATGAGGTCCACACAAAACAGGAAGTAACCAGAGAGGTTTTGTTATACATTGCTTAATTCTAGTTGTGATTTTGCTTTGCTTACTAATGCTGATGAGCCTAGAACTATGACAGAGGCTATGGGAATGAAAGATGCAGGTTCTTGGAAGGAGGCCATGGAAGATGAGATGGCTTCTTTGGAAAAGAATAAAACTTGGGACTTGGTACCTTTGCCTGATGGTTAGAAACCTATTGGATGCAAATGGGTTTCAAGAAGAAATTTGGTGCAGATGGCAGTGTTGAGAAGTATAAGGCTAGATTGTTTACGAAGGGGTACTCACAAGTGGAGGGAATTGATTATGGTGAAATTTTCTCTCCTGTTGCAAAGCTGACATCTATTCAGTTCTTGTTATCTCTTGTAGCAGCTTATGATTTAGAAGTGGAGAAAATGGATGTGAAGACAACATTCCTTCATGGTGACTTGGAGGAAGAGATTTATATGTCACATCCAAAGCATTATATAGAAAAAGGTAAAGAAAATTTAGTTTGCAAGCTAAAGAAGTCTTTGTATGGTTTGAAGAAATCTCCTAGGATGTGGTACATGAAATTTGATGCCTTTGTGTTGTCGATTGGATATTTGATATCGAAATCAAATCATTGTGTGTATTATAAGTTTGATAATGATTGTATTCTCATTATTGCACTATATGTTGTTGATTGGGAATGGTAAGAATATGATTTCTGATTTAAAGTCTCAGTTGTTAGCACAATTTGAGATGAAAAACTTAGGGGCATCTAGGTACATTCTGGGAATGGAAATCAGAAGAGATAGAGCAAACAGAAAACTTTGGTTAAGCCAGAGTAAGTATGTGAAGACCATGTTGGATAAATTTAGCATGGCAAATTGTAGAACATTGTCTGTTCATGTTTCATTGGGGACAAAGTTATCTTTTAATGATTATCCAAAGTCTCCTTCTAAGATGGAGGATATGAGTAGAGTACCTTATGCTAGCATTGTTGGCAGTTTGATGTATGCTATGGTCTGTAAAAGACCAGACATTGCCCAAGTAGTGGGAGTCCTTAGTCGATTTATGGCTAATCCTGGATGGGTACACTAGGATGCAGTAAAGTGAGTGTTCAGATATTTGTGAGATACTTCTAAGTATTCCCTATATTATCATGGCCATCCTACAGGACCTCCGCATTCTGTATGTATTTATGATTTGTGGATTCTGATTGGGCAGGTAACATTGACAGCAGGAGATCCACCAATGCTTAGGTGTTTACTATGTTCGATGGTGCAATTAGTTAGATGAGTAAGTGACTATCTATGGTTTCTTTGTCCACGATAGAAGATGAGTATATGGTAGTAACTCATGCTTGTAAGGAAGCCATTTGGCTTAAGAGGTTGTGTTTAGATATTGGTGTTGATGCAAGACAGATTACTATCTATTGTGATAGGCAAAGTGTGATTTGCTTAGCAAAGAATCTAACTTTCCATGCCAAAACAAAGCATATTGATGTATAGTTTCATTTTGTGCGAGACATGGTAGAGGATGGGAAGGTGATATTGGAGAAATCAGACACTTTGAAAAATGTTACAGATGCATTGATGAAACCACTGGGCACAGAGAAGTTTAGATGGTGTTCGGAGTCTATGGGCCTCTTGGCCCCTAGTAGTTAAATCTTGTCATTGATTTTGGCTCTTGCAAGGTGTTTGACATGTGGGAGAATGTTGGGAATTAAGGTGTTTCAACCTTTACAAATTCCTAGCATTATTTATTTATTTGTATATTAATTTATTTCCTAATGTTGTAATTACTTGCACATTCAGTTTGGTCACTTAGTTGAGGTGGCACGGTGACATATCATCTTACTTGGAATGTGACTTGGATGGTCAAGTCAAACCTACATGGATTTGGGAGTCCCATTTGAGGTGGCACTATTATGTCATGTGTCAGCATCTTGTGGTATGTGGAAGAGGATATTCCATATGATAGAATCTATGACGCGTAAGAGCTAAGTTTGGAGATTCCTATGAGAAGTGATGACAAGTGTCAGTGAGGATCTTTGCATGAGGGAAAGGCATCTTTGGGTTCCCAAGTTGGGCTATGACATGTTGTAAGATGAATATGCTATATTTAGCATTGTATGACGGATTCTCTTACAACAATAAAGGTTGTTATCTTGGGATAATCTATGACAACTGTAAGATGCATAAGAGCATCTGTCATAGTCTATTTTTAACCTAGAGCGCTCCATATTGGAAAAGTCAAATCTGCCATGTATGACAGATGTAAGGGATGTATTTGCAGCAAGGACAAGTTTCCTTTGATGTAGGATAATGGTCATGTGGCCAAGGTGGATGCCTATCCCAAGATGCTTCCAATATTTTCCTTGTAATCTCTATATATTGCATAGTTTGGAGTTGTAGTTGCATAGTGTTTTTACAGGTACTATTATGCTTCCAAAATAACTCCAGATTCAACATTGGAAGACTCTTGGAAGAACTTGCATTGCAAGTGTATTGTAAACTGTAACTATTTCGGATAATACATTGTGCAGGTTTTAGAGTGTGGGGTTTTTCACCTGAAAAGGTTTTCCCCATGATACATCTTGTGTCTACTTCTCTCTGTCTACATTCTTGTATTGTGTTTGCTGCAACGTTAAAGTTTAAAATGAATTTGCATACCTCTCCCCTCATTAGATTAGTTTAGGAAGTGATTTTCGCACACCTAGCTTCCTTTTAAAAATTTCAAAATTATTATGGTAGCTTATAAACTATTGCTAGTAATCTCACAACTACTAAGGTACTTCCTAAACCATCATAGGGGTTGTAAAATTACCCCCTAGAAATCAACATTTTTATGTCCTAGTAGGAAAATTAAAAATATCCATTTAAACATGAAAACTCAACAAAAATCCAAAATTTAAACTACCGAGCTAGTCTAGAGGATGGCATGAGAATTTTGACTACAAATTTATTAAATTTAATGTCTTAATTATCTATATCTAGTCAAATTTACAATGCAATTGAAAGGGTGGATTTCTATGTGGGTGTTGCCACATTAATAGGTTACACTTTCTGGGACATCCTAATTTTTGTTGAAATCACATATTTTTAGAAAATATAATGATTTAAGCCCTGAAAGGTTCCATTTAAAGGATTTTAATTGAAGAGGGTTTGATCAAACCCCCTTAGATTCAAACCCCCTTGGATAGAACCACGTTAATTTTAAACCATACCTATAATGGAGTCTCCTCTACACCTATCAAAATGATGATAAAAAACCACTTTTGATTTACTTTTTGGGGGATCAAATGAATTCATTTAAAATTTATGTTTTGTAAGTATGTAGTCCTTATTATAAGCTTCCCAAAAAGTATAATTTTAAATATATTTAATTTGATTATTATATTTATTTTTTATTTCTTGTGAATGTGGGTTCTTCAATGAACATCAAGGTCTTTGTTTCACACACAAAAAAATAGGAAAATAGAGAAAAAAATCTAAAAAATACATGTCCTCTAGGTATTGATGTCTATATTCCAACAAAAAAAATTGAATTCTAATACATACAAAAAATGTTATGTTGGACAGAATATGCCCATGTCTAAATTTTAATTGGTTTGACTTCAAAACTTAATTAAAAAAAAATCAACAAAACATTATGAAACCAAATGCATCCTCTAGATATCGGTGTTACCAATATAAATTCAAAAGAATAAGAATTTTATCCTTTGTATAAAAAAGTTATGTGCGACAGAATACACATCACTTTAAAAAATGTTGTTTACTATTAAGAACTAGTTATCAAAGGAGACGCAAAAAAATTTACAATTTAACTCCAAATTTTGTTAAAAAAATATATTTAGAATCTACAAACAAAATATCAAAAATTACTAGTTCACATCATCTTCAAATTCCTAACGGTTTAGCAGCTATAGGTGTCAGAAAGTAAAGATTCAGTTCAAAATGTTGATTTCAATGTCAAGTTTGGCCAAAAAGTGTAACCCATTATTGTGGGATGACCCATGTATAATTGACTTGTGTAGCTCCAACTCCTCTTGCCACTACCATCTATGTGATCCTAGTCTCATGCTCATATTTTTACTATGGTTTTATGAAAAACTATCATAGGTAAACTAGAGCTTGAATTATTAAACTCACATACGTAAAACTGAATAGTAATTTGGGTTGATTTTAAATACATATACCCTTGAGGCATGTTGAAATTTAGTCCTTGTTGTAGGTTTTGGTGCACAATCAAACTTAGATATATTCTAAAATGTCACACAAATGAACAACAATGGAGGTTAAATGGGCTAAGTGCCCCTAATCTTAAAAAATAACTTCAAAACATGATGCTTGTGCATTCCATTGCAACATGTTCATCTAAGAGGGCAAATATGTAAGTACCCATTTTTGCATGTACTCATATGGGTCAAATTTTGGATTCTAGTGATGATTAACACCATTTAAAGCACCATTATGGTATTAAATGATGACTAACTTTGAAACCTAGATACTCCCCTTTTCCTTGTTTGACCTATTTTCATGTGTCCTACATTCCTCTTTATCTCACTTTTCTTTCATAATTTATTTCATCCTTAAAATCTCTTGTTTTGCTTACTTTGACAAAACCACAGGTGATAGTTGCAAGACTACCTTGGTTGTCTTGTAATTTCCCCAATAGTCTCAAAATCATCACCATGATTGTGCAACTAGTATGGAACTCACATAGTCATTGCAATGGTTTAATATCTACTTCTTTGTTGAAATCAACAATTGTTCCTTAGTATATTAGAAAAATATTTAAGTGAGGAGAGTTAATTCCCTTACATCCATGATAACTATTCCAAAATAGAGCTCAATACTCTACTTATAGTCCATGCAACTAGTTCATTGCACCTATTTTTCAACCGAATTCAATTTCTTTCTTGCTCATCATGTACTCAGAATTCATTTGTGTGACCAAATCTCTTTTATAGGTAGCTTGGTCCTCTGCATCCCTAACTATCCTAGTGAACATTCTAGCCATTCTTTTTTCTGATTTCTTTATTGTTTCTCACTCCCAAAAATTTCTAATACAACTTCTAGTAGATTCTTGTGTCCAAGACATCAAATCAACTAGATTCTTCATAATAGAGATAGGGACATAGATGGCATTCTTTAAGTCCATACTTCATATTTGTTTTACTATTTCTTCTCCAAATTTCTCTTGACCAACAACCCCTAGTCAAAGGTTAGTCCATTGAGTTAGTTTTGTTTTAGATTAATTTGATTTCAATTTATTAATTAATGTATAATAATTAGTTGTAGTCTAGATTAATGTATCATAGATTAATATTTTCTTTTGATCTTTCTTTACAATCAAATTAATCAAACATATTAACACTCAATTTTGGAAAAATCTAAATATTTACACAACTAAATACTCACAAAAACTTGATTTCAATAGGTTGTCCAAGTGATTGCATCAAGAGTAAAGGATGTTATTTCATGACCTTTGACAAGGGTCTTTGTACCTTGGCATTTAATCATGTTTATTTATCAAATTCAGGGTTGTGTCCATGGCAATCTGCAATAAGAACTAACAATTAACAGTCCTTAAACTATCTAATGAAACCTTCCTATTAAATCAAATTTATGCTCCTAACTAATTGATGTGAAAGAAATCTAGTCTAGGAATTTGTACAATACAATGATGAAATGATCTATTTGATTACAAAAGATGAAACAAACATTAAAATAGAAGCAAAACTAAATTAACAAGAATCTGGTTTATTTCTATGAAAGTAGGAAAAACTAAATTAAGGAATCTTCAATGATATAAGAAAGCAATAACCAATACTAGCCTCCCTTCTGTCAGTGGGAGTGGGTCCTTGCTCCACACCTTCAAATTTGAAGGCTAAACAAAGATTTCAAGATACACAAATGGAAGAACCACCTTCATTAATCTAGTATTTCTAAAATAGAGTATATATTTCAAATATATATGTTTCTGCAACTATATGAGACCATATAAAAACTAACTACATATTCTGTTGTCTCCATTCAATATATATATCAGTTTGTTGTTGATATCATATCTCCATAGTTTATCAGCTTTACTCTCAGTTCATCTTGAGATACATAAGATATGTATTCTAAAGATTAAACATGCAACTACCTATATAAAAGTATAACCATGCAGAACATAAAGAGACTTAAGTGACACTAGAGGTGTCCTTAAATCTAGAGTTTTGACTTTTGATAAAAATAGGTCATGGAGGCCCTAGTAAAAAGGAATTAACTTTAAAACAACATACTACTAGAAGTCCCTAATTCATGAAAAAATCAAATGGCAGGTGTAATTTGCCTCCTTTGAGCCACTGCGATTTTCTTTTTCAAAAACTCTATTGTTCATGTGTGGAACTCCAGAGATTTACAACTTTAGAGATTCTAGCAGTGAATGAACTCCAGAGATTATGTGCAACTCTAGAGATTCTATGCAGTTAACAACTCCAAAGATCACCAAATAGCTTGTTAGGACACAGCTCTAGAGGTCTCATGATTAGCAACCCTTCCTATCCTACCACTCCAACTCCAGAGATCCTCCAACCATTCTGGAAAAACATTAGAGTGCTTTGTAGTGTGTTTTCTGCTCGGCTCCATAGATAGTTAGGAACATCTCCAGATTCTTCAGAAACCTTTCCTCACCTGATAGATAGACACCTATGATAAAAAGAAGACATTTCTACATAAGTTTGTCAGTTTAAACCCAAAACATGAGTCTCTTTTCATCACAACATGTCATGCGCAAGTAGTTACACTTGAGCACAAACCACAAAACTTAGATTATTAATATATTTCATTATTAAATTCTTTAAATCATATTTAAAAATGTTAAATCCATACGATCAAAAATTTAAACTGATATACATTAACATACATTCAATGAACATTTTGGTGTATCTTACGAAACTTTTTGTAACAGTATTCATAAATAGGAATCCAAGTTCAACATTTCTTACATAGCTAAACAAAACTTCAATAAGTATTATATGATAGTAAATTAGCAAGGTAGAAAAGATAATATTGCACTTGATCCTTCTCGAAAAGATAGAGAGTGCAAAACACTCATATCTGATGACATGTGGTGCATGAGCACCCCTTTGAAATAAAGACTAAGTCTAATTATAGTATGTTGTTAGTTTATGATGTAATAAGGTCCATTGGACCAATCCTTATGTTTTAAGTCAATCTAGGATTGTGTGTTGACAGTTGTAGTTTGTTATGCTAGCTGTCCTCCGAGTGGCTTGGAAGCTCCCAGCCGCTGGGAATTGAGTCTGTACTACTCGTGAGGAATAGTTATATTATGCCCTAGAACAGTTTGTTTACATAGAGTTTAGGACAGTTCAGTATCGGATATGAAAACAGAGACACTGTGTTTGGATTTGACAGAACAGTGTTGTGCAGTGGGACTGTGAAGTCAGATATTTATATGCATTTCTGATATTGAAATAAAGAAGATCCCGTTGTTTCATTTGTCTGATTTTTGATCTATCTGTGTAATCATATTTTGTTGTGAAGTTGAGATGGAATCATTCATCCATTCCACTAGTTGATTCTTTGAATCAGTGGAATGGACATGTACAGTAGTTTAGTTTGCATTTTCATTTTCTGTTTTTACATTTCATGTTTTTGGGATCGAAATATTGCATGCAATGTGAAAAACTAGCATCCTCATGTGCTAGGGTTTGAGGGTTAAGATCTATGGTGAAATTACCAATGAAATGGATCAGGCTGATCTCAACATTTTCTGTGTGAAATTTGTGAAGTTTCGAGGGTTTTGTTGAAATATACATTTGACGGATATACAGTTTTTGTATGCAACATATAGTCTATATGTATATCGCATTTTCATCTGTGTGTATATTGCTAACCGGTTCGGGTGTCAAAACATGTTAAGTGGTATGTGTTGAAGAGTTATTGGTGTGAGGGAGCCCATCAGCGGAAGAAGTTTGGAAGTTGCCGACAATTGAATGTCTTACCGAAGATAGAGCGGAGGATATGCGTCAGCGTGAAGTTGAACATCGGAAGAGGAGTTCAAAGTTAGACCGATAGTCTGAGTCTGGCCGACGGTGGAGTTGGCATTCGGCATATCGGAGAGATAATAGGGATCGGCAAAAGACTCTAAGAGTTCACCGATAGTGGAAATCCCGCCGATAGGCAAAAAGTTGATCCTTCATCGGCAAGAGAATAAGGATCGGAGCAGAGATTCTAAGTGGAGCCGATAGCATAAGTGTTGCCGATAGGCAACTTAACCGATGCGAAGGTGTTGGCGAAATCACATGTATCAGAGGGACATAACTCTCGAAGGCTGATGGTTTAAGTGTTGTTGATAAGTAACGTGGACGATAGTGGTGACTAGTAGCGGTGGTAACAGGAACCTGTTCAGCAGGTTAGGTTTTGTATGTTTCAGTGTGACCTCAGCCATCGGAGCAAGTCGGAGTGGAGAGCCTGATAGGCATTATCTTGCCAATAGGCACATAAATGAAACAACCATCAGCGTGAGGTGGAGTTCAGTGTGACAATTCTCTTAGGTGCCTATAGTTATTGTTTGACCGATAAGTATACATCGGGGAGACATTGTGGTAGGTCTTGCCGATGGAATGGGAATAGTTAAAACCCGCCAAGTTCTAGTAAAGAAGCAGATTGCAGAGAGCATTGCTGTAAAGGCTCAGAATCAGGCATTGAAAGATGAGTTGGAGAAGTTGAGGGACAGAGTAGGTTCTGGTAAAGAAGAAGATAGGGAAGAAGAAGAGATCCCTAGGTGGAATGAGGAAGACATTCCTATAGACCAAAGACCCTTGATTAATGCCCTCAAATCCATGGAGAGGAGAACCATGGATGTGAAACTAGATTTACCAGTATTTACATGAAAGATGAATCCTAATTCAGTGATGGAGTGGATAGACTCCTTAAACAATTTCTTTGAGATAGAGGAGATACCAGAACACCAGAGAGTAAAGATAGCCCAATCAAAGATGAAAGAGGCTGCATTAACTTGGTGGAATTTCATCCAAGATGACAGAGTACAAGAAGGAAAGCACAGAGTTGCTACATGGAAGAAGATGATGACTTTAGTGAAAGAAGCCTATGTTCCATTAGATTACAACATCCAATTGCATAAGAGGAAACAGAATTTGAAGTAGAAGGAGCTAGATGTTAGCTCATATATAGAAGAGTTCATGAAGCTTTGTGTCAAGACAAAGGTAAAAGATAGTGAGGAAGAAAAGGTAGCCAGATACCTTAATGGATTGAGATTCAACATTCATGAAGATTTGAATCTGCATAACCCAGATACAGTTCAGAAATGTTTTCAATTGGCATTGAAAGTAGAAGAGAAGTTAAAGAGAAGACAAGAACAGAACAATAGAGGAAGAGGAAAATAGCAAAGAGGTGGAAGAGGTCCTTTTAGAGGCAGAGGACATGGATTTAGATATTAGGGAGAATCCAGTCATGACAACAGCAAGGGAGATAACAGTCAAAACTAGAGAGGAAGTTACAATCAGCATGAAAACTTCAGAGGCAGGCAACCTTTCAGAGGAAGATCTCAGGGCAGATGACCTATTAGATGTTATAACTGTAATAAAGAAGGCCATATAGCCAACAGGTGTCTAGAAAAGGCAACAAGTTCAATAGGAGAAAGGAGAACGAATCTTATCCAAGAACCTGATAGTCAAAGTGCAACAAGCTCAAACACTTTTAAAAGTGTGAATACTCCTAACAATTATGGATATCCAGAGAGTGGAGAATCTCTGATGATGAGGAGAACAATGACCACCATGAAGGTACCTGACAAAGAACCCCCACAAAGAAAGTCTCTTTTCAGAACTACATGCAAGGCAGGAGGTAAGGCATGTAAAGTTTTAATTGATTCTGGTTCTACTAAAAATTTTGTATCAGATGAAATGGTAACAAAGCTTAAGCTTAGAAGATTGCCTCACCCATCCCCATATAAGGTCTCATGTCTTACCCAAGGTTAGCAAACAGTTGTAGAAGAGCAGGCTTGGGTAGAACTTCATATTGGAGCATATAAAGATAAGTTGCTATTTGATATCACCAAGATGGATGCTTGCCATCTCTTATTTGGAAGACCATGGCAGTATGACTTGAAGGCATGCCATGATGGTTTTAGGAACACCTATACAATCACCAAAGATGATATGGTGACAGAGTTGATCCCACGGATAGAGAAGAAGGAGAAATCAAAAGGAAAAGAGGCAAAGGTAATGCCGATGGAAGGAAAACAATTCATGAAGAAGTAGCAGCAGAAGGTGCAGTTGCATATGCCCTAATCCCATGTCTGACAGTGAATAGAGAACAACAGCAAGAAGTCCAGAAAGAGAAGAAGCAGAGGTTCATAGACCCGGCTGCCCAAGAGTTATTAGATAAGTATAAAGGCATCATCTCTGATGGAATGCCAAGATCCCTACCACCTGTAAGGGATATCAGCCATTGCATAGATCTAATCCCAGGATCTACACTTCCAAACAAAGCAGCATACAAGCTAACTCTAGAACAAAAGGCAAAAGTAGCAAGACAAATTGAGGAATTGTTAGACACAGGTCTGATTGGTAAAAGTTTAAGTCCATGTGTAGTACCAGCTGTACTAGCACCAAAGAAAGAAGGCACTTGGAGGCTTTGCACAGATTCCAGGGCTATTAATAAGATCACAATCCAGTATAGGTTTCCAATACCTAGGATTGAGGATTTACTTGACTGTTTGGGAGGTGCTAAGTATTTAACAAAAATAGACTTGAAGAGTGGTTATCATCAGATTAGAATAGGCTAGGAGATGAATGGAAAATAGCATTCAAAACAAATGAAGGGTTGTATGAGTGGAAAGTTATGCCTTTTGGTTTGTCTAATGCACCTAGTACTTTTATGAGATTGATGAATGAAGTTTTGAGAGAATTCATGGGAAAGTTTGTCATAGTATATCTAGATGACATTCTAATTTTCAGCAACACAAAGGAAGAACATCTCAGACATATAGATTTGGTTCTCAAGAGGTTACACGAAGAGCAGCTGATGATAAATTTAGATAAGTGTTTGTTCATGCAGGAGGAGATCACATATTTGGGTTTTGTCATTTCCCAAGGCAAGCTGCAAATGGATAAGGAGAAGGTGAGTGCCATATTGTCTTGGCCAACTCCAAGGACTATGAATGATGTCAAAAGTTTCCATGGGTTAGCAACCTTCTACAGAAAGTTTATAAGAGGGTTTAGTCATATTTGTGCGCCCATGCTTGATACTATAAAAGGAGGACAAAAGTGCAGATTTGCTTGGACTAAGGAAGCAGATGATTCCTTTGAAACATTGAAGAAGAAAGTGGCACAGCAGCCAGTCCTTGTACTTCCAGATTTTAACAAAACTTTTTAGGTAGAATGTGATGCAAGTCACATGGCAATTGGAGCAGTACTCAGCCAAGAAGGTAGGTCAATTGCATTCTTCAGTGAGAAGCTCAATGATGCTAAAAAGAGGTATTCATCATATGATTTAGAAATGTATGCTCTAGTCCAGTCACTCAAGAAATGGAGGCATTACTTGATGCCAAAAGAATTCATAGTATTCACAGATAATCAGGCTCTAAGTTTTATCAACAGCCAGGAAAAGTTGAACCACAGGCATATGAAATGGGTAGAAACTTTGCAAGCTTTTACTTTCACATTGAAGCATAAGAAAGGAGTCAAGAATAAGGTAGCAGATGCCTTGAGCAGGAGAGCTCTAACAGTCAACCAAATTGAGTTGGAAAGTGTTGGCATTCATTCATTGAAGACCATGTATGATGATGATGAAGATTTTGGAGAGATATATCAGGTATGTACTTCTTTTGGAGATAAATATCACGCGGAGTTCTTTGAATTTCTGATCCAAGATGGATTGATGTTCAAAGGTGGACAGTTGTGTATTCCAAGGTGTTCTATGAGGTTGAACATCATTAAAGAGAAACATTGTGGAGCTATGGCAGGACATTTAGGTTTGGATAAGACTCTTGATCTTGTTCGAAGACATTATTATTGGCTTAAGTTACAATCAGATGTCAGAAAATTTGTAGAGACGTGTGTGATATGTCAGAAAGCAAAAGGAAGATCAACTAATGCAGGTTTATATCAGCCTTTACCCATTCCTTCCAGACCATGGGAAAGCATAAGTATGGATTTTGTGTTGGGTTTACCCAGAACCAGAAAAGGCTATGATAGTGTTTTTGTTGTAGTGGACAAATTCAGCAAAATGGCACATTTCTTGCCATGCAAAACCACTGCTGATGCTTCATATATTGCAGATTTGTTTTTTAAAGAAATAGTAAGAATACATAGATTGCCATTAAGCATAGTGTCAGATAGAGATGTGAAATTCATTGGTCATTTTTGGAGGACTCTTTGGAAGAAACTTGGAACAAATTTGTCTTTCTCATCCGCATATCATCCTCAAACTAATGGACAGACTGAAGTGGTAAATCATTCCTTAGGGAATTTGCTCAGATGTTTGACAAGACAGGATGGAGACAAGTGGGATAATATCCTATCTCAGGCAGAATTTTCCTATAATGATACTGTCAATAGAAGCAAGGGGAAATCACCTTTTCAAATAGCCTATGGTATACATCCAAGAGGTATTTTGGAGCTGAGAAATCTACCTATAGGATATTCTGTTAGTGCAGAGGGTGAAGCTTTTGTAGAAGCCATAAAAGAGGTACATGATCAGGTCAAGAACCAACTCCAACAAACTACCTTGAAGTATAAGGAGTATGCTGATAAAAAGAAGAAAGATGTACAGTTTGATGTTGGAGATTTGGTATGGGTTCATTTGAAAAAGGAAAGACTTCCTAAAGGTAAATATACCAAACTCATGCAAAGAAAGATTGGACCATGTCAGATTTTGAGAAAGCATGGACAGAATGCTTATGAGATACAACTTCCTTCTGATCTTGGTTTATCACCTATATTCAATGTCTATGATTTAACTCCATACAAGCATAATCTAGATGAAGAACAGGAACTACTACAGGATACAATAGCTGATGACATTCCAAAACATGATCCACCACAGTTGCAGAAGATTTTAGACACAAGAGTGATCAAGAAGACCCGGAACAAAACCTATTTGGAATATTTGGTGGCTTGGCAGGGAAAACCTAATTCTGAAGCAATGTGGATGACTGAAGAACAGATCAACCAACATGGTTCAGACCTACATACCCTCATCTCAAGTGGACTTGAGATTTCTTCTTCTGGGGAGTATGGTGTAGGAGCACCCCTTCGAAATAAAGACTAAGTCTAATTATAGTATGTTGTTAGTTTATGATGTAATAAGGTCCATTGGACCAATCCTTATGTTTTAAGTCAATCTAGGATTGTGTGTTGATAGTTGTAGTTTGTTATGCTACCTGTCCTCCCAGCTGCTTGGAAGCTCCTAGCCATTGGGAATTGAGTTTGTACTACTCGTGAGGAGTAGTTATATTATGCCCTAGATCAGTTTGTTTACATAGAGTTCAGGACAGTTCAGTATCGGATATGAAAATAGAGACATTGTGTTTGGATTTGACAGAACAGTGTTGTGCAGTGGGACTGTGAAGTCAGATATTTGTATGCATTTCTGATATTTAAATAAAGAAGATCCCATTGTTTCATTTATCTGATTTTTGATCTATCTGTGTAATCATATTTTGTTTTGTAGTTGAGATGGAATCATTCATCCATTCCACCAGTTAATTCTCTAAATCAGTGGAATGGACATGTACAGTAGTTTAGTTTGCATTTTCATTTTCTGTTTTTACATTTCATATTTTTGGGATCAAAATATTGCATGCAGTAAGAAAACCTAGCATCCTCATGTGCTAGGGTTTGAGGGTTAAGATCTGTGGTGAAATTACCAAGGAAATGGATCGGCCGATCTCAGCATTTTTTGTGTGAAATTTGTGAAGTTTCGAGGGTTTTGTTGAAATATACATTTGACGGATATATAGTTTTTGTATGTGACATACAGTCTGTATGTATATCATATTTTCATCTGTGCATATATCACTAACCAGTTCGGGTGTCAAAACGTGTTAAGTGGTGTGTTGAAGAGTTATCGGCGTGAGGGATCCCATCAGCAGAAGAAGTTTGGAAGTTGCCGACAGTTGAATGTCTTACCAAAGATAGAGCAGAGGATATGCGTCGGCGTGAAGTTGAACATCAGAAGAGGAGTTCAAAGTTAGGCTGATAGTCTGAGTCTGGCCGACGGTGGAGTTGGCATTCAGCATATCAGAGAGATAATAGGGATCGGCAAAAGACTCTAAGAGTTCACCGATAGTGGAAGTCTCGTCGATAGGCAAAAAGTTGATCCTTCATCGGCAAGAGAATAAGGATCAGAGTGGAGATTCTAAGTGGAGCTGATAGCGTAAGTGTTGCCAATAGGCAACGTAACTGATGTGAAGGTGTCGGTAAAACGGCGTGTATCAGAGGGACATAACTCTCGAAGGCCGATGGTTTAAGTGTTGCCGATAAGCAACGTGGATGATAGTGGTGACCGGTAGCAGTGGTAACGGGAACCTATTTAGTAGGTTAGGGTTTGTATGTTTCGGTGTGACCTTAGTCATCGGAGCAAGTCAGAGTGGAGAGCCTGATAGGCATTATCTTACCGATAGGCACATAAGCGAAACATCCATCAGCATGAGGTGGAGTTCGGTGTGACAATTCTCTTAGGTGCCAATAGTTATTGTTTGACTGATAAGTATACATCGGGGAGACATTGTGGTAGGTCTTGCCGATGGAATGGGAATAGTTAAAACCTGCCAAGTTTGAACGCTTGTGCTAGCCACTCTGCATCAACATGTATACAACATCACCCATAGATAAGCTTGCAATACAATACAACTACGTGATACATCTCTAGGTCAAAAACATAAGTATCTAATATAAAATTCATTACATATGAAAAGAATGACAATTTGTCACCTTAAGCTTTATAGTTACCTTGAAATCGGAAGGGCAATTCTAGAAGATTAGATAAAATAAAATACAAATCAAACCTTAACTAAATGTAATAACAAAAATGAAATGATTCATTTATACCTTAGATTTACTTTGTATCAATTTAAGATAGCTAAAGTTGATGTGATATTGATACTCCTGTAAAATTGTACTTTCTACAACACCAAGTAAATAATTAGTCTCTTCAATTAAATGAGTTAATCGTAATACACTTCCAAAACCTTTGATCTTTCCTAGAAGTATAAACAACACAACACTCATATCTGATAACAAGTGTACAGACATTAAAGAATCACTACTTAACAACATTCATCACCATAAATTTACCCATACCTTGTGATGTTCACAAAATACTCTATTAGCACTAACACCCTGTACATATAATTGACACGAATATGCACTACTAAATAAAAACATTAGTATCACAAGATCGATAATAAGCATGATAGGTATCAATGTGCAAGATGAAAAGACTATAAGCCCAAAGGGCCAGACCTAATGCCTCGGGGGCTCATCCATGATGGCCTTGCCTATGTATGTGCAATGCAAAGGCTTTGTAGTTTGGGGTAACTTGACTTGAAAACAAAAGGTTAACTTAGATACAATAACTCATAAGAGAACTAGTTATATTAATTCATATTACATTGTGTAAAAGTGGAAACAATAATTGGTCTCAAGAAGGAAAATATAACTTGACTCAGGATATTCACATGACAAGAATAACATATGTGGATGAAGCCACTAAAGACTTAACCAATGTTCTCAAGCACCCCTGTCTCATCTCACACATAAGATTGCTATCCCTACTTAAGAATAGAAGGGATACATAACTAAATTATACAAGATAAAATCATAATAAAATAAGTAAGATAAGGATACAATAAACAATTACATTTAATTTCGACTACAAAAGATCCTAAGAAACTTATTCTATGATCTCACAATATAATGGATAAAACAAAATTTAAGGAAATACAATTTAAACAAAACTTGCTTCCATTCAAAGCTTGTAAGAATCTAATATTTTTCATATATGGCTAACATCAATATTTTTAGAAGAAATAACAAGTTGAAGTATAGCAATTGCAAGGAGGATAATTTTCTTTTTTTCAATAAATATACATATATTTAAATATGTAAGACAATTAAAATGTCTCCAAACCGGTAACCAAAAGTATTAAATTTCCTAAATACTTAAACAATTATTTGTTCTATAAGATTGACTAGTACAAGAATCAATATTATCTAGTTGGGTTAAAAGATATACTATAACCAACATTCTACAACTTCTAAAGTTGACAAGGATCATAATAAATGAATTAATCATTTTGAATAAGATAATCATATATATATATATATATATATATATATATATATATATATAAAATTTCCAATCATAAATTTTCCTAGTTAAAGCAAACCATCCAACATGTTTTATATTTTATGATAGATAATAAAAATAATTTCAACAAAATGAACAACAGTTTTAAAAAAATTCATATCTTTGTCATTTCGAAATGAAAATTAATAATTTAAAATGTTGTCAAAAGATGAAACATAGGGGAATAAAACCCAGAAGGGAATTAAAGAGATTTTTTCACATGCAAAAGTAGTTCACACCATAAAGTAGACAATTAAAACAGTTTTCTGAGTAAAATAAAACTAACCAACAGTCTTAAAATAGACATATCTTCCTCATTTCTAAACTAAATTTAAAAATTAAAATGTTTGGAAAGATAAACATTTAAGGAATAAAACCCAAAAGGGAATTAAAGAGATTTTCACACATGCAAAAGATGTTCATGCCGAAAAATAGATAGATAAAACATTTTATTCAAATTTCTCATATGAAATTGTATGAAGTTGAAGCTTTCAATCATTCTCCAAAATACATTATACCACTTCAAAAACAATACCACTAAATCAAATTAGCCAAATTAGTTGTTTCAAATTCCATACATACATCATTCATATAGAGAAGTTATATTATTTTTGCATAACTCAAATAGAATGACCAAAATGCCCAAATCATTTGTCATAAAATTAGTGCATAAAACATTATATACAAATGATCAATCAATATTCTCAAGATCCCAAGCATGTAAATCCATATATTTCAACATTCTCTAAAAATATATATACATAATGAACAATCATACCATTCAATGTATTCAAGTCAATTATCAAAGCAACAAAGTATTCTACCTGAAGTATTTAGAGATACATTCTCAAAAGCAAACCTGGTAAATTTGCACAAAAGGAATTATTTCAGGGAAGCCCCAATCAGCATTTTCCTTATACCTAGATTATCATTCCTCATCCTAGAAGTCTTGAAAGATTGCTCTTTAGCATTGTTTTTAACATCTCTATCTATACCATGCGAAGTCATTCCAACAGCATAACAGTACTTGCAACTCCAACCCCCCCCAACTACTCTTCAAACCTTCAATTTTGTAGACCTCTCACAACCAAGAAACCATTATGTGGTTTTCCAAAACCATGTGGTAAACCTCTCATGAGGTGTAGTACCCAAGAAAGCAAGATTCTAGCTAAAATTAGGCTCTCACGTCCAAATTATTCTCCCATATTTTTTTACCCTTATAATTTTCATAAAAACTGTCATAATATCACTAAAATCGGTCCTTCCTTAATATACTACTAAGTGGGCATCTTTTGACAACTAATAAATCATTTTCAAGGTATCGACATGTGGCACAAGTGCCAACTAAAAATTCAAACGCCCTTCTTTTAGGCTGGAGCTAAATAAAATAATAACTAACTCTAGAAAAATATTAAATTAGAAAAATAAACCAAATTTTTCATCCTTTGCCAACGACCTCACTTCATATGTTAAAAGGGTGTTTTGGAATAAAGAATGTGAATAATAATTGGAGAATCTTGATAGATTTTGTAGTTGATAAATCCTGAGTAGATAGATATACAAAGGCCACTAATATTATAAAAAGCCAAGTGTAATCACTAACATAAACATAATTTACTTTTTATCAAAAGTAACTAGATTCTAAAATCAACTAACTACTTCAAAAATAATAGTCTATATAAATGAAATATAGGTTTCTTAATTGCCACAACAAGGAAAATAACCATTTGATAACCATATTTGTAAGTACACAAAAGTTAATGAACACACATGACACTTATACTAGCATAACCATGTTCACAGTATGTTCCTAGCATAATCAACTGTTGAATTCATTGGGCCATACACGTAAAGTCTAATTTCAACAATTTTTGAATTACAATAATTAAATGAATAATTCAAAAGAAAACTAAAATATAATCTATATTATAAATTAACTATATAATTATATAAAGTATTTATTTACAAATAAAACTAATACATTTACTTTCACCCATACCTCATATACATACTTTACAAATACCTAATTCAATTTCATAATAAGAATTACTTAGATTTTCTCATACCTAGTTTATGCATCGTTACCAACTAATCACCAAACAAGATGTCAATACTTCCATTGGACAAGTTCGTTCATAATATCAAGGCTCTTGTAGCTATCCTTTAGGATTCAGTTAAAGGAATTAGTGAGTATTGATAAAACACATATCAACAAGAATATCTTAATCACTAATATAAATGGATCAAAATTAATGATAAGATATTTCTGTAATTATGTACTATGATAAACCTGTTAATGATTTGATTAACAAAATACAATCAACAATGCATGTATATTAGTTAAGTAATTGTTCAACCAACTTCAAGACATTCTTAACAACCCCCTATCATATAAATGTCGATATAAGCATCTATTCTAAGAGTTACATGATAAGGTTTAGGTGGCCTTACACTCTCCCTCCATAAAAATGGACTTCCTCCTAGAAGTCATCAAGAGAATAGAATACTCCCTACTTCAACACAACCAACAAAGGTTAAATATCATAGAAATACATTTGTACAACATTGAAATGAATTGAGATATCAATGCTTTTCCTTGAAATCCCAACATAATATATAGTACAATAGAAACCTTGAAATCACTATACCATCATTTCTTTAATGGTTAGCAAAAGCAATAAGATATCATTTACTTATTTTGAAAGAATACTTTAAACAATTCTGTCATTCAAAATTTTCAAGCATACCATGCTACACACCAAAATCCATTACATTATCACTTAACAAATAAACATGTTTATATCATAGACATGATATTTCCACAGTCCATAATAGTAGTTGCTTGTGTTTCTGGGAAAACTGTGTTTGCTTTTTTATCTCAACGTTTCGGATCACACTCCATGATCCATCATCAGGAGGAAAGAAGGAGAATGCACATGAGATTGGCATGCAGAGAGGCTTCTTAAAAAGAGAGCAAAGAGGTAGTCACGAAAGACGAGAAAAGCTAGAGAGGACCTATAGGGGAGAGGAAAAATAGATAAGATTTAAAGCAAATAAATAGAAATTTAATTAAAATGGGAGATAAAAAAAGAGAAACTCAAGGAAATAAAAACAAACACAGTTTTCCCAGAAACACAAGCAACTACTATGTTTATATCATTTCTAATAATAATCAAGAATATTATCCTTTGGCACATTTCATTGCAATCACACTTCTTCATAACAACTATTAACATTTAACAGATCTCAACTCCATACATAACACATCATGTATACACCCAATGGGATGAGGGGGATCGGTGCCAAGTAGAATCATAGATCTACAAAGGAAAGAAGGTCTTAGGGCCCTGCCAAAGGACTCCACCATACATTTCCTGGTACCTTCCTCTTGTTTGTATAAGGGGGTTAGCCTCCAAGAGAAAGGTTCAAAATAGATCACACAAATGTAATTAGAGGGGAATGGATGATGACCGTCCCATACCGGTCCCATTTGTAGCCCACATCCTCTTAATAAACATTCCCCATGCTATCTACTCCCCTATACAACCTGCTAAGGACCCCTCCTGGATACAACAATTTACACATTTCACATTACACCACATAAGCCAGTATCAACAAACATTGATAAAGCCTCAAAATAAAGAAGTTTCCAATGAATAAAATTTCAAATAAAATCAACTCATAAAACATCATATAAATGCAAATTAAATAGCGGAAGCCAAAACAACAATTCATATTTTAAAACCAAAAACCTTAATAAAATAGTCCTTGAGGCAAAAGGACAATTTACAATTACAAACAATCAAATAGATATCATGAAGAAATTTTAAAACTACTGGCTTAATATAACAAAGAAAAAAAATAACAATAATCAAATAAAATTTTTAATAATTTCCATAAAACTTTACATCACAATCACCACGTAACTTCGAATGAGCCACCTAAGGGGAGGAGGGGAATGGTGGTCTCAAACCACATAGAGCTCAATAATATATTACCATATCATAATGCACATGTCCCACACAACCTGGGACAACCATATCATATATCACAATACACATCCCACACACCCCAGGACAATCATATCATATATCAAAAAGCACCTCTATATAAACTATCACATGTAATACCCGGTATCATATACCACAAAAGGAATTGATCATGAAATCTAATATCTATCCACAATTTTGTAGAGATCTCAACCTTTGATACTAAAACTGAGAGAAGAAGCCATTACCCTTTGATAGCTATCAAAAATGTCTTACCAATCTGCTATCATTTTTCTTTTGCTAACAAGATGTTGATATTAACCAAGATCTTCTAGGTCCTGAGAATAATATGCTAGTTTAAAACTATGAATGAAGTGGAAATTGCTATCTCAAAATCACTGTTTCCAAAACCTAAATTTTTATAAATCAATATTTAGTCTGATGCTGTCAAAACTTCATATCTAAAAGGGATTCCTATAAATAGTGACCAAGTTACCATCTGCTAGAAACTGCCACTAGTGCTCCTGCCAAATTAGATACCATAATTGAATCATCATGAATAAATAAACTCCAAAACCATAGGCAGCCTCTGATCCATCCTCAACCCATAGGTTCCCAACATCACATATGAATTGATAATGAATCCATAGAGAGGGGGAGCAGAGGGGATATGTATCCAATGTGACTATGAGGGGGATGGCTCCCCACGTCAACTCATAACAGGCTACGTCCCAAAGGAGGATCCACACCTCATTCAACCCCAAACAACGGACGCTCTCATCCCTCAAATGAGATCAGCTCCCTACATAACAATAACAACACATATGGATCTCTAGTATGTTCCATAAAGAAGGGGGAAAGAGGGGATAATCATCCCTCTCAGGGTAAAATCAAAATAATACCCCAAGAGAGGTCCATGACTCTCTCTACCATAGCACTAGGAGGCTCTCATTAGTCACGAAGGGCCGCTCCAATTACAACCCAATTCCCATTTAAAAAACCTCAACAAAAAGAAGACACAATCCAAAATGCAACCAGATCTATGCAACCACAAAAATTTCACAATTAAGTATACACACATGAATCATTACTAACATCCACAATACCCTTCCATCAAGTTGGATACACTATATCACAACTAGGGACACCACATACACAAGCTCACTAGTATCATCAGAGAATAAGATAGAAATTATACATGCTTAACATAAATTATCTATTAACATCAAAGATCTTATGGTCAAAAGGATTCATCAATGAACATTTATATGTTGAAAATGATCTATTAGACATTCGTTCCAAAAAGTAATCAATCAAGAATTTCCTCTAATTACCATAGTGAGACCCAAAAAGGCTCCAAAGTTTGATAAACCTAGCTCTGATACCAAATGTCATGCCCAAGTTGTTACACTTGAGCATGAACCACAAAACTTAGATTATTAATATATTTCATCATTAAATTGTTTAAATCTGATTTACAAATGTTAAATCCATATGATCAAAAATTTAAACTGATATACATTAACATACATGCAATGAACATTTTGGTGTATCTTACGAAACTTTTTGTAACAGTCATCATAAATAGGAATCCAAGTTTAACATTTCCTACACAACTAAACAAAATGTCAATAAGTATTATATGATAGTAAATTAGCAAGGTAGAAAAGATAATATTACACTTGATCCTTATTGAAAAGATAGAGAGTGCAAAACACTCATATCTGATGACTTGTATACAACATCACACATAGATAAGCTTGCAATACAATACAACTATGCACTACATCTCTGGGTCAGAAACATAAGTATCTAATATAAAATTCATTACATATGAAAAGAATGGCTATTTGTCACCTTAAGCTTTATAGTTACCTTGAAATTGGAAGGGCAATTCCAGAAGATTAGATAAAATAAAATACAAATCAAACCTTAACTAAATGTAATAATAGAAATGAAATGATTCATTTATACCTTCACTTATACTTGTATCGATTTAAGATAGCTAAAGTTGATGCAATGTCGATACTCCTGTAAAATTCTACTTTCTACAATACTAAATAAACAATTAGTCTCTTCAATTAAATGAGTTAATCTTAATACACTTCCAAAACATTTGATCTTTCCCAGAAGTATAAACACACAACAGTCATCTGATAACAAGTGTATAGACATTAAAGAATGACTACTTAAAAACATTCATCACCATAAATTTACCCGTACCTTGCAATGTTCACAAAATACTCTATTAGCACTAACACCCTATTCATATAATTGACATGAATATGCACAACTAAATAAAAGTGTTAGTCTCACAAGATCAATAATAAACATGATAGGTATCAAGGCACAAGATGAAAAGACTACAGGCCCTAAGGGTCAGACCCAATGCCTCGGGGGGGCTCATCCATGATGGTCTTGCCTATGTATGTGCAGTACAGAGGTTTCATAGTTTGATGTAACTTGACTTTCAAACAAAAGGTTAACTTAGGTACAATAACTTATAAGAGAACTAGTTATATTAATTCATATTACATTGTGTAAAAGTGGAAAGAATAACTGGTCTCAAGAAGGAAAATATAACTTGACTCAAGATATTCACATGACAAGAATAACATATATGGACGAAGCCACTAAAGACTTAACCAATGTTCTCAAGCACCCCTATCTCATCTCACACATAAGATTGCTATCCCTACTTAAGAATAGAAGGGTTACATAACTAAATTATGCAAGATAAAATCATAATAAAATAAGTAAGATAATGATACAATAAACAATCACATTTAATTTCGTCTACAAAAAATCCTAAGCAACTTATTCTATGATCTCACAATACAATGGATAAAACAAAATTTAAGGAAATACAAATTAAACAAAACTTGCTTCTATTCAAAGCTTGTAAGAATCTAATATTTTTCATATATCATTAAAATCAATATTTTTAGAAGAAACAAGTTGAAGTATAGCAATTGTAAGGAAGATAATTTTCTTTTTTTAAAAAAAAATATACATATATTTAAATATGTAAGACAATTAAAATGTCTCCAAACCAGTAACCAAAAGTATTAAATTTCTTAAATACTTACAATTATTTGTTCTATAAGATTGACTAGTACAAGAATCAATATTATCTAGTTGGGTTAAAAGATATACTATAACCAACATTCTACAACTTATAAAGCTGTCAAGGATCATAATAAAATGAATTAATCATTTTGAATAAGATAATCATATATTCTTATATTTATACCAAATAATTCTTTATATATATGGGTGATGCCACAATAATGGGTTAGACTTTCTGGGACATCCTGATATTTGTTGAAATCACATATTTTTAGAAAATATAATGATTTAAGCCTTGAAAGGTTCCATTTAAAGGATTTTAATTAAAGAGAGTTTGATCAAACCCCCTTATATTCAAACCCCCTTGGGTAGAACCTCGCTTGTTTTAAACCATACCTATAATGGAGTCTCCTCTACACCTATCAAAATGTTGATAAAAACCCACTTTTGATTTACCTTTTAGGGGATCAAATGAATTCATTTAAAATTTATGTTTTGTGTAATGCCCCGTCATGCAAGACTAGAGTGATAGACTAAAAGCGCAAAAGTTACCGAAATAATTTTTTTTGAAAGCAAGATAGTGCAAAGTAGAACCAAACATATCATATTACACCGCATAAACAAAATTACTCTTCTAACAACTCTAGGGCAACATAACTGCATTAATAACAGAAAATAAAACTACGGAAGCAATAACCATTACAATGCTAAAATAGATACAAATAAATTTTACTGAAGCAGAATAGATCAATTACAGAGTCCCAGTATAGGATTACATGATTACAAGATTATAAGACCGATCATGTCGGTTTACAAAAGAATACATAAGAAGGTACACAACACCACCAAAGGTAGGAAGCAATCTAGGATAGGAACACCTCTGCACCAGACTCGAACTGCATCTCCAAGATGACCAATGGATAGCTCTGCCTCCCAACCATGTGGAACCCTGAGGTCCACCCCTCCGAGCTAGGAGATAACGACGAGGATTCCACTAAGCCAAGAACTACATCCAAAATAAATGAACAACTGACTTGACACAACTGACCATATCAGCATAATAGCACAAGTCAAGTCACCACTCTAGAGGCACAACAAAAGGGAACAACTAAACTGCATAAGGAGAGTGTCATAGCATGGTCCTAGCATGGGTTACCCAGGCTATCTATCACCAGAAGCCGGCCCCCATCTATGGTTACCCTGGCAGCCTCTCTCTAGGCACTGGCCCCATAGGGTGACACATGCGGAGCCGACAGGCCCTGGTGCAGGAGCACATTCTCTGCAGTGCAGGGTCATCTTTTCTTTTGTTTTCTCATAAGGCTCTTATGCCATTTCATTTTGTAATAAGGGTCAATTTGGTCCCATGGATGTACATGTGCAAAGCAAACAAGTGATTTGCTTGTATGAAGGGTAACCCAACGGCTAACTGATTTGAAAATTAGTTTGCACAGTTGGAGGGGGGATAACTGATGTCTCTACATCTTCTTTAGAGGCAGGTTGTATGTCACACGGGGCAGAGAAGTGTGTGTATTACAACAAGTTCTTTTGATAAATGAATAAAGAGAGTTCTGGGTATGATCTGTGTTGATTTCTCTTGGGTGTTCTTGGTGATTTGATATCTTTATCCTGATTTTGTAAATAGAAACCCTAACCAGATGCTATCTGTCAATCCATAGTGTCCCTGTAGAGTGCAGATGGTGTAAAACCAACGGTTCCACAGTGGCTGGTTTGTAACCTAGGAGTAGGGTTTTGATTCATACATGGAGACCCTTTCCTCTATCCACTGAAGCCCTGTGTAGTATCAGTGTGATGGAGGAAAGACTTTTCACGTTTGGTGTTGTTAAATTCTTGCCCAGGAAGCCAGAGAACTCGGTCAGGTTTGACTAGACATCTTCATGTGGCTAGTCAGGAAATCAGGGTGAAATTGGATAGCCTTGATGTGGGATCAGATTGATACAAGTGATCGAGGGTTTGATATATGAATCAGCCAAATTCCATTGTTTTGTCGAAGGAATCCTAGTTCGGCGTAAGATCGAGTGTCAGAATAGCATTTAGAAGACCCTCTGATAGATAATCCCTACCCGATAAATAGGCATCGGTGGTAAGCGAGTACTGTCTGGCCGAAGATACATTTGTTGAATGTACATTGTGTTGTGTAGTGTCGGAGACACACACACTAACCGCCTTGTATGATTAAGGAATGTGGACCCCACGGATGGAAACGGCTAACGGTGCGGAAGGAGTCATCAGTGAGAAATAAGGTGTCGGTGTAGGTGAAAGGAGCTTCGCCAAAGGAGGAAGTCCAGCCGACGAAGATTGTTTGAGGGGTCATCGGAGTGCCAGAAGATATCAGCCTAAGATCTATTAGTATTGCCAATGATTAAAGTCATACCAACAAGGAAGTGGGCGTCGACAAGACGGAGTACATCGGCCTAAGCTATTTCTCGTTGTCTGATAGTCTGGGCGTTGCCGAAGGCAACCAATGTCAAACTTTTCATCGGCGTGAGGGAAACTTTGGGGAGACTTCTGGTGGATCGCCCAATATATATAAGGTGTTGCCGATAGGCAACTAACCGATACGGAGATATCGGTGAGACTTGAGTCGTCGGAAGAGGGGATCGGAGTCACAACGACGGAGGAAGCCAACCCGATGAAGAGAGTATCGGTGTGAGGAATCTTGTCAAGGGAAGTCGAAGAAGTCACTGCGACCGTTAGAGTCCTGCCGATAGAAGCTCATCGGAAGAAGTTTAGGAAGTCTCAGCGACGAAGGCAACTAACCGTGGTGGTTAAGTATTTGGGAGCCGTGGTTATCGGGAAGAGAATTACGATCGGTGTGGGAATCAAGGAACACAGCGATAACATATGTCTGGCCGATGTGCCTGATGGTGTCGGTGAGAACTTGGTCATCGGGGAAAAAGAATGAATAAAGGCCGATAGCTCATGTCTTTCCGATAGAAAAGACATCCTTGGCTTTGGTGAAACACTGGAAGACCTCTTACCGACAGGGAAGATATAGACAAATTTCAGTCGCTTCTGCTGGCATTCTGCATCAAATTGGTATCAAAGCCAATATTTTGAATCACAGCCGTGTATGTCAGACGAAGAATTGGAGATAGAAACAGAGGCTAGCACAATGCCTCCCAAGACGATGAGTAAAGCAGCCATCCAAAAGATGGTGGAAGAAATGCTCGAAGAGAGACTGAAGGAAGAAAGATCCAAAGAGAAGGATGGAAGCACTTCTGAGTCAGAGGAGTACGAAGAAGGAGAAACTAAGGAGAATCCTCAAGGAGAAGGTATGTCTGCTGATCAAAAGGCATTCCTGAACGCACTCAAGGGTCATGGAGATAGTGGTGATCCGAAAATGGATGTTCCCACGTTCAATGGGAAACTGGATGGAGATACTCTTGTGGACTGGATTGAAGCCATAAGTAATTACTTTGACTTCAAAGAGTATAGTGACAGTAAGAAAGTGAAGTTTGCAAAGACCAGATTGAGAGGTTCTACATTGGTTTGGTGGAACTACACTCAATGTGAAAGAGAGAAGGTTGGAAAGAGTCCAATCACCAAGTGGAGTAGAATGGTGGCCATGTTGAGATCCAAATTCTTACCATGTGATTATGATCTACAGACCATCAGAAAGTTTAATCAGCTTAGGCAAAAAGATATGGACGTGGCTACATACACTGAAGAATTCCACAGATTGAGCATGAGAGCCAATCACAAAGAAGAAGAAAAAGAGATGGTGGCCAGATACCTGGATGGTCTGAGGTACAATATATAGGATGAGTTCAGTATGGTGGTTCCCAAGACTGTGGATGAATGTTTTCAGTTAGCCTCTAGGGCAGAGGATAAACTGAAAAGGAGAGGTGATCAAAATAACAGAGGAAGAGGTAATTTTGGCAGAGGACAACCAAACAAAGGTGAAAGTTCAAGTCAACAAGAATCACGTTCTGATACAGAATAGAAAGGTAGTGGTTTCAGAGGTTGGAGAAGACCTAATGGCAGAGGAAGAGGTGGTGGTGCAGGCAGAGGACATGGAGTCTTCACTGGAAGATGCTACAACTGCAATCAAGTAGGCCACACTGCAAGTAAGTGCCCTGAGAAGGCATCTAGCTCTCATAATGGTGGGAGAAGGAACCAACTATTGCAGGAGGATGATTGTCAGAGTGTAAACTCACCAATTGGTAGTGTTGCACCAGTACTTGAAGGAGAGAACATGATGATTAAGAGGACCCTCGTGAAGATGCCATTGAAGCAGGAGACCCCACAAAGGAAGAATCTCTTCAGAACCCAAGGAATAGCATATGGTAAGCTCTGTAAAATCATTGTTGATTCAAGTTCTACTGAAAATGTAGTGTCTACTGAAATGGTAGAAAAGTGTAAACTGAAAAGATTACCCCATCTTAATCCTCACAAAATATCTTGGTTGAATAAGAATCAGAACTATTTGGTGGAAGAACAAACTTGGGTAGAGTTTGAACTAGGTGATTATAGGGATAAGGTGCTATGTGAAATTATTCCTATGGATGCTTGTCACCTTCTTCTTGGATGACCTTGGCAGTATGACGTGAAAGCACAGCATGATGGTGAAAAGAATACATATATGATCACCAAGAATGGTAAGAAATTTCAGATGGATCCCTTACCAGAATAGGTTGGAGAGAAGAACAATGACAACAGTGTCATGTTAGTGAGTGGCAAAGAGTTCCTACAACTCATGAAGGAGGAGGATACCCAAGGGTATGCACTGATGATGAAGCCTGTATCCAATCAGCAAAGCAAACAGCAGAAGGAGATCCCATTGGAAGTGCAACAATTGCTGGATAAGTACCAAGATCTTGTGGTAGAGGATACTCCTAACTCCTTACCACCTATGAGGGACATAAGTCATCAGATTGACTTGATTCCTGGAGCCACATTACCCAATAAAGCTGCCTACAAGTTGACACCACAGTAGAATGAAGAAGTAGGTAGACAGATTCAAGAACTTTTGGAGAAAGGTTTGATTAGGAAAAGTCTCAGTCCATGTGCAGTCCCTAGTGTACTTGCTCCTAAGAAAGATGGCAAATGGAGATTATGCACAGATTCAAGGGCTATCAATAAGATCACCATAAGGTATAGATTTCCTATGCCAAGAATTGAGGATTTGTTGGACTATCTTGGTGGTTCATGTTACTATTCCAAGATTGATTTGAAATCTGGTTATCACCAGATCAGAATAAGGTAGGGAGATGAATGGAAGACTGCCTTCAAAACAAATGAAGGTCTCTATGAGTGGCTTGTCATGCCATTTGGACTCAGTAATGCTCCAAGCACATTCATGTGGTTGATGAATGAGGTACTTGTAGAATTTATTGGAAAATTTGTTATTGTTTATCTTGATGACATATTGATTTTCAGCAGGACCAAAGAAGAGCATGTGAAGCATCTTGGAGAGGTGTTAAAGAAATTGCATGAGAGTAAGTTGATGATCAACTTGGATAAATGTGATTTTATGAAAACTGAACTAGTGTATCTTGGCTTTGTGATTTCCAATGGCTGTTTGAAAATGGATCCTACAAAGGTTGAGGCTATTCTCAATTGGCCTACTCCTAAGACAGTGGGAGATGTAAGAAGTTTCCATGGTTTGGCAACTTTTTACAGGAAGTTCATTAAAGGGTTCAGTCACATAAGTGCTCCTATTCTCAATACCATCAAGGGTGGAGTGAAGTGTAAATTTCAATGGACAAAACAAGCAGATGATAGTTTTGAACTGTTGAAAAAGAAAGTGGCTAAGTTACCTACGTTGGTACTCCCTGATTTTGACAAAGTTTTTGTTGTGGAATGTGATGCAAGCCAACAGGCTATAGGTGTTGTTCTCAGTCAGGAAGGACATCCAGTAGCATTCTTTTCAGAGAAGCTGAATGAGGCCAAACAGAGGTATTCTACCTATGACCTAGAGCTGTATGCAATGGTGCAAGCTCTGAAAAAATGGAGACATTATTTACTGCCAAAAGAGTTCATTGTTTTTACTGACAACCATGCTCTTCGCTTCCTAAATAGTCAAGAAAAGTTGAATCATAGGCACGTCAAGTGGATGGAACAACTGCAGGCCTATACCTTCACTATTAAGCATAAGAAAGGTGTTGCTAACAAAGTGGCAGATGCTTTGAGTAGAAGGATACTGGTCATACAGGAAGTACAAATGGAACATATGGGTCTAGAATGTCTGAAGGAGTTGTACAAGGATGATGCAGATTTCAAGGCTGCCTATGAAGTGTGTGCAAGTTTGGCTAATACTTTTCATGGTGAGTATTCTGATTTTGTGCTGCAAGAAGGGCTCCTATTTAAAGGCAGTTTGTTGTGTGTTCCTAAATGTTCAATGAGGGACAATATCATCAAGGAGAAGCACAATGGAGCCTTAGGAGGACATTTTGGGTTGGACAAGACTTTGGAACAAGTCACCAGGTTCTACTATTGGCCCAAGGTACAGACAGATGTGAGGAGATACGTTGCAAGCTGTACCATATGTCAAAAGGCCAAAGGTATGTCTTCTAATGCTGGTTTGTACCAACCACTGCCCATTCCCACCAGACCTTGGGAAAGCATTAGTATGGACTTTGTGCTTGGTCTTCCTAGGACAGCAAGGGGTGTAGACAATGTTTTTGTCATTGTGGATAGATTCAGTAAGATGGCTCATTTTGTGCCATGCAAATGCACAAATGATGCATCTCATATTGCTGGTCTCTTTTTTAGAGAAGTGGTCAGAATTCATGGTTTACCCCTTTCAATTGTTACTGATAGAGACTCCAAATTTGTTGGTCATTTTTGGAGGACCCTATGGAGAAAATTGGGTACACAGTTGTCTTTTTCATCAGCCTACCATCCCCAGACTGATGGTCAGACTGAGGTTGTTAATAGGTCCTTGGGAAACCTTTTGAGATGCCTTACCAAACAGCATGGATTGGCATGGGATTTAGTGATCAGTCAAGCTGAATATGCTTATAATGATTCAAGAAATCGAAGTACTGGGAAAAGTCCCTTTGAAATAGTTTATGGTTTCCACCCAAGGGGACCACTTGAACTTAAAGACCTCCAAGGATGGGATAAAAGGAGTACTCTAGGAGAAGACTTTGCTGCTACCATGAAAACAGTACATGATCAGGTTAAGCTTCAGTTGGAGAAAACTGTCTCCAAGTACAAGGATAGGGCAGATTTGAAGCGAAGGGAGGTACAGTTCAAGGTAGGAGATTTGGTGATGGCCTACCTCAGAAAGGAAAGGTTACCTAAGGGGCAACCAACCAAATTTTTGATGAAGAAGATAGGACCGTGTAAGGTAGTTCATAAATTTGGTCCAAATGCATATGAGATAGAATTACCATCTGGCCTTGGTATCTCTCCCATTTTCAATGTTGCAGACCTGTTTCCTTTCAGACCTCCATTGCATGCTGCAGATGGCTCAGATGCTGTGATTGAAGATGAAGACTAGATCAGAGATTTACCCCCAAGTAAGCCTTTACAATTGGAATGCATTCTGGATTCCAAAATTGTCAAGAAGACAAGAAAGGGTGTATACAAAGACTACTTGGTCAAGTGGCAGGATCTTCCTGATTCAGAGGAAACCTGGATGAGTGAAGCCGATATTCTAAAGCATGGGATGACACTTCAGTAGTTAGCAACTCAAGGGACTTGAGTTTTTCCTGCAGGGGGAGTATGGTGCAGGAGCAAATTCTCTGCAGTGCAGGGTCATCTTTTCTTTTGTTTTCTCATAAGGCTCTTAAGCCATTTCATTTTGTAATAAGGGTCAATTTGGTCCCATGGATGTACATGTGCAAAGCAAACAAGTGATTTGCTTGTATGAAGGCTAACCCAACGGCTAACTGATTTGAAAATTAGTTTGCACGGTTAGAGGGGGGATAACTATTGTCTCTACATCTTCTTTAGAGGCAGGTTGTATGTCACACGGGGCAGAGAAGTGTGTGTATTACAACAAGTTCTTTTGATAAATGAATAAAGAGAGTTCTGAGTATGATCTGTGTTGATTTCTCTTGGGTGTTCTTGGCGATTTGATATCTTTATCCTGATTTTGTAAATGGAAACCCTAACCGGATGCTATCTGTCAATCCATAGTGTCCCTGTAGAGTGCAGACGGTGTAAAACCAACGGTTCCACAGTGGCTGGTTTGTAACCTAGGAGTAGGGTTTTGATTCATACATGGAGGCCCTTTCCTCTATCCACTGAAGCTCTGTGTAGTATCAGTGTGATGGGGGAAAGACTTTTCACGTTTGGTGTTGTTAAATTCTTGCCCAGGAAGCCAGAGAACTCAGTCAGGTTCGACTAGACATCTTCATGTGGCTAGTAAGAAAATCGGGGTGAAATTGGATAGCCTTGATGTGGGATCAGATTGATACAAGTGATCAAGGGTTTGATATATGAATCGGCCAAATTCCATTGTTCTGTCAAAGGAATCCTAGTTCGACGTCACAGAACAGTTGGGGATCCATCAGCATAAGATCGAGTGTCAGAATAGCTTTTAGAAGACCCTCCGATAGACAATCCCTACCTGATAAATAGGCATCGGTGGTAAGCGAGTACTGTCTGGCCGAAGATACATTCGTTGAATGTACATTGTGTTGTGTAGTGTCAGAGACACACACACTAACCGCCTTGTATGATTAAGGAATGTGGACCCCACGGATGGAAACGGCTAATGGTGCGGAAGGAGTCATCGGTGAGAAATAAGGTGTCAGTGTAGGTGAAAGGAGCTTCACCGAAGGAGGAAGTCCGGCTGACGAAGATTGTTTGAGGGGTCATCGGAGTGCCGGAAGATATCAGCCTAAGATCTATTAGTATCGCTGATGATTAAAGTCATATCGACAAGGAAGTGGGCGTCGACAAGACGGAGTACATCGGCCTAAGCTATTTCTCATTGTCCGATAGTCTAGGCATTGCCGAAGGCAACCAATGTCAAACTTTTCATCGGCGTGAGGGAAACTTCAGGGAGACTTCTGGTGGATCGCCCGATATATATAAGGTGTTGCCGATAGGCAACTAACCGATACGGAGATATCGGTGAGACTTGAGTCATCGAAAGAGGGGATCAGAGTCACAATGACAGAGGAAGCCAACCCGATGAAGAGAGTATCGGTGTGAGGAATCTTGTCGGGGGAAGTCGAAGAAGTCACTGCGACCGTTAGAGTCCCGCCGATAGAAGCTCATCAGAAGGAGTTCATGAAGTCTCAGCGACGAAGGCAACTAACCGTGGTGGTTAAGTATTTGGGAGCCGCGGTTATCGGGAAGAGAATTACAATCGGTGTGGGAATCAAGGAACACAGCGATAACATATGTCTAGCCGATGTGCCTGATGGTGTCAGTGAGAACTTGGTCATCGGGGAAAAAGAATGAATAAAGGCTGATAGCTCATGTCTTTCTGATAGCAAAGACATCCTTGGCTTCAGTGAAACACTGGAAGACCTCTTGCCGATAGGGAAGATATAGACAAATTTTAGTCGCTTCTGCTGGCATTCTGCATCAGGCCCTCTCATGGAGACGAGGAGGTCAGCCTTGCCAACCAGGGCTTCTCATCCCATCCTAAGCCTGTTAGAGCACTCAAGGCATGGGTGAGGTCTCTTACTTATCTTATTAAGTGTTTTAATACCCCCAACCCTCTTGATTAAGTTATTAAGTTTTCCACATGCTTACAACTTCCATGGGGTTACCCAGGCGGCCTCTCACTAGGCACCGGCCCCACCATGAAAGCCACTCCCTTAGCGTTCTCTGGTCAACATACATACCACAACATGCAGGGAAAGTCACCAAATAGATCTGAGCCATAACTTATGCCATTCACTAGGCCACAACAGTAAATCCATATAACCTCTTCAAAATTGAAGCAATACCAACAAGAACCAAGTACTGTATCCAAGAGTCCATTCCCCAATCATTGCAAGATGCGAAAATCTAGATAACCCAATGCCATAATTCAGACCAAAGCCAAGAACTACCCCTCTAGAGTTAGGTACACAGACATTATATCACAAAGAAGTTCCTCATCCAAAATGGAAACCAAGGGTTAACAATTGACACTTGTTTGCAACAAAAGACTCAAACTAAGAAATGAGCTTAGACCAATTGCATCATCCCTTCCCGTTACATTGCAAGGTTTCCCTTACATGAACGAGAGCCATAATATACCATATTAACTGAAATAGCCCAAAAACATCATAGGCCTTGGAAATACAACTTGACCACATGACTAAAATTCATACAACTCACCCCCAAAATAGACACAAAGATCCAACACCAGCAACGAGGCGACAATCAAGCATAAGAGATTCAATGAACTTCTATCCAGTCAAGGAAACAACTTGCACCAAGTTATCACGAAAGGCAAAACTTCATAACTCTAGGAATTAATAAGGCAAGGAAGGAGGACCATAAACCAAACATTCCTTCTTCACAAAGTCAAGGAAAGCTCAAGAAGTAATTCCATAAATTCAATCATTATAACACTAAATGGTGTAACTTATCATTTAGGATTTGCCCCTTACCATTTCTAATTAAAAACATCCATAGGCACTTATTTACAATAAGCCAGGCCTTTCTCTAATGTTAAACCCACTACAATCAAAATCAAACAACTGAAATATATATATATATATATATATATATTTGTCCAATATCACAACTTTCCATCAAGCATCTTCCAACCTACAAACTCTAACGAACACGAGAAATAACTTTAATTGCCTACGTTACTATCGAATTAGATTCCTTACCACAACTACTAATTTAAACTTTTATATATACCTTTACAAGCTTAAGCTACAAGCTCTACAACATTCATAAATAGATCTTCTTAAAATTACACTCCTATTTCACAAGAATAATCACATGCCAAAACCATTTTATGAATTACAACTTCGAAACCAACATTATATCCCAACCATTATAAACCTATATAATTTCCTATAGGCATAGATGCCCAACTAACCTTTTTCTTCACAAATCAATAACACTATAAAAGAGTATGTATTTTACCCTATCAAAATATATCAGATTCGCTAAAAACCAACATTCAATCTTGTAATTTTAACACTATAATTTCTAGATGACGATTTACCGAGAAGTATATTTTGCTTAAGCATAAACTACTGTCTAACATTAACTAGATCACTAGGGTATAATTAAAACTTAATTGGAACACTATCATTACTTAAAGAACTACAAATAATTAAATCATTTAATAGAGAAGATAACTATCGGACATATACTTTCTTATATGGATAAGATAAATTAACAATCTTAACTAGAAGACGACTATAGAACAATACACTTATACTCTCGATAAGCAAAACCCTGTGAAAATCATCCACATTTTCTAAAGTGCTATCAATAAAATTCTTTCCTCAAGATCCAAAACAACATCCTACCCTATTTATGATAGCCAAGGTCCTCATACAGGAGACATAATACTCTTACAACATATTATTATTAACAACATTACCTAGATTAAAACATAGACAAGCTAGGCCTCAAGAATTCAAACTTGATCACTTGCATAACCTTTATTGCGACAATAATTAAACTTTACTTACACAAAGAGTTCCCAACTAGCAAAATTCTAATATGGATATCATTCTAGTAATCAAAAGAGGAATATGCCCTAGCCCAAACTCAATACATCCTATCTTCAAATGCAATGAAAAACAATTTTAACCAATTCAGATGCTAAAACAACTTAATTATAATCATTAATAAAAATATTATAACATATAAGTATGCAAGGAAATAGGTTTGCAAGATTATACCGTTTAAACCATCATATTATTCTCCTCTAACAATACATCTCAATCAATGTTGTAAAGAATTTATCTATAATAATAGAGAGAAATATAATTTCAAAGCTATCTATCGACATCATTCAAATAAAACCTGTCGAGGTACACTAGATTTATTAAGATGTAAATCAACACACCAAAATATATCTCTACTATATAATCCATATTGCTAACACTAATTTCAAGATTAGAAACTGTATGGTTACTCCCACTAACATTCATTATCCTTATATTTCTAAAAGATATGAAGAAGCTGTGGAATAGACACAATCAGAAAATAACTAACTACCACCAAAAATAGAAAACATAGAACGAATCTTCAAGAAATGAACAATCTACTATTATAAGGAGATATTCTAATCTTAACCAACTGGCAACATTTATTAGTTAAACTGAAACAAAATCTGGGAACGAATAAAGGTCAGCTGAGCATGCCATCAGGTTAGGAGAAGAGGCCGTACACTACAGGGCACCAGATTAGGGTTTGGAAGATTAACAATATGCTTCAGAGATAGAGGAGATTATTGTTAGACAACAAAAAGTTGGATAGTCTCTAGAAAATTGATACACAGAATGAGGAAGCACGAGCTGGGTTGAAAGAAAGCCTCAAAAGGATAGCAATCATACGAACATCAAACTCCCAACTACATTGATTCAATGGCTTCAGAATAAAAGTCAAGGGCAAGAAGCAAGCACACAGAGAACTTAGAATGCTAAGGACTACTACAATAATCTAATAAAGCCCTATAATGAGTATTCTTCAAATACTCTACAATGATACAGTTGAAAAGGCTTAAGAACTAAACATTTATATTGTCAACTAAAGCCAATTACGCCACAGAAATCAGTCTTTTTAAGTTGCGCATGACATTGACCATCAACAAGCAAATATAAGGAGGCCATTAGATAAGTTCTCAGTTAATTAAAGTAGCCTAAAATCCTGCATGCACTCATAGTGCAATTACAAACCACGGGGTCTAAAATATAGTGGTGGCTAAAGCAATTTTCTGACGGTCGGCTAAGGGTGTGAGCGAAATGACAATGGATTGGCAGAAAAATAAAGTTGAAAGCTTTACTTGTGATCTAGCGCATGCAGCCAAGCAGGTTAAGAGGACGAGAACTACACTCACATTTCCAACCCTTACTATGGCGTTGATTCCATTAAAACTATGGTTATGAATAGTGTTTTCCACACTGAGAGCTTAAACTATAGGTAAAAAGAAAGAACAAGGTCAAGATAAGAAGTTCTATCTAACGTAATGGATAAAGGTTTTCGGCTAGTTAGAGGCCAAAACTCAACATTGTACTAATTGGGGTTGAAGATCTCCAAGAGCTAAGTTTACACTGAATGGATTAAAACATATCGATGATGCAATCAGCGAAAATTGTTGGCCTCTGTGAGGTGAGTAGTTAGACATGGCATGTGAACTGTTTGACAGAATGCCTCAAAGAGATGTCGTCATATTGAGTGCAACGAGTAGTCAGGTGAGGGAATTCAAGAGATAAGCACAGATATATTGACCAGAAGAAATTTGCGCTATCCTGCAGATACTCCAAAGAGAATAAGACCAGCTCTCTCTATCATGGCTTGCGTGTTCCTTACATATGGGAGTTACTCAAGCAGCATATGATAATGGCCAGAAGGAGATCATACATGAACAAATAAATATGCTTGGCTAGATTAAAAGGAGGCAAACCATTCTAATATGAATATACAGGTTGGGAGGTTTCCACACATCATAAAGCTATTGAAGGGTGATTTTGAATTAAAAATATAGTCGAGTAGGAACACTAATGAGCCGTATGGATCGCATAGACCATCTAAAACAAAGGAATAGACTAAATAGATCGCAAGAAGGTCCATAAGAAGGCATACAAGTAAAAGATATTAAGAAAAGTTGGTTCAACACAAGTCCTTTGATACCCAGGCCGAACCCAGGTAAAGCAAGCGTATGAGAAGGAAAGAAAAATACTCCAAGAAATGCTTCTACAACAAAGATTTTCCAGAACCATGTAAAATAGATACATTAAAAATAATGCTTCAGAAACTTACCTGCAAATATATCTGCAGATGATATGTCACAGAGGAATTATGCGCCCTGCCTTCTCTCCCTTTTTCCAGAAAATGCAATGACTGGCCTCCACCAATTTTCTTATTAAGAAACTTACCATGAATGACCATATGCTAACTACAAAAGCTGTAAATAGCACGAAAAAACAACCAATGTTCTCCATCGTAAACATCTTGTATGTTCTGTGCAACAAGGTTTGGGAGCACGAGTTCTTCTCTGATCAAGAGACACCAGCCACTCAATGAGTTCGCTCTCAAAAGACACCATGTGATCTCTATGGCCCTCTTCCAAAAAAAACCTCGATCAGACCATACACTCGATCCCCATGACATGTCAACCAACATGCAAAAGTGGAAGCACCAATAAGGCACATGGCCCATTTGGCAGAGAGCCTCCAGGTGACCAGACATCAAATACAAAGACACAATAAAAGTAACAATGGTCCCCAGCTATCTATGCAGCTCCCGGTGCAAGAGAATGTGATTTCTTCTTTATATCTCCTTGGTAATGAGTTCACTTCCAGAACCTGATTCATGACAGCATTTCTTGTGCTGCCCCAAGAGAAAGAATAACACTCTTTTCTAGACATGGTCGATATGAATAATGAAATGATTGAGTAATCCAATGCTCTCATAAATCTTTCGCTAAGCTAGAGATGTTGACAAAACCGATGGGTTGGCACCTAGGCAACACTTGGAATCAAAATGTTTATGGTATACACCAGTTCTAGGCTTAAATAGCTCTAATGTTGTCTAGACTGACAAGGCAATGAGCAGATAATATTCATTGATGGGCTGTAAATAAAATAGATTTACGAATATGCATATGCATGTGCCTAGAAGCTTGCTTGAGGAAACTGAATCTAACAAGCTTGAGAAGTATAGATTAAGAACTATATTTATACAGTTGAAATGAATTAATAGATATCGAGAATTGGAGAGTTTGAATTGACATTGAAGTGTAGAACATGTGTTGAGAGATTGAGATGAAGATTTAGATATTAATTAGTACTCCAAGTGTGGGCTCATGCCTCAAGTGCATGTGAAATTAGGAAATCAAGGTATTCCTCATTGTTTCCCTAATTTAATTAAAGTAGCCAAAGAAGACCAAGGCTTATAAAATCCTCTCGAGAAAACCATACAGAAACAAGGCACGAGCTCAATTTTCTAACACCTTGCCGAATAAAATTACAAATAACAAAACATTCGACAGCAACCCACAAGGACTAACTCAACACAAAATTCATACGGAACTGACTCACAGAATGATAGAATAATCAAGCAATAACCAGACGGTGTCTGAGGTGATACATGACATCGGAAACTCATCTCAACATAAAGACGATGACAAGGCTAAGCTGGTATATGGCCAATGTGTCATCCAAAGCTTTTAAGCTAATTCAACAATTATCTAATAAACAAAATAGGAGCATTATTAATAACCACTAGTTCATTAAAGGATCTTCTAACCACACAGGAGCATAATTTAAACATTATAAAACATGACTTGACTAAACATCACAACACAAGATAACCAATCATAACAAGGCAAAGACCAAGTGTCCCAACATGACTCGAGACCACAACAGAAGACAAGGACCGACCTAGTGGATTAGACCTCGTGTTATCTCCCATCACTAATATCCGTTGGTGAAAGAACCTGCTCAAACCTGCTATATCAGGTGGAGTCGAGGTTCGGTACCTGCAGCCTGCATCCAAACAACTGATTAAATACAATCAAGTACGTATATGTCAACACACAGAGAGTTAGAGAATCACGACACAACAGGGTACTCGAAACAAGTAATGCTACACCATCCCTGCTCTTGGATAAGGTTATAATCATAACATTCAAAAATAGATATCTATGAATCTAATAAAACATGTAAATAATAATCTGTTACTAAACTTATTCAACACATCATAACTGAAGTACTCATAATGTCATCACAACTCATAACAGATGTCTAAATATAGCAGTCAAACATCGTTCATCAGATAAACATAAATCATAACCTACAATTTAACTATCTCAAAACTGAATCAATGAAATGAACGATTAACAACTGTCTCTGACTAACAGAGAGCAATGCAGAACTACCACCAACACAAGCTGACAACAAGGGGGCACTACATTTTGTAAGTATGTAGTCCTTATTATAAGCTTCCCAAAAAGCATAATTTTAAATATATTTAATTTGATTATTATATTTATTTTTTATTTCTTGTGAATGTAGGTTTTTCACTAAACATCAAGATCTCTATTCTACACACATGGAAAATTAATAAATTAGTGAAAAAAAATTTTGAAAAATATCTATGCCCTAGGTATTGATGTCCTTATTTCAACAAAAAAAAATTGAATTTCGATACATACAGAAAAAGTTATGTTTTATAGAATATGCCTATGTCTAAATTATAATTGATTTGACTTCAAAACTTAATTTAAAAAAAAATATTCTACAAAACATTATGAAACCAAATACATGCCCTATATATCGGTGTTACCAATCTAAATTCAAAAGAATCAAATTTTTATCCATTGTAAAAAAAAAGTTATGTGCTACAGAATACACATCACTTTAAAAAAGTGTTATTTACTATTAAAAACTAGTTATCAAAGGAGACAAAAAATATTACAATTTAAATCCATTTTTTTTTAAAATATATTTAGAATCTACAAACAAAATCTCACAAATCACTAGTTCGCATCATTTTCAAATTCCTAACGGTTTAGCGGCTATAGGTGTCAAAAAGTGAAGATTTTGTTCAAAATGTTGATTTCAATGTCAAGTTCTGCCATTGTGGGATGACCCATATATATATATAGATATTACAATTGTAAATTTTCTTGGTTAAAGAAAACCATCCAACATGTTTTATATTTTATGATAGATAATAAAAATAATTTCAACAAAATAAACAACAGTTTTTAAAAAATTCATATCTTTCTCATTTCGAAACGAAAATTCAAAATTCAAATGTTACAGAAAGATGAAAGATAGGTGAATTAAACTTGGAAGGGAATTAAAGAGATTTCTTAACATGCAAAAGTAGTTCATGTTGTAAAGTAGACAATTATAACAATTTTCTGAGTAAAATAAAACTAACCAGTGCAGTCTTAAAATAGACATATCTTCCTCATTTCTAAACTAAATTTAAAAATTTAAAATGTTTTAGAAAGATGAACATTTAAGGAATAAAACTCAAATGGTAATTAAAGAGATTTTCACACATGCAAAAGATGTTCATGTCAAAAATGGACAGATAAAATAGTTTATTCAAATTTCTCATATCAAATTGCATGAAGTTGAAGCTTTCAATCATTCTCCAGAATACATTATACCACTTCATAAACAATACCATTAAATCAAATTACCCAAATTAATTGTTTCAAATTCCATACATACATCATTCATACAGAGAAGTTATAGTATTTTTGCATAACTCAAATAGAATGTCCAAAATGCCCAAATCATCTGTCATATAATTAGTGCATAAATCATTATATACAAATGAATAGTCAATATTCTCAAGATCACAAGCATGTAAATCCATATATTTTAACATTCTCTAAAAATATATATACATAATGAACAATCATACCATTCAATGTATTCAAGCCAATTATCAAAGCAACAAAGCATTCTACCTGAAGTATTTAGAGATACAAATGTATTCTCAAAAACATACCTGGTAAATTTGTACAAAAGGAATTATTTTAGGGCAACCCCAATCGACATTTTCCTTATACCTGGATTATCATTCCTCAGCCTAGGAGTCTTGAAAGATTACTCTTTATTGTTGTTTTTAACATCTTTATATGTACCAAGTGAAGTCATTCCAACAACATAACAATACCTACAACTCCAAAACCCCCCAACTACTCTGCAAACCTTCAATTTTATAGACCTCTCACAACCAAGAAACCATTCTGTGGTTTTCCAAAATCATGTGGGAAACTTCTCATGAGGTGTAGTGCCCAAGAAAGCAAGTTTTTGGCTAAAATTAGGCTACGTCCAAAATATTCTCCCCTATTTTTAACCCTTATAATTGTCATAATATTGCTAAAAATGATCCTTCCTTAATATACTACTAAGTGGGCATCTTTTGATAACTAATAAATCATTTTCAAGGTATCGACATATGGCACAAGTGCCAACTAAACATTTAAACGCCCTTCTTTTAGGCTGGAGCTAAATAAAATAATAACCAACTATGGAAAAATATTAAATTAGAAAAACAAACCAAAGTTTTCATCCTTTGCCAACGACCTCACTTCCTATGTCAAAAGTGTGTTTTGGAATAGGGAATGTGAATAATAATTGGAGAATCTTGATAGATTTTGTAGTTGATAAATCTCGAGTAGATAGATATACAAAGGCCACTAATACTATAAAAAGGCAAGTGTAATCACTAACATAAACATAATTTACTTTTTACTACAAGTAACTAGATTCTAAAATCAACTAACTACTTCAAAAGTAATAGTCTTTATAAATGAAATATAGGTTTTCGTAATTACCACAACAAGGAAAACAACCATTTGATAACCATATTTGTAAGTGCACAAAAGTTAATGAACACACATGACACTTATACTAGCATAACCATGTTCACAATATGCTCCTAGTATAATCAACTGTTGAATTCATTGGGCCATACACGTAAAGTATAATTTCAACAATTTTTAAATTACAATAATTAAATGAATAATTCAAAAGAAAACTAAAATATAATCTATATTATAAATTAACTATATAATTATATAAACTATTTATTTACAAATAAAACTAATACATTTACTTTCACCCATACCTCATATACATACTTATACAAATACCTAATTAAGTTTCATAATGAGAATTACTTATACCTTCTCATACCTAGTTTATGCATCGTTACCACCTATTCACCAACCAAGACTTCAATACTTCCATTGGACAAGTTCATTCATAATATCAAGGCTCTTGTATCTATCCTTCAAGATTTGGTTAAAGGAATCAGTGAGTATTGATAAAACACATATCAACAAGAATATCTTAATCACTAATATAGATGGATCAAAATTCATGATAAGATATTTCTATAATTATGTACTATGATAAACTTGTTAATGATTTGATTAACAAAATACAATCAACAATGCATATATATTAGTTAAGTAATTGTTTAACCAACTTCAAGACATTCTTAACAATCCCCTATCATATAAATGTTGATATAAGCATCTATTCTAAGAGTTACAAGATAAGGTTTAGGTGGCCTTACATTGCAACTTCAACATTTCATCTTTAATTAACATAAGTAAACAAGATTTTTTCAGTTTCCATAGTGCAATTAGTAGATAAGGTGGTGCATGAAATGGGAAAAAGAGAACATAAATGTGTGTTTGGATGAGTGCTACCTGCCACTTATCATCCCCCTTGAGCCCTAGGATTTGCAGGTCCTCCTGCACTGTTCAAAGCCTAGATTTATTTAACTTGGACAACCTTTCTAAGATGTATTCTTGTTCATAGGTTGTCCAAGTTTGTGTGTTAGTATAACATTTTATTTGAATTGGTCAATCTACTTTATCCATACCTGAAACCTTGTATGTTCCATTTGTTCAGCCCACATGGGTAGGGGCTCAATGATTAAGGGTGGCCTGAAGCGTCCCCCTATCCATTCTTGTTTGTATTTATCTATCATTTTGACCACAACCCTTGCCTTCCTCATGAACCATTTGAGGTTAGATGGAGATATTATGTCCCTGATTATGTTGTTTCTCAATTAGGGTTGAGATTAAGGTGATATTGTTATCCCTAGCTTTGACAACATCAAAGATGTGAATGTCTCTATGTATTATCTTTGCATCCTTCTTCTTAATCTTAGTTCCTTTTTCCTCAATGACCTTTTCTTTCCTCTCCATTTGTTCCGTTAGGTCATTGATTTCTTGGTCCTTTGTTGATTCCTTTTCCTGCATGACCTTTCTAAGGTCTATAATGATCAGTTGTTTACCCCATAACTATCTCTTCAAGTTATCAATTTCCTCCATTAGTTGTTGTTATTTGGAGATTTCAATATCCTTCTGATCAAAAGGATGGGAAAAGCTTCATGTCTCTAACCCTTTTGTCATCTCTATCTCCTGTACTCCAATATCTCCTTGTTCTTCAAAACCTCCCTACTCTTCTTCCCCCTCTACCCCTTCCATCTGAGTGGATTCACTCTTTTATTATATTTCTATGTCATTAGTAGACTCTTGGGTATGTGATGGCCTAGTTTGATCCTTAGGAGTGGTCATTGAGGTCCGAAAGCCAACAAGTACTTCAGCAAGGAGCACAGTGTCTTTCTCCATCTGATTTTTATGTCTTTTTCATTGACTTCTCTAGAGAACATGTTGTTCTTTTGTCTCTGGTGCTAGTGTCTCTTTTTTTGAATCTGAAGAAATTGTTTGAATTTCATTAGGTGCAACCTTAGGTGCCTTGGTAGTTTGTGGAACAAGGATCTCTAGAGTTCTCTGCTTAGTTACCCTTCCTCTTTTACTCCTCAAAATGGAAGGAGTGTTTCCACTTGTTGGGTCCTCATTATTATTCTTATGTTTTTGGGGCTTAGGAGTCTCTATAGGCATCTCTACTTTGTCCTCTTCACTTATCCCTTCTGGAATCTGGGGAGAACTTATAACACCCCTCTTTTTCTATGTTGGGGTGGATTCCTTAGTCGATGTTAATTTCTATTTCATTCTATGGGGTATTTTGTGGGACTCTTTCTTTAGGTATGACCTCTTAATACTCTGGTGCAGTAGATGATTCTCCTAGAATTAATTTACCCATTTTCTTCTTCTCTGTAGATGGGGAAGAAGTGGATAGAGCTAACCTTTCCTCCTCCCTTTCTTGAGTGGTGGATGATGACTCTACTGCTACCTTCTTCCCCCTTTTTCTTGAGCCTATGAGCATCATCTATAAAGGCTTGCCATAGGGGTTCCCCACCCCTCCCCTCTTGGAGATAAAATAATGCTTGACGATGAGGTATATGAGGCCATGGTGTTTAAGCAGACCCTTTCCCTGTTGATATTTTTTTGCTAATGAGGTGATTGCAGAAAATAGGAAGTTGGGTAAATTTATCCTATATTCAGGGTGTGTGTGACTATGCCTTAGAAAAATCAACATTTTCATAATGGGCCCTAATACTAGGGAGAATTGGTCATCATAGGTGAAATATTTAATTAACCACGTGGTCAAGGACTACCATGGATGAGGAAGGGTGTTTATGACAATTCCTTTTACTTCTCCCTTATTGGTGTGTGTTTGTATTTTTGCTTCATTATCTATAAAGAAAGCTTTGATTAAATCAGTATACAGGGTTTTTAGGTGATAGAACCTCTCACCTTCTTCTGGGAATCTGGAGATCCTATTATTGATGGTTGGAGAGATAAGAATGGTGACCCCTTGTACTTGTGTTTTGTTATTTTGCAGGTTAGAGAGGAACTCCTTCACCATATCTTCATTATACCCTTCAAATTTCTCTAGGAATTCGAGCCATCCTACATTCCTTAGTATATCAGCAAATACTTGATCTTGCAATAATCCCTCTTCTATCTCTAGTTTTTATTTCTTCTTAACCCCATACCTCCAAATAGACTACAACTTTCTGGTGTTGTATCCCCCTTTAGCTTGCAAACCCTCAACTTTGTCTACTTACCTTTCTAAAAACCCCTCACAATAGACCTATCCCACCTCTGGAGCTCTTTGATTCTTGAAATCGAGAATTCAATTTTCCTTTCTTGAATTTTCAAGCATTCCAGATGGTGATTTCAGCAATAAGGTTTCTTTGGCTTGTATTATGAAATACTGAGTCAATTGTAAGGGAATTATGGCTTGCAAAGTTAGAAATTATGTATTAGTATGTTTTGCAAGGGGTTATATCACTTTGGAGCTATGAGGCTAATGTGACAGGTGGATAGTTAAGGGTGGCATGCATCAACCTTTATTTGGGAATAATGGCAATGTACAGGAGTCCAAGTGAATTGCACAAAATGAAAACTAAAAAGACTTGCTATAATTAGTTAATTAAGATTAATATATCGCAATAATAGGTGTCATGCTTAGGGTTTCGTGTTGCCACCTTCGTAAGATGTGACGTGACCACTCCATGTGTAGCCTTCAAAATTAATTGTCATGATATCTATGGGATATGAAATGATAGGCTCCTTGTCTGAACTGGTGGTTGATGGGATAGCTCTGTTGTCAGCAAAATGATTTGAAAACAAGGGTTGCTGACGGCTGATTTTTATGATTGCTCGTGACTTGGCCTATTTTTGAGGGTGAAGTGGATAAAGTCATACTGACTTCATTACTTTTTTCTAAGTTTCCTTCCTTAGACATTTTGAGAGGTAGGCTTCAGAGGTCTTGAATCACCTTTATTGCTAGAGCGTCGGTGGTTCTCCTAATTAGCTTTGGAGGTGCTCCTTCTTGATACTTGCATTAAAAAGAGAGTCACCATTTGCTAGTTTTCAGTTTTCTTGGTGAGAAAGACTGCCATTTGACAAGTTTTCAGTCTTCCTCTTTTATTATTATTTTTTTCTCTTTTTTTAGAAGGGTCACCATATTACTAGGTTTCAACCCTTCTTTTTATTATTTTTTTTTTCTTTTTTTTAAGAAGGGCTACCATATTACTGGTTTTCAACCCTTTTATTATATTTTTTTTCTTTTCAACCTCTATCACATAGCACAAATCCTTGACAAATTTCTCCTTTGTGGATAACCATTGGTAGAGGTGAATCCTATGCCCATTCACCATAAATGTCTAATTTGATAAGGCTCGATCCAATGGGTTTGTAATTTCCCTTTGAATTCCTTAACCTTGGAATCATATAAGAGAACTCAGTCTCCTTATAGAAATGTCCTCTTCTTAATGTGTTGATTATTCCACTATTTCCTTTGGTGTTGAATGAGTTCTGTTTGTTGTATAGCATCCATCCCAATTTCATTCAATTCATTGATTTGCGGAATCTGATCTTGTTGTGCTACAAATAATGATAGTCCAATATCCAATGATGTCCTGAGTGTTTGTAGTTCAAACTCTATTGACAGTATAGGTTTCTTTCCATATACAAGTTCATCAGGTGAGAAATTTGTTGTTGACTTCCATTTTGTGTTGTAAGCCCATACCACTTCATGTAATCTGTTGGCCCAATCTTTTCTATTTATTGTTATTGTCCTTACCAAGTCAATATGTTTTCCAATTCTCTATTTGTCACCTCCACCAACCCATTTTCTTAGGGATGATAAGGTGAGGAATTCTTGTGCTTGACCTAGTACAAATCTATGAAAGCTTTTATAACTTGAGATGTAAATTGTGGACCTCTATCTGATACTATTGCTCTTGGGGCTCCAAATCTTATAAAAATTCAGTTATATCAGAAATCAACAACTTTTTCTTCTATGGCAAATTGTAATGCTTGAACCTCTGCCTATTTGGTCACATAATCAGTACATACCAAGATGTATTCTTTCCCTACGGGTGCTAGAGAGATGGGTCCAACAAAATCTAGTCCATATTGTTTAAATGGTTCTAAAACCACCTAAGGGTGTAGTACAATCTCTTGTGTGAAGGTTGGATGACCCATGAAAGGAAGCTAGCTGTGCAAAAATCGCTTCCTACACTAATCTAATGAGGGGAGGAGAGTGCAAATTCAATTTTATCCTTACTATTACAGCAATGTTAAACCACTAACAGAGATATTGCAGCAAACACATACACAAGAAAGTGAGACACAAGAAGAGAGACACAAGATATACATGGGGAAAACCATTATAGGGTGAAAAACCCCACACTCCAAAACCTGCATAATGTATTATCAAAACTAAAATGGTTTACAATACACTTGCATTGCAATCTCTCAGGAGTCTTCGACACTCGTATTTGGAGACAAACTAGCAGCATAATAGTACCTGTCAAACCTGTAATACATCTCCTCTCAAAAGCATATGTTTATATATTAAATACAAGGTAAATATGGCTCCACATAGGGATGGGCATCCAACATGGCCTTATGGCCCAAAACCCATGCCTATGGACACTTGTCCAACTCTATAGGATGCTCCTGACACTTGTCAAGTCACCCCATCCCAAGGAGGTTGCCTATTTCCAAAATGGGCTATGATAGATGCTCTTACAACTCTTACAACCGTCATAGAATCTATCATAGTTGTCATAACTTACAACTGTAAGAGAATCTATCATACATAGGCTCTAAATAGTATATTCTCTTACAACATGTAATAGTCCACCTTGGGGCGTCCAAAGATGCCTTTTTTAAAGATGCTCTTTGACACTTCACCTATCATAGAATCTCCTATTTTCAACTCTTACATGTCATAACTTTGTCATAGGAATCTGTCATGACCGTTACGGTCAATATTCCCTTACACAACATCTAAGATGCCATCTCATGGAAAAATATTCTTGCCACTAAGTGGGATGCCTATCTCCTCATGTGAGGACAAAAGTACATGTGGTCATATGCCATGTAGGATGACACATCACTATGCCAACTCCCACAATATGACAACATAGGATTTGTGTCCAATTAATACAATAGGCAATTAATAAATAAATACAATGTAAAAATGCAAGGAATTACCAAGGTTGAGACACCTTAATTCCCAACATTCTGCCACTTGTCGAACACCTTGTAAGAGCTAATAGAATCAACAGGATTTAACTTCTATAGGCCAAGAGGCCCATAGACTCTGAACACCATCTAAACTTCTCTGTGCCCACTGGTTTCGTCAATGCATTTGCAACATTCTTCAAATTATCTACCTTCTCCAAATTTACCTTCCCATCCTCTACCATGTCTCGCATGAAGTGAAACTGAACATCAATATGCTTTGTTCTGGCATGGAAAATTAGATTCTTCGCAAGGCAAATCGCACTCTGACTGTCACAACTGATCGTAATCTATCATGCATCAACACCAATATCTGAACACAATCTCTTAAGCCAAATGGTTTCCTTACAAGCATGAGTTGCAGCCATGTACTCAACTTCTATAGTGGACAAAGAAACTACAGGTTGTCACTTACTCATCCAACTAATTGCACCACCAAACATAGTGAACACATAGGCACTAGTGGATCTCCTACTATCAATGTCATGTACCCAATCAGAATCTATGAATACAAACTGAATGTGAAGGTCCTGTAGCATTGCGATGATAGCAAATGGAATACTCAGAAGTACTCCTCAAATATCTGAACACTCACTTAACTGCATCCCAATGTACCAATCTAGGATTAGCCATAAATCGACTAAGGACTCCCATTGCTTAGGCAATGTCTGGTCTTGGGTAGATCATAGCATACATCAAGTTGCCAACAACACTAGCATAAGGTGCTCTGCTCATGTCCTCCACCTCATTAGGATATTTTAGACAATCACTAATAGGCAACTTTGTCCGCAATGAAACAAGAACACACACTGGTCTACAATCTGCCATGCTGAACCTATCCAACACAGTCTTCACATACTTACTCTGGCTTAACCAAAGTTTTTTGTTAGCTCTGTCTCTTCTGATTTCCATCCCATAATGTACCTAGCTACCCCAAGATTTTTCATCTCAAACTGTGCTGACAACTGAGACTTCAAATCAGAAATCATATTCTTACATTCCCAATCAATAGCATATCATCAACATACAATGCAATAATGAGAATGCGATCATTGTCAAATTTTTAATACACACAATGATCTGATTTCGATCTCAAATATCCAATTGACAACACAAAGGCATCAAACTTCAAGTACCACATCCTAGGAGACTGCTTCAAACCATACAAAGACTTCTTTAACTTGCAAAACAAATTTTCTTTACCTTTCTCTATGTAATGCTCGGGCTGTGAAATGTAGATTTCTTCCTCCAAATCACCATGAAGGAAAGTTGTCTTCACATCCATTTGTTCTACCTCTAAGTCATAAGCAGCTGCAAGAGATAACAAGAATTGAATGGATGTTAGCTTTGCAACTAGAGATAAAATTTCACCATAATCAATTCCCTCCACTTGTGAATACCCCTTCGCAACCAATCTAGTCTTATACTTTTCAACACTGTCATCTGCACCAAATTTCTTCTTGAACACCCTTTTGCATCCAATAGGTTTCTGTCCATCAGGCAAAGGCACCAAGTCCCATGTTTTATTCTTCTCCAAAGAAGCCATCTCATCCTCCATGGCCTCCTAGGAACCTGCATCTTTCATGTCCATAGCCTCTTTCACAGTTCTAGGCTCATTAGTGTTAGTAAGTAAAGAAAAAGCACAACTAGAATCAAGTAATGAATAACCAAACCTATCAGTTTGCTTTCTTGTTCATGTAGACCTCCTCAATGGCTGAGGTTGAGGTTTTGCTTCTTCTTCTGAGCTTTTAGAGCTGCTAGAGCTCTACTCATCATCAAGTCTCACAAGGTTTGTTTGTTTAGTCTTCTCAGGGGTAGAAGGAAATTAAACTGCATCTTCTTTCTTTTTTGTTTGTTATGGTTGTAGAACAACAGAAGAAGGTGTTAGCTCTCTGAAGATAACACTTCTTCTATACAACACTTTTTCATCCACCGGATCCCAAAGCTTGTATCCTTTCACACCAACACCATAGCTAATGAAAATACATTTAACAGCCTTGTTCTCCAATTTAGATTGTTTCTCCCTAGGCACATGTGCATGTGCCTCACAACCAAAAACATGAAGATGTCTAACTGAAGGCTTCTTACCAGACCACACCTCCATAGATGTCTTACCAACAAGAGCTGATGAAGGAGATATGTTTACCAGATAGCAAGCAGTGGCAATAGCTTCAGCCCTAAACTTTTGTTTGAGGCTTGTTCCACTAAGCATACTCCTAGCCTTCTCCATCAATGTCATGTTCATCCTCTTTGCAACTCTATTTTGTTGCGGGGTATATGGAGTTGTCTTATGCCTTTCAATCCCATGCTCTTTATAGAACTTATCAAACTTTGCCAAATAAAACTCACCATCATTGTCAGTTCTCAAACACTTAATCTTTTTACTAGTCTGATTTTTAGCAAAGGCTTTAAACTCCTTAAACTGACTAAAGACTTCAGTCTTGCTTCCGATAAAATAAACCTATGTCCTTCTACTATAATCATCTATGAAAGATACAAAATATATAGATTTTGAAATTGAAGGAACATTAACAAGACCAAACACATCAGAATAAATAAGATCCAATACACCAAAAGACTTATGAGAACTAGAGTAAAAATGAACATGGTTTTGCTTTCCATGTAAATGCAATGTTTGCAAAAGTTGAACTCGAGATTACAATCATTTAACCCCTCAAACAAGTTTTTATTTTTCAGGGTACACAGAGCCTTCTCACTAATGTGGCCATATCTAAAATGCCATAACATAGTCTTTTCAGTAGGAAGTTTAACTTCCAAAGCATATGCACTACCATCAGGACTAGTTACAACAGATTTCTTCACTGCTCATTCAGATGGTGGGGATGAAGTGACTGCAGCTCTTTTCTTTGAGTTAGAAGAACTATTGCACTATGAAGTACATGCCTCCAACTAAAACAAAGTACCTCTTTGAGTACCCTTCGCAAGCACCATAGATCCTCTAGTCATCTTGCATCCATCCTTTGAAAAGACAACCTACACACCTACATCATTCAACATACTTACAGAAAGCAGGTTCCGTGCAAGGCCTAGAATATGCATAACTCTAGTGATCCCCTTCACTTGTCCATCAGGGAATCAGATTGAGACTCTTCCATGACCAACAATCTTCAGATGAGAGTCGTCTCCTAGGTACACTCTTCCACCATCAAAGTCTTCATACTTTGTGAACCAATCTCAATGTGAGGTCATGTGGAATGATGCACCAGAATCAATCAACCACACATCATCAAATGCATGGGTGGCTAGGGCTGCAATGAAGGCATCACCATCATCTTGTGACTTGTCAGAATTTGAATCAGAAGCTTTCTTCTTCTTTTTCTTCTCCTCTTTGCATTCCTTTCAGAAATGCCTGGTTTTTCCACAGTTCCAACAGAGAGCCTTGGACTTTCTAGGAGATTTGGATCTCCCACGGGATTTGGATCTATCCTTATCACCTTTCTTGTCCTTCTTCTTCCCTTTCTCTTTGGGTCTTCCATGAACCATAAGAGCCTCTTTGGCTACCTCAGAAGACTTTCTCCGCATCTCTTCAGATAATAGTGAAGATACCACATCTTCCATCTTGAAGGTGGTAGTGGTGCTTCCGATAGCCATGACAAGATGATCCCATGAATCTGGTGAAGAACAAAGTAGGGTCATGCATCGATCCTCCTCCTCCATTTTCACACCCACAAATGTCAATTGTGCAACAATCATATTAAAATTATTCATGTGATTTGCAACAGATCCTCTGTCTTCCATTTTTAGAGAGAACAACTTCTTTTTCAGGAAAAGTTTGTTTACCAAGGACTGGGCCTAATAAATATCACCCAACTTCTTCCAAAGATATTTCATGCTCTTCTCCTCATGGACATTCAATATGATAGAGTCAGCTAAATAGAGTCTTATAAGACCCTTAGCCTTTTGATCTTTGAGGTCCCAATTAGCTTGTGACATTGCTGTAGGTTTCACATTGGATACGATTTCCCATAGGTCACGATCAACAAGTAGGTCCTCCATCTTGAGTTTCCACAACTTGAAATTAGTGCCATTAAATTTCTCAACCTCTAACCTTCCAGATGTGGTTGCCATCTCCTTGCTGCAACAAGATACAGAATACTCTACACAACACTCCCACTCAACCTAAGATTAGCTCAAAAAACCCCTACCCAGCAGCTAGAACCAAAACTGGCTAGGCTCTGATACCAACTGAAAGGAAGCTGGGTGTGCAGAAATTGCTTCCTACACAATCTAATGAGAGGAGGAGAGTGAAAATTCAATTTTATCCTTACTATTACAGCAATGTTAAACAACTAATAGAGATATTACAGCAAACACATACACAAGATATACATGGGGAAAACCCTTATCAGGTGAAAAAATCCACACTCCAAAACCTGCACAATGTATTATCAAAACTGAAATGGTTTACAATACACTTGCAATGCAAGCTCTTAGGAGTCTTCAACACTTGTATCTGGAGACAAACCGGTAGCATAATAGTACCTATCAAACCTGTAATACATCTCCTCTCAAAAGCACCTATTTATGTATTAAATACAAGGCAAATATGGCTCCACATAGGGATGGGCGCCCAACATGGCCTCATGGCCCAAAACCCATGCCTATGGACACTTGTCCAACTCTATAGGATGCTCTTGACACTCTTCAAGTCACCCCATCCCAAGGAGGTCACCTATTTCTAAAATGGGCTATGACAGATGCTCTTACGACTCTTACAACCGTCATAGAATCTGTCATAGCTGTCATAATTTATAGCTGTAAGAGAATCTATCATACACAGGCTATAAATAGCATATTATCTTACAACATGTCATAGTCCACCTTGGGGCACCCAAAGATGCCTTTTTTAAAGATGCTCTTCGACACATGTCTTCACCTATCATAGAATCTTCTATTTCCAACTCTTACATGTCATAACTTCGTCATAGGAATCTGTCATGACCGTTATGGTCAATATTCCCTTACACAACATCTAAGATGCTGACATGTGGAAAAATATTCCTACCACTAAGTGGGATGCCTATCTCCTCATGTGAGGACAAAAATACATGTGGTCATCTACCATGTAGGATGACACATCACCGTGCCAACTCCCACAATATGACAACATAGGATTTGCATCCAATTAATACAATAGGCAATTGAAAAATAAATACAATGTAAAAATACAAGGAATTACCAAGGTTGAGACACCTTAATTCCCAACAACCCATCCTTTGGCACTGATCACATTGTTTCACATATCTCTTCACATCTTTGTGGAGAGATGACCAATAATAACCAGCTCCAAAAATCTTATGGATTGGCCTCTATGAGGAATAATGTCCTCCTATGGGTTCATCATGGCATGCTCTCAATGTATCAAAGATTTCATCAGCCCTTAAACACCTACGCAACACAAATTCAAGGCCGCATTTGAACAACCCATTCAACCATTTATAAGGCAAGCTTTCCTTTACTAATCTTTTCTTTTGTTTGGAACTAAAGTGAGAAGGAAACAAGCCTATAGCCAAGAAATTGGCTATAGCAGCAAACCAAGGTGTGATAGAATAAATAACAAACAAACTTTCATCTGGGAACCTAACTTCCACCAGTTGGTTCTCTCCATCTATATGCAATCTTGACAAAAAATCAGCAACCAAATTAAACTTTCCTGGGTTATCTATGATAGGAATATCAAATTCTTGCAATAATAACAACCATCTAATTATTCTTGCACCCACTACAAGTTTGTTCATTAAATATTTAATGGCCACATGATCAGTGTGTACAAAAATTTTGTATCTTGTGATGTAATGTCTGAATTTGTTGATAGCATAGATGACAGATAGGAATTATTTTTCGGTTGTTGTGTAATTTTTTTCAGTAGGGGTAAGGTTCTTACTTATGTAATAGATTGCATGCATACCTTCCCCTTATTCTTTTTGTCCTAAGATTTCTCCTATTGATTCATTTGATGCATCTATCTGAATGTGGAATGGTAGATTCCAATTAGGTCCTTAAAATAGGTGTGACTGTAAGTTTTTCTTTGATGGTCTCAAATGTTGTTTGGCAATCTTTTGTCCAATGAAATTCAGTATCCTTGGTCAGTAGGGAAAACATTGGGGTAGCTATCTTGCTAAAATTTTCTATGAATCTTCTATGAAACTCCTAACATCAGTTTAGTTTTTAGGTGGAGGCAATCGTTTAACCACTTCTACCTTGCTTTGATCTACCTTGATTCCTTCTGTTGATATATGATGCCCAACGACAATACCTTTTTTCACCATCATAAAACATTTAGCATGGCTTAAGGACAATTGATTCTTTCACAATATTGTAACTCTTTTTCTAGATTCTTGAGGGTTTCTTCAAAGGTATTTCCATAAACAGTAAAGTCATCCATGTAAACCTCCATACACTCATTAGCTAGTTCATAAAATATGGATAGAACAACCCTCTAAAAACTAGTTGGAGGATTACAAAGGCCAAATGGAAGGACATTGTATGTAAAGGTGCCCCATGAGCATGTGAAGGTGGTCTTGTCTTGGTCTTCTAGCACCACTTGGATCTAATTGTATCCACTAAACCCATCTATGAGTGAATAGTATTTCTTTCCTATTAGGTTATCTACTACTTAGTGTTATGTATAGAAAAGGTGAATGATGAAGACTGGCATGCACAGGTTAGATCAAACCCTCTTCCACAATAACATTCAAGAACAAGCCTGAGTGAAATCACTACCAAATGGAGGTGGACTCAGCTATAGATCTTATGCTCAAGAGTGCTATGGAAAGAGTTGTTTTAATCAAGTCTTTTAACAAACCCTAGGTCAAATATGCATTAAACCATAGTTCTATGATGATCGGAGCATAACTAACAAATGGTGTTATATACATACAATCTGAAAGAAGTAATGAGATCAGTGAATAGAGGAGAACTTGATTCCAAAGGAAGAGGTGTCAAAGGATGAATTCGTGGGTACCCCAAGTCCTTAAAGTGAGAATCTTCCAAAAGTCAAAACTGAGAAAATATTCTAGAGATTGCTCAAAAGCCAAGTTTGAAGTTTGTTCAGACAGAAGGACTATTTTGTGGGTGCCCAAGTCTTTCATAAAGGAATATTCCTGAAATGTTGTCAGATCCCAAAACCCTTTCCCTTATTCAATCTCCTACGATACCTTCACCTTTCCAAAACTCACACCTATAACCAACACACAAGAAGAAAAGGGGTTTGGAGGTTATGGTGTTTAGGGATTTGCCTCAGTCAAATCTTGTGATAACATTCAAGCTTCCCAACACCATTGTTTTATAGAGAGTGCATGCCCTAGCAAGGCAGAGGCTAAACAAAATGATGATATAATGATTCAAATAACAAATATATCACCTCAAAGGTGAAGCCCTTAGGAGAATGAAGATCCTTCAACTCATAAGGAGATGGATAATGATTCCAAATTTGCAACAACACACAATACAAACACAAATCTGCTCCAAAAACATAATGAATGATTTGAATGCTCGTTGCTCAAAGATCATAAGTTCACTCTATCCATCTAGGTTCATAATGAATTCAAAAAAACACTTATATATGCTTTCCCACTAACATTCGTGAAATTAATCAAAAGAGTCGATAAGGAAAAACCATTTTAAACGTCCTATGCCAACATACATTGAAATTTGCCCTGACCAATTAGGGAGGACTTGGGCGCAGGTGCCCAAGTCCCAAGGCACATTTTTGGTCTAGGGTAAGGCTAAGCATGGGGCCCTTTCTCCCAATTTTCATTAGTTTCAGGGGATTTTTCATTGGGATGAATATTTAGAACGTATAATGTTATCATGGAGACCTAGGAGCTAAACAAGGAGGTCAAATGGCATGTGTCCACATTTTACTCCATAACATTTAGCTCCCACTTTAATGTGTGTATGATCTTATGATCAATACATGCATTAAAGTATTATAAAAGCACATCAAACACATCAAGCACTAGAGCGAAGACACACCCTAAGTTTGGAGAGCCATTTCTAGCCCCCAAGCTTAAGCAAACATAAGAAAACACATGATAGTCACATAAGACACAGTGAATATAGTAAGGAAGCACACAATACATGAAGAAGACATGAATATAGTCACACAATACACAAGGCATACAAGAAGAGAAGACATGTTTAAACAACTATATATAATACTATCTAGGTGATGGGGGGAGCTCATTGCTACACGCCACCATCAAAAACACATAAAACACACAACATGGGGGGAACTCATCACTATGCATCTTTATACCACTAAAACACTTAAAACACACAATGAATACATGGAAAAACATGAAAAACACATAGAATACATGAGCATCGTATAGTATGCCATTGACACACTATACATCTTATACACAACAAACATAGGTGATAGGGAGGAGCTCATCGCTACGCTCCACTTCTAAGACACGCCAAACACACCTGACAGTTGAGTTATGCTACCACAACTGCCAAAGACATGCTTAAGGGTGAATAACTTAAGATCCAACCCTGCCTCTGCAAAGGAATTTCAAAACGATGTGCAATTGGTGAGGGGAAGACACAATCCTGCCTTCCGCAAAAGGGCTTTAAAAATGCAACCCCACCTGCATCCGCAAACACCTTACGGTGAAAAGGAAGCATGCTCAAAGTATACAACCCTACATGCATCTGCAGACACGTTATAGTGAAAAGGAGGTATACGTAAAATAAAACAAAGTACACAACCCCACCTACATCTGTGGACACCTTACAATGAAAAGGAAGCATACAAAAACACACTTTATCAACAATGTCTAAAATATCCAAGAATTATACCACAATATATGCCCCCACCTTAAAGTAGTTGATCCCACTTGTCGATATCAATCATGTTTAAGGTAAAGTGAAAACACGCAAGGGAACAAGAGCTTTCGCAAAGCCCATGCCCCAAAGTGACATCTACTTGCAATCACCAAATGTTCCCATAAACACATTAATATCATTTGCTAACATAATCAACAATATATGAGCTTTGGTTAGAAAATCTAAGCCAAGATAACAACCAAATCAATTCATGAAACTTACACAGAAATCATTTATCATATCACCTAATAGATCAAGGCTACACTTGTAGGTTTGGAACCGATTATAGCCATGAGATTATACTTCAAGTATCTCAGAACTGAGTGTATCTACAAGGTGCAATACAAAACAATCCAAAGTGCATAGAAGTAGATTAGAGTATTGCAAAAGTTTGGTACAAGAAATTTCACAATAATACATGATCACATCACAACACAAAAGTGATTCTACTAGTCAAGCATCAGTAACATATTAACCCCATCTTCATATATGAACTAGGTCCATTTTTGCTTTCTTGTTGTAGGAAAGCATAGTCCTTATCAGTATTTATTTGTTATCATCATCCACTGACTCGTAGAGCCACAAGTACGATGGAAGAATGAAAACACAAAAAATGAGAGAGGAGAAAGAAGTGACTTAGAGCCACTACATAGAAGATTGCCCCCAAATAACCCTCCACAATGCTATGCCCCCAAGGCACAACACACAATAATTTGAAAATAGGAGAGAAGTATAGAACAATTGAGAAATAAATAGAAGAATGTTATGATGGAGGCAGTCTCCTTGTATCCTTGACCTTACAAGAGTATCAAGGGTCATCCAAGGAGACCTAAACATGATTTAACACATCATGGGAGAACACAATACAACACCTGTTCCTAAAAGGAGGCCACCCTTGAGAGCAACTTGAAGAGGTGCTACATCAATTGTGGGTAAATGAGGGAGAAATACTTACCTACTAACCATTGTCCTTAATCAAATCATCTTCTTTCCAATCTTGACCTTTATCTTTGTATACCATCAAGGGTTCATGATGTTCCACATTCATCAGCATTTGTGAAGAGGAAGCTAGTAAAAAATTGATTTTATGATTTTGTGGGCTTCACTCTTGAAGGTTTTCTCCCAATCCTTGTAAGGATGACAGAGGAGGAACCTCGGCAAAATTTCCCTTTCCTTTCGGTCAAGGTGATGTTGGAATACCTTGAACCATGATCACCAATTTGAAGTGAAGAGGTGCATTAGGTACCTCATGCACAATGATTTTAGGAACATTAGTACACTTATCCACTATCCCCTTAGTGGGTGCAATAAGTCTATTAATGATGATTGAATTAACATTGTTTTCACTTTGATTGAGCTCAGCATCCATCTGTTAGGGATTGCATGCAGAAGATATCAATTAAATGCAAATAAAGATTAAACAGAGGAATGAAAATACATAGAAATAATAATAGCGAGAGATAAGTTTTAACATGGTTTACCCAAGCCTGAGCTACCTCCACCAACAGAGAGTCAAATATTATTATCTAGTAAATCAAATCGATTACAACCAGCAATCCTTGCAACTCAATACCACTGCAAAATGCTACAATGCATCAATGGAAACCCTAACCCTTAGCTGATTTTATCAAGACTTATGTCAATTACAAAAATAGGGTTTTTTATGTCGGCCAATAGAAAAAGAACTCCCAATGCCTTTATAAAATAATAAAAAATCATTGGAGGTTTCGGGGGCACTGCCCCCAGACCTCGCCCTATATCATGATAGGGAGCGTGCCAGGGGCACTACCCCTTGACCTCGTTAAATAATTTGGGGGGAAACCGTACTAATAAAAGTGGGGTAAATTTAACCTCCGAGTCTAATTAGGCTCCATATAACAACACCATCCCTAGAGGATTTAATGTGAGAGACCTTTCTTCATCCATCAATGCTTCATCTTTTGAAGAAATAGCATTGGAACGAAGGTAAGGTAAGGTGTTGTTAAGGGAATTGTTGATTATTGTATCTTTAATTATGTCCAAAGAACATGCAACCAAAGGAAAGGTATCCAAGGTTTTTGCATCCTTAATGATATCCAAGGTACTTGAACATTCAACTAAAGGAGGAAAATTTAGGGTCTTCACTTCCTTAGTAATATCCAAGGTACTTGAATATTCAACTAAAGGAGGAAAATTGATAGGATGGTCCATAGAAACTTCATGCACTATGGTAGGGATAGAATTGTTAATATTGTTAGATGAATGCCCATTATCTCTCCATGGAGAATTCTTCGTTAAAGGGGGTTCTTCATTCACTAACGCTTCATCTTTCAAAGGGAGAGCATTGGAATGAAGAGAGGGTAGGGTGATATTAATGGATGTATCAATGATTTCATCCTTTTGCGCCAAAATGTCCTCATAAGTTGGAACAACTTTGGGAGAGGGATCCAAATCATAGGGTGAAATAGACAAAGGTAGGTCATTATCACATGTATTAGAGAGTAGATCCATGGTATTATCATTTTTTGTAGTAGAATGGAAAGGAGTGTCATCATCATCACTTTCTTCATTATTATCTATGAATTTAGTGAGATCTTCTAATCAAAGGATATATTCCCATGAGAGTTATGAAGCTATCAAAATCAAATATATAGCAAAGAATTTCATATGTGGAACACATAGAAATGTCAATGTCATATATGTATGCTATTTGATTTAAGAATTGAGGATGCCTATTGGTGAATTTAGAGAATTTTTCAAAGTCTATGATGTATGCAAACAAAGATTCCAAAGATGAATAACAATAAGCATCCATAATGAAAGTATGATAGAGCTTTTGCACATCAAATCACTAGTTGGAGGGAATCAATTTTTTAAAATTAAAAAACACACTAATTTCACTAGAAACAAAGTGAGTATGATGTCAAAAGTGCTGCACCAAAAGGGGATTGTAGATGATTTTAAGATTTCTCGCAAAGAAATGAAGAGATGTCAAATTTCTTATGTTGAAATACATAATGTGTAATTACAAACATGTGAATTTTCAAACCAAGGTATGAAATGACGTAAAAATTTTAAATGAATAATGAAAATATGATATAAATTAATTCTAGATCTGAATTAAAGATGTTTATGACAGCAGCAAAATCTGAAATAAGATTTTGACTACAAACCCTACATTTTGAAATTGACTAGGTATTAGGAAAAATGCAACTTTTTCAACAAAACCCTAGCAAATGAGATCTTCAAATACAAGGTAAAACACCATGAAATGATTGTATACTGTAATATGGATCATATCTGATGTAAAAATCAGAAATTTAAATATTTCTATCATATGCAATGAAAACAATGCAAAACTATGCCTTTTTGCAAGCCTAAAATGCTTGATTTTTTCACCTTTTTGCAAATATGCAAAAGATGTCTTGAAACAACAAGGATAATAAAGTACAGAAGCCTAAAAACCTTTATTAAATCCAATAATGCACCAATATTTACCACAATATGACAATATTGAAACCCTAAGTTGAAGATTAGCTAGATTTTCTAAAAATGCAAGGATTTTTGAAACCCTGACAATGAAATTAAGCTATGAAACTATGCACAATAATGAATGAATGGAATATAATCAGATATAAGGTGGAAAATAGCTCAGATCTGATGTAATAAGGATGTCAAAGTGTAAGATACTACGGGTTCACCAAAATGTTGTGTATAGAAAAGGTGAATGATGAAGACTAGCATGCACACTAGATCAAACCCTCTTCCACAATAACATTCAAGGACAAGACTAAGCCAAATCACTACCAAATGCAGGTGGACTTAGATACAGATCTTGTACTCAAGAGTTCTATGGAAATATCTAATTTAATCAATCCTTTTTATCAAACCCTAGGTCAAATATCCATTAAACCCTAGTTCTATGATGATTGGAGCATAACTAATAAACGATGATAGATACGGACAATCTGAAAGAAGAACTGAGATCAGTGAACAAAGGAGAACCTAATTCTAGAGGTAGAGGTGTCAAAGGATGAATTCATGGGTGCCCAAGTCCTTGAAGTGAGAATCTACCAAAAGTTAGAATTGAGAAAATGTTCTAGAGACTACTCAAAAGCTAGGTCTGACATTTGTTCAAACAAAAGGACTATTTCACGGGTGCCCAAGTCTTCCATAGAGGAATATTCCTAAAATTTTGTTAGATCATGAAACCCTTTCCCTTACTCAATCTTTTTGTACTTTCACCTTTCCAGATCTCGCACTTGTAACCTGCACACAAGAAGAAAAGAGGTATGGGGGTTATGGTGTTTAGGGACTTGCCTCAGTCAAATCTTGAGATAGCATTCACATTTCCCAACATCGTTGTTTGATAGAGAGTGTGTTGTTGCAAGTATGAGGATAGCTGGTGTTGCCATTGATGTCAACATAATCATGTTGCATTAATGAGAAGGATTAGATGAGCTGTGTGTTGAGGATTTTGAGAAAGTAAGTCTCAATCAGGAACAGTTAAGAATAGTGATGACAAGAAGGTAAAAGTCCTCAATAGATTGAGGATCAGAGGATACGGTTTAAAGGGTTTGTAGATATAAGTCTTGAGATGCTCCAGTCAAGATTTCAGTGGTCCGCATGAAGATCTGAAGAAGTTATGGTCGCTCAAGTAGAACCGGTTCCAGTAGGTGTTCAGAGGTGACAGAGGGCCACAGAAAGGTCTGGTGAGATCTGGTATTTCATTATCCCATTCTGCAGATCTAAGGAAGTGTTGAGGACGTCCCTATGAAGTATCAACTAGATTAGTTCATGGGTTGAAGGTCTGGAAGTGCCTATTCATTTAGGATAGTGATGACAAACTGTGTTCTTGTAGCTTCAGATGAAGGTGAGAAGAATTCCAGTAGGATGATGAAGTGTGGATGTGTTTGGTGATTCAGGGAAGGTTATGATGATCATTGGATCATGTCTAGTTAATGACGGTGATCCGCATTGAAGTTAGAGTTTGCATTTGAAGAATAACCATGGATATTGGTGTTCTTCTTGAGACTGGCCGACTGGATGTATTACACGTTTTGCGAATGATCTTGTAGGTGTTTGCTGACTTAGATGATTGTTCCTAAGTTGATGCCTTGTATAAATAAGGGATTGTGAATTCATTTTGTAGTGTGTCTTGTGTTGATGAGTGTGGCATAGCGAGGAAGAAGAGCAAAAGGCAAAGCAAGAGTTTTTGGTCTTAAATGGAATTAATCCAGGCATGGTAAAGATGTCAATCCTCCAGTTCAAGTTTGTGATACTTGTTACTTTGTAGACAGTGTGTCTCTTGTAGGCAGTGTACCTCTTGTGAGCAGTGTGCTCGGGCAGTGAGCCCTAATTGGCATGTGCCATCTATTTTTCTTATTCTTCTAACAGAGAATAATCCTCAGGTTAATCACCCCATGGTTTTTCCCTTAACCGGGTTTTCCACGTCAAAATCTTGGTGTCTCATGTGTTGATGTGTATTTGCTCTAGTGTTTATGCTTTATGCTTTCATAAGTGATTAATTGATATGCTATTAAATAACAAAGAGGATTTAAGTGTTTGAATTAGAAGCAAGTTTTGGACAACTGATTCACCCCCCCTCTCAGTTGTCTATCCTGAATCCAACAATTGGTATCAGAGCCAAGTTCCTCTAAAAGGAGCTTAATCGCTTGAGGAGATCCAGGATGTAGTCATACAAGAAGGATAGTCAGAAGTTTGATGGAACCAACTTCTCTCTTTGGAAAGGTCACATGAAATGTCACTTGCAGTGTATGGGAAAGGCATACTGGTCCATGGTCTCAAAAGCTTATACACCTCCACAGGGTGGTCCAACAACTCTAAATGAAATCACAGATGCTGAAAATAATCTGCGGACCAAAGAGGCTCTTCTAAGCACATTAACTGACTCAGAGCTCTCAAATGTTATTGACCTACCAACTGCCTATGAGATCTGGATTGAACTAGAACTTCTGCATGAAGGAGATGAGTATGTTAAGAGTGCAAGGTTGTAGAGTCTCAAAGGGAAATTTGAAAGACTGAAGATGAGAGATGATGAAAATATTACTACCTTTATGCCAAGAGTAAATGAGCTGGTGTGTGGAATTAGGAATGCTAGTGGAGTTTTGGATGAAAATGAGGTTGTTAGCAAAATTCTCAGATCCCTTCCTGCTGCCTACAAAATCAAGGTTGCTCCCATTGATGAATTCAAAGCCCACACAACTATCACAAGAGACCAATTGGATGGCAAACTAGCTGCATTTGAAATGACCGAGTTTGGAGATGATCCCCCCAAGACTGAATCTGCATTCAAAGCCAGTGCCTCTGTGAAAGGTAAACAAAGATTTGATCAAGGAGAAAACTCTTCAAGGAAGCTATCATGGTATGATCAAACAAGAAGAGACATGGAAGTGGAAGAAGCAGAAATAGCTCAACTTGAAGCCCTCATTGCAAAGAGACTACCAAGAGGATCTGGTAAGTATGAAGGAAAATTACCCTTTAAGTGCTTCAACTGCAATAAGATTGGTTATTTTACCTCAAGATGTCTGGAAAGATCTACAAGGTCAAATTCTAACAGACAAAGGTTCCAAAAGAATTGTTATTATGTTCATGAAGAAGATGATAATGAAGGAGTAACAGATGATGAATCAGAGATAGGAAACAAATTCGGAAATGAATGGGTGTTTATTGCCATCAAGGAAGAAGATCCAATATCCTCTGAATCTGTCAATCATAAGGTTGTAGAAAGAGCTTTGGCTACCCAAGTTGAAGAAAAGGATGATTGGGTTATTGACAGTGGATGCTCTCACCATATGACAGGTGACAAGAACAAGTTCTTAGATTTGGAAAGGTATGAGGGAGGAATGGTAAAGTTTGGTGATAATTCTGCTAGTAGAATCAAAGGAAGAGGAACTATTTCTTTTAATGGAAGAAACAAAACTGGTAATGTGTTGTATGTTGAAGGTTTGAAGCACAATCTTCTCAGTGTTGGACAGTTGGTGGACAAAGGCTATGATCTCTGATTCAAGGATGGAAAATGCAAAATCTTTGAAAGATCTGGAATAGAGATTGCATCCGGTACTCAAACTAAAGGTAATATCTTCCACTTGGTTGGTGCTGGTAAAAGTTGTTTGTTTGTTCAAGTTGATCAGAGTTGGTTATGGCAAAGAAGGATGTGTCATGTAAATTTTGATAACATCATCAAGATAAGCAATACTCAGGCTGTAAGAGATCTTCCAAAATTACTAAAACCTACAAATAGTTTGTGCAAAGAATGTCAACTGCGTAAACAGAGTAGAGTCTCATTCAAAAGCAAGGATCAGTCCTCTACCGAATTATTGGAATTAGTTCATACTGATCTATGTGGTCTGACAAGAATCAAGAGTATGCAAAGTGATAGATATTTCATGTTACTGATTGATGACCATTCCCGGATGATGTGGGTTACCTTTCTAAAAGAGAAATTAGAAGCTTTTGAGAAGTTCAAAATCTTCAAGGCTATGGTAGAGAATCAAACCGGATTAAAACTGAAATGTCTGAGGTCTAATAGAGGTGGTGAATTCACATCTGGTGAATTCATAGATTTTTGTGAGAAGCATGGTATAAAGAGACAGTTATCTGCTCCTAGGACTCCACAGCAGAATGGAGTAGTAGAGAGAAAGAACCGGACCATCCAGGAAGCATCCAGGACAATGATGATGGAAGCAAATGTTCCTCAAGTGGTTTGGAGAGAAGTTGTCAGCACTGCAATCTATACTCTCAATTGAGTTCAAATCAGAAGCAATACTAGTAAGACTCCTTATGAACTTTGGTTTGGCATCACTCCTACTGTGAGGTATTTTAGAGTATTTGGTAGCAAATGTTACATTAAAAGAGATGAAGATGTAGGAAAGTTTAATGCTAGAAGTGATGAAGGAATTTTCTTGGGTTACTCCACTCAAAGCAAAGCATACTGGTGTTATAACAAGAGACTAAGAAAGATGATAGAAAGTACAAATGTGAAGGTTGATGAGGGAATAGAGAAACCCTCAAGGTTTTATGAGTATGATGAAGATGATCAAGATGGTGTTCTGGTTCAAGGAGCTCAATCCTCTCCTAAAAGTCAGATTTAGACTGATCCAGAAAATCAAGAAGAAGAGATAAGTCTGAATGAGCCTGATCAAGAAGCAAAGGTGCAAGAAACTCCCAAAGTTCCAAGGTATGTAAGACTGAACCACTCTGAAGATCAGATCATAGGTGACAAAAGCAAAGGTGTGCAAACTAGAAGGGAAATTGCTCAAAATTTAGATAAATGTTGTCTGATTTCAAAGATTAAACCTAAGACAATATATGAAGCCTGCAATGATGAAAATTGGACCAAAGCAATGGAGGAAGAGTTGATGCAAATTGAGAAAAATCACACTTGGGATCTTGTTTCTAGACCTAGAAACAAGAATGTAATTAGAACCAAATGGGTCTTCCGGAACAAACTAAATGAAGTTGGTGAAGTAATCAAAAATAAAGCCAGGTTAGTCTGCAAAGGCTACTCTCAAATAGAAAGGATTGATTTTGAGGAAACCTTTGCTCCAGTGGTAAGAATTGAAGCAGTCAGACTATTTCTTGCATTTGCTGCCTTCAAAGATTTCAAAGTGTATCAGATGGATGTCAAATCTGCTTTCCTGAATGGTGACTTAGAAGAAGAGGTGTACATTGAACAACCAAATGGATTTCAGTTATTCTAGCATGGTGATATGGTCTGCAAATTAAAGAAGGCACTATATGGTCTAAAGCAAGCTCCAAGAGCATGGTATGAAAGTTTGGACAAACATCTTTTGAAGATTGGTTTCAACAAAGGTACTGATGATAGTAACCTATATTTCAAAATTGATCATGAAAACATCTTGATTGTTGAAGTATTTGTTGATGATATCATCTTTGGAGGAAGAGACAGTATGTGTAAAACCTTTGCAAATCAAATGCAAAGTGAGTTTGAAATGTCAATGCTCGGTGAAATAAATTTCTTCTTGGGTCTACAAATTACTCAGACAAAGAAAGGAATCTTTATCTCTCAGACCAAATATGTGAAAGAATTATTGAGGAAATTTGGAATGGAAGATTCAAAGCCAATGAACACTCCCATGGCAACTGGATGTAAGTTGAACAAAGATGATGACTCTCCTAAGACAGATCAGACAAAGTACAGATCAATGATTGGAGGATTATTGTACCTCACTCAAACTAGACCAGATATAATGCAAGCTATTGGTCTTGTGGTGAGATTCCAGGCTGATCCCAGAGAATCTCATGTCATGGCAATCAAAAGAATTTTTAGGTACGTAAAAGGAACAATTGAGTATGGTCTATGGTATCTTAAAGATCATAATTTTTCTCTTCATGCATATATAGATGCAGATTGGGCAGGAGATGTGGATGATAGGAAGAGTACAAGTGGAGGAGCATTCTTTTTGGGAAAAAGGTTGGTTTCTTGGCTAAGCAAGAAACAAGAAGCAATATCCCTGTCTACAACTGAAGTAGAATACATTGTAGCAGCAGGAAGTTGCACTCAACTTTTGTGGATGAAGCAGATGCTAAGAGATATTCAAGTAGAATATGAGGAGCCTATCACAATTTTCTGTGATAATTCAAGTGCAATAAATATTTCTAAGAATCTGGTGTTGCATTCTAAGACTAAGCATATATCTATCAAGTTTCACTTTTTGAGAGAGCAAGTGAACAAGGGTGAAGTCAGATTGGAGTATGCACCCTCTAAGGATTAGCTTGCAAAAATTTTTACTAAACCTCTTCCCAAGGACTCTTTTGAGTATCTCAGGGAGAAGTTAGGGGTTATTGCCCCTTCGAAAATGAACTAGGATGCACTGATGTGCATTAGTCCGGTGGATATCACAGTCATATCTTGTGATCCGGATTGATGATGGGGAGCTGCTACTCAGGGGGAGCAGCTGGTATGATTCTGATGTGTCAGAATTGCAAGTATGAGTCCTTTGCCATTGATGTCAAAGGGGGAGAGATGACATGTGAAAAACAAGTGGTTGATGATCAAAGGGGGAGCAGTAAAGGAAGAGAAGACATGTGAAGGGTTGTTGCTGATAGGGGGAGCTGTGACAGAAAGGAAAAGTTCTTGTCTTGATGGTTTTTCACATCATATGTTGCCATCAATGACAAAGGGGGAGATTATTGTAAGTATGAGGATAGCTGGTGTTGTCATTGATGTCAACATACTCATGTTGCATTAATGAGAAGGATTAGATGAGCTGTGTGCTGAGGATTTTGAGAAAGTAAGTCTCAATCAGGAATAGTTAAGAATAGTGATGACAAGAAGGTAAAAGTCCTCCATAGATTGAGGATCAGAGGATGTGGTTTAAAGGGTTTGTAGATATAAGTCTTGAGATGCTCTAGTCAAGATTTCAGAGGTCCGCATGAAGATCTGAAGAAGTTATGGTCGCTCAAGTAGAACCGGTTCCAGCAGGTGTTCAGAGGTGACAGAGGGCCACAAAAAGGTCCAGTGAGATCTGGTATTTCATTATCCCGTTCTGCGGATATGAGGAAGTGTTGAGGATGTCCCTATGAAGTATCAACTAGATTAGTTCATGGGTTGAAGGTCCGGAAGTGCCTATTCATTTATGATAGTGATGACAAACTGTGTTCTTGTAGCTCCGGATGAAGGTGAGAAGAATTCTAGCAGGATGATGAAGTGCGGATGTGTTTGGTGATTCAGGGAAGGTTATGATGATCATTTGATCATGTCCAGTTAATGACGATGATCCACATTGAATTTAGAGTTTGCATTTGAAGAATAACCACGGATATTGGTGTTCTTCTTGAGACTGGCCAACCGGATGTATTACACATTTTGTGAATGATCTTGTAGGTGTTTGCCGACTTAGATGATTGTTCCTAAGTTGATGCCTTATATAAATAAGGGATTGTGAATTAATTTTGTAGTGTGTCTTGTGTCGATGAGTGTGGCACAACGAGGAAGAAGAGCGAAAGGTAGAGCAAGAGTTTGTGGGCTTAAATGGAACTGATTCAGGCATGGTAAAGATGTCAATCTCCAGTTCAAGTTTGTGATACTTGTTACTTTGTAGACAGTGTGTCTCTTGTAGGCAGTGTGCCTCTTGTGAGCAATGTGCTTGAGTAGTGAGCCCTAATTGGCATGTGCCATCTATTTTTCTTATTCTTCTAACAGAGAATAATCCTTGGGTTAATCACCCCGTGGTTTTTCCCTTGACCGGGTTTTCCATGTCAAAATCTTGGTGTCTCATGTGTTGATGTGTATCTACTCTGGTGTTTATGCTTTATGCTTTCATAAGTGATTAATTGATATGCTATTAAATAACAAAGAGGATTTAAGTGTTTGAATTAGAAGCAAGTTTTGGACAACTGATTCAACCCCCCTCTCAGTTGTCTATCCTGAATCCAACATGTGTTCCCTAGAAAGGTAGAGGCCAAATAAAATGATGATAGAATGATTCAAATAACAATGATATCACCTTGGAGGTGAAGCCCTTAGGAGAATGAAGATCCTTCAACTCATAAGGATATGGATGATGATTCCAAATCTGCAACAACACACACAATACAATCACAAATCTGATCTATAAACACAATGAATGCTTTGAATCCTCTTTGCTCGAAGATCATAAGTTCGCTATATCCATCTAGGTTCATAATGAATTCAAAAACACACTTATATATGCTTTCCCGCAATCATTCTTGAAATTAATCAAAAGAGCAGACAAAGAGAAACCCTTTTAAAGGTCCCATGCTGACATACATTGAAATTTTCCCTAACCAATCAAGGAGGACTTAGGTGCTGGCACCCAAGTCCCAAGGCACCTTTTTGGTCCAAGTTAAGGCTAAGAATGGGCCCCTTGTTCCCAATTTGCATTGGTTTCGAAGGATTTTTCATCATGATGAATATTTAGAATGTATAATGTTCTCATGGGGATGTAGAAGCTAAACAAGGAGGTAAAAAGGCATGTGCCCACTTTTTACTGCATAACACTTAGTCAATAAATGGCAAGGGAAAATAATATTTTTTTGTGGCCTTGTTCAGCTCCTTATAAACAATACATACCCTCCATTTACCATTCTTTTTGAGCACTATAACCAAGGGGGAACCCACTGGCTTTCTAAGATAGGGTAAATGAATCCATCTTGCAAAAGTTTTTATATCTGAGTTTTTACAATTTCTTTGAGTGCAAGGTTTAATCTTCTTTGGGGTTGTCTAATAGGCTTAACATCCTCTATATATATATATATAGTGGGTGCAAATTTTAGGGGGTATTCCCTTCATGTCTTTATATTCCCAATCAAAATCTTCTAAATGGGATATAAGAAGATCAAGAAGTGCTCCTTCCTACTGTGTTGTCAACTAAGTATTGATGTTAAGCATTTTTCCAGGCAAGACCATGATTTTCTTTGTGAATTGTTCCATGGATGTTCCTACCCCATATTTTGGACTCATGGTGTTAAGAGGGAAAGAATGTGGGAGTAGTAAATGAAAAGTGGTTAGGTCTCTATAGAAAGTTTCTCCACAAGGGATGACATTAGCAAGGGTACAATGGGTGGCAATCATAAGTTCTTTCCTTAAATCTTGAGATAAGTCCATTGTATCATTTTTAATGAAGATGTGAGTTATGTCTTCAGGGGTATCACAATTTATCTCCCCTTCCAATTCCCCTAAGTGTTCTGTGATGGTGACCATAGCTAGGGAAGCACTGTTTTCCATGTTATTGGACTCATCTACCCACACTTTTCTTGAATAATGTATGGGTGGCTTAGCTGGGGGATACAAAGAAATTTTTTCATGTTTATGCCATTGGATATGAATATATCCCTAGTTCTACAGTAAATGGATGTTGTTGCAGTAGACAACCTTGGTCTGCCTAAAATCAGAGGGTATGCATTCCTTTGGTTCCTTGGCTCTAAGATCAAAAAATCAACTGGGAATTCCCATGATTCTACAATAACTAGGACATCACATCAACACCCCCTTTGGAATTGCTACTGATTGATCAACCAATTGTAAAATTGTGGAAGTGGCTTGAATGTCTATAAGAGCCAACTTATCCAAAGTGTGAATTATCATGACATTTATTGTTGCTCCTAATTCAACTAAGATATTAGATATCTCTACTCCTGAGATCTAGACTATGATGACATGATTTCTAGGGTCCCAATACTTTGGGAGGAGCAGTTCTCTCACTAGTAGATCTGCCACTTTCCCCTCCACTTGGATAGTGGTGGGAAAGTTTTTCTTCCTACCCTGAGTTTTGACACAATTTTGTTTGATAAACTGACTTAGTTCGGGAACATCTCTAATTGTCTGAAGGAGTGGAATCTCAATGTTTAGTTATATGATTTCTTGAAGCAGTTCAGATTCAATGGTGGGTTGGATTTATTTTTGTGGAACTATTTTTGGAAGCATTTTATTTGAGACATTATAGGTATGGTGTCTATTTTTCAGTCTCCGGAGTAGCTGTCGAGTGCAATTTTAAAGCAGCTTCGGAGGTGATCTCTGGAGCTGTTCTTTTAGGAGGAACTCTTAAGTAGCCTGAGGGCTACTCTTGTGGCACTTTTTCAACTGTAATCTCCTCCTAGGGTTGATGGGATGGATTTTTAGGTTCCAATTCATCTGTGATTTCAACAATAAGTGGGGGTGATGATCTTGGGAGAGCATTCCTAGAATGTGGTTGGAGGTTATTCAAGTGAATAGCATTTATACAACCATATCTTCCTACTCAGTCATATATACATGTGCTCCTTGTTTATTGCATGGGTTTTCTATAGGTTGAGTTGGTAGAGGTGGTTGGCTAACTGGTTCGTTTTGAAGTTGTCCCTATGTGTTTGTTGGTCCATTTAGAAGTGCTTGTTGTTGGTTTGGGAAGTGTCTTAGTTGGCCTTGAAATTGTTGGTTATAGTTCTGCTAAGGACCCCACTATGGCTACATATTTTGTGGTCCAAATTGAGATGGAAATTGTTGTGGCCAATGTTTATTGGCCCAAGGTTGGTTTGGCTATTGCTAGTTTTTCCACTATTGGTTTGGCTAGTCTTGTGGTCCCCATGGAGGAGAATTTTGAGGTCCATGCCATGATGAATTCCATTGGTTATTCCCCCAATTTGAAGGGCTTCTATAAGAAACTTGAGTTGGATATTGGTTGTAAGGAAAATGACCAAATTGTTTTTGTCCTACATAGTTCAACTCCTATTCTATTTGAACATTCTTTTTATCTAGCCTCTTCAAAGATGGGAGTTGATCACAGTGGTTAGTAGGATGCTCTTTATCACATATCTGACAAATCTTAGATTTATCCAAGGGGTATTCTCTTAAAAGGTGTTTATTTCTGCACCTAGAGCAGTAAATTGGCAGTGGTTCACTAGTTTTGTTTTTTTCCTAAATCCCATCTAAGGTGGTATTTAGTTGAACTAGAATGTTTGTCTTCAGGGTTGCAAACTCTTCTCTCAATTTCCTTATATCATATTTCCCTTTAAGAGACCTTGGTGCTCTTACTCCATCTTGTGCCCTTGAATAATTTCTACAAATTTCCTCAATTATGGGCATATCCAACTTGTTTATATTCCCCCTTCCCATTAGATCTAATGCTTTCTTTGAGTCCTTATCTAACCCTCTTATGAATTAAGTTTTGCCTAGATTATGTGCTATATGATTTCTATACCTTCTAAGGGAAAAATTGAATCTATCCAAGTAGTCTTCTAAGCTCACCTCTTCTTTCTGCTTAGTTTTAGATAGTTCTTCTTTCCTGTCATTGATTCTGCAATAGTCTTAGTATTTATCCAAGAACTTTATTTCCATTTTCTCCCATGAGTGTATAGAATTAGGGGCCAATCCCATGAACCACCTCATGGTAGAATCCTTCAGTGTAGAGGGGAAGAATTTTATCTTTTGGTTGTTTGATCCATAGTCATATGTTTAACATAAGACTTTGAATTCAAAGAGGAACTAATCTAGATCCTCAGAAGGGATTCCCCTGAATGTTGGAAGATTTGAGGGGGGGATGTTTTTCATAGGTACATTTTCCTCAAGATTGAGGACTATGGGATATGAGAAAGTCCTTGCATTCTTTTGCAGAGGATTTGGTCGATCATGATTGTCCCCCATGATTAATGGATCTTCCTATGGTATTTCCCAAAATTTAGGCTAAGTCTATTGGAAGGTGGATCCTTTTAGTAGATCTACTTGGTGTCTCTCCTTCAATTATTGGATGTATCCTGAGAGTTTAAGGAGTTGAGGGCTTATGGGAATATCTGGTTGTTGTGTGATTTCCAAGCTAGGTGTTAGATGATCTTCTTCCTCAATATGCTTTTGACCTACCCCACTGCTTTCACCAATAGGTTGTGGTTGGGGTGTTTGTTTGATATATCTACCTCTTAGGTCTCTAGGTCTAACCATGCAAAATTGTTCTAACCTTAACTAGGATTGCTAACTAGAGTTGCTATTAACACAAAATCTCCTTGGCAACAGCGCCAAAAATGACAAGGGTCATTGTACCTTGGCATTTAATCATATTTATTTATCAAATCCAGGGTTGTGTCCATAGCAGTCTACAATAGAAACTAACAATTAAGAGTCCTTAAACTATCTAATGAAACCTTCCTATTCAATCAAATTTATGCTCCTAACTAACTACTGTGAAGGAAATCTAGTCTAGGAATTGGAACAATACAATGCTAAAATGATCTATCTGATTACAAAAGATGAAACATGTTGAACACACCAAGATACTGAGAGGGGGGTGAATCAGTATCCAATCAAACTTCAAATCCTCTAGAGTAGATTAAAACTTAAACATTACAACATTAACATAAACATGAAAGATGAACACAATGCACATCAACACATAACACTCGATATATGTGGAAAAACCCAAAATGGGAAAAACCATGGTGAGGATTAATTCACAATATATGAAGCTCACTACTATAAAAGTTACAACTTTGTTTTAGGGATACAACCCTAGGAAGCTACTACTCCCTGTTGACTTTGTTTTAGGACTTCAACCCAAGGGAACTACTACTCCCTAAAGACTTTGTTTTACGGTCACTACCAAGGAAGCTACAACTCCCTACAAACTTTATTTTAGGGCTACAACCTAAGGAAGCAACTACTCCCTAAACTAAGAATGAACTTAGAAATGATTACAGTGTGATAGTCCTACTACCTAAAAACTGACATTGAAGCACACACCTTTGATGATTGCAATTCTACTTCTTTTGATGATTGGATCAATTAGGCACACTCTTCACTTCCCTCCTATCACAAAAATGTCTTCAAGATGAATCAGGACATCCTTTAACACTTATGCTCTTTCTCCTTCAGTCGCACATCACAATGTATATGATATTCATACTCTGCTCTTCACATTTTCATATTTTCATTTTCGCAATCATACTTCACCTAGACCAACTAGGTTTACAATATATACATGGCATTACATTGATTTCCTTGCAACTCGGCCAATACAACAAGAATATTACATTTTACAAGTCGACTAGAGATCACAGAACATGAAACATGCATAGGGCAAGCCTATCATGGACTGCATGCTACTCCAGAAAGAAAAAACATGCCTTGCAGATCCCAACACATGCTTAGTCTATTCCTAAACATCCTTCTCAGCATCATCCTTTAAGGAATAACATCTGTGTGCTTCACAAATTTGAATTAGGTAACCCTTAACCAAGAAAACATGAAGCTTGTAGCACAACGGTCATTTTAACTTAGTGGCACACATGAAAGATTGAACATTGCTTGTGCTTCTTGTTGGAAACTTGTGTATGATGTCTAAAGATGTTGTCATTGATGGAAACAAGCAAAGGAACAAGATTGGAATAGTGTTTTTATCAGAAGAAGAAGGCTTAGCTATTTTGGCTAAGTATTAGCAGTATACAGGAGATAGCAACAAAGTAACAATATAATGGATGACATTGGTCTGCAGTAGAAGATCATATCATGCGGATCAGGTATGTTGTTCATAGTCCTCAGATGATCAATTTTCCAAGATTTCAATCTTTGATGAGTATCAGAAGTTCATCTTCAAGAAGCCCAAGTCTGGCAGTGCAGTGAGCAGAGGAAATTATAACATAACACTCAACTATTTTGGTCCACATTCCTCCACTATTACATATCTTACTATGCGGAGTTGAGGTGTTGTAAACACTTTTTTTAAGTATCCAAATCCAGAGTTACAAGTTCTTAGCTCCATCGAAGAGTTTAGTTAGGACTATTTGAGTATCGTTACTTGATATGGTATAGTTTGACTATTATAGAGCATGTGTTCTAGTGGTCCACATTCTACTACAGAAGAATATTATTCTCTGCATTTCTAGAGGTGTGATCTATGACATGTGAGGAGTCTTTGATATGGATTTGAGTAGGTCTTGTGGTCCACAGTGGAAGATGTTGTTTGACAATTGAACTGATCCAATGAATAGTCTATGGATAAGGCCAACATGACAGTATGATGTGTGCATGGTAAGTCTTGGTGTTTGAAACTTAATTCTAAGTGATGAAATAGTTGAGACTGACATGTGATAAGGTGTTTCAAATATTGTTTGGGTCCACTATAGATTTTGAAGAATAAATTTGGCCGACAAAGTATATAATGTATGACTACATGGTACACCTTATCTAGCCGACCTAGTATGAAGTTTTTATTTTTTGCACAGATATAAATATGAGATTGAATTTGATGTTTGAGGTGTGAAGTGCAATAGTGTATATGCAGAATATGTGAAAGTGTAGAGTAGCTGACAAGAGAAGAAGAAGAGAGATCGTGTCTAATGTAAAGGCAAAGCAATGAACAATGGCAGTCAAGATGAAGAGTTTTTAGACAGTGTTTTGAGCATTTATTGGAGCTACATCCATGCATAAGTAGATGCAATTTGAGTAGTTCAAATTGGTAGTGAGCCACCCTTCTTATTTCTTTCTTTCTCTAGGCATGAGCCTCCTTGCAGTGAGCACTTCTTTTGGGCAATGAGCCTTTATTGTAATTCGGTATTGATCCTACATAATATATTGCAAGCTAACACTCACCATGGTTTTGCCCAGTTTTGGGTTTTCCATGTAAAAAATATGGTGTTCATGTGTGATGGAGTTTGGTTGTTTGTTCTATGTTTAATTTGCTTTGTTATTGCATGCGGTAAATGGATTGTTAGTTCAATAAGTAAGAAGTTTAATAAAGTATTGATTCACCCCCCCTGTCAGTACTTTGGGTGTTCAACGCTTCTTTCAGATGAGTTAGCAAGACCCATATACTATCTCCAAATACTTCTTGAACTCCACACAACAAGAATTTTGTGGCGCATACCTTCAACATTCTTCAGTCAGCCAGACAGAGGCATAGCCTGGCAATATCATCATTCTGAACCTTAGCCAATTCTGGAGAGAGCATAAAAACACCTTATAGATCAACTAGAGACAACACAAGATCATTAAGACCATCTTCCATTAGTCCATGTACCATTTCATGTTGCAACAAGTTGGTGCACATCATCAGCATATGTCCTGAGAACAACAAGGCATCCAGAATTATCTGTATCTCAATTGTCATTTGAAAACTAAACTTGCAAACCTCCAAACCACCTGAAACACCTATGGATGCACTCATGCACTACTCTAAACATATCCTTAAAACCACATGGGAAAATCTTCACTTGCGGAGGAATGCAGATCATTCCAATCAGCCTTTATCAAACCTTCACTCTACCAGAGCATAGACCGGAACTCAATTACTTGTAACTTTCACTACGGAGGAGAAAATGATCTAAAAATCTTTGGATTTAACACCTTTACATTGTATTGAACATATCTTCAAATGCAGAGGAATGTAGAGCATTTTACCAAACAGTCTTCCAGGTAGCTTCCTGCAGCAACAGTCTTCCCCAACATCCAAAGGCCAGAACTTTCTTATTGCAACTCATAATTTCTTAGGATCATCAGGAAGGATCATATAACATTTTGTAGGTCATAAACAACATCTTCACATCCTCAGCATAACTTATAATTTCCATCTTAATATATCAACATTCATTTTTATGCTTCTAATCCCCATCTTAATATTTCATCATTCATTTCTATGCTTCTAATTCCCATCTTAATATTTCATCATTCATTTTTATGCTTTTAATTCCCATCTTAATATTTCATCATGAAATCATTTTTTTTTACCATGAACATCAACAACCAACCATGAATAATACACCTTGTCTTGACATTAATCAGGGCATGACATCCAACTATGAACATCAGCAACCAACCATGAACAAGACTGCATCTATGTTACTACACTAGTATATCATCAACATGAATATTCATATCAACCACAAACTGATTGATGAAATCACTCTGAGTGTTGACATCAATGAGAACACATATTGCCAACAATAACAAACACTAAAACAAAAGCAAAATTGAATTAACAAGAATCTGATTTATTTCTATGAAAGCAGGAAAAACTAAATTAAGGAATCTACAATGATATAAGAAAGCAATAACCAATACTAGCCTCCCTTTTGTCATTGGGAGTGGGCCCTTACTCCACACCTTCAGATTTGAATACTAAATAGAGATTTCAGAATACACAAATAGAAGAACCACCTTCCTTAATCTAGTACTTCCAAAATAGAGTATATTTCAAAGGTATATGTTTCTGCAACTATATGAGACTATATAAAAACTAACTACTTATTATGTTGTCTCCATTCAATATATATTAGTTTGTTGTTGATATCATATCTACAGGGTTTATCATCTTTACTCTCAGTTCATCTTGAGATACAAAAGATTTTTATTCTAAAGATTAAACATGCAACTACCTATATAAAAGTATAACCATGCAGAACTTAAAGAGACTTAAGTGACACTAGAGGTTTCCTTAAATCTAGAGTTTTGACTTCTGATAAAACACACCATGGAGGCCCTGATAAAAAGGAATTAACTTTAAAACAACATACTACTAGAAGTCCCTAATTCATGCAAAAATCAAATGGCAGGTGTACTTTGTTTCCTCTAAGCCACTGCAGTTGTCTTCCTCAAAAACTCTGGCCTTCATGTGCAGAACTTCAGAGCTTTACAGCAACTCCGGAGATTCTGACAATGAAATAACTCTAGAGATTCTATGCAACTCCTAAGACTTTGTGCAATTAACAACAGATCCGAAGATCACCAAATAGCTCAATAGGACACAACTCTAGAGGTCTCGTGATTAGCAACCCTTCTTGTCCTGCCACTCCAACTCTAGAGATCCTCCAACCATTATAGAAAAATGTTGGAGTGCTTTGTAGTGTGTCTTCTACTCAACTCCGAATATCCTCTAACCATTCCGGAAAAATGTTGGAGTGCTTTGTAATGTGTCTTTTGCTCAACTCCAAAGATGTTCCTCTTCAAAAAACTTTCCTCTCCTGATAGATAGACACCTGTGATAAAAAGAAGACATTTCTACATAATTTTGTTAGTTTAAACCCAAAACATGAGTCTTTTCAACACAACAACAACTTCAACATCTCATCTTTAATTAACATAATTAAACAAGGTTTTACAGTTTCCATAGTGCAATCAACAGATAAGGTGGTGCATGAAATGGGAAAAAGGAGAATAAAGGTGTGTTTGGATGAGTGCTACCTACCACTGATCATCCCTACCTTTTCATGCTTCTTGTTAGACATTTGTAAGAATCGTGAAATCTATCCAAACTCAATATTACAACATCAGCCAAGTTTTAACCATTCAACAAATCACACTTGCTAATTTTCAATTTTACAACCTTTGCAACATATCGAACAATACTGCAACATTTCTTTTATCATGTGTGTAGACACCCTAAAATGACCAAGTCGTCGCACTACTTGTATTTCATCTAATCTATCATATCACCTACATTTCAACATTAATTAAATAATCTAATTATTTAATTAAAATCATCAACTCCTTCTAAATCACATATTTTTGACATTAATTAAATAAATCCTCTTTATTTAATTAATTAAATTAAATTCCTCTATTATTCTTCCACAATTAAATAATTTTAATTATTTAATTAGATCATTGTCACCTTCCAAAATTCACATCCACATTAATTAAATAAACCTAATTATTTAATTAATTCAACAAGTTCTCTCTTATCTACAATTAAATAATTCTTAAATTATTTAATTAAATCAAAATCATTCTTTCAAAATCATGCACAACAATTAAATAAATTTATTTATTTAATTTGCTTTCAAATCTTCTAAATTAAATAATTCTAATTATTTAATTATTTTCTTCCAAAAATATCTTCTTTAAATTTAAATAAATCAATTATTTATTTAAATTGTTTTTTCTTCTAACTGAGTTATCTCTAAAATAACTCAAGCTTTCTTGCTCATGCAATTAAATATTTCTAATATTTAATAAAGCAAAATATCTTCTTATTCTCATGCAAATCTCTTATTCTTGTTTTAAATCACTTAACTGATCATTACATTCTGTTAATTGCTTTAACTCATTCTTTTATTCTTGATAACTCCTCTCATATAAAAGAAAGCAAGACACTTGTCTTCTTCTTATTTGTTGCACGTTCCTCAACTGTTCTCCTCCATTGATTCTTCTGAATTATCTGGACCGTTGATCGATCTTCATTAAAACCTATATAAACCCCCCTCATCTCCTTCATTGAGTCTCTCTCTTCGATCTTATTCTCGGGCATACTTAACAGCGCTTTGAGCATACAAACGCGTCGATTGAACAACCTCACGATCTCTTAACATTGATCTCTTGAGCACACTACTTGCTTGTTGTAGCTATGGTTTCGCAACTTCATTGAGCAATCTACACTTCTCCAAAGGGAACAATACAGATTTTGGTAAGAGCTTTCATGTTTCTTTGATTTGATGATATTGGTTTTTACTTAGATTGGTTCGCTTTATGTGATTGGTTTTGGTTTTATTAGTTTTGATTTAATCGATTTTTCCTCATACACAATGTGCATACCTTTTCAAACCATCCCAACACCTTGCAAAGCAAACTCCTTGGTCACCATAGGGTCTCACTTAGACTTTTGATTTTGGAACTTCTTTTGTGGACCCCTCCAAGGCTTAATGTTTGGTCTCTTTGTCAACCAAACAAGTCTTTATGGCTTGCTCTAGCCTAACCTCAAGAAGTCATGTTGCACACTCTGGTGTATAGTGTGCCTATTTTGGGGCGTAGAACTATCCAACCAATTGTCCCCTCCTATATATTGTTCAATATTGTGAAGATTGTGCATTCATCTATTTCATCAATAGTTTGTTTTATTTGATGATTGATAGGAACAATGTCTATTTGGGCTACAAATTTAGTGTGAAAGACTGAGTAGGTATTACTAAGGTGAAGATAATCCATAGGGAGGAGTGGGAGGAGTGGCACTTGGCTGAAAGACTCACTTTAAGCTTCATGTTTATAGAATGCTAGGATGAAATTGACATAATAAAAATATGAGAATACTAATGAGATACAAAGGAGCACGATATAATAATAGAATTAATTTAATATTGACAATGATAGATAGATCCCAAAAAATGACATGGAAAGGCATGGTCATAGGGGCTTGGCTTGGAACACTATAGGGAATAATTGTGCTATGTCAGCTGGGGAAGCCTCTAAAGACCCGTGTATGTGTCATTAATAAGGACAAAACAAGGAGAGATGAATCACCTATCATCTCCTATTTTAAAAACATTAGGACAGTTATCACCAAAAAGCCCAAGTGACTAAATGACTTATAGTCAAAATAATGTAGATCTCAAAAATATTACATAATCCAAACTCACCGAGATGATCTTTTTGGCACTCAAAATATGTGTGGGTGAAATGATTGACCAATGTCTTTAAAAACTTGTATTCAATGGTAAATATGTGCTTGAGAGGAAGAATAATAAAAGCCACATGACATTTTGCTTTTTCTTAGCAAAAAGATAAGACGTAGAAATCAATCAAAATCGAAATGGATTTGAGGTAATCTATGTAAATGGCAACCCAAAAAAATCTGTTTAGAAATCGTAATGTTTTGGAAGATTATAAATATTTCTATATGGAATTACCCTTCGAACACAACCATCAAACATGCATTGTCACATTCAAAACATAAAATTCATTTTAAATTACACATTATATTTAAATCAGAATTTAAATTTTATTAATTAGCATAGGAGGTTTTTATTTTTTTTTAATATTTTATATCGCACTTTATAATATCACATTAGAATGAGGAAAAATATTACATGAATTGTAGAATTGTAAGGGTGAACTTAAACTTTTTCTCTTTATTTAACATTTATTTTGACTTGTCTTAAATATGTAGTGAGTAGTATATACACGGTATGTTTTAAATTTTTTCTCTTTATTTAAGATTTATTTTGTTTTTTTAAACTCTTCTTATTCCAATTAAAAAAATATGTTTTTTATGTAAAAGTTGGTAATTAATCAAAGTCTTGATTTAACATGATTACACATATATCCAAGATTTGGATCTAATCAATAGATTATTCATTTTTTAACTTGAGTAGAATATGTAGCTGCAAATTTAAACCTAGTTCAAATTTGCAATTGTAGATTTGAACCTAGTTTAGATTTGATAGTTGTAGATTTGAGCCTAGTTCAAATATGCAATTACATATTTGATCCCCAAACTTTCAAATTCAAATTTAATTATGATCCCAATTCATTTGCCTTATAACTAGCCGTTACTTGCCAACTTGAGTGCAAAATATTCAATTTGCACACTAAAATTTTGTATAAAAAGACAAACCTAGCTCATTTTATGAGGAAGATCTATCAATCTCTTATCCAATCATCACATTTTTACTTAGAGAGCATTACATCTTGAGAATATCAACTAGCATCAACATTTACATCATTGGCACTAGATTAGGCAACTTGGATAGTTGTTTGACTATCTTTAAACTTGTTCAAATGGTTAAATTGATCTAAGGGATTTGAGTAAGGTGAAATTTCTCGCATAACAAACTCCAATGGTATCTATAAGTATTGACATTTTCATATTGCAAAGAGGAACAATTCCTAATAAATCACAGGAGCATAGATCAAGAGAAAAGGATCTCAATTGTACATTCAAAAATTAATTCTGCAACTATGCGGATGGCCTTATATTCTATCAAAAATAGTATAATCCCAAATCTAATCACAAAGAATAAAATTGAATTCTTTTATACAATCTACATAAAGAAAACATATTTACATTAATGTTATTTGTTTGCCAATTAGGTGAAAGGGTGGATGATAAGAAAGAGTGAAAGTAAAAGGTGTAGTTGGATTTATTGTAACCACTTCAACTTTATGTAAACATAAAATCGTGCAAGAATAGGTTACGATGCTCATTTGGTACCTAGAAAGAAAATATTTTTGAAAAGCAGCTAACTTGTGAAATACTTTATATTTTTTCTTAGCAGCCGTGGGGCCCATTTTCCACTTGCCCACCCTTTTCTCCGTTTTCTTCTTTCAAATTCCATGTTCACACGAATGTTGCGCAACTGCTTATTTCTTTACCTTAGATTTAAAGGAACCTTTTTAAGCCCCCATTTTTTTTTGTTATTTTGTTCCAATAATACGTTTTATTTATGATATTATTCTCCCTATACATGATTTGATTATGTATGTATATACATACAAGTAAAGCATTTTAACTATAATAAGAAAATGAAGATGCCATTTGTTTAGATGGATTATATGTTTAAGCATCTCAAAGAATGGTTAATTAATGCTTAAACATAGATAAATATATAAGGCATTTTTAGTCTATCAAATTCGAAACAAAGGTTTTGCAAATATTGTAAACAATATTTGAGATGGTTTTTTAATTATATTTTGTTATCTTTTATTTTTAAAAATAATATGTAAGAATTGGGATTAATTTGTTGTATATGTTATTTTGTTATTTTTATAAAGATATTTTGTATTTTTTAATTTATCAATGAATTGTAGTTTAGAAGACCACTGCCATATATAAAAGAAAAAAAGAAATAAATTAATTTTAGGAGAATGATGGAACAAAAAAATGGTGCCTTTAGGGTCACCTCCACCATAATGAAAAGCAACAAATAGGCCATGTCATGACTAATTAGAACCTAATTATGATAGCCAAGAAATAACAGCCTTTGCAGTCATTCCCCTAATGCAAAGCACTAGTCTATTGTCCTCGATGTGTCAATGCTTGTAACTCCTTTTAGAAATGTGATTGATTTCGACGCCATTTTCCTACATGCTACCTTAGAATGAGTCTCACCACTATGCAAAAATGGGAGTCAAGGCCCCATCACAACACCGTCTTTGACTAGGAGTGGTTGGTTTGGCACAGGAAAGCTACACCTTAGAACAACATTAATCAAGACATCCTTTAGCCCTCCCAAGAAATTGCTCTTAAAAAAGTTTGTCAAAATGCACACCACCCCCTTCTCTGCCCCTAAATCTAACAACAATCCCACAACATAGAGGCTATATCACTATTCACCATGTATTTGTGATCTACTACTAGGAAATCCTCTCCTAACTCCCGCTAAATGTTGAAGATAACAATCCTAGCCTTCACCTTTAAAATTTTATTCAGCCTATGCTCAATTACTTCCCTAAGGAAGGTTGTTTGTATCTTTTTTGCAATGAGTCTGACGCATGTATTTATTGCAGGACCCAAATTGTTAATGTCACCTCTTGCCCCTCTTTCAGAGATATGTTATTATCCACTCGTGCTAAATAATTACTCATTGAAAGGTTGAGTACTAATACTCATGAAGTAAGGTGATAGATTCATTTCAACCACAAATCATAATTGTTAAATCATTGTTATCGTGTAATGTTGCCAACACTACCCTTAAGGCCATCCTTGTATGATTGAAATTTGAGCACAATTATAGGTTATAGATTGATCTAAATGTGTCCCAAGCTTTAAATTTGTTACTAACTATAAGTTCATCATTGTGATCTATAGAAAAATAAGTGAGGAGGTTTGCTTCCTTATTCACCTCTTTGTATACATGTTGAAAAGAATACTTTGCAAAGGAATCAAATAGTGACCACGCCTTTTGCAGTGTGTTATTAATTTTCTAGTTCAAGGAGCCAAGTTCCTTCTCACTGCATTAATTATTACCATATAATTTCATTCAATTTGTATTGTATAAATTCCTCAAATCTTTAGCCCTAATAATGAATCTTGAACTTATGCCTCGTTATCGGTGCCTTCCTTTAGTTTTTCAACACCGTGTAAAAGAGACCCCCCTTCAAGTCTCTAATGATGCATCCTACACCAAACAAATCTAGACTACCTCTTGTAGCTCCATCAAAGTTTAGTTTAGTTTATACTAGCCTTTAGGGGGCTTCCCATTAAATTCCATCCCTTCGGTTAATGGATGACTTAGCTCTTCCACTCCCATGAACAAGGGGTATGTTATTATTTGTTTTGTCCTAAATCAATATTTTGGTTCCTTGTGCACTTCATGATTGTTTATTTTTTTATTGTAATTTAGCATATTCAATAAAAATAAATAAAGTCTTTTTATATAGAAATATAAAAAAGAAAAGTAAACTAGTATAGATATCTTAAATACATCTATCTAAAAGACGTCAAGAGATATCAATCTTGAGGTGCTTATGGGTTGACATCCTTCAACATCTTTTAAATAGATGTACTTAAAATATCTATGTTAGTCTATTAAGTACATAGCTATTTTAATTGTACAAAATGACAAGAATACAAAGCAATGAATAGTTATTTAATAGTACAAAAAAATTCAAAAAGTTAAATGAAAACAAATTATTTCAATAATGTTTTTTATTAGATAAGCGGCAAAAAAGGGTGTCGATCCCATAACAAAACAGCCAACAGAGGCTCACCAAAACTTGAATAGTTTAGAACAAACCATTAAAGTTTATGCATCATAATAAAAAGACAACAGAACCAGTAAATAAGCAAAAGACTAAAGATACCGAATGCCACAGTAACAACAGATCGACCACGGACCAACAGCAGACTAGCACCAAGCCACCAATGGCTACTCGAACATCTTGTCCCAGTCATCAACTAGGAATTGAAGCACGTCCTTGTACTCCATCTTTTTGTCTGTCTTCTCTTAACCTTTGGGAACCATCTTCTAGAGAGCCAATAGAGTCGTGGCGGACCTGTGCATGACTCTGGCCGAGAATTTGGCTAGGGTATTAAATTTCTGCTCTAGATGAGTCATCCTAGCCTCCAGCGTATCTTTAGCCTTGCCCTTTTTGTTTTTAGCACCTTTCTTCTTCTTACCAGTCTCTTTTATCTTTTCCTCTGAGCTGTCAGTATCTGAATCCTGCACATTAAAATCTAGGAAATTGCTGGGGCCTTCTTCACCAGCTTCTAGCACCTTAATCTTGTTACCTTTGTTAACCGAAACATCACCACCCATCTGTTCAGTCTCCTCCACCACAGTGTCTGTCTTGATAATGGACCCAGACCCCGACCCTTGAAGCTCAGCAGAACCCTTCTTGTTATCATCCTCAAAGTCTTCTTCTCCCTACATATTCACAACAACCTCAGTATTCTTCTCCTCCAGTTGATCCTCTTCTTGCATCTCCTCAGCTTCATCCTTCTCAGTCACTACAGCTTTCCCCTTGGGCATTAAGGCCAGTTTAGTGGGAAGCCTAGACGACCTCCTAGTAGTAGGGATACGAGATTTGCTTTTAGTGGGGGTGTAAACCTCATCCTCAACACTGTTTAAATCCCCATTATCTTCATCAATACTGACTTCCTCAACCACCGGGGTAGCTTTAGCGGTCCTAATCTCACTAACAGTGTCATAACCTTCTTCCAGGGTTCCCCTTTTCTTCTTACTGGATAGGGAAGGGCTTCTAAGGAGGATTTTTCTTTTGGTCAGGGTAGTAGTTAGAGAAGTGGGGGTGAGATCTTCGGTGGTGGGTTCGAGGCTAATGGACACTGAGGGTTTTTTCTTGCCAATTTTTAAGGACTTGGCATAGGAATTAGGAGTAACTTCAGTTATGATGACCAGGCCCTCCATCACCAGGGGAGGATTATGCGGCTCAATCCTGACGAGAGTGGGGGCTTTTGGAGGACAGAGAGAAAGGTGGAACTTATATAGTCTCATGATTAGTCCTTGATGAAGTGGAATCTCAGGTTTACTGGGGTCAAGGGCATGTTGTTCTTTAGCTGCCACAATGGAGGTTTCTAAGGAAGAAAGCAAATAGAAGGGAAAACTGATATGCTTACTACGCCTAAAGTGGTTAAGCAGAGTGAAATGGTAATGAAATAACCTTCTAAACCTCCCCTCAAGGGTAAAATACTTCGTAATCATGAAACATACCTCATCCCATGGCGGAGGTAAAAGTTGGCGGTCAAAACCCCCTTGCAAGTTGTTCAGAACCTCCCCTTTGTTGAGAAAAAGCTTCATGCCTTTAGGATCTGACACCTTGCTCTTCCTAGGATGCTTTGTCCCACCCATAGGCAACCCATTAGCCATCCGAATCACCTCCTCAGAGATCTCAAACCCCACATTGTTACTTTAACCTTTCTGCCATTATAAGACTACAGAAATTGAGCCGAGAGATTCTCATCATAGCCTTGAAGGCATTCTAGGTAAGAGGTGATACCACCCTCATGGAACATGTGCCATAGAGTCTCATTCTTTTTAAATTCCTCACGTCTCAGGTTCGATGTGTGACCTATCTCCACCCATTATGCTATACTCCAATAGGTAGACAATGCAGTCAATTAACAAAACAATCTCAATGCAACAAAGAGCAAATGCAGCGTAATTCTCAGATATCTCCTTATTAATGACTAATAACACTTTAGATTTAAGGTTGATAGTAGTTCTAGCCTTTCCCATGCCGAAGGTGGCCTACTTTCTATTAATCTGCATGCGGAAACAATTAATCCCTTTCAAATCATCATTCAGGAGCCTTATAAGATCATCATTAAATCTTATGTCGGGCATTATTGATATGTCAAGCCAGGAATTCATGTGGCTAGGCGTGTGAGAGGCTCCCTCAAGATGCCATCTCATCATGTTAGAAATGTAGCCACTTTTGAAAAGACAAGTCCAAGCATTATCTAGCTGCACTTAACCTTCATGGCCTCCAATAACCTGTACCCGTAGTCCAGCTGGCCGAAGATACTCGAACTTTGGTGGCCCCTCACTCTCTCCCAAAGCTTAAGATAAGATCTCATGAGGAACCGAGAGCTGGGCTTAACTCCTCCTTAATGAGGGTTTAAATCTGACACGGGAGATTCTTATCAACTCTCCAGCATCGCCACATGTCCAGACTTTGACCCAAATTAGCTATCGTGTCTGCCACTTTATTGCCCTCCCGATAAACATGACCAATAACCATTTGATTGAAGCCAGATAGTAAGCTGATGATGTCTTTGATTAAGCTTTTCATTCTCCAACCACTGTTAGACCTTCCCGTGGCCACATCAATAACTAACTTAGAATCTCCTTCCACTTGTAGGTTATCAATACCCAAGGCGTGGGCTATCTTTAGACCTTTTAGGAGTGCCAAGCCTTTAGCCATATTGTTTTATTGTTGACCAATGCCCCCAACATAAGCAGCAATGGGGGCACCAAGATAGTCTCTGAAGATCCCTCCTCCACTAGCAAGACCATAATTCTTTTTTTCCGCCCCATCAAAGTTGAGTTTGATCCAGCCTCTGGGGCACGGTTCCCATCGAGTATTAAGTCTAGCCATCTTTTTAGAGGTGTCCACCTTGTTCATATCCTCCTTTAGGTGCCAGTTCTTGGCAATTTGAATTTCAATTGGAGAGGGGGGATACTCAGCAACTTGTAGGGAACAGGTAGAGGTGTTTTCCGCAACCGCTCTACAAAAGGATTAAAAAACCTCATCAGTATTACAAGCAATTTCCATGAAAATGTGATTGTTTCTTTCTTTCCACACACTCCTTCCTAGGTGCGGGGGAATCTATCTCCAGAGTTCTCTTATCCTAGGGTGAGTGAAAGGGGAGGTCCAACTTTGGGCAAAGTCCTCCAAGTTTTCCTATAAGACCCAGTCCAGATTGAGCTTCTATAGAGTTTTCTCCCAAATTTGTTTAGAGAACTCATAGTGAAGGAGAAAATGTTGAATGCACTCTTGTTCTTTACAGCATAGTACACATCTGTTAACCTATTGGAATCCCCTTTTTCTAAGGTTATCAATAGAGAGAACTTTGTTGTGTGCCACTGCCCACCAGAAGAAGTTGACTTTGGGTAATAACTTGTTGTTCCAGACTTTCTTCCAAAGCTGATTTGGCTGACCCCCATTAGTCAGCATATGGTAAGCTGACTTGACAGTGAACTTACCTTTTTGGTCTTGACCCCACAACATCTCATCTTCCCTTTCGAAAATTGGAATTTTGTACCTTTCTAACTCCTCTTGAAGAGACTGATAATCCTGTAACTTGTTTTGATTGATACAACAGTCAGATAAGTTCTTCCACCTTCTTTGTCTATGGGGATGACTAGTAATATAGTTGCTCACCTTGGTACCAAAAAAGCTCACCGCTCTTTCCATCATAGAATTCCTTCCTTTCCCCAGGGGATTCTCCCTCAGCTAATTATCCTCCCAAAACCTAATTTTATCTCCTCTTCCCAGATTCCATTTGATGCCTTGTGAGAGAGAGTTCCTAGTTTTGGTCATTTTGTTCCAAATGATAGAGCCTTTGGAAAGGGAGTCTCTAAACATAATATCAGAATTGCAATCACTCTGTAGGTACTTGGCTTTCATGATTTGAACTCAGTTCTTCTCTTCTTTAAGGAAAATCCAACCAATTTTAGTTAGCAAGGCTTTGTTCATACCTTGGATTTTTCTAATCCCCAATTCCCCATTAGCCTTGGGCTGACAGACTCTATCCCATCCTACCAGTGAAAACCTCTTCTTTTCCTCCACTCCAGTCCAAAGGAAGGTTCTTTGGATCCTTTCTAATTTTCTGCCATATATCTGGGAATTTTAAACATAGAGAGGAAGTAGGTAGGAATGCCTTGTAGGGAGGCCTTCAGAAGTTGATGCTTGCCTGCTTGGCTAAGGAGTTTTCCTTTCCAGCCCTCCATTTTCTTATTAATACACTCAAGAACCATGTTCCAAAAAGTCTAGGTCACATCTTTGACCGTGAGAGGCAAACCTAGGTAGGTTGCTAGGAGGGCTGCCTAATTACATTGGAGGATGTTTCTAACTTTGGCTCGCAGATCAATTTTAGTGTTCAACAAAAACACGTTACTCTTGTCATAGTTGATGCATTGACCCGAAACCTCTACATACATGTTGAGTAGAATTTTTCATCTCTTGGCCTCCACAACAAAAGCTACCCTGAACAACATGGTATCGCCCACGAACTGTTGGACAGCCAATGGTCCAAGGGTGGATGCCACTTTAACACCAAAAAGGGAATGTTTGTCTAGGTGAGCTAGAATATTTCTACCCAAGACTTCGGCCAGCATAATGAACAAGGGAATAGGGGGTCCCCCTACCTTAAACCCCTTCCAGCCTCAAACAACCCCCGCAACGTGCCATTAACCAACACTGAGTACTTGATGGTAGTGACACACTCCTTTATCAGTTTGAGAATTATGTCATTGAAGCCCAACTTCTTGATAACCTTGAACAGGAAGTCCCAAGAGACTCTATCGTAAGCTTTTGATATGTCCAGTTTTAGGGCCATACTCGGACTATTGTTTTTATCCATAGAGTGAATGATCTCATGAGTCAAGATAGCCGCATCCAAAATCTATCTCCCAAGGACAAAGCCTTTCTAACTGTTAGAGATAAGGCTATCCAGAAGTGGTTGGATCCTAAGGACCAATGTTTTAGTAATGATTTTATAAATAGTGTTGCACAGACTAGTGGGGCAAAAGTCAGCCATGACTTCCGTGTTGGTTTTCTTAGGGAGCAATGAATGTGGCATTGATCTGCTTGAGGAACTTCCCCGTCCTGAAGAAATTGTTAACAACATTCGTAACATCATAGCCCACTATATCCCAGAATTCCTAGAAAAAAGTAGGGGGAACCCATCCGGCCTGGGTGCTTTGAAATCCCCCATCGAGAACACCATCGTCTTAACTTCTTCGTCTGTAATAGGTTTCAGTAGGCCTTCATTACTTTCCTCAGATAGGACTGGAAGAATACAATCTAGAAGGAAGTTTTCTTTAGCACTGTTAATTCTATTATTTTGCTCAGCCAGGAAGTTTCTGAAGTAATTAGAGGCCAGTCTACTAAGATCCCCATCATCTTTCACCTCTATATTATGTTCATTTAGGAGTTTGCTGATACTATTCCTCTTTCTGTGTTTCATGGACGATTGATGAAAAAAAGGTCGTGTTCCTATCTCCCTCTTTCAGCCATTGGACCCTAGACTTCTGCTTCCAGAAGATTTCTTCCTTACTGATTATGTCCTTCAGTTTCTTGACTAATTCCTCCTTAGTTTTATACATTCTCTCACTCCCATCTCCCTTGGCCATTTTTTCTTGAACCTCCAGGAGACTATCTGAGAGGTGTTTCTTGGTGTTCATCACATTACCAAAGCAAAATTTATTCCAACCCTTGACTTTATTTTTGACATGTATCAGTTTTTGGGAGAGCCTGTACATAGGAGATCCATGAATCTGGACTTTACACCAATCGGCAATGCAATTTTTAAAATCTAGGTGGGAGGCCCACATGATTTCATACCTGAATGGGAAGGGGCCCTTATTGTATTTCTCAATCCAGTCCAGAAGAAGGGCATTGTGGTCAGATATGGTACAAGGAAGAGCATACAAATTAGCATACTAAATCAAGTCCCAATTGGAAGAAACCAACACTCTATCTAACTTAACCTAGATCAACTGTTCCCCCAATCTTCTATTAGTCCAGGAAAACCGTTGATTGAAGACTTCCAGGTCCATTAGCCCAGTTTGGCCGAGGAAGTCAATGAGGTCCACTATGTATTTGAAAAGTCCATATTACCCCTAGATTTTTCTGAGGGTTAAAGAGGGGTGTTGAAGTCTCCCCCGACAATCCATAGAGTTCTTCTATCTTCCATGATTTTGGAGCTCAACCCGTCCCAAAGTTCCTTCCTGGCACTTTTAGTGTTGAGGGCATAAATGTTGAGCATCTTCTAGGTTTCGTTATTCATCTTCCAGATAATTTTTAGAGTATTCTTACTATGTGAGCAGTAACTTCCTGAAGCATTGTACTTATTCCACATGGTAACAAGCCCCCCAGAAGCTCCAGTCGAGGGGCTGATGATGAAGTCCGCCATAGGCCAGATATTGTTATCTATTTTTCTAAAGTTTTCTTCAGACATTTTAACTTCTTAGAGGAGGATGAAATCAATCTTATTGTCATAGATGCAGCTCTTAATCATGATCTATTTTTGTGGGTTGTTGAGCCCTCCCACATTCCAAGTGATAATCTTCATTTGTGTGATTTTCTGGAGAGGGTCTCCAGTGTACTTTGTCTCCCATAGCCAATCTTCTTGGTTGCTTCCCTGGATCTAGTTTCTCTCTAGGAAGGCCTCCCTACTCTTCCTTCAGTCCCCACATTGGTTGCTTTCTTATTATGTCCTTTCCCTTTTCTCTTGGGGGTGATCCATCCTCCTTGGATGCTGGTACTAGCCCCTAGGGAAAGAACTCTATCGGGAGAAGTCATAAACTTCTCTGTGGTTCCCTGGCCCCCAGTTAGCGGACCTGTTGACTTAGAGTTCTCCAGCACTCCCAGCTGGTCTCATCTATCCCTTTGATCTCTAGATTCTAGAACACCAGACTTCTCCAGAATGGGGGAGCACACTGCTGGAGTTAGGATTTCTCCTTCTTCCGTTGCATCTGAATCAAGGGGGAAATCTATAGACTGCTCTTGGCCACCACCAACCAGATCCAGCCATAGCTCAACCAGGGACAGTGATGGGGAAGGAATGAGGATCTCCTTAGACAGAAGATTCTGCACTTGGTCTCCAACCAAATCTTGGGTCTTGATAGGAGACTTTATTAAATCTAACAGATCTTATTTGAAAGGGTATTCATCTACTATGTTTTCTACTTCTGGGGCCTACTTATCTTTAGGGTCCTCAACTTTTTTACACTGACTGATTAGGTGCCCCTTTTTTTATAGTTTTGGCAATAGGCAATGGAGTTTTCATACAATATTTGCTGCTCCCAGCTGTCGTATTTGGACTTTAACTTAACTATATTAGGAAGATTCTTATGAATGTCTACGCTAACACAGAATCTAGCAAAAACCAACCTGGTTTTATTTTTGTTGGTGTTGTCCATGGCGATGAAGCATCTAAAGGAGTTGCCTATCCATGTGAATATCTCCTCATCCCAGTACTCAAGAGGGAGTCTATGTAGTCTGACCCACACAGGAGTTGACCTGCTGAGTTCCATTGTTGCGTCAAAGCTTGGCTTCCAAGGCCCTAAACTAAGATTATGCTTCCCATACATCTAAGGTCCTCCCGCCAAGATAGCAACTAAGTCCTCCCTAGCCATGAACTTGAATAGGAAAAGGCCACCTGACATCATACTAGTTGACACACTACCTTTAAGGTGCCATCTATCGATTACCCAACGTCTAACCATGTCAATGTTGGGTCTAAGGGCTTGGAACTTTCTAACTAGGGAGAGTTCCAAGGAGGAGGTTATTTTGTCCATCATTCTATCTGGAATATGGAAGTCCGTTCCATCCTAAACTTCTGGCTGCACCTAGGCATCAACATCTTCCACAGGCCTACTAGACTTCCCTAGCAGGGCTTGTTTCCAAGCCTTGGGATCTAAGCCCAAGGCAGGGGGATAGGTCTCTTCAGTACTAACTGAGGCAGTACTGACATTAGCAGGGAGCTCCTGTGGGCCTAGAGGGGGGGTAGGGGCCCCCCTAGGCTAACAACCTCCATGACCGCAACAAGCTCAAACATCGGTCAGAGCAGGAAAGTTGTAGAGTGGAAAAGTTGCAGAAGATGTTTTTGCTCATGCAATATACTAGGAAAAGTTCAAAAAAATTATAAAACTTACCAAGAGGTTTGAATCTGGGTTGTTGGCTCTATAGGCTGAAGCCCCACCATTTTGCCAAAGAGTCTCCCCTCTTGGAGGGTAAGCAACCTCAATTTTTGATGCGATAGAGGGTGACCTCGTGGGGTTTGAACCTTGGTTGTTGGCACTACAGGCAAGAAGCCCCACTACTTAATATTTTATTTATAGTTTAATGAAAATAAAATATTACTTTAACTTTTACAAAGTTATTTTATTTTTTTATTTGAATATTAAATTATAATATCTATTTAAACTACTACAAACACACATATAGACATATAAATAAATAAGCAAATAGATGAAAAAAGACAAGAACTGTTTTATTAACTTAAAAGTTATTTTATTTTTTAACAAAAAATAAATTAAATTTTTTAATATAGAAATACAAAAAAGTTTTAAAATAATAATAAATTAGATCTTTTTATAAAGATATCTTTAATGAAGTATAAGAGATGAAAAATGATACCTAAAAGGTAGTAATTAGATTTTTATATATAGACAATCTAATGAAGTACAAGATACTTATTAAGTTATGTAAAACTAGTTTGTTATGACTTCAAATAAATTGTAATTTGTTAATTCTAACATAGTAAAAACCATTTTTTATTAATAAGTTGTTTCCCATATGACAACTAATATATTAAAAACATAGATAAAAGTGTGCTAGGCTCGTTTTATGAGCTCTTACATAAAAGCTATAAGTATAGCAGTAGAGTGTTTAATTGTTGTACCAAAGGACTCTAAGTCCCTCAGCCAACTCTACAGCCCTTACAACCTAGGGAGGGAAGAGGAGATCCCCATACTGACTAATAAAGTAGGAGAAAGTATCCATATTGTTTGTCCTTATCCCTTCTCTATATAACACCAGTGCCTACAATGTTACCTTGTTCTTTTTCACTACCGACGCATCGAAGATCCCCACAATCATGCCATACTTGGGCCTCTTGTCAAAGTGGGAGATTACTTTGTAAGTTGTCTGCATGTTGTCCTTGATGTAGCTAGTTGTCACAATCTTCCCATAGTTTTTCCTTCCCAGAATGAGGATAGAGTTCATAAGGAATTCTTCATAGAGATATCTATCATGGATATGATCGCATGCGAACTCCTGGGAGCCAATCACCTTGAAAATGGTGTCCACCATCACTTACGTATCAGCTATAAAAAGGCATCTGATCTAAGCCTTCAGATCCTCCATTGGTTCTTCCTCCTGATATTCTTCCTCTTATTCTTCTCCTTCCTCCTCATCCTCCACTCGTTCATCCTCCTCTATTTCCTCCTCTTCTTACTCCTCTTTGTTGTCCTCAATTTGCCTAGATTGACAGATACAGACACAATCTATTTCCATTCTACGTGCCATTGTCTTTGCTACGTCATGGTCTTGCTTGCTCGAGTATCTCTTATAGGTCGTTCAATGAAGCTTCCCAGTGTTTCTTCCGAGCATTGGTAGACCTGTGTGATGTTATGCATGCCAAATCCTTTGGTTATCATCTCCATATCATCATTCCCATATCCTCTAGTCAGATAATTGCTAACCTATCTATGATTATTTGTAATTTGATCTAGAAGTATTCTTTTTTTCCTTTTGATTGACTTATGATTTATGTCCACAATCTTTGATGAGGATCTTGAGTTCATATATTCTATCTTGTCTAAATTGGAAGTGCATTCTTCCATTTCCAGATGAAGTCTAATTTGTCCAATCAAGAATGGGAAGAGAGAAAGTTTTGATGGTGTTCTTTGGGGAGAATGTTAGCTTAAGGGGATGTGTGGCCCTTAATAGTTGGTTTAATTTGGAGAGGGGAAAGGGACACCACTGGTGGTGCCCCTTAAGAAATCTCTAATTTTAACCCCTTTTACACTTTTGCCCATCAATTTTGTAATGTCCTTTGGCATGGGTGGTCTAGTCTTGTTCGGTCCTACCTCTAATTTTCCCTACATCTTTTCATTTTGGGATATTGGCTCCGGATTTGAGATCTTTTGGAGAATGCAGACCTGGGGGCATGGGTGATTTGGAAAGGATCATATTGCCTCCTCACTGATGTGACTTGGTTTCTTAGCTTTTCTATCATCCTTGTTGCCTTCTTCAGGGATTTTTTGGTGTCTATTTTCTCTTGGGTACCGAGTGTATTTTCTTGTGAATGGTTGTGTCAGGTTTCCCCATTGTTAATCTTTGGATAATCATTCTTGGTGTTTTCCTCTAGAATAGAAGTATCTGATGTGCTCATATCGACTTCCTCTTTCCCTTTTCTAGGGCATCGATCAATTGAGTGGTTCTAACTTCTACACTCTAAGCAAAAAAATCTTGGTTCGTCAATCTCTAGCCTTTGAGCCCATTAGTGCTCTTGTGAGAGAAGAATTAATTCCACCAGAAACCTTTTTATCATCGCCACTTGTATTCTAGCATACAGATAGGAATCTTTGTCTAGAAGATCTATGTCTATGCCTGTTAGGGTTCCCAAGGAGTGATTGATCTTTGCTAAGCAATCATTTATCTAGAATTCTAGAGGTAAGTTATATAGCCAAATCCATTTAGGTTCATTGTAGGGCTGAGAGATTATAGGGTCAAAATTAGGTGCCCATTTATGCATATACAAAGGTGCATCCCCCTTTCTCCATGTTTTGCCCTTAAGAATATTATCTATCGGCTTCCAAGAGGAATGCAACTATGAAGAAGCCCTTCGGTAGGAATTTTAAAATGCATTGTGTCTTTCATACCTCCTCTATCTATTTTCTTATTTGTTCCCTGCTTAGCCTTGGTCCTAGGAAATGACAAATTATTGTTGTATTGAGCAGCATGTCAATCTCCTCTTCGCATTCTTTAGAGATGTCTACAACATGGCATGTCAGGGGAATTTGCTCCTTAGATCATGTTTCTTTGTACTCCTTCTATGTTGTCATTGCTCAGTCACCTACCATATTACTAAATATGAAACTAGTAAAAAACCAACATTATTACTATGGATAGTTTTTACTACAAAAAATATATTTATAAACACTCCATAATCCAAATTATTTTTGTTCAACAAAACAAAGTGTTAGTTTAAGAATGTTATATTAATCCCTTTTATAAACAATATGGTTTAAAAATAATTCACTTGCCTCATAACTTGTAAATCAATGAGAAGATTTATCCTTTATTAGTAGTATGTTTACTACTAATAGTTCTCAAGAGTAGCCATCATAGTCCTATTTCATTTGAGATTCCCCCAACAAATAAAATTATTATTCATGGATTAAGGCCATCCCTTTAGATCATAATTATAATGTAAACATTAGTTTAATGTATAAGTAATAACTAAATTCAACACCCAACACATTTATGTTTGTTTACATTGTTTTGAATAAGGGAACACATTGTTCCAAACAATAATGATCTTGATGTTTCTAGGTCATGCCAATAACCTATTTTCAATTGATTTGTAATTTATGTTAAACCCATAATGATCTTTTCAGACATATCTAATTCAATGCTAAGTTACAACTAATTTGAGATAAGAGAGTTCCTGAACATTTTTATCAAACCACAAATGACTTTTAAGAGAGAACTCAAATTACATTTTTAAGTATAGGAAACCCTAATATGCTCTTAATAAATTTTTATACTTGAACTAACATTTCACAATATGAAATAAACATGTAGTGAATTTTCACTACTATGGAAAAAATTTCTTTTTTATCTTATTATTTTATTGCTTCTTAGGATTTTTGAAGTTTTTGGAGGATTGGAAAATTTTGGGCAATTGATTTCCTTTAATCTAATGGCATGTAGGGTTTGCTATATGATAATGAAATAAGTTCTCAAGGCAAAGTCTTAGCATGTTGACACATCAGTAATGATAATCCTACAATAATCTTACCACTAAGTATTGAGACCATCACCAATGAGGCCCACATATCTTTTGCTAATATTTTTTGCCAACAAGGACTCTTACAACCTACCACATGGGCCCACATATCTTTTGTTAAGTAGAAAGAGTGTCAGGTTTTAATGAAGAAGTAGCAGGAGTCATCTAATTTGTCACATCATCTTAGATTCAATGTCCCAAGATTGATGAAGTAAATATCTTAATTATTTTGGAATGTGATGAATCTTGCTAATAGGATTATGATCATGGAAGTATTTGAAGGAGGATTTAACAACTTTGAGAGGTAGTTAGGCATATGATAAACCTTCCCGCTCCATCCTAACCATATGTAGTTATATAGATATTAAATCAATTGTGAATTCATGCCTTCTCTTTCATTTTGTTGCATAGCTTTTAAAGGGAAATTCTTTCACCGCAATAGGCTTTGTTTTTTTTTTTTTGATTGGTAAGTGAGGGATTTTTAGGCTGGCCCACTCCAGCGGAGGTCACAAGGGGGACCTCCTGCCCATAGAATTGCCACCACCACTACAGCGCGGATCACCAACTGTGGCCCTGCTAAGCCTACCATCATGCCGCTTGTGGCGCGGATCACCACCAGTAGATTCGGCATTGTACACCATTGCTACCACGACCTGTCAAGCTGCAAAGACCAGAGAACACCAGAATTTGAGCACACTCCACTTAAGGACCTTAGAGTGCCATGTGTCACCTACATAGAGCCACAACCATTTAGAAGCCAAGATGTCTGGGGGGATTTGAACCTTGGTCTCCACAATAAGGACCAAGTGGTCTTAAACACTAAACCACACCCACTCGACACCACAATAAGCTTTGTGATTTGGATATTTTGAGGGGAATTTAATTAGTTGTTAGGAATATTTTTTATAAATAAGAAGTTGTATGCTCATTTATAATTAGATTTGGCTTTGTAAACTTGAGTTGAATGAGATTTGTATGTAATTTTATTTCTTAGTTTCCCTATTTTTAGACCCTAGAGTATCCTTAGACTATGTTACCAAAAATCTACTAGTGAGTTGAATTATGTTTGGTATATTGAGGAGAGAACACCAGTGATGGACTAGATGTATTATAACCAGTAATTGTTAAGCAAGTATATGTAACAACAATTATTGAAGCTAAATGAAGTATATTATATTCAAAATTGATAGAGATTGTACAATATGTGACAAACTCTGTGAAAGAGATGTGTGCCTTCAACTCTATTTTATTCAATTTAAATTTGGCCAATTATACATTTTGTAAATCAACTAGAAAACTTACCAAAACTAGTAAACTATGATTCCCATTAGAAACTAAAATGTCATCACACCCATGTTCATCCTTGGAAGTTTAAATTAATAGTTAGATGAGGATGAATTAACTACAAAATTACAAAATTACTTGTTAAATATTTAATTTTGGTACCCCAACATGGGAGTCATAAATCCTAGATCATTAGATAAAAATTGAACTAGTCAAGGATGCATTGGAAGGGTCTCCAAGAAACCTAGTTTGATTTGCTTGGTGGTTAACCTACAACTCTCCTCATAAGAAACTACAAAAGTTCTCAAGGGCCAATTCCACTCCAAAGGCCTCCAAAAATTTAGATTTTGGAGATAGAAAATACCAAAAAATAAGATTTTTTATATTTCCTATATTCAATTAGATGCAACTTCTGTCCAAATGCTCCTAGATCTTAGTTGCATTAGTTGTCCCTTATTTAGAATAAATAGAACCCATTACACCAAGACTAAGTTGCAACAAATGAGGAAACCTTTTGACAATTTGGTCCTTAGTGTTACCACCTACCTTAGTGAGAAAATTATCCTACCCATACCACATGATAGAGAGGAATTTGCTAATTCTTTAATGTTTTGACAAGAACATCAATAACTTGATCTTTGATTGGTGGAATGGTAGATTACGGATTCCATTCTTTACTATGAAGGTGTTTAGCAACTTCTAAGGTGTCCAATAATGGTAGAAAATATGGATACAATAACTTTGCATTAAAAATTAGATGCAATCCAAGAAAAGGTGGTAGATTGAGCTCAAAGGCATTCTCATCTATCTATTGGATGATAGTATATGGTCCATATCAAAGGGGACACATTTTCCTATGTGACCTTTGAAGCTTCTCATTCTTGAGATGAAACTAAACCTTGTTACCAACCTAAAATCGATGAGGTGTATGATGATGATCATGTCTTTCCTTATACTTCTAGTTGGTACACTACAGTATTGCATGAACTTTCTACTGGACATGTAAAACCTTCTTAACAAAGTTGAATGCTTCATCCACCTCCTTCTAGGCATGTGATGGTGTCTCATTCAACATGATAGGCAAGGCTACATCAATGGGTGCCAATGCTTGGTACCCAATACAAACTTCAAATGGACTATCCCCTATAGAGTTGTGTAGTGCATGGTTGTTGCTACATTGGACATAGACTCTCATCCCATGTGTAGGGATGCTTTGAATGATCACGTGATCCACCACCTCAATTTGTCCATTAGTTTGGGGGTGAAATATATTAGACTTCATTGACTTGGTGTCCATCATAGCCCATAGTGCTAACCAAAATTTGTTGAGGATCCTACTATCCCTACCATAAATGATATTCTAGGGAAGACCAAAATGTAACCAAACATTATCAAAGAAAATTTTAGTAGTGTCTTCTATAGAAGTCCCCTTCTTGCAAGATACCATAATGACCATCTTTAAAAACCTGTCAACCATCATGTACACGTAGTCATGGCAACTTTTGGTAATAAGAAGGTCTAACATGAAATCCACAAGGATAGAACTTGATAGGTATTATCAAGAATTGGAAGTGGTGTGTATAATCCTTGTTTTTATTTCTAGGCTTTGTAATGGCATAGGTTGTGTATGATCAAACATATAGGATGACATCATGATGTAGCTTTGGCTAGTAAAAGTACTTCTACATTACAACAACTATCTTCTCTATCTTTAAGCATCCTATAATGCGATTGTAGAAGGATTCTCAAATCATCTTTTTGCATTCCCTAATATGAACATAGGCTTGCCCCATGTGATAGAGAATTCCATTCTATAAGTAGTAATCATGGACACATTTTTCCTCTATGAGTCTTTGGTACATGTCAGCAATAGTAAGATTAGTGTCATATGACTAATCTAATATTTAGTCTTCACAATAGTCTAACACTATTGTTAGGGCTACAACTTGAGGTTGATTCAAGAAATCTATAACTTTGATAGTGTTCATCTTCTTGTGATGAATTTTATAGAGAACTTATTGGAGGTAGGTGGACTACCTTTAATGTTGAACATTTTATGATTTTCCTTGTGTCTACATGACTTAGAGAGGCTTGTGGTGTGTGTAAATTATTGTCTCTTTCTCCAAGATATGGTGCTTCTACTATTTATAGGTTTGAACAATGGCATGAAATACCTTGTCATATGTAGGGTACCTACATATTATATCTAAGAAGGTCTCACTATGGTAGGTAACTAGATGCTCATGTTGAGTGAGAATTTCCCTAAGTGTATATTTGAAGGCATCAATCTTGATTTCAAAGGACTATCATAGATCAAGAATAGTTTTTATTGATGTGGAATATCATCTACTTCAATTGTGTGAATGCTCACTATTGTCTCTATTCAAATGAATTTTTCTTTTACTCCTCCCCTAAGTGCTTGATTCATAGGCCATGCCAAGTGTGAGAATCCAAGCACAAACCTCTAATAAAACTTATCCAATCCTAAAAGGCTATGGAGTTCTGTGAGATTTAAGGGAGGTGGCCAATCTCTAATGACTTGTATATTTTAAGGGTCAACATAATAACCATCCCTATCTAAGATATATCCTAGGTATTGAATTATCTCCATACCAAATGAACACTTTTCTTTGTTAGCATAGAGCCTACATTGTTGTAGAGTTGAGAGTACCCATTGAATAGCTACAAATGGTCCTCTCATGTTTTGCTAAATTTGAGTATGTTGTCAAAATAGACAATAAAAGAATTAAAGGCATGAGTACATCATTCATCTTGGATTGAAGGTGTAAGGTGCATTACTGAAGCCAAAAGACATGAATAACCACTTTAACAAGACCTCTTTGGATTTGAAGGTTGTGTTCCAAACATCTGATGACTTGATTGGAACTTAGTAGTACGTAGACTTCAAATTAATTTGGGTGAAAAAATTGGCCCCTTGAGCTAGTCCAAGAGGTCATCAATGCAAGAAATTTGATACTTGTTCTTTAAAATGATCTTTTTCATAGCCCAATAATTGATGTAGAGACACCACACCCCATCCTTCTTCTTGGAAAGAATAATTGGTCTTCCATAGGGTGAGGTGCTTGGTTAGATGTGCCCCTTCTAAATTAATTCCTAAATTTGCACTTGATATCATCATTCTCCAATGTTGGTCTTCTATATGTTGGAAATAATCCACACCTATACCAATGATGGACTGGCCACAAAGGTCCAGTAGCTCAGTTGGTAGAGCACTCTAGCAGCAAATGGAAGGTCCTAGGTTCAACTCCTAGCTAGTCCATGAAAATTTTAACATGGTATTAGAGCTAGGCTAGGAGCCCCAAGCACCTGAAGTGTGGCTTAAGGGGGGTGTTGGAAATAATCCACACTTAGACCGATGATGGACTGGCCACAAAGGGCCAATAGCTCAATTGGTAGAGCACTCCAGCAGCAAATGGAAGGTCCTAGATTCAACTCCTAGATAGTCCATGAAAAGTTTAACATTATATAGTGGCCCATTTAGTAAAGGTGTCCCTAGAATGAGGTTGATTAGGTTCTTGACCTTACAATGTAGGGATGCCCTTATTAGTGAGATAAATCTTGATACTCTAATAGTATCTGATCCATCTACTTCTATTAGGTAGTTATAGTAGTTGTTTTGGCATGAGTGGTTGCTACAACTAACCTTTTCTCATTAGGTTGTACAATTATAAATATAAATGTTCTAGTTTGAGCAATCACATTTTGACATTATTTTGTACTAATCAAGGATACAAGTTTTATAGGATCTACCTATTGAAATGCACAAGACAACTGAGAGGGGAGGTGAATCAGTTGTAACCAAAACTTAACTTCTTTCAAACATCAACCACTTAAGCACTGTTATTATGATTTAACCATGAAAGCATGAAATTAGAAACTTAAAAACATTCACACATGAGACACCAAATTTTTACGTGGAAAACCCAATAAGGGAAAAACCACGGTGAGTATTAACTCACAATATAAATGATATATCAAAATTTACAACAAGGCTCACTGCCTTAGGGCTCACTAACCAGAATGTTCACTACAAAATAAGGGGTTCATTTCCAAAGGAAGAGGCTCGTTGCCAAAAGGGCTCACTGCCAGAAGTTGGTGAACTAAGATAGTAGCATCTACACCATGCCAAGGTTCAGTTCCATTGAAGTGCATTGATTCTTCTTTTCTATCTTCTTCACACAAACATCATACCTTATTTGTGACTTCATTACATGTATTTATACAATTCATCAACCTTGGAATGTACATCAAGGTTGACATTACAATCATCAACCATTGGAACAATCTCCAAGGTCGACATACATACATATGTTAGAATCAATATGGACCTAAACAGATTTGTGAAGGAAAATAATGAATGTGGACCACACCACACATTATTTGGGACTCAAATGCAATCTTCTATGCAACAACATGCTTTCACAAACTCCAAATCATAATTGCAAGTAGTGAAAACAACCAGGTCGGCCAGAACTGGTGTCAACACTAAGACCTTTAGGAACATGCTTCAACCACGATCTGAATTACAATCAAAAAGTAGGAACACAATCTAGAGACATCCACAAGCACGTTACAATCACCAAGAACTTCCACACAACCCCCAAACACTCTATCCAAAAGATTCTTCAAACTAGACCACTTAAACATTACTGCCAACCACTATCATAAAGGAAAGATCGCTTGCAGAGAACCAAATCATGAACCATTTGAACTAAAGGCACATAACATCATCCCAAACCTAATTCTAGAACTGCAAACCATAAAAGTTAAATGCTGAGAAATGCAGAGCAGAATACATTCTCCCTGTCACCATTGAATACTCAGAAAAATAGTTTTTACTTTGGTGAATGGAACTCACTCAAATATTCACACCGGAGGCTCAAACTTGAAACATAGAAACTACAAACATCACTTAACATAAATTCCAAACTGTAGACAAAGATATTCAATCTATAGGATATGAGGAGCAAAACACTGCACTATTCTGGGAGATAGAACAATTCTACAATTACACTAACTTCTCAAACACTTGCTAAAAGTTATCCAAATAAATGCCTTAGATGTTGACCTTAGGTGTTGACATCAATGACAACACTTACTACTCATACTTGTAACAATCTCCCCCTTTGTCATTGATGGCAACACATGATGTGAAAAACCATCAAGACAAACTTGCTTTGCTTCTTTGCTCCCCCTTACTTTATGCTTTCTCTGGCTGTAACTTTCTCAGAATCTCTCTCCTTAAGTTTTTCACACGAACTTCTCTCCCCCTTTGACATCAATGGCAAAGGGTGTCGGACCTTCTTTAGTTATCAAAACTCAAATTAGATCTTACTACCACTGAACTACTCCCCCTGTCAGCAATACTATAACACTTACTGCTCTTAATCAAGAATTCATATCAGCAACATCTACCTACTCCCCCTGAGAGGTAGCCTTTAACACATCAATCCAAATCAAAGAATGATACTTTGGGAACCACTGGACTGATGCACTTTCTATGCATCTTAGTTTAGAGCAGGAGGGGTAATAACCCCTAACTTTTCCCTGAGATACTCAAAAGTATCCTTAAGCAAAAACTTTGTAAATATATCTTCAATCTGATCCTTTGTAGACACATATTCCATCTTTACTTCATTCTCTGTTACATTTTCTGTCAGAAAGTGATACCTTATTGATATATGCTTTGTTCTTGAGTTCATCACTAGATTCTTTGAAATGTTTATATCACTTGTTTTGTCACAAAAGATTGAAATTGGTTCTCCATACACAACTCTTATATCCTTAAATGTTTGTTTCATCCATAGCACTTGAGTACAACAACATGATGTAGCAATATATTCTTCTTTTGTAGTAGACAAAGAAACTGAATCTTGTACCAAAGAAGAAAGCACCTCCACTTGTACTTTTTCTGTCATCAACATCTCCAGCCCAATCTGCATTTGTATAAGCAAGTTAAGAGTGAAATCAGTATCTTTACGATACCACAATCCATAGTCTGAAGTGCCTTTTAAATACCTCAAGATCCTCTTAACTGCCATCACATGTGACTCTCTAGGATCTTCTTGAAATCTTGCCACAAGACAAACTGCATGCATTATATCTAGTCTGGTATAGGTTAGATAAAGTAGTCCTCCAATCATAGACCTATACTTTTTTCTGACCAGTCTTAGGTGATTCATCATTCTTGCTTAACTTGCAACTAGTCACCATAGGGGTACATATTGGCTTAGATTCCTCCATTCCAAACTTCTTCAATAGCTCATTCACATACTTGGACTAAGAAAAGAAAAATCCTTTTTCTGATTGAGTAAGCTACAGTCCTAGAAAGAAATTCATTTCACCAAACATAGACATCTCAAACTCCTTTTTCATTTCCTTTGCAAATATCTTACACATACCTTCATTTCCTCCAAAGATAATATCATCAACAAAGACTACAACAATCAGAATTTGATCATCATTGATTTTGAAATAGAGATTGTTGTCTGCAGTACTTTTACTGAACCCTAATTTTAATAAATACTTGTCCAATCTTGCATACAAATCTCTAGGATCTTGCTTAAGTCCATACAAGGCTCTCTTCAATCTTCACACCATGTCACCTTGGCCTCATGACTAAAATCATTCCAGTTGTTAAATGTAAACCTCTTCTTCCAGATCTCCATTCAAGAATGCAGACTTCACATCCATCTGGTACACTTTGAAATCTTTGTTTGTTGCAAATGCCAAAAACATTTTTATTTCTTCAATCCTTTCCATGGGAGCATAAGTCTCCTCATAATCTATGCCTTTAACCTAAGAATATCCTTTGCATACTAGTCTTTCTTTGTTTCTTACTACTTCTCCATTTTTATTCATCTTGTTTTTGAACACCCATTAGTTCCAATCACATTCTTATCAATAGGTCTAGGAACCAATTCCCAAGTTTGATTTTTCTCTATTTGCATCAGCTCTTATTTCATATCTTTTACACAATTTTCATCTTTGCAAGCTTCACTTACAGTTTTAGGTTCAATCTTTAAAAGTAAACAGTAATTCACCCATTCTTCTATAGCTCTTTTCCTTGTAAATACACCTTTGCTTTTGTCACTAATAATCTGATCTTTAGAACGATTAATCCTTACATACTTGGGAGTCTTAACAACACTTATCAGAGCTTTTTCTTCTTCAACTTGACTATCTTTTTGTTCAACTTTTTCTTCATTTACTGTAACTACAGGTTCATCTGATTCATAGCCACTCAGATCTAATATTCTTTCCCTATCTTCATCAACCTTCACATTAGCACTCTCAATGATCTTTCTTAATATCTTATTGTAGCACCAGTAGGCCTTACTCTTAATAGAGTATCCAAGGAAAATTCCTTCATCACACCTAGCATCAAACTTGCATAATTCTTCTTCTCTTCTGATATAACATTTGTCTCTAAAAAATTTGAAATATTTCACTATAGGAACTCTTCCATACCATAATTCATAATGAGTTTTAGTACCATTACCTTTGACTTGAACTTTATTTTGAATGTAGACAACAGTATGTATAGATTCTCTCCAATATACTTTTGATAGGTTTGCCTCCTTCATCATTGACCTTGTAGCCTCTTAAACTATCATGTTCTTTCTTTCAACAACTTCGTTCTGCTGAGGAGTTCTAGGAGCAGACAACTATCTTTTTATCCCATGTTCTTCACAGAAAATATTCAATCATTTAATGTAAACTCACCTCCTCTATCATACCTTAAGCATTTGATCCTCAATCTCATTCTCAACCATCGCCTTGTAAGCTTTGAAATTGTCTAGGGATTCTAATTTATCTTTGAGAAAAGTAACCCAAGTCATTCTAGAATAATCATCAATAAGCAACATAAAGTACTTGTCTCCTTGCAAACTTCTTGTTCTTGTCGGACCACACAAATCTATATACACCAGCTCAAGCAATCCAACAAAAAATTGTTATTTACTATTGAAACTTGTCCTTGTCTATTTCCCCAATTGACATTCCTTGTAAATAATATTAGTAGGCTTTACAAGCTTAGACAAATCTCTCACAGCTTGTACTAAACTTTGTTGCAACTATGTGCCTAATCGGTGTTGTCATTGATGTCAACATATTCTTGTTGTCATTTGTGTCAACTGTATCTTATTCTATTACTTGTTTAGAAGACTTGTATATTGAGGATATTAAGAAAATTAGTCTCTCTGGAAGAAACTAGTGAGCTACAAAGAAGTGCAATATAGACAGTGACTTGTATGTTGAAGAACAGTCTGGTAAACTACTCCACATTTATTTCTATTTGAAGTTCGTGGTCTATAGATTGGAAGTAAGTTAGAGGTATGACTAAGGATGTTGCATTTTAGGTTTGAAGCCTCCACATGAAGATCTGAGTGAGTTGTGTTCACCAAAGTGAAACCTACTTTTTCTGTAAGTTCAGTGGGACAGGAAGAAAGTATTTTGCTCCGCATTCCTCTGCAATAAAGTATTTTTCTCTACAGTTCTAGAGGAAAGTCTGGGATGATGATAAGTGCCTACAATTACAATGGTTCGTGGTTTGGTGGTCCGCAAGCTATCTTTCTTTTATGACAGTTGAAGACAGTGAAGTTCATGTGTTCTAGTGAGAAGATTCCTATGGATAAAGTGGTTAAGGTTCATGTGGTTGCTCCTGATGATTATAGTGTGCTTGTAGATGTCTCCTAATCATGTTCTTATCTAGAGTTTGGTCCACATTAAGAAATTGAGATTGTGTTTGAAGATTATTCCTAGATAATGTAGCGTGTAACCAATCTTGGCCGACCTCATTAATCCTAGTGATTGTAGAGATCTCTGGAAGTTTGTGGAAGCGTGTTGTGGTGTGGAAGATCATGTTTGAGTCCTAGCTAAGGCATGGCATGATCCGCATTTCATTTCCTTTGCACAATGTTGTAATAGGTCAGGACCTATTTTGTATTTGTAATACTGACCTTGGAGATTCTTCCAATGGTTGATGTTGTGATGCCAACCTTGATGATCATTCCAAGGTTGATGTAGTGTATAAATACTTGTAGTTGAGTCATGGAAAAAGTGTCCTTGAGCGAAAATGGAAAGATATTACGAAAGGTACAAAAGGCAGAGCAGAGAAGAGGTGGAGAAAAGAAGAGGAAGAGAAGAGCAGAGGAAGAGAAAAGCAGGGGAATTATTATACTTCAGTCACAAATATAGAAAGGTGTTGATCATGGCAGTAAGTCTGGAAGTAAGCCACCAATAGGGTTTAACAGCCCTTATTATAATCTTGCTAGGTTTAGGGTTGAGGCAGTGAGCCTACTAGACCTAGTTGATCTTCATGGCAGTAAGCCAGTATGTTTAGGCTCGTGGAGTGACCAAGCCTGAACATCATTATTTCAAGATTGCAATATATATTGAGAGCTAATCTTCTCCATGGTTTTTCGCCACCTTGGGGTTTTCCACGTAAATCTGGTGTCTCTTGTGTTTGATGTTATATCTATGGTTAAGTTTCTGATTTCATGCACTCATTGTTAAATCATAATAATTGTGGATAAGTGATGAATGTTTAATTGCAGTAAGTGTTTAAGTTTTTGAGACGACTGATTCACTCCCCCCCTTTCAGTTGTTTGGTGCATATAAACAATTGGTATCAGAGAAAAGTTCCTCTGTAGAAAGTTTAACAGCTTGAGGAAGATCCAAAATGTCTTACAAGAAGGAAGTGTCACATTTTGATGGAACAAATTATGTTCTCTGGAAGGCTCGGATGAAAAGCCATCTTCTTTCTCTTGGTTACAAAGTTTGGAAAGTTGTAGAAATAGAATACACCATACCTCCAAATGATCTGATCATTGAAGATGAAATCAAAGAATATGAGATAGATATCAAGGCAAAGGATGCTCTACAAAGCTCATTAACCAACTCAATATTGACGAAAGTTGTGGATCTTGAAACTGCAAATAAGGTATGGGAAAAGTTGAAAAATATGTATGAAGGAGATGATTCTGTGAAGGAAGCCAAGTTACTAAGTCTAAAAGTGAAATATGAAAGCTTGAAGATGAATAAAGATGAAAACATATCAGTCTTTCTACAAAGAGTTGATGAACTTGTTACAGGGATAAAATCCATAGGCAGAACTCTCGAAGAAAAGGAAGTTGTTATGAAAATTCTCAGATCTCTGCCCAAGTCCTACTATCATAAGGTAGCTACGATTGAAGAATTCGTGCAAGTAAAAATGGTTAACAAGGATCATCTACTTGATAATCTTACTGCTTTTGAAATGAGGGAGTTAGATGATGCTCAGCCGAGAGTTGAGATGGCCTTCAAATCCAGTACTCCTGGAAGTACTTCCATATCAGAAAAGTACAAGGTAGAATCTGATGATGAGTTAGATGAAGTTGAAGCCAACTTTGTGGACAGATTGCAAAGAGGATCTGGTAAGTATAAAGGCAAATTACCTTTCAAATGTTTTTCCTATGGTAAAGTAGGTCATTTTGCTTCCAAATGTCCTGAAAGAATTGAAAGAAATAGAAGAAGATATGAGAATAGGCCGAGGACCCAAAAGAAGTGTTATTATGTTGAAGATTTTAATGATGATGAAGGAGTATCAGATAATGGTGAACTAGATAATGCTAGTTCCTCTGTAAATGAATGCTTGTTCATTTCTATTGAGGAAGATCCCATGTCTACTAATTCTTCTAGTTGTGTGAAGGAAGAAAAACCAATGGAAAGTGCTTTAGATGCTTAGGTCATTAAGGACAAGGATGAATGGGTTATTGATAGTGGTTGCTCTCACCACATGACTGGTGAGAAAAGTAAGTTTATGAGTTTGGAAAGATATGATGGTGGACTAGTTAGGTTTGGAGATGATACAACTGGTAGGATTTGTGGGAAAGGATCTATTTCTTTTGATGGCAAGCATAATATTGAAGATGTCTTGTATGTGAAAGGATTAAAGCACAATCTTTTGAGTGTGGGTCAGATGTGTGACAAGGGCTATGATTTAATCTTCAAGGACAATGGATGCAAGATCAGGGAAAGCTCTGGAATAGTCATTGCAACTGGTAAGAAGACCAAAGGTAATATCTATCACTTGAAAGGAATTGAGAACTATTGCTTGTTGACTCAAACTGATGAGAGTTGGTTATGGCATAGAAGTTTGTGTCACATAAATTTTGATAATATCATGAAGATAAGTTATGTACAGGTTGTTAGAGATTTGCCTAAGCTTGTGAAGCCTGCAAATCCTATTTGCAAGGAGTGTCAATTTGGGAAATAGACAAGAACAAGTCTCAAAAGCAAGGATTAATCAGTTGGAGGACTACTTGAGCTAGTGCATACAAATTTGTGTGGACCTACTAGAGTAAGAAGTTTGCAAGGAGACAGGTATTTCATGTTGCTCATTGATGATTATTCTAGAATGATTTGGGTCACCTTTTTGAAAGAGAAAACTGAATCTCTAGATAAATTCAAGGCATTTAAGGCAATGGTTGAAAATGAGATGGATTTGAAAATCAAATGCTTAAGGTCTAATAGAGGAGGAGAGTTTACATCAAATGAGTTTAATTTCTTTTGTGAAGAACATGGAATAAAGAGATAGCTATTTGTGCCCAGAACTCCACAACAAAATGGAGTTGTTGAAAGGAAAAACATAACAGTTCAAGAAGTTGCTAGAACCATGATGAAGGAAGCTCATCTTCCAAAAGCATATTGGAGAGAGGCAATTCACATTGCTGTATATATCCTAAACAAAGTTCAAGTAAAAGGTAACAATTCAAAGACTCCTTATGAGTTGTGGCATGGTACAGTTCCTATTATGAAATATTTCAAAGTTTTTGGTAGCAATTGTTATATCAAAAGAGAAGAAGATTTAGGCAAATTTGATGCTAGATGTGATGAAGGAATCTTCCTTGGTTATTCTACCAAGAGTAAGGTCTACTGGTGCTATAATAAGAGGTTGAATAAGATCATTGAAAGTGTAAATGTTAAAGTTGATGAATATAAGGAAAGGTCTTCAGAATCAAGTGGATATGAGTGAGATGATCCAGATGTTTTAGAAGTGGTGTAGCATGAAGACAACACAGATGAAGAAGAAAAATCTCTGGTAAGTGCTACCAAAACTCCAAGATATGTAAGAATCAATCATTCTAAAAATCAAATCATAGGAGATAAGAGCAAAGGGATCTTAACCAAAAGAAAAGCTGCAGAGGAACAAGTAAATTTCTGTCTAATTTCTAAGATTGAACCTAAAACTGTGGATGAGGCTTGCAAAGATGAGAATTGGATAAAGGCTATGGAAGAGGAATTGATGCAGATAGAGAAGAATTACACTTGGGATCTTGTTCCTAGACCCGTAGACAAGAATGTAATTGGTACAAAGTTGGTCTTCAGAAACAAGATGAATGAGAATGGTGAAGTGGTAAGAAACAATGCAAGGTTGGTATGCAAAGTTTATGCTCAAGTTGAAGGAATAGACTTTGAAGAAACTTTTGCTCCAATGGCAAGGATTGAAGCAATAAGGATGTTTCTAGCTTTTGCAACATACAAAGATTTCAAGGTTTATCAAATGGATGTGAAGTCTGCCTTCTTAAATGGAGAGTTGGAAGAGGAAGTCTATATAGAACAACTAGAAGGATTTCAGTCATCAGATCAGGGTGACATGGTATGTAGATTGAAGAAAGCTTTGTATGGATTAAAACAAGCTCCCAGAGCATGGTATGCATAGTTAGATAGGTACCTGATACAGATAGGGTTCAGTAAAGGTACTATAGATAGCAATCCCTACTTCAAGATCAATGATGAACAAACCCTAATTGTTGCGGTTTTTGTTGATGATATTATCTTTGGAGGCAATGAAGGTATGTGCTCAGTTTTTGCTAGAGAAATGTAAAGTGAATTTGAAATGTCCATGTTTGGAGAGATGAACTTATTTTTAGGTCTGCAAATAAGCCAATCAGATAAAGGTATCTTCATTTCTCGGTCTAAGTATGTGAAAGAGTTGTTAAAGAAATTTGGGATGGAAGACTCTAAACCAGTATGCACACCTATGATAACTAGTTGTAAGTTGAGCAAAGATGATAACTCACCCATTGCAAACTAGAAAAAGTATAGATCTATGATTGGAGGATTACTTTATCTAACTCAAACCAGACCTGACATAATGCATGCAGTGTGTCTTGTGGAAAGATTTTAGGTAGAACCAAAGGAATCACATGTGATGGCAGTCAAGAGAATTTTGAGATATTTAAAAGGTACAATAGATTATGGTTTGTGGTACCCTAAGGACTGTGACTTTACTCTCAGTGCATATACTAATATAGATTGGGCCAGAGATGTGGATGACAGAAAGAGTACAAGTGGAGGTGCATTCTTCTTGGGAAAAAGATTAGTATCTTGGTTGAGCAAGAAATAAGATTCAATATCCATGTCTACTATAGAAGCAGAATACATTGCAATAGCATGCAATTGCACTTAAGTGTTATGGATGAAGTAGACTTTGAAGGACATCAAAATTGTGTATGAAGATCCCATTGCAATCTTTTGTGATAACACAAGTACCATTAACATATCAAAGAATCCAGTGATGCATTCAAGGACAAAGCACATATCCATCAGGTATCATTTTCTGAGAGAAAAGGTGACAGAGAATGAAGTCAAGTTGGAGTATGTTTCTACCACGGATCATATTGCAGACATTTTTACCAAGCCTTGCCTAAGGATACTTTTGAGTATCTCAGAGAAAAGTTAGGGGTTATCACCCCTCCTACTCTACATTAAGATGCACAATAATGCATCAGTCCAGAGGTGCTCAGAGGTCTGGATTGATGCTTTTTAGGGCTACTTCTCAGGGGGAGTAGTCAGAGAGATTAGATCAAAGCAGATGAGTAAAAGTATGTGCCCTTTTCCATTGATGTCAAAGGGGGAGAGAAGTCATGTGAAAAACTTAGAGTGCAGATGTGTAAGAGAAAGGGGGAGAACTTTGGAGAAAGAAAGAGTGCAGGTGTGTAAAGAGAAAGGGGGAGAATCTTGTCTTGATGGTTGTTGCCATTTTTCAAATCATATGTTGCCATCAATGACAAAGGAGGATATTGTTTCAAATATGTGCCTAATCGATGTTGTCATTGATGTCAACATATTCTTGTTTTCATTGGTGTCAACTTATCTTATTCTATTACTTGTTTAGAAGACTTGTATGTTGAGAATATTGAAAAAATTAGCCTCTCCGGAAGAAACTAGTGAGCTACAAAGAAGTGCAATATAGACAGTGAATTGTATGCTGAAGAACAATCCAGTAAACTGCTCTGCATTTATTTCTATTTGAAGTTCATGGTCTATAGATTGGAAGTAAGTTAGAGGTATGACTACGGATGCTACATTCTAGGTTTGAAGCCTCCAAATGAAGATCTGAGTGAGTTGTGTTCACCAGAGTGAAACCTGCTTTTTCTGTAAGTTTAGTGGGACAGGAAGAAAGTATTCTACTCCACATTCCTCCGCAATAAAGTATTTTCTCTGTGGTTCTAGAGGAAAGTCTAGGATGATGATAAGTACCTACAGTTGCAATGGTTTGTGGTTTGGTGGTCCATAATCTATCTTTCTTTTATGACAGTGAAGTTCATGTGTTTCGGTGAGAAGATTCCTATGGATAAAGTGGTTAAGGTTCATGTGGTTTCTCCTGATGATTATAGCATGCTTGTCGATGTCTCCTAATCATGTTCCTATCTGAACTATGGTCTACATTAAGAAATTGAGATTGTGTTTGAAGATTGTTCCCAGATAATGTAGCGTGTAACTAGTCTTGGCCGACTTGGTTAATCCTAGTGATTGCAGAGATCTCTGGAAGTTTGTGGAAGCATGTTGTGGAGTGGAAGATCATGTTTGTGTCCTAGCTAAGGCATGATGTGATCCACATTTAATTTCCTTTGCACAATGTTGCAATAGGTCAGGACCTATTTTGTAAATGTTTGTAATATAGACCTTGGAGATTGTTCCAATGCTTGATGATTGTGATGCCGACCTTGATGATCATTCCAAGGTTGATGTACTGTATACATACTTGTAGTTGAGTCATGGAAAAAATGTCCTTGAGTGAAAATGGAAAGATATTACGAAAGGTCCAAAAGGCGAAGCAGAGAAGAGGTAGAGAAAAGAAGAGGAAGAGCAGAGTAGAGGAAGAGAAAAGCAAGGGAATTATTATACTTCAATCACAAATATAGAAAGGTGTTGATCATGGCAGTGAGTTTAGCAGTAAACCACCAGTAGGGTTTAATAGCCCTAAGGGTTTAACAACCCTTATTGTAATCTTGCTAGGTTTAGGGTTAAGGCAGTGAGCCTACTAGACCTAGTTGATCTTCATGGCAGTAAGCTAGTATGTTTAGGCCCATGGAGTGACCAAGCCTAAACATCATTATTTCAAGATTACAATATATATTGAGAGCTAATCCTCTCCGTGGTTTTTCCCCACCTTGGGGTTTTCCATGTAAATCTAGTGTCTCTTCTGTTTGATGTTATATTTGTGGTTAAGTTTATGATTTCATGCACTCACTGTTAAATCATAATAATTGTGGCTAAGTGATGAATGTTTAATTGCAGTAAGTGTTTAAGTTTTTGAGACAACTGATTCACCCCCCCTCTCAGTTATCCGGCGCATATCAACAAACTTATCTTCACCAAGTTGTCAAAATTGATATGACAAGTCCTTCTATGCCACAACCAACTCTCATATGTCTGAGGCAACAGACAATAATCATTAGTTCCTCTCAAATGATAAACATTACCTCTAGTCTTCTTACCAATAGCATTCATTGTTTTAGAGCTTTCCATGATCTTGCATCCATTATCCTTGAATCTTAGATCATACCCAAGTTTGTCACACATCTGACCACTTAAAAGATTATGCTTCAAATCCTCCACATATAGAATATCATTTGTATTATGCTTTCCATAAAAAAAATAGAACCTCTTCCACAAATCTTACCAGTTGCATCATCTCCAAACCTAACTAGTCCTCCATCATACTTTTCCAAACTTAAAAACTTACTCTTATCACTGGTCATGTGATGTGAACATCCACTATCAATAATCCATTCATCCTTATCTTTCTCAACCTAGAAGATAGATAAAGCACTCTCTTCTACTCATTTTTCTTCCTTCACACAGCTAGCAGGAATAGTAGACATAGGTTCTTCCTTTATAGCAATAAACAAACATTCATTTGTACTAGTATCATCAGACTCATCATCCATTACACCATCATCATAAAAATCTCTAACATAATAGAATTTCTTTATAATCCTAGGTCTACTTTCAAATTTCTTCTTAGCTTTTTCAATTCTCTCCGGACACCTAGATGCATAGTGACCAATCTTACCACAAGTAAAGCATTTGAATGGTAATTTACCTTTGAACTTACTAGTACCTCTTTGCATTCTATCCACAAAGTTGGCTTCAATCTCAACAAGGTCATCATCTGATTCCACAGCATACTTCTCAGATCTTGAAGTCTTCTCTGAAGTGTTGGCTTTGAAAGCGGACTCAGTCTTCGGTAGAGCATCACTGAACTCTCTCATCTCAAATGCAATGAACTTTCCAAGCAATTGAACCTTTTTAATCTTGTTCACACTCATAAGTTCTTCAATTGCATACACTTTGTGACTGTAGGATTTAGGCAATGACCTAAGAATCTTCAGTACAACCTCATTCTCATCAATAGTTCCTCCAAGACCTTTGATACCATTGACAATTTCATCAACTTTTTGCATGTAGATTGTTATGTTCTCATCATCACTCATCTTCAGAGCTTCATACCTCACCTTCAGGTTTTGTAATTTGGCATTCTTTATAGAATCATCTCCTTCATACAAATTTTTCAACTTATCCCAGATCTCATGAGCAGTTTCTAGATCCATAACTTTCACTAACTCAGTATTAGATAATGTTGGGAATTAAGGTGTCTCAACCTTGTAAATTCCTTGCATTTATTATTGTAATGTAATTTATTTACTTAGCCTATGTTATAATTTTGTTGCACATCTTGTTTTGTCATCTAGTGTGAAGTGGCACGATGAGTTGTCACTCCACTTGTAAGGTGACTAGGATGGTCAACTCACTCCATGTGGAGATAGGCATCCCTTTTGTGTGGTAGAGGTTTTCTACTATGTGTTGGCATCTTGACCAGTGTAAGTGAATCTTGACCGAAATGGTTATGACAGATTCCTATGACAGTTTTATGACATGTAAGAGTCAAAAATAAAAGGTTCTATGACAGGTGAAGACATGTGTCACAAGGCATCTTGGAAGAAGGAATCTTTGGGTGCCCCAAGGAGGGTTTTGTCATGTTGTAGGAGAATATGCTATTTATAGCCTATTTATGACATATTCTCTTACAACTGTAAGTTATGACAGCTACAGCAGATTCTATGACAGCCAGCTGGTACGTAAGAGCATCTGTCATTGCCCAAATTGGAAATAGGCAACCATATTGGGATGGGGTGATATGAAAAGCATCATGACCATGCTACAGTGTTAGACAAATGTCCCTGGGAATGGGTTTTGGTCCATGAGGCCAAGTTGGATGCCCATTCCAAGATATGTTCAGTTTTGCCTTTAAAACTTTAATATAAGCAGGTTCTTGGAGAGGAGAAACAAGAGGTGATTAACAGGTGTTGTTATGCTACTGAATTGACTCCAAATATGAGTGTCAAAGACTTCTAAGAGCTTGCATTGCAAGTGTATAGTAAACCATTACAGTTTTGATAATACATTGTGCAGGTTTTGGAGTGTGGGGTTTTTTACCCGATAAGGGTTTTCCCCACGTATATCTTGAGTCTCTCTTCTTCTGTCTTACATTCTTATGTGGTGCATTGTTGTAATATCTCTGTTCTTGTGTTAAACATTCTATAATTGTAAAGGTTAAAATGAATTTTCACTCTCCTCCCCTCATTAGATTAGTGTAGGAAGTGATTTTTGCACACCTTGCTTCCTTTTCAGTTGGTATCAGAGCTATTCTCTTTGGTCCTAGTTGTTGGATAGGGATTTTGTGTACTAATCTTAGGTTGAGTGGGAGTCCGTGCAGAGTATTCTGGAATCTTGCAGGAATGAGATGGCAGGCACATCCAAAAGAATAGAGATGAGGATGTTTAATGACACAAATGTTGAGTTATGGAAACTTAAGTTGGAGTGTTGTGGAGTTGATCATGAGATTACATTTAGTATGTTATTGATTTGGAGCTCCTGTTTGATAGTATGCAATAACCCTGATGCATGGTGGTTATGTTCCATCATTCTATGGTCATTTGCAGCAAAGTATTCATGTTGGGTGTTCGTTCTTGGCTCCCTGATCACATAGAGAAACTTGGGTTGTCATGACTGTGGTTTGATGTGCTTATGTTGGGTGCTTGGTTTTAGTCCCTGGCATTGGAAGACATTGTCTTTTTAACCTCAAATGCATGTAGGCTATGGAGTTAATCCTTGGATGGTTTGAAAGCTTTTGGAATAGCCTAGCTCCTTCGTATGCTTGTACATGGTGATGGTTGTGGAGTTGGCCTACAAGTGGGCCTGAAGTTCCTGGACCTCTATTTCATTTAGTTGGCTATACTTGCATGTCTCAATTTCATATTGTTTTGATCTTAGGGTTTTGTAGATGTTCTGTTTCAAAAATCTATGGTTATGCTTATCTATGTTATTCCATTATTCTGGTTGAACTATATTGGTGATTTTCAGACTGGTGTGTTTTCTAGATGATAAGTGGATGTGGATTTGCATGTATGTCAGAGACATGGTGGTTTTGTAGGTTTTACATGGTTAATCAAAACTTGTGGTTTTGTAGATCTACAGATAAACTAATTTTTATATTATGATTCCTTGAGAATGTTTATGGATGTAAGATAGTTGCAGATTTGAATGTATGCTTCGTGCATAATGTGAGGAGGTTTGTATCTTTCTCAGTGTTGAGATGTTGGTATGTGATTTATCACTCATTATTTCTACAGCATAATGCTTGATTAGTTCCTTGACTACAATCACTCGTTTGTGGACTTGTTGGCAAATTAGATCTAGAATTGATTTGATGATTGAGTCTTGAAGTCTACAGATTATCTTCTTTGGTATCTCAATTTGTAGGTTACTAATGTAACGATGAGTTTGCATGTTACATTTGTTTCGGATCTTTGAGTTATGTATTTTGTGGAATAACTACCCATTAGCTGCAGTGGGATGACTCAAATGTTGAGTGTCTTTATCCACAAGATTGATTCAGTGTTTATGCAGACTTTGTTAGTTGGCCTTGTATGTGGTCATTTGTGCATTGGTATATTGCATTGGGATGAGAGGATGGATGATTAGAGTACCTGGATAGTTGGTTATTGGGACTTATAGCATGTTTATCATGATGTCATGGATATCTTGGTTACACAGTTTAGTGTGAGCTTTTGACATTGATGGTTTTATTTTCTTGACTTGGAGATCTTGGTTCTATTTTATTCTTTTGTGTTGATGATATTGCACAGGACAATTGTTAGATTGTGTTAGAGCCATGGATGATCTTCATTGAGAGGATGGTTATCATGATGCCTTGATAAGCTCAGTATCATAGTTTCAATGGGAGCTTTGGCAGTGATGTTGGATTCATCATAAGTGATGGATGATCTTCTGTAGTGGATATTGGTGTCATGGAGGAGATCTTGGTTTTGAGAGTTCTTTGACATCTTCAATTTTATCGTCAGGAGATGGTTATCTTCATATGTTTTGAGATTTTGACATCTTGATTGAGGTGTCAGGTTTATGATTTGTCAATATGACATGTTTATCCTTTGATTAGAGATGTTGTTACTATGTCATGATGTACTCTTGATGCTAGCTTAAAGTTTTGGCAAGATATATGTTCTCTTGAGATAGGATGTATGCATCATTGTATGCCTTGGTGTATGTGATCTTCTTACAAGGAGATGGTTAGATCATAATGTCATGATGGGCTTCTTGATCATGCAAATGTGCAGTGAGAGTTCTAACAGTGATCTTGTCTATTCTCTTTGGTTTTGAGTATTAATCATTTGCTTGAAGCTTCATGATTTTGCAGGATGCATTTGAAGTTGGCATGTATAGGTTGATGGATGCTCATTGATACTAGAGAGACTTGAGGTGAGGCTAAAGATCTCTTGTTGAAAGGATCGTGTGTTGAAATGGTGTAATTTTTTAGCAGAAAGACCAAGGAGCCTTCACTTGTTATGGACATGAGTTCATATTTGAACTTGAGAGGAGATTGTTCTTGGAGAGAGTATATGAGACTCGGTGTATCTCAGTGGATCATTCTCATTCCCCACTCTTAGTTCACTTAGCAAAAAATGTTCTGATATGTATTGCCAGGTTATTTCAGATTCATTTATTTTATGCTTTTATTTCTCATAGATATGAATCTTGAGCTACAAGTTATTAGTTCTAGAGGTTTCATTTGAGGGTTGTTAGCATGGTTATCTACTTGATTTGTATGGTTTAATTTATGATGTTCATTTATGAGGAGTTTAGGAGATGTGATTGGGCTTATTCCCTATTATGGAATGGTTATGAGTTTGATTTCCCTTGTTTAGAGAGGCTTACATCCATGTTGATGTTTATTTGATCTTATGAGATTGAATGGTTGGGTGTTGTTAAGGCTTTTTAGTTGGGGTTTTAGTGAAGGAGATCATACTTGGCACAGCTTAGCACTTGGTGATGTTGGCAGAAAGACATGTTATGGTTTGCAGTTTCTCTTTATGTTCTCATTCTTCTTCCTAGAGGTTCTTATTTATCTAGTATGATCAATAGGTTTGTCGTCATCTACTATTGTTGTACTTTATTATTTTTTAGCAACAGTATGTGTTCTTTTTTAGATGTGGACTTGGGAGAAGTAGAGGAGATCAGAGGTGAGAGAATGAGTAAAAAACTATTTGTGGAAGTATGCTCTATTTTGCAACAATTGGTTGTAGTTTGCAAATCATTCTAATTGTTCTTTGTATTATATGTTTGTATTATAAGCCACTTTTATGTAAGTGCTGATTAGTAGACTTTGAGTTACTTCAGTTGGCATTACTCATGTAGTTTGATTCCTAGGATGTATGTATATCTTTGGTAGATGGATTTTCATTAGACTGCAGTATTAAAGGTCTTCATATTTTTTGCACATCAATGGTTATTGGTATGTGTGTTATCATGGGAGATGATAATTTTGAGTAGGACAGTGGATTATACAGGGATGAGAGTTGCAATATGGCCTGAATATGTCATGTGCAAAAGTTCTATCAATGGTGGTTATTTAGTTGGATGTAAACAACTAGCTGTGGTTGTTGTTCTAACTATTTTGGAGCTTATGTGCTCGATCTTGTTTTGAAGATGTTTGGACTTCAAAGTTATGTTCTGTTAACCAGTTTGAAGTTGGATACATTGGTGTGTCTATGTGGCATTTAGTGTTTCATCATATTTTTGGTATTCTAATCTTTTGTCATGTTGGTGATCACTTGGAAGATGTTACAGGTGCTTCTGTAAAGCTAGTGGGCATAGTTGAGTTCAGTTGAGAGGAAAAATTTGTACTTGGCAGCTACTCATGCTTGCAAGGAAGCCATTTGGCTTAAGAGATTTTGTGTTCAGATATTGGTGTTGGTGCAGAACAGTTTACTATCTGTTGTGATAGTCAAAGTGTGATGTTGCAGATGCATTAATGAAACCAGTGGGCACATAGAAGTTCAGATGGTGTTTGGAGTCTATCGGCCTTTCGGCCTATAGCTGTTAAATCTTGTTTTTCTATTGGCTCTTACAAGGTGTTCGACAAGTGGGAGAATGTTGGGAATTAAGGTGTCTCAACCTTGTAAATTCCTTGCACTTATTATTGTAATGTAATTTATTTACTTAGCCTATGTTGTAATTTTGTTGCACATCCTATTTTTTCATCTAGTGTGAAGTGGCACGATGAGTTGTCACTCCACTTATAAGGTGACTAGGATGGTCAACTCACTCCATGTGGAGATAGGCGTCCCTTTTGTGTGGTAGAGGTTTTCTACCATGTGTTGGTATCTTGACTAGTGTGTAAGTGAATCTTGATCGAAACGGTTATGACAGATTACTATGATAGTTTTATGACATGTAAGAGTCAGAAATAGAAGGTTCTATGACAAGTGAAGACATGTGTCACAAGGCATCTTGGAAGAAGGCATCTTTGGGCACCCCAAGGAGGGTTTTGTCATGTTGTAAGAGAATATGCTATTTATAGCCTATTTATGATAGATTTTCTTACAGTTGTAAGTTATGACAACTATGACAGATTCTATGATAGCCGGTTGGTGCATAAGAGCATCTGTCATTGCCCAAATTGGAAATAGGCAACCATATTGGGATGTGGTGATATGAAAAGTGTCTTGACCATGCTACAGTTTTGGACAAGTGTCCCTAGGTGTGGGTTTTGGTCCATGAGGCCAAGTTGGACACTCATTCCAAGATATGTTCAGTTTTGCCTTGAAAACTTCAATATAAATAGGTGCTTGGAGAGGAGAAACAAGAGCTGATTAACAAGTGTTGTTATGCTACTAGATTGACTCCAGATATGAGTGTTGAAGACTCCTAAGAGCTTGCATTGCAAGTGTATTGTAAACCATTATAGTTTTGATAATACATTGTGCAGGTTTTAGAGTGGGGTTTTTTACCTGATAAGGGTTTTCCCCACATATATCTTGTGTCTCTCTTCTTCTGTCTTACATTCTTATGTTGTACATTGCTACAATATCTCTTTTGTTGTGTTAAACATTTTGTAATTGTAAAGGTTAAAATGAATTTGTACTCTCCTCCCCTCATTATATTAGTGTAGGAAGCGATTTCTACACACCTTGCTTCCTTTTCAGATAAGGCATTTAACATAGCATCTCTAGCTTTTCCATTTAACTCATATTGTTTGACTTCATCTTCAAATGATGGACCATTTTGAGGAATAGTATACTTTGTATCTGTCATCTTCCAAATATTATAACCAGGAGAAATGAGATGAATTTTCATTCGTACCTTCCAGAGAGCATAATCTATTTCATCAAACTGTGGAGACTCCTTCTTGTGCACCATCTCGGATCTACCTCAAGCTATTAGGCTTTCTTCCAAGGAACCCTCGCTCTGATACTAATTGTTGAAATGCATAAGACAACTAAGAGGGGGTGTGAATTAGTTGTAACCAAAACTTAACTTCTTTCAAACATCAACACATCAACCACTTAATCACTATTATTATGATTTAAGCATGAAAGCATGAAATCAAAAACTTAAACACATTCACAGATGAGACACCAGATTTTTACGTGGAAAACCCAATAAGGGAAAAACCACGGTGAGGATTAACTCACAATATAAATGATATATCAAAATTTACAACAAGGCTCACTACCTTAGGGCTCACTGCCCAGAATGTTCACTGCAAAATAAGGGGCTCACTGCCAAAAGTTGGTGAACTGAGATAGTAGCATCTACACCATGCCAAGGTTCAGTTCCATTGAAGCGCATTGATTCTTCTTCTTTTCTATCTTCTTCTCATAAACACAGTTATCCTCACATCATCACAACATCATACTTTATTTATGACTTCATTACATGTATTTATATAATTCATCAACCTTGGAATGTACATCAAGGTCAGCATTACAATCATCAACCATTGGAACAATCTCCAAGGTCAGCATACATACATATATTAGAATAGGTTTGGATAGGTAAATAGATTTGTGAAGGAAAAGAATGAATGTGGACCACACCACACCTTAGTTGGGACTCAAATGCAATATTCCACACAACAATACACTTTCACAAACTCCAAAGCATAATCGCAAGTAGTGAAAACAACCAAGTCGGCTAGAATTGGTGTCAACACTAAGACCTTTAGGAACACGCTTCAACCACAATCTGAATTGCACTTTGCGGACCAATCAAAAAGTAGGAACATGATCTAGAGACACCCACAAGCATGTTACAATCACCAAGAACTTTTGCACAACCCCCAAACACTCTATCCAAAAGATTCTTCAAACTGGACCACTTAAACATTACTGTCAACCACTGTCATAAAGGAAAGATCACTTGCAGAACACCAAATCTTGAGCCATTTCAACTGAAGGCACATAACATCATCCCAAACTTAATTCTAGAACCACAAACCATAAAACTTAAATGTGGAGAAATGCGGAGCAGAATACATTCTCCCTATCACCATTGAATACTCAAAAAAATAGTTTTTACTCTCATGAATGGAACTCACTCAAATATTCACACCAAAGGCTCAAAATTGAAACATAGCAACTACAAAGATCCCTTAACATAACTTCCAAACTGCAAACAAAGATATTCAATCTATATGATATGTAGAGCAAAACACCGCACTATTTTGGGAGATAAAACAAATTTGCAATTACACTAACTTCTCAAACACTTGCTCAAACTTATCCAAATAACTTCCTTATATGCTGACCTTAGGTGTTGACATCAATGATAACACTTACTGCTCATACTTGCAACACTACCTCTATTATTGGATATTTTATTTGTCGAACTTGAAAATGACACTATGAGATATAGACTCATACATGCCATGATGCTTGTACATGTATGGTTGTCCCAACAATACACCACACACATCTAGAGGTGATACATCACATATTACTTCATCTCTAAATGATTTGATGGAATACGACAACATTGTCTACAAGTACCTAAATATCTCCCCAAGCTCACTCATCCTATGGAGTATGGTTGTGGATGAATTCTTGCCTATAGGTTCAATCTCTTGATAGTTTTAGTAGAGATCAAATTCTTCTAACTCCCACTATCAACAATAAGTGTGATCCCTTACCATTTACCCACATCTATGAGTGGAATAAGCATTTCCCATCCTTGTGGGGTAGTACTTTGGTAGTAGGAACTATTGCACATGGATTTACTTCAATTATTTGATCATCATCCTTATGCTCAAAAGGATTTGTACTAAGTGAATCAAAATCTACCTTCAATTCTTTTGTTCCAATTATCAAAGCCTTGGTGGATTTACAAGCATAAGAAAGAGGCCACATCTCATGTGGGATGCAAAAATCTAATGATAGAATATGATGAGGTTCCTAGAAGAAAGACAAGGAGTGTCATTACAATAGCACAGTAGCCATGCAAAGTGTTTAGTAGAATTCCCACCTCACATGAGGCTACTCAACGACATTCACTAACTTCCATCAGTTGTGACATGTCCTATACATCCACTAGTCATTTGAAATGTGGTGTAGAAATCTCATTTAAGCACATGGTTAAATTATGCCCAATGTTATTTAAATGTTCACTTAGTTAAACTCTCACCAAGCTCTAATCCACAAATTTTGAATTTGGGTAAGCAATGACAAGCCACTCCTCCTCTACCCTACACCTCAATCCTAAGGGTCCAATGTGCCAAATGTACAATTTGGAAGTGGCACAAAAAACAATACAAAATTAATTTCAATATAATGTCAAAGGATGAAAAATTCCAAAATATTAGGGAGCCTAATATTCCTACAAAATTAAAAAAAAATTATGGCCTAAAATGCAATATTCATTCATTTATAAAATACTAAAAACTATAAAATATCTCAATTCATCCATTAATTGATTTGGTTTCAACCTTGAATTTCTAACTTCTAAAGTACAAGGAATTTTCAAATTTTAAACATACCCTCTTATGTCTAACATGCACAACAACAACCTTCTTAAATAAAATTTGGAAAAGGGGATTCCAATAAAATCTTGCCATGATCATAGCTCTATTTTTCACATTTAAAAAAATTTAAAACATACAATTTCCTATGGATTTAAACCAAATTAAATTCCTACAATGTATAGGCCATATGCATCCACCTATAGTGGGCATGGAAATGAAAGAAAAAAAATTGAAAGCAATTAAAAATGAGGGAAATACCTTCCCAATACAAGATTTGAGAAATGGAAGAATGCTCTTGAAAAATAATTCCCTCCACAATCCTTTGTCACACAATACACACAATATTTTTCAAGAAAAACCCAATCCAAGTAAATCCCAATTATTTCCCTTCAATTTTTCCAAAATAAAATTCTCATGGAACCAAGGGAGGGTTTTGAACAAACTATGCAAAAATGATTTCAAAACAAGTCTATTTCCTTTTTATGCATTGTCAAAAGCCCTTATTCTTTTTTTTTCTCTTTTTCTTAATATTCAAGAAAAGCTTTTTGAAAGAAAATAACATAGGAAAATTTTATAACTTAAAACAATAGATCTAATTCATTTCTTTCATCCAATGAATAAACTATTTAGCACAATCACAATTTTAAGTTAATTTACTCTTAATAAGGCAATACAAAATTTAATATAAATGGAAATATAACCCATTAGCAATTATTTTCTTTTCTAAGTATTATTAAATATGTCTAATTCCTTCCACAAGGAATAAAATAATGAACTAAACATTTTTCACTAGAGTGCAATGATTCTTTATCTCTACGAAGCATTAAATATTTCTCAAACATGATAATGCAGATTTCAAAATAATTAAAATGCAATGTGTTCTCACTTTATGGGTTTACACATAACATATGGATTTTAGATTGCTATTGATTCATATGTAAATTCACACAAGGACACACACAATTCATCTCTTACTCAAATTGAGTGAGATGAAGGTTAAAAAATAAGTTTTACCCAATGCAAACATCTCCAATATAACTATTGTTGGAGAAATCTAGTACCTACACACTCAGGGGAAACATTAGGCATACCTACACCATATAAAATAGTTGAAGAAAAACATAAACACCCAATGTGTCATAGTATCATATGAATCAACTAAGCATCACATCTAGTAGGAATCATTAAAAATGAACATTACCTAGTCATAGAGGTGCAATAAACAATAGTAACCCAAAATACAAATACAAATATAATAATTGCATCTATATAATATATAATGAAAATAGTGAAATGGAAGCATTGTAAGAATCCAAACATATAAAGACATAACATATGCATCCATAGTACGTAGTCAGAAGTCTAGATGCCAAGATAAGAACCTCATTGAGAACACATTGATGGCATAGTAAGAACATCACAACAAAAGCATCTAAAGTACACAATCAAAACACCTAGATGGTACATCAGGACTTATAAGAAAGTTTGGTGCAACAAATCACAACACATGTATCTCACAATACACTATCAAAACACTTGATAAAGCATATAACATATAAATCGAGAAGCACAAAAGGAAACACACTAGTGGGAATTACAAGCTAACATTAAGTAGAATGGATTATGTAACAATGGAGGTAGGTGCATAGGTAGGTGTAATAAACAAGTGGAAAAAATGAATACATAAGTGTGTGTATACAAATGGATAGGGTAGGGAGAAATGACTATCCTAGGATATATTTATGCATGGATGGATAAAGAGGATAGGGAAATGAACCCAGACTTCACATATTTTTTGTCATTTGTCATTATGTATGTGTATTAAGACATTACCTCAGAATGAGCACAAAACTAAATGGGAAATGGCATAGGTATACAAATTTCACCATTACATTTTTTCCCCACTTTTAGGTGCATGTGACTCCTAAATGATTATGTATCTCAAGGTATGCAACACTCACAAACATGCATGTAAAGTAAATATTCAAACACTCAAAGTATGTCACCATGGAATCCATATAAAGTAATGGACCCTACAAGGATATGATGTGTGTTCTCCTTTTGTGTATGTTTTTTTCTATAAAATGGATCTTTATAAGCACCTATGTCTTTCTACATATCTAAACATAGGAATGTTGGTGGTAGGATATGCATGCCCTGACCCCTCCCCCGAACAACTAGTTATATCCATAGGATAGAAGGAGTTCATAGAAGAGTAGAAAATAGTACATGAAAAGTAAACATAATCTAAGCATGTAAGATCATATAACCGTGTAAGGATCTAATCATGTAATCATATAAAGCATCAAATAATAAAGTAAAGTGAGAATATAGGTATAAATGTAAATGATTTATCATGTAGGCACATCATAGACTAGAGATAAAATCAGTGAATGTTACCCTTGGTATGAGCAATAGAATGCTAGTACATCCCTCAATGGCCTAGTAAATCCTATTTAAGTATATTATGTACTAGGATAGGCATATTCCCCCTAATGTGGCATCCATAACCATGAGCACACACATTTTAGTAAGGTATTTAGTCCCTAGTAGTATATAATTGAAACCATGGACATGGGCCTTGTTGGGACCTAAAATTTCATACCAAATTTTGCAAAACAGTTAGGTTCCCATAGTAAAAAATTGATAACAACACTCAGAAATGTACCTGTACAATTTGGCCCATTAACCTATTTTGGAGGATTTAAAAAAAAAACATTCAGTTTTAGGTAGAGATCAACAATTGATTTAACAATTAGAAGTGTTCAGATTGATTTGCATAGCAAATTCTCTGGGCTTATACCCATGAATACCTAATGTAACATGGTTCAAGTGAAGGCTTACAAATGCTATAAAGAAATGAAAGCTGGAGGATTTTTTCTCTGGAGCCAGAAGTAGACAAGTTGTTTGAATCCGGATTGTAGGCAGAAAATATGCACCTTTGCAACTACATTAGAATATTTCCGAGGAGCGGAGAGAGAGAAGACGATATAATAATACACTGCATAAAAATGTTTAATGGAATATGAAAACTCTAAATATAGAATGCATCTTCAATATCAAACACAACAAAGAAATGAAAAATCACTCGATTAAGAGACTGAGAGAAGTATCAGATTTGGGGATAAAACTAAAAGATATATGTTTTTTGATCTACTGCTATCACCACTCTTAGTTTGGCCTAAGTTTAGTGTTACAATTGCATGCATTGTTGGTTCTCTTTTTCCTCTGAAGATATGCTTCTCGTCTGTGTCACATTAAGGCAACCAAGAATAAGAACTAATTGTTTCTGGCCTAAATGTGAAAGACATAGCATGTTGTAAAGTGCAGTCTCCTCCACTATGCTGCCTAAAGTATGAATCTAATTTGAGTATCTCAAATACACAAGAGAGATGAATGCAATTAGGGAAGAATCTATGGGCTTGAATCCTATTATAAATAAAAGACAAACTGATATAGAAAGTTATGTTAAATGGTCAGGGTCAGTCTTCTACCCAAGCATTTATTGACACAAGTGTTGGAGACAGTGCTATATAAACAACCAGTAGGAGGCAATTCAGAGATTTATTTAGGGTACCAGTGCTGATGGAGCTCTAGTGGTACCAATATCTATACAACTAAAATACAATATCGATGTTGTATGTGAATACATAACAAACAAGATTCATATTTTTGAGTGAAATTTTGTTGCCCCACCCAACATGAATGTAATTAGATCATTTGATGTGAATAAACCTAGTGCTAAAGTTGATGAAATAAAAGGTAGTGTTGCTGGTGAAAGTAAACTGATGGGTGTTTTGAAGATAAAAAAAATAAAAAATAAAGTTCATCCTGGCATTGTAGTCAAAGATGAGAGTGGCAATATCAAGTGTACATCTATCTTTTAGAGAATAATTTCACTTTATGCTAAGCAAAATGAGTTACAGTTCGCTACTCTAGGAGGCCTTATTGGTGTAAGGATGACTGATAAATTTTCATAGCTTCATCAATGGCAAAGTATTCATCTATTCAGAAACTGCGCTAGATGTTTGATAGTTCATACCAACTTCTATTCTATACCAGTCATGGAAATGTGGATGGCTTGATTGAAGAACTGAAGGGTGGAGTTTCCCCAAATTTAGCTGACTACAACAAGAGAACAACTTTGCATTTACCAACTTGTGAAGGGCGTACTGATATTGTCAAGATCCTTCTAGACTACAAGGCTAATGTCAACCTTTAGGATTGATGGGGAAGCACTCCACTATCAGATGCTTGCCAATATAGCCACAAGGACATTTGCGATATACTTAAAGTATGTGGGGGATTGGAATTGCCTCTGTACCAGAATGAAATTGACCATAATAAAATGTCCTTAAAGAATTGAAAACAAAGGTGGAGCTATCCAACCCAAATACAAAGCTTCGATTACTTGAGATTTTTACCACAAAACTTGTAAGGTTTTTTTCCACAGCATAAAAAGATTGAGAATATAAATGATCAGTATTGGGCTCTAAGGGCAGAGGAGATTCCAGAAGAGAAAAAAATTTGGGTCCTTATAACTGATTAATCCATGTTTATCATTTCACAAAAGATGCGTCCTAGAATCACATGGTCTAAAATTTTGGAGAGCCTTTATTTCTACTTATCCACGAAGGTGAGACTCTAGCAGAAATTATACAATGAATCCAGAAGAAGCTCCAGGTGTTTGACGATGAATTTGCCAAGTGAAAGTTCATATTCCTCTCCTTATGTCTTATTGATTATCCTCAAAATACAGATGTTGTTTCAAGTTTCTTTCAGAAGAGAGATGTTTATGAAGCTCTTGAACAAATTAGGGCAAAACGATGAAAAACTCATCAGCAAAAGCAAGCTAGTCGTAGCGAAATTTTCAAATCACACCGAGCTCGTGCGTCGTACCGATGGATACTTTTTCGAGGAGAAACATACATACTTTCACCGATAAAACAAGATAACAATTGTGTCAGAGAGACATGTATGATCGGAGTGGGTTCTTCATATCTTTCTAACTATGTGGGTTACTTTGATAAGGAAGACTAGAAAAGTTTTCAAGGAAAGTCCCACCGACTTATCCCAACGGAACAAAGTGATAGAGGAAACATGTCAGGGAGACTAAATATATCAAGAAGAGCATGTTAAAAGTCTCTTCGAAAACTAGTTAGAGCAACAAACAAAGTATAAATATTATCAAAGGGAGGTAAAAGTTGCAAATAAAGGTTAAGTAAAATATAAGGCAGGTTTCATATTTTCATGAAAGAATAATGAAGTGAGAACTATTTTCCCGAAAAAAGAGCAAGTGCGGATTTTAATGAGAAAAGTGAAATTATTTTGGAAAAGATTAACTAAACGCCAGGTAATTATTTTACTTAATGAAATACTTTCACCGGAGGGGCAATCATTTTCACCCAAAGTGTATATTTTTGCCCAATAAAAGTGAAAACATACATAAGTGAATATAATTGAGAAATGAAGTAAAGGTTAAAGCATTAAGAAATACTTTATTAAGTAAAAGACAAATAAGGCGGGTTAAATATTTTGTTATTGAAGATAATCAAAACAATGAAAGGTTGCACCTGAGAAGAATGCTGAATGAAAGGTCACAACCCTAAAAATATGCAATATATATGCCAGATGAAATCAAATGAAGGAGAAAAAATAATCATTAGTAGTAGTAGATAGACTCATCCGTTCAGTGATAATGTCCATATATCACCTTTCACTCATCCGCTCCCATTTCAAAAACTTCTGCTATTAATGTATAAATTTTAAGTATAATCAATGGAGAAGACTGTTTTTAAATGGTGATCTATTTTTAGTGTTCAATTGTTGTGTTGATTTTCATGATTATATGTTGTTGTGTTGTCTCCAAAGTGGTTCTCTTAAGTTATTCAAATTTACATAATTTGTCAAGACACATTTGTTGTTCGTGTGTGGTTATCTTGATTGGTTTCTGGTTGGAGTGAACTAAATATCCTTTCAAATAATCCATTTTGATTGGTTCCTGCCAAGGATTAAAATCCTTTTAAAATGATTATTGTGATTGGTTTCCCTCAGGCTAAGAATTAAAATTCCTTTCATGAGATCACAGTAATTTAGGAGAATATCACTGGGATTATTAAATAAGAGTACAATAACTTACAAACCTACATGTTTGTACAAGGTGCAAACATTCCAAGTGCCCAACAAGTTAGAGTTAAGATGCAAAGTAGATCCACCTATCCTACACATCTATCTCCAAAATCATCATCCATCCATTGACTCCATCCACCCAATAGATTAGGCACTAGTCAAATTCAACACATTTTTATACAAATCCAATCCACACTCTTGATACTTCAAGCACTTTCATTAGGAACTAGTTAGTAAGCTCTGCATTTAGCTTACACCTATGTGCCATAGTGAGTAAATTGCCCAAATTTGAATCCATTTAGATTTTCAAATCTGCTTTATCATTCAGGTACACTCGCCTAGGCCTGGCAGAGCCTAAAGAGTAGGGGGTTTCCAATTGCATAAACCATGTTTCGTTAGCCAAAAACGTATTAAGAGATTGGCACCCTCTTATTATTTAATGACCTGCATTTTTGAGACCTAACAGAAATGACGACTATGCTAGGGAGTAATTCAAAAATCTGGTTGAAGACCATCTTATTACAGAATCATTGAAGTTTTGAATTCAAACATAAAGTGGTAACTCTACTGGCAAGGACCCGGAAAGATTAAATCATTCCTCTTTTTGACAAGAGGTTGCGACTCTGAAAACAAAATTGATGAAAAATGCAAAAGACATCTTGGAACTACAATAAAATCATAGACTGAAACATGTATGACAAATTTTCTTTGTCCTATACACATTATGGTACAATTGGGAATTCTGGTAATGAAAGTAGTACACATCATATACAACAGGACAATTTTTATAGCTACCAAGATCATGAATGCAATCAGTATCCTAAGCATTATCAATATCAATACCAAGCTGTGTAGCAGAATGTCATCCCTCATGGAAATGTTGATCAGAATCTGCAGCAAGAAGTATATCAGGAGTAGTTATGTAATCAGATGAAGACAAGGGGGTCATTTTGTCCTGAAATATACAAACCATTTGATTTCAGAAACATTCATGGTTATCCACATCCTATCCCTTTGAATGTAAAAAAGATTTTACCAAAATTTCAGGGATATGAATCGGCAGTGATGCACTTACAGGAATTCATTGATTTAATGGTGACTCATCAAATCAGTGAAGAGGATGTTATTATGAAACTCTTTGTGAGAACATTGGAAGATATTGCTGAATATTGGTTTTCCAACTTGGCTACGCATTCCATAGCTTCATGGGATGGACTTGCAAGTAGATTCATGCAGCAGTTTGAGGACAAAAATGATGAGCATGCACATATTCAAGAAAGAGGTCAAGATCTTCTAGATGTATTTTTTGGCATAAGGAGATATAAAGGAGAATCTGTATGCTCCCTACTCGACAGAATGATGGATACCTATTGGAAAATACCTTTTAATCTGCAGCCTGATGAGTCCATGTTCATTGAGCAGTTCATGAGAATATATGACCCTAATTTAGTTCATTGTCCTGAACCATTGTAGCCAACTACTTTTGGGTAGCTGTGGTTATGGGTTTGTGATATAGAAGTATTCAAGCATAGGGATGCTATCAATAATGATGATGAATATGGAGAAACTGATCAAATAATGCAACCAGTAAATGAGACATGTGCAAGTGAAAATTTCAGTGATGATATCTCAGATTTAAATGAGGATGAAGTTTTAAAATACCAATTCTTCACCCGGGATCATGATTGTAATCATGAGGATTTTGTACAGGACTTTGAGCCCCAACATATTCAAAAAAATGAGAGTAGTCTTCAAAATGTGGATGTTCCTTTTGTCCCAGCCCACCCACCTCAATACCTGAATCAACAGTTTGAGGAAGAAGAAGTGTGCACATCTAAAGATGATTTTTTAGATTTATTCGAACACATTATATGATCAAATAACAAAAGAAGAACAAATGACATTTTGCCAAGGCGTACCAGAACAAGAGTTTAATGTGTTCTCAAATCCATGTTATGATGAGGATGAAACATTTTCAGATAGTCAGAGTGATGCACCAATTCATGAAGAAAATGAATATGCTGATATACATAATGATGAGTCCATAAATAAGAGGAAATCAAATGATGGAATGAACAATATGAATAACTATGAATGTCTTTTGCCCAGTTTGCATCAAAGGTCCTATGATGGTTGCAATTTTTTTATACAAACTTTTGATGATCTTGGCTACGTAATGGATGTTGTTATATGGAGCCTAATCAGAATCGGAGGTTAAATTTACCCCACTTTTATCAGCACAGTTTCCCCCCAAATTATTTAATAGGGTCAAGGGGCAGCGCCCCTTGCGGGGGTTTTGGGGTAGCACCCCCAAGATGGGGTCAAGGGGCAGCGCCCCTTGCGAGGTCCAGGGACAGGGCCCCTAGCATGCTCCCTATCACGATATAGGGTAGGGTCGAGAGGCAACACCCCCAAAACCTCAAATAGTTTTTTAACTATTTTATAAAGGCATCGAGTGTTATTTTTCTATTGGCCGACATAAAAAAACCCTATTTTGTAACCGACATAAGGCTTGATAAAAGAGGCTAAGGGTTAGGGTTTCTAATGATGTATTGTAGCATTTTGTAGTGGTATTGAGTTGCAAGGATCTTGCTGGTTGTAATCAGTTTGATTTACTAGATAATAATATTGGACTCTCTGTTGGTGGATGTAGCTCGAGTTTGGGTGAACCACACTAAAATTGTCTCTCGTTGTTATTATTTCTGTGTATTTTTCATTCCTCTATTTAATCTTTATTTGCATTTAATTGATATCTTTTTCTAGCTAACCCTAACAATGGACAATGAATGTTCTTAGTTTTCATCCCAGCTAAGAGATTATTCCATGATACATGATAGTGACCAGAATGAGGATTTAATAAATTTCTTCAAGTGGAATATGATGAAATCATATCATAATAAAGTGTATGATAGAGGAAAATATGGGATTTTCTTTTTAGGAGCCTTGTGCCATCAGCCATGGTGTGGTCCTTCAAAACATATCAATTTCGAGTAAAAAGGAAGATTATACTCTATTGCCCAATGGGGAAGGCACTGGTCTGCTCCCCAGAGATCTAGGATCTTGCTATGCCCACAAGGGGCATACATCCTCAAACAAAGCCACTGTTGGGACCTAAATTTTCATACCAAATTTTGCAAAAAATTTAGGTTACCATAGTAAAAAATTGATAACAGCACTCAAAAATGTACCTGTACAATCTGTCCCATTGACCTATTTTGGAGGATTTAAAAAAAAATATTTAGTTTTAGGCAGAGATCAACAATTGATTTAACAATACCCCACACATTAGAAGTGTTCGAATTGATTTGCATAGAAAATTCTCTGGGCTTATACCCCTGAATACTTAATGTAACATGGTTCAAGTGAAGACTTACAAATGCTATAAAGAAATGAAATCCAGAGGATTTTTCTCTGGAGCCAGAAGCAGACAAGTTGTTTGAATCTAGATTGCAAGCAAAAAATATGCACCTCTGCAACTACATCAGAATATTTCAAAGAAGGGGAGAGAGAGAAGATGATATAATAATACACTGCATAAAAATGTTTAATGGAATATAGAAAACTCTAAATACAAAATGCATCTTCAATATCAAACACAGCAAAGAAATGACAAATCACTTGATTAAGAAACTGAGAGAAGTATCAGATTTAGGGATAAAACTTAAAGATATATGTTTTTTGATCTACCACTATCACCACTCTCAGTTTGGCCTGAGTTTAGTGTTACAATTGCATGCATTGTTGGTTCTCCTTTTCCTCTGAAGATATGCTTCCGGTCTGTGTCACATTAAGGTAGCCAAGAATAAGAACTAATTATTTTTGGCCTCTATGTGAAAGACATAGCATGTTGTAAAGTGCAGTCTCCTCCACTATGTTGCCTAAAGTATGAATCTAATTTGAGTATCTCAAATACACAAGAGAGATGGATGCAATTAGGGAAGAATCTATGGGCTTGAATCCTATTATAAATAAAAGACAAACTGATATAGAAAGTTATGTTAAATGGTCAGGGTCAGTCTTCTACCCAAGCATTTATTAACACAGCAAGTGTGGGAGACAGTGCTATATAAACAACCAGCATGAGGCAATTCAAAGATTTATTTAGGGTACCAGTGCTAATGGAGCTCCAGTGGTACTAATATCTGCACAACTAAAATACAATATCGATGTTGTATGTGAAAACATAACAAACAAGATTCATATTTCTGAGTGAAATTTTGTTGCCCCACCCAACATGAATGTAATCAGATCATTTGATGTGAATAAACCTGGTGCTGAAGTTGATGAAATAAAAGGTAGTGTTGCTGGTGAAAGTATATTGAGGGGTGTTTTGAAGATTAAAAAAAAATTAAAGTCCGTCCTGGCATTGTAGTCAAAGATGAGAGTGGCAATATCAAGTGTACACCTATCTTTTCGAGAATAATTTCACTTTATGCTGAGCAAAATGAGTTGCAGTTCTCTACTCCAAGAGGCCTTATTGGTGTAAGGACGACTGATAGATTTTCATAGCTTCATCAATGGAAAGTATTCATCTATTCAGAAACTGCACTACATGTCTGTTAGTTCATACCAACTCCTATTCTATGCTAGTCATGGAAATGTGGATGGCTTGATTGAAGAACTGAAGGGTGGAGTTTCCCCAAATTTAGCTGACTACGACAAGAGAACAACTTTGCATTTAGAAACTTGTGAAGCGCATACTGATATTGTCAAGATCCTTCTAGACTACAAGGTTAATGTCAACCTTCAGGATTGATGGGGAAGCACTCCACTATTAGATGCTCACCGATATAGCCACAAGGACATTTGTGATATACTTAAAGCATGTGGGGGGTTGGAATTGCCTCTATACCAAAATGAAATTAACCATAATAAAATGTCCTTAAAGAATTGAAAACAAAGGTGGAGCTATCCAACCCAAATACAAAGCTTCAGTTACTTGAGATTTTTACCACAAAACTTGCAAGGTTTTTTCCACAGCATGAAAAGATTGAGAATATAAATGATCAGTATTGGACTCTAAGGGTAGAGGAGATTCCAGAAGAGAAAAAAATTTGGGTCCTTATAACCGATTAATCCATGTTTATCATTTCACAAAAGATGCGTCCTAGAATCAAATGGTCTAAAATTTTGGAGAGCCTTTATTACTGCTTATCCATGAAGGTGAGACTCTAGCAGAAATTAAACAATGAATCCAGAAGAAGCTCCAGGTGTTTGACAATGAATTTGCCAAGTGAAAGTTCATATTCCTCTCCTTAGGTTTGACTGATTATCCTCGAGATACAAATATTGTTTCAAGTCACTTTTAGTGGAGAGATGTTTATGAAGCTCTAGAACAAATTAGGGCAAAATGATGAAAAACTCATTGGCAAAAGCAAGCTAGTCGTAGCAAAATTTTCAAATCACACCGAGCTTGTGTGTCATGCCGATGGATACCTTTTCGAAGAGAAACATACATACTTTCACTGATAAAATAGGATAACAATTGTGTCGAAGAGACATGTATGATCGGAGTGGGTTCTTCAGATCTTTCCGACTATGTGGGTTACTCCGATAAGGAAGACCAAAAAAATTTTCGGGGAAAGTCCCATCGACTTATCCCAATGAACAAAGTGATAGAGGAAACATGTCGGGGAGACTAAATATATCAAGAAGAGCATGTCAAAAGTCTCTTAGAAAACTAGTTAGAGCAACAAACAAAGTATAAATATTATCAAAGGGAGGTAAAAGTTACAAATAACGGTTAAGTAAAATATAAGGTAGGTTTCACAGTTTCATGAAAGAATAATGAAGTAAGAACTATTTTCCCACAAAAAGAGCAAGTGCAGATTTTAATTCAAGAAAAGTGAGAAATTGTTTTCACTCAAAGGTAAATTATTTTTTAGAAAAGATTAACTAAACGGGTAATTATTTTACTTAATGAAATACTTTCACCGAAAGGGACAATCATTTTCAGCCAAAGTGTATATTTTTGCCCAATAAAAGTGAAAACATACATAGGTGAATATAATTGAGAAATGAAGTAAAGGTTAAAGCATTAAGAAATACTTTATTATGTAAAAGACAAATAAGGTGGGTTAAATATTTTGTTATTGAAGATAATCAAAATAATGAAAGGTTGCACCCAAGAAGAATGTTGAAGGAAGGGTCACAACCCTAAAAATATGCAGTATATATGCCAGATGAAATTGAATGAAGGAGAAAAAATAATCATCAGTAGTAGTAGATAGGCTCATCCGTTCAGTGATAATGTCCATATATCACCTTTCACTCATCTGCTCCCATTTCAAAAACTTCTGCTATTAATGTATAGATTTTAAGTATAATCAATGGAGAAGATTGTTCTTAAATGGTGATCTATTTTCAGTGTTCAACTGTTGTGTTGATTTTCATGATTATATGTTGATGTGTTGTCTCCAAAGTGGTTCTCTTAAGTTATTCAAGTCTACATAATTTGTCAGGACACATTTGTTGTTCATATGTGGTTATCTTGATTGGTTTCTGGTTGGAGTGAATTAAATATCCTTTCAAATAATCCATTTTGATTGGTTCCTACCAAGGATTAAAATCCTTTTAAAATGATTATTGTGATTGGTTTCCTTCAGGCTAAGAATTAAAATTCCTTTCATGAGATCACAGTAATTTAGGACAATATCACTGGGATTATTAAATAAGAGTACAGTAACTTACAAACCTACACGTTTGTACAAGGTGCAAACATTCCAAGTGCCCATCAAGTTAGAGTTAAGCTACAAAGTAGATCCACCTATCCTACACATCTATCTCCAAAATCATCATCCATCCATTGACTCCATCCACCCAATAGATTAGGCACTAGTCAAATTCAACACATTTTTATACAAATCCAATCCACACTCTTCATACTTCAAGCACTTTCATTGGGAACTAGTTAGTAAGCTCTGCATTTAGCTCACACCTATGTGCCATAGTGAGTAAATTACCCAAATTTGAATGTATTTAGATTTTCAAATCTGCTTTATCATTCAGGTACACCCGCCTAGGCCTGACAGAGCCTAAAGAGTAGGGGGTTTCTAATTGCATAAACCCTGTTTCGTTAGCCAAAAACGTACTAAGAGATTGGCACCCTCTTATGGTTTAATGACATGCATTTTTGAGACCTAACAGGCCTAAAATAGAAGGCATAAATCCCATGGGACTAGAGCCCACAATTATGGGTAATATTGAATGGATGGGGAAATTCCTAAGGTATAGAAATAATAGGCACACTATGGAAAAGATGAAAGCATGATGCCCCAAATGTAGAAGTGTAATCATGAAGGTGTAACATATAGAAAAGAGAAAGACATGATATTCCCAAGTGTAAATGTTAAATATGTGGCAATAGGATCACATAAGTTATCAACGAAAAAGTAATAGGCCCCCAAGTTTTAAAATATAGAAATATATACATAATATGTAGGGGAAGACATGATGCCCTAATGTAGATGTATGGCAAAGCAAGCTCAATGTGTCATGGGGGTAAATTGTAATGTTTCCCCAAAGTATAAGTAACTCTATAAGTGTAACAAGTAACTCTAGGGAGTAAAATGTGTTAGTGTATCTAATCAATGTATGAAGCTCTAAGGAGAAATATGTACCAACATAAGACCAAAGTAGAGGCTTTGATAAGCATAATATATCAATGTAAGAATAATGTATAGCATGATGTATCATAGTAGGGACAATATGTAACCTTTGGTAAGCATAATATAGCAATATGTAACCAATAAGAAGGCTTTATGAAGCATGAGATAACAATGTAAGTCCAATGTATTAGCTCTAAGGAGCAAGATATAGCAATTTCATAGCAATGAATCATGATTATAAGGAAGGTAAAAGATAATTTAAACATAGATATTCAAAACCCAACAGGTAACCCAAGTGGTGAAATATGAATAAAGGCCTAAGAGCAATGCAAAAAGGAAAACCCAACAATACCCCCAAGTGGGGGAGGAAAAATATGTGAAACAAATTTAGAAGGTCAAATGAGTATAGAAATTAGAACAAAAATATAAATTATAAAACTGAAGTAGGAACTAAGCTATGAAATCAAAAAAGGAAAAAATAATGAAGTCTAACCTATAGGTATATATGAATATACTCTATAGTGGTGCTCATAATTTATTGAACATTGCATTTCTTAGGTACCACCTTGGGTATCACCATCTTGGGTTCATCAATAATCATATCATCATTTTTCAAAAAATCACCATCCAATTTGTCTTCCTTTGTCTTTACTTTTTGTTCCTCTTTGCTTGATTTTTAATAACATGTGTTTCATCTTGATATACTTTTGTCCTTGGATAAAATGTGTACTCACTATGTGTGACATTAGGTACTTTTCTTACTCATTCTTTCTTTTTGACTTATAGGTGTGGTCAAATGATACTCTTTTGATGCACCACAACTTCTTGTTTTGGTTTCCATGTAGTACACTTTCAGCCAACTTATCAGCACAAGTGAATTTAAGTAGTTCTAACTAAAAATCAATTTTGGTCAAACATATGATCTTGTAAGATTCATTCTAGCTAAGTTAGCTATGTCCACAACTTTTCCAACTAAAATTATTAAATGCATATGTAGCACCATAATGAGGCCAATTTACCAAAAAAATAAAATTATTTGAAAAACTTGATATTTCAACCAATTCTACTCGTGTAAATAACATTTTTATATAAAAAAAAAAACTCTTGTGTAGATCTATAAGTTTAGTTTTCAAATATATATATATATATATAGTTTAATTATTATTTATATTTTCTTTATATTTTTACTAAAAGTAGGTTATTAGCACAAAACATTAGGTCGATTACCATGTCAAAGAAAAATAGTAAAACTTATTAAAAAAAAATTAAAAATATGATGCACTAGATTAAAAAATCTATACCAAGATGGTATAATCTTTTTTCTATTTTAGATAAATAGTTAATATGAAAGTTGACGTCGAATGGAAACAACTATATTTTAATACACGCACATTTTAATATTTATTTAAAAATATATATTTATCAAAATTAGAAAAATATATATCCATGCACTAAAGTTTCAAGTTATAAATACACACAAAAAATTGAAGAAAAAAATACAATTTACTATATACAGATTGACATCTCATGTAACTTCATTTTTTAGCATTTTATCAGCAACTAAATTATAGTGTCAATTTATTAAAAAACTATATTCAAATAATTTTTTAATTTTGTTTAAATACAAACATAAAATATACTAAAAAATAAATATTTTATTAGTTTACATCATTTCAAAATTCAAAACATATATGTCACTTTTTAGTGATTTAAGTTTAAAAGTTGGATCAGTTGGTCATTTCCTTTATAAAAGTGTGACAACTTTGTAATTTTACCCAGTATTTTGTACATGAAGCTCAATGATTGGTGTTAATTTTACTTCTTTTGTATTTTTCCTTTAATTTTTCTTTACCTTTGGTACATGTGTTTTTTTTTCTCATAAGGATATATATATATATATATAGAGAGAGAGAGAGAGAGAGAGAGTTGTGCAACTTGAGGCTCTTTTGGTTTTCGAAAGTCCTAATCTAATCTCTTTTTAATCCTTTGTAGCTCATCAAGATGTATCTTGTCAAATCATGTATATCATCAAGGTATTGTGTGGTATTTTCAAAAATGTATCTAATGTGAAGTGACTACCATAAGATATTGGTTTATAATGGGCTATTTCAATTGTGTCCACATTTCCTTCATGAATAAACTTAACACATTGATGAAAAACAAAAGGAACAATTCTACATTATTCAATCCATGGTCTCCCAAGTAATACACTAAATCTAATAGAAGATGGTATCACATGACATAAAACATGTAACTCCTTAGGTCCAACCCCCAAATATACAATAATGCACCCTAATGTATTAATTAGCATTCCATCAGTCATCTGTAGAGAAACCCCCAAATGTGCATACTCTCAATCTCTAATATAAGTGTTTAACAATGCTTCTTCTATACAAATATTGTATTGACATGCAGAATCAATGTGAAACTAACTGATGAACTTCTAAAATTGCCCTACATATATAATGGACCATAATAATTTTTTTTGTGATTTCCTCTTCATACAATGTAATCAATGTTGCATTAGAAGGTGAAGATGTAGCTTTGAACTCAACATTTCCTATAGAAATCTTGTCCTTTGTAATGCCCCAAGCTTTCACCTAGGACATTAGCTAAACAAACACCAAATGAAAAAAAAAATTCATGTTTGCAAGTGTGATATTTATGTATGTTGCATTGCACTCACACATGCACAAGGTGTCATAACAAGAACAACAACACCTAAGATAATATCACCATTGCATTAGGAAAGGTGGCACAAGTAGAAGATTTCACCCATCATGTGACAAATCACCACGATGACCATGTGTGAGAATAGAGCTCACTCCATGATGACAATTAGACACACGACCATGACCTTGTTTCCTCACAGACACATGGAGTAGGATGAGGGTGACAACTACCCCGAATCCATTCCAGGATGATACAAAACAACATCCCAACACAAGGGAAAACTCACTCAAGAGATTGATCAACTAGGAGGTACAAGCCCTTGACCAATTAGAGTGGCCACCAATTGATTTTGTGCAAGGGTGCACTTCCCAATGCAAAAGAGAGAATAACTTCCAAACCAAGACCCCTGCCAATGAAGTGTTACCATGGGAAGACTTAGCAAACCAAGGGAACAAATTTCATATAAAAAGTTTCTTTGAAAAAGGTTGGGAAATGCTCATTGCCCAATGTGTTGGAATTAGTATTACATTGATATAAGTATATAGTAAATAATAAATTTGTTAGATTATTAGGTTATAGTTTTAATAGTTAGATAAATTTGGGAATTAGTTTCTCATAGGTGGTTTGGGGTAGTTTGAGTTAGTTTGGGAATTTCATGAAAATGCAATGCTTTATAAACATCTACATCATATTATGTAATAAATAATTCAATTAAACAATATATATTATTGTATGTTTTTCTTATGTGTTATAACGGTTTAATTTTTACAAGCAATCTGCACGCCATTTTAATATGGTATCAGAGCATTAATAATATCTGCGTGCCTATGATTGAAAACGTTGTGTGGGAGTTCTCTACTCAATCCAAAGGATGTGACTATGAAGTGATGAAGCTACATTGTTTGCTACTGCACAAAAATATTGTTTCTAACTGTATCATGCTCAATGAGTTCCAGGATTTCGTTGTCTTATTAGAACATGAATGTCATATTATCGGCTGCCAATTATGGAATTTGTAAATTAATTGCTATGGAATGCCTTGTTTTCTGACATAGTTGTGTCTAATGGTCTTGTCAAGAGAGGCAGTGTTGCAGAACTTAGATCAAGATCAACGTGAGGGCTTTTCAAGAGAATTTGGAGTGCATTCTCAATAGCTTGGTGTGCATGTACATTTTTTAAACAATAGTTATTTGAACCTATTTAAATCATTTTTAAAACATATGAGGTGTAGATTAAATTGATTAAAGTGGCAATATGCGTAAGGTATCATTTCATTTGAGAAGTTTTTAGGGAATTTTTATAACTAATTACGCCAACCAATCAAACCCTATGTCAGTTGTAGACCAACCATTATGTGGTTTGTGATCTGTAGTGGCCACGTTCCATATGTTGTTTATTTTTATAGATCTGTATGATGGATTTGAAGAATTGTGAAGTATTTTCAGTTTGGGCTTGGCTCTAATAAGGAAGAGGTTTCATAAAGGGCTCAAAGATGTTTTTGAAGCTATTTAGATCTTAAGTGAGTCATTTGTAAGATTATTGTTGTTGATTGAAGATACACAAGGAATCCCTTACAAATAAAATTCTCTTTATGTTTAAAAATTAGCATTACAATATTTCATTTGACAATATCCGTATGTAAGTGCTATAAAAGTTTAGGTGCAAGTCACTCTTGCTGGAGGAGCATTGAATTTTTTTAAACAAAAGACATTGGAATTACTCAAAAAAGTGTAGGGTTTATTTCTATTTTTTTTAGTCTTTGACATTTTGTAATGGAGTGATAAGGTTAATGTGTGTTGTAAATGAAGAAACAAAGTTTTCCTGGAAGGAGTTATAAGGAATTTTGTGTATTCACATAATTTGTTTACAATGTAAAAGGTGTATTTTCATTTGAGTCCGACACCTATTGTTTTTGCATTTAGTTATGGCTACATACAATACTTGTACTCTTACCATCCATGTTACACCTAAGAGGGTCTTTGAAGGTTTGAATGCTATATTTGGTAGTTAAAAAGTAAAAAGGGTCAAATTGAAGGCTAGAGGAACTAGAGGCTAGAGGTAAATTATCATCTCAAGCTAGCTTCTTGCTTAGAGATGATACTTTGCGTGACAAACACTAGTTTCAATTTGTATCCCTTCATAAAGCAAGGGGGGCTTGGAAAATCTTAGCAGCAGTTGTGGATAGTATAATCTCTGAAATAGGGTGGGATTAGTGTATCTACATTGGTTTAGTTCCTTTTGTACACTAGAGGATGGATTTGGTTCTCATAGCATTAGAGGAGGGATATTGACACTTTCAAAGGAAAGTAGACTCTCGAAGGAGAGTTTTTCTCTCATATGCAAGCACTAGAGGAGGGATTTTGACACACTCAAAGAAGTGATGGACTCTCAGAGGAGAGTTGTTCTCTCATTGTGCATGGAGGATGGGATAATATTCTCTCATGTGGTATAGAGGATTTGTAGGTTTGACAGTCCGGACATCCGCTAATTGGTTCAGTTTGGTGTGTCTTGGGTGACTGAGGAGATTTGGTGGAGATGCTTCGTCAGGTTTCCAAATGGGTTGTTATATCCAATCCATGCAGTATGCCATCATTTGATCAGATTGATGTAATAACGGGGGTAATGTTGGAATTAGTATTACATCTTATATAAGTATATAATAAATAATAAATTAGTTATATTGTTAGCTTATAATTTTAACAGTTAGATAAAATTGGGAATTCGTTTCATGTAGGTAGTTTTGGGTAGTTTGAGGTAGTTTGGGAATTTCACAAGAAAACAATGCTTTATAAGCATTTGCATCATATTATGTAATAAAAAATTGAATCAAACAATATATAATATTCTATGTTTTTCTTATGTGTTATAATGGTTTAATTTTTACAAGCAATATGCTTACCATTTTAATACAATGAACCAAGGACTATAGCACACCAAGAGGACTCCAACATGCTAGAGGACTACAATGTGTTGCGCTAGTGTCTAGTTCTGGCACTATCATCTTCTCACAGTATCTGAATAGAAAATTCTTTAGTATTCCTACTTAGGGCTTTGACCAAAGGTTCCACAAGGACTCTAGTTCTAAGGAATCCATCCCTAAGCCTCCTATGAACCAACAGAAGACTAAACAAGCTCCAGGGGACAATTTTGAGGTCTCTAAACTTGTCGATATCCAAACGACACAAGATAGACACACTCTCCAACAAGAGAGAATGTTTCCAAGTGAAACACTCCCAAGACAAGATGAAGTGCCACAAGACACCTAACCAAACACACTCATCTCATGTGGACATACCCACACATGGAGGATATGGTAGATGAGACAAGGGTACAATCCACCTTATGCAACCTTTGACAACCAACTCAAGACAAAATGACACGCCCAAAAAGCATCTCAAACCAACCACACTAAGCACTTAGCCAAATGACAATTCATGAAATAAGGCATTTAGCCAACAACATCCACATAAACAAATATGATAAAAGCATTACCAAACACCAACATCAACATGCGCTAAAAATAATGATAGGATCCTCACCATCTATGGGTGGAATGTGATTTAATACTAATTTTAGGAATTGCATGCAGAAGATATCAATTAAATGCAAATAAAGATTAAACAGAGGAATAAAAAAAACATAGAAATAATAACAGCGAGAGACAATTTTTAACATGGTTCACCCAAACTCAAGCTACATCCACCAACAGAGAGTCCAATATTATTATCCAGCAAATCAAACTGATTACAACGAGCAATCCTTGCAACTCAATACCTTTACAAATGCTACAATACAATATCAATGAAAACCCTAACCCTTAATCATTTTTATCAAGACTTATGTTGATTACAAAATAAGTTTTTTTTATGTTGGCCAATAGAAAAATAACTCCCGACGCCTTTATAAAATAATAAAAGTCATATGAGGTTTCGGGGGCACTGCCCCTCGACCCTGCGTTGTATCATGACAGGGAGCACACCAGGGGTGCTGCCCCTTGACCCCGTGTTGGGGGCGCTGCCCCCAAACCCCTGTTAAATAATTTGGGGGGAAATCGCGCCGATAAAAGTGGGGAAAATTTAGCCTCTGATTCTAATTAGGCTCCATATAACAACAACTAACACATCCATAAACATCATTTAAATCATTAAATTTAACATGAAGCTAACATAGTTGATTATCATGATTTCAACATTCTAAACATGTTATCACCCTTACAAAATTAGGTGTAGAAAAATACCAGATGATATCAATCAAATATTACAATTAAAGGGTCTCATTCTAAACATGGATGGATCATAATGCACATCATAAATTACTGATCTAAACATAAACATAATCTTATTACATCGATCTCAAGGGCCCCATTTACAAATATTACCAAATTACAACAATAAATAATATAAGAGCATAATATACCAAAATTCCAGAACACTCTCCAAAGATCATCGTCCAAGTTCACTTGTCCTCAATGGTGTTTTAGCACCACCCAGCCATGTGGTACCCTTAGGCCCAAGTCATTGTCCTAGGAGATGGTAAAATTGGGTACAAGTACATTCACACATTCAAAGAGTACATGGCAACACTCACACCAATCAAAAGCATACAATCACATGGCAACTCATGCCAACCAAATGCATACTAAGTAAGAATAGCTCACAAATCACATGTGGAAAATCCTGCCAATCAAATGCATGCAAAGCATAGAGTAATGCCAACACAACATTCATGTATAAGGAATTCTCACACCTTCAATGCATGCAAAACAAGGCATAAATCAAACACCATCATGCATACATATATGAGAGCACAATAATTCATCACCATACATGTAAGTGGTCTAAACACATATTGAATACTGAATCTGAAGAAAATATAGGATGAGAGTACTAGAAATAGAACCAAGGAGTGTCATTACGATCAAAATTGGATCTAGGATAACATCCCCATTTTGCATAGATTTTGAGTAAAGGAATACTGACATTCACCAACTCCTAGAGTTGTGACATGCCCTTTACAATCAAAATTGTATCTAGGATAGCATCCCTATTTTGCATAGATATCTAAATTAACATGTTTTATTTTTCCTAGTTTATATTGCATTATCACTTGATTATTAAACTCTCCAAACAAATTTTTAGAAATCCCTTTGTATTGAAGTAAATAGTGAGAGCCCACTCCTTCCCTATTCTATACCTTAGTCCTATATCTAACACTCCAATTTTACAAATTGGGCATGGCACGTAAATCAATGCAATTTTTTTAATATATAATTTTTATTTTTGACAACATAGTCAAAAGATGCAAAATCTTAAAATAATAGGTAGATTACTTGTCTTGCATTATAAAACATCATATTAAAGTTTTTCATTTTTTTTCTAAATGCAAGAAAAATCATAAACCCCTAAATCATCCATTATTGGAGCTTGGTTGCCACCTTGCCTAATTTTCTATTTTTCATTTTTCAAAATAAGGAAATTTTTAAAAATCTAAATATGCCCTTTTGTCCCAAATATGCACAACACACTTTCCAAATAAAATTGAGAAAATGCTATTTCATTAAAAAAAATCCATAGTAACGATTGTTTTGGACACATTTTAAAAATTAAAACACAAATATAAACATATAAATGAAGCATCTAAATTAATTATAATTCACTCCTTTAATCAAGAAAGCCATAAATAATCCACTTCTTGTGGCATAGCAATGAGAGGAATTCAAATTAATAATAAATTTAAAAGAGGGAAAAACACCTTCCCAATGCAACTTTGAAACAATGGAGGATGTTCTTGAAGCCCAATGCCTTCACATCTATTTTCCAAACACACACCACCATTTCCAAGCAACCCACAATCCAAGAAAATAACAATCACTCCATTTCAATCCTCTCAAAAATTTATTTCTCATAGAGCAAGAAGAGGGTTTTAGATAAAAATAATAAGTAAATAAAAAATAGAAGTCTATTTTGCTTTATACTCCCCAAAGCCCTTTTCTATCCTTTTATTTCTTTTTTTAATATTTCCATTCTATTTTCTTTTTTAAAAAATAACTTTGAAACAATAGATAAATTACCCACTTAAACTAATGCAACTAATTCCATAAGGTAATTGCAATATAATTCAATCACATTTAAAAAAATCTGAACACTCATATAATTAAATTAAATTCATATTTTAAATGAAATTTCTACCTTTCCAATGTAAACTATTTCATTCAAATAAAGAATTAAATTCACTTTAAATTTCTCCCACTAAAATAAAATAATGCAATAAGCTTTTCCCACCAAGGTAAAATTAATCATTTTCAACTAAATCATTAAAATATTTTGAAAACACCAAAAACATGTGTTTTTAAATAAGTTAAAATATAATGTAAAAAGATAAAGGAAACACACGCAGAGGACTCAAACACACTTTACACGTTTCCACAACATGCAGATTCTAGAATCACCACTTATTCAGATCCAAGTTAACACAAAGATTCACAACTTATCTCACACTCAAATTAAGTGAGATAGAGATTAACACACATGTTTTACCCAAAGACAACCATCTCCAATATATAACCACCATTGGGGAAATAATCTTGTACCTGCACACTCAAGTCAAACATCAAGCATACCTACTCCACATATAATAGCCAAAGTAACATAATCCACCTCAATGTGGCATAAATCATACATGATATAGAATCATCACATCTACTGTAATCATCTATATTTCACAATGCTAAAATAATATAACAATCACAACTATAACAAATATAGTAAAAATAGTGAAGCTAAAACACTACAATGGTCTATCATACACAATCACAACATATGCATCCCATATGATATGTCAGAATCCAAAGTCAATACTTGAAACCCCATCGAAAGCACCTAGATGGTCATGCAAAATATATCTAGAAAAGCATCTCAAATACACCATCAGAACCCCTTGATGGCACATCAGACCTCATCGACAAGTTTGGTGCAATGACTCATAGCACGAGAGTCACATAATACACTAATCAACACTCAATATAGTCTATAACATAAGAATCAGAAAGCACACTAAGTAAAAACTAAGGTGGGCATTAATCCTCACTTTCCATATTTTCATTATTATCTTATGTATTATGTATCTCAACATTATTTGAATTTGGAAATGGATCTATATAAATCAACAATCTACTAGTAGCAAGAGCAACTGTTGGGTTTCCATTACCATTCACCCCATCAACTTTGATTGCATAGTTGTCGATGAGATCTTGTACCTTAAGTTTGAAAGCGAAGCTTGAGCTTGTGTATAATTCCCTTTATGATAAATATAAAATGCTTGATCATTATATGGCTTAGGAAATTGTTTAGATGTATCCAATGAGTGAATAGGAGAGAGTATAATTAAATTAGCACTCAACAAACTTTTAAGCACATCATCCATAGATTCTTGAAGCTTAGTGAACTTCCTAGGAGCATTTTTTAAAAGAAGGAAAAGAAAAAGTATTAACCACTTGATTCACATTTTCCTTCACATCGCTAACCTTTAAAAAATTATTTGAATTTTGACACTTAGAAGGGTAGGAAACTATTTAACATGATGGTCTATATCTAAAGGCATTACATGCAAGCAACTTAGATTCCACACTAGTAATATGTGCACACAAATCCATAAAATAAGCAAAGTTATTCAAATATCTATTATATTGAATTGTTTTGATCAATCCCTTAATAAACATATTTTGCACTTGAATATTATGTAGAGTAATCAACTTAGAGTACAAAGATTGAAATTAAATAATAGAGTCAATAATGTGTTCATTAAATCCTTGGGCACACTCAAATTTATAAATCAGCAATAGTTACTCTAAGGCCCATGTTAGCTTTGAATTGTTTTAGAAACTCTTTAGTGAGCTCATCAAAAGAATGAATAGACCCTTAATGAAGTGAAAAGACCACTTAATAGAAAAATCATTTAAAGTACATGGAAATAACTTCGTTAATAACTTATCCTTGTAAATAAAGTCCACACATGCAGCAATATAAGATCTAAAATGTTTATTAGAGTCACCTTTGTCATTATACATAGAAAACCATGGAGATACAAATCCCATATGCAATGAACATGTCACAATATCATAAGATAGTGGTGTTCATATAGCATCCATGAAATCATCGCTATCATTAGTCTTTGCATCCATTCTCTTTTCTACTTGATCTAGTTTTTAAAATAGTGCTTCTAGGGTAGAGGAAGAAAGTGACTACATGGGAACCACTAGGGGGTGTATGGGAAATGAGAGGAATCAATGTCATAATGGCTTGGAGTAAAGGTGCATACAATAGGAAAGGTAATTAAGGGTATTTAAGGTATTGGATGTGGTATGGTATGGAAGTGGGTTGGCTAACTCCAAGGTAACTATAGGTCTATTAGTAGTTGAGGAAGAGGTATGGAAGTGTGGTAAATCATATCAGTAGTTGGTATCACGAGAGGAGTGTATTTGGGAGCTAGACCATAATGTGGAGAATAATTGGAAAAGGGATAAGTACTAAATGGTGGGATAGAAGTCACCATAGTGCTATGAGGGTAAGTAATAGTAGTGTCCAAGGAGTAAGGGTAAAAGAGGGATCTATGGTGGAGGTGGGATAGTTGCACTAGTCACTATAGAATAAGTAATCTTATCCAAAAAAAAATTGTAAAGCCTTGTATCCATATGGTTTACATGCTAATATTTCATGAAACATATCTTCTAGTTGTTTAAGATTCTTAGCATTAGCCAAATTAGCCAACCCATTCGTAAAATATTGATTATCCACATAAGCATCATGATCATAGTCCTCATTGTTCACATTATGAGTGTAATACCAAAAATTATTACACTCAAGACATTAACAAACAAAACTCAAACAAATAATATTTTTGTGATAGAAAAGTGGCATTAAGCAAGACAAACAACACTCCTACATGTCCAGGGTATCATAACAACAAATGGTGACACACTTGGCACTCACACCAATGCATGAAGTAATGGTGACACAAGACAAAGACTTAGAAACATCATGGGACAAAACCCCATGGTTAGCACAAAAAAATGAGACATGGAGGAGGGTCAAGATTTACATGGTCACTGAAAAACCCTTACAACATCCCTACAAGATCACCCCTCTAATATCTCAAAGTTACAAAAACAAAAAGTTTAAATCATACTTTCTCAAATACTTCATACAATATTCACTTACATTCTGCATACAATAAAAAATTCACACTACCAAAAATTCACACTACCATAGTTCTAACAATTCAACATCAAGAACTAGTACATTCTTTGTGATCTACTCCCTTATACAATCCATCAAAGGCCCATCATGGACATGATAGATAAGAATGATACATGAAACATGACCAAAAATTAAAACATTTTGGAATAGCAACCATAATAATAAAAATAATACTAAAGTGGAAGAAATATCTATTCCAACAATAATGCATTAAATGAGCCCAATTTCAACAATAAACCAAGCGTGACCATAAAAGATACAAGATAAATAGATATCAAAAATTTGGTGGCTAGACTACTCATAAATAAGAATAATAAATCAATGCTAGCCCTTATAGACATTTAAATAATCCATCAATAACCAAAATAAAGCATCAAAATCTTAAAGGTACACTTAACATGCATTACATGAATAATTATAGCCACAAGCAAGGGAGTAAAATGCTACACTATACCTAAATTTCAACATCCACTATGAGTAAGAGAACATGCTCAAGAAACACCAAGTGGATCTAAGACTCCAATCATGTCATAAAGCATGAGATCATTATTTTCACTTATCTAAAATAAGCATAAATCAAGTTTTCAAGCAACTAAAGCTTCATCACATCACAACCACATCATCACGCAAGAAGATCATTACAAGGTTTTCAATAGAATTTACCTTTCTACACATGAATGACACTTCACCAAAACATCACATTCAAAGAAGTTACAAGTACAATGCAATGACACACACTGACACACTGGCAATCATCTTACAAACCAAGATTAAGCTAGGACAAAAGTAGGCTCACAAGACAAAATAACTCAACACAACAAGGAGTAATTAACATTCAACACCATACAAGAATTCACCAATCATATGGGTAACACATTAATGTAGTATTTAGATTCAATCACATAGCAGCATAAAAATGGGAAAGAATTTATTTGGGACTTAAGCCCTTCACCCAACATTATATCCTTACAATGCTACAATTTCTCTACCAATTGATAATAAGAACATTCAAAATGGACTTCACACATAACAAGAGTGTAAAGTGCAACTTCACTTAATAGGGAGATTTATATAAGAACAACACCATAACCATGTTCTCAACACAACTAGAATAATAAAACTGATACACTTCATAAGGGATGACAAGTAGTTGGCAACTCCAGTCCACACCAACCCAATATCTCATCAATACACAATTCCTTTTACAAGCCAATATGTACACTATGCAACAAGAGAAACACAATCTAGAGTCACAAATACAGGAATTGCTAATGCATTCATTATCTTTACACAATATTCATTGCAATCTCCATGCATATGACCCATTTACAACCCTTTTTCTTTAACTTTTCAAATTATACAATGCAATAACACACCCAAGTTCCCACATGAATCCTAGGGAAGAATGCAATTTGGGGACATAAATCATTACCCAAATGATCTAATTCCAATAATTCAATATTTTTCTTTCATGCACCCACATAATTAATTCACACATAATGACATGTACACATAGAAGACCAATGCAAGATGCACTTCATGCAAGCATTTCTAGTCACCATACAAGAAGAGGCAAATAATGATTCTAAATGCAACCAAGTGGGTAAGAAGGTATGCTATTCTTGCAACAAGGTATACACACAACAAAGGTACACAATACAAGATTCCTTTACACAACCAGTACCATGTCACTTTTATTTTAAATACCAAGCTTATAAATATACATCATCTTTTCACAACCAAATGCATGACTCACAAGAGAGTACACAAGGTTTAATAAAAAAATCCAAGAACATTGGCATTACTTCTCATACAAAAGGTTTATACAACCACACTATCAAAATTGGCTACAATAGCACCAACATGACCCCACAAAGGTCACTCCACTACAACAAAATAGACAATTAGCACCTAAAATAGCACCAGAATTCAGTGCACTTGAGTCCATGAATTGGACACTTCTACCGAAGCAAGACTCGGCACCCAATAGCATCTCACTATTGCGCCTGGTTTTGCGCCAATTTTAACGCTAGATTTAGCACCGGGTTTTGCGCCGGGTTTAGCGCTGGAATTTTGGTGCAGGATTTAGTGCCGAATTTTGTTGCTTCCAGTTTGGCTTCCAATTTTGCTTCTGGTTTTGCTTCTTGTGTTGCTTCCAAGTTTGCTTCCAGTTTTGCTTCCAATTTTGCTTCCGATTTTTCTTCTAGGTTGGCTTCCACTTTTGCTTCCAGTTTTGCTTTTGGTTTTGCTTCTGATTTCACTTTCAGTTTTGCTTCCAATTTTGCTACCATTTTTTCTTCCATTTTTGCTTTTGGTTTTGCTTCCAGTTTTGCTTCCAGTTTCGCTTCTAGTTTTGCTTCTGGTTTTACTTCCGCTTTTGCTTCCAGTTTTTCTTCTGGTTTTGCTTCTGGTTTCGCTTCTAGTTTCGCTTCCAACTTTGCTTCCAATTTTGCTTCCAATTTTGCTTCCAGTTTTGCTTCTAGTTTTGCTTCCACTTTTACTTCTAGTTTTGCTTCTGGTTTTACTTCTAGGTTTGCTTCCAATTTTGCTTCTGGTTTTGTTTCCAGTTTTGCTTCCAATTTTGCTTCCAGGTTTGCTTCCAGTTTTTCTTCTAGTTTTGCTTCAACTTTTGCTTCCCATTTTGCTTCCAGTTTGGCTTCCAATTTTGCGTCTGGTTTTGCTTCCAGTTTTGCTTCCAATTTTGCTTCCGATATAACGTCACTTGTTGCTTCCAATTTTGCTTCCATTTTTGTGTCTTTTTTTGCTTCTAAAAATGCTTATTGTTTTGCTTACATTTATTAATTTAATATGTTTTATTTCAATTTAATTAGTTAAATATATCATGCCTCTTAAATAACTCATATGATTATAAAGTAAGTAATTTAATTATTTAACTCATATGATTAAATAACAAGATAATTATTATAACATGATCATCATCTATAATTATAATAAGTGAGTCAAATATCTATAATTTCATTGAATTTGACAACATCCATCCTGAGCTGTAAATTAAAATCATTATACGTAATAAATATCCATCCAAAAATCATCGACCACTTTCAATATATATAAATTGACAAGTCAATATGGATAAGATCATCATCATATATAACTAAAACAAGTGAAAGTCAAATATGCCAGTAGATCAATAACATGTCTAAATGATACATGTACAAATGATATAAGTAAAAATGATAAATTACGTAACTCAAAATGATACAAGTCAAGATGATACATGTCCAAATAATATAAGTCAAAATGATACATAAATTTATGATACAACTCATTAATATGGCACTGCATGTTGTGAAAATGATACATATGGTAGCTAGAAACTATGAAAAGAGGCATCATAATGATATATCAACAATGATCCATGATACAATCTATATGATCATGAATGTCGCTGGCTACTACAAGCAACTACCTCATCATCATTATCACCATCGTGATCATCAACATCATCACCATCATCATCGTCATCAGCCTTAGTGTCTTATGTATCTGCATCATCATCATCCTTTGCCATGTGATTTGTACCAGAACCAACATAATCTAGATCTCTATCAGGAGGACCATCTTGATCTTCTAGAAGACTCATGTTCTGCAAAAAAAAACATTTAAAATGAAAAGTTATTATTTATTTCATGCAATAATTTATTTTTCTGTTATATATCTAATATTACAACATATGAAACAAAACCATAATCATATTACATCATATCAAAGTGCACATACCATAATAAAATTTCAAAAAAGTTACAGCTAATATGTCATTCCAATGATGTAAAACATGCAACAATTCTAATAAACGTTAGTAAAGATCATAAAAAAAGTTGTTATAAATTTAACTATCAACTGTAAATTCTATTACATAACCTTAAGTGCTACAAATTGCTTGGTCGAAAGCTCCCATTTTGACACAGGCAGAGAAGATGGTGGCAAAGGTTGTGGAATTTGGCTTTACACTAGCTAATTGCATTTTCTTTAAAATTTCTGAATCCTTTTCAACAAATCCATTTTGTGCATATCCTGCAACCATTGTAGTCCATGAGACCACATTTCTTTGAGTCATTCTGTCAAACAATTCTCGTGCCTTGTCTATGCTTCCACATTTTGCATACATGTCTAACAGGGTAGTTGCAACTACAACATCTGACAAAATTCCTCTATCCTTTATGTATTGATGGATGTCCATACCCTATTCCAAAGCTCCCATTTTGGCACGGGTAGGGAGGATGTTGGAAAATGTTGTGGAATTTGGCTTTACACCAGCTAATTGCATTTGCTTTAAAATTTCTAAAGCCTTTTCAACAAATCCATTTTGTGCATATCCTCCAGTCATTACAGTCCATGAGACCACATTTCTTTGATGCATTCTATCAAATAGTTCACGTGCCTTGTCTATGCTTCCACATTTTGCATACATGTCTAACAGGGCAGTTGCAACTACAACATCTGACAAAATTCCTCTATCCTTTATGTATTGATGGATGTCCATACCCTATTCCAAAGCTCCCATTTTGACACAGACAGGGAGGATGTTGGAAAAGGTTGTGGAATTTGGCTTTACACCAGCTAATTGCATTTGCTTTAAAATTTCTGAAGCCTTTTCAACAAATCCATTTTGTGCATATCCTGCAATCATTGCAGTCCATGAGACCACATTTCTTTGAGGCATTCTGTCAAACAGTTCACATGCCTTGTCAATTCTTCCACATTTTGCATACATGTCTAACAGGGTAGTTGCAACTACAACATTTGATAAAATTCCTCTATACTTTATGTATTGATGGATGTCCATACCCTATTCCAATACTCCCATTTTGACACAGGCAGGGAGGATGGTGGCAAAGGTTGTGGAATTTCGTTTTCAAACAACTCATACTCATTGAGTCATGGTTTTAGGTCATGTGTGTTATGGTAACAACAATGGATTCCAACTATGGTTACGATAGCTAAGATTGCCCTCATTTGTAACCGTAACAAGGTTCTTGGACAACACTATCTTGCTCTTCACACTGGGTACTATATAGGCCAAGATTGGGTTGAAGAAATCACTTGATGGTTACCTATATAGTGATACCATACCCTAATACCCCATGCATTCTAAATAGCTTGAGATTTATACAATTTACTCAACCAAGATGAAATTGTATCACTGTACCACACATAACTATGACAGTCCTTTCTTGACAACAATTTGTAATCTTTAGACTATTGGGATACTTGCCACAAATAAATATTAGGTCAATGACACTGTTAGGTCTCAAAAATGTAGGTTGCAAATCCTAAGAGGATGCCAGGCTCTATGCTTAGATTTGCAACATTTTTGAACTAACGAAACGGACAAAACGAAGTTAACCTATAGGGTTGATGACTCCCTGCACTTTAGATTCTGCTAGACCTAGGTAGGTGCACCTTACTAATGAAGCAGATTAAATGGATGTGTGATCTTGGCTGAGTGATGGGTCTACCCATAGTGGCAAATGGTGTGGAATAGATGATTACTTGCTGCCTACTTTTTAATTCTAATGTCTGAACAGTGATTGAAAATGGTATGGTTCTAATTTGGTATAAATTGTATAAGCAATATCAAGGCAAAACTAATGGATATGTTCAACTAATGAAAATGAGTAAGACTAGTGCCTAAATCTATTGGGTTATTTGAGTCAGTGAATGGAAATAGATGTATGTGATTACTGAGCTTATCTCCTAGCTTAACTCTAACAGTTGGGCACTTTGGATATTTACACCTTGTGCAAATGTGTAGGTTTGTATGTGACAATGCTCTTCTTATATAATCCCAATGATATTTCCTTGAATTACTGTGAAATTATGAAAGAAATTTAATTCTTGAGTTGATGGAAACCAATCACAATAAATTCTTCAAAAGGATTTAATCTTTGACAAGAACCAATTAAAGTCAATTATTAGAAAGGATTTTTAATTCACATCAACTGGAAACCAATTAAAGAACTTCACACAGTGACAGCAAATATGCCCTGACAAATGAAAATCTGAGTAATTCAATAGAATCACTTTAGAGACAGCATAATAACATATAATCATGAAAATTAACACAACTATTGAACACTGGAAATAAATCACCATGTAGAAATATTCTGCTCCATTATGTTTTTCAGAAAATAAACATGTGTAACTAAAATTCTTTAATTAAAACAGAACTGACAATATATCTTCTTTCTATATGTAATATATACAGTCTTCTTCAAATTAAAGAGAGATACCTATCAATCAATGTTCTTATGACCATCATATGCTTTAACTTTTATATCAATATTAGTGAAGAGACCACGTCTCTTCATAGTGTCTTTTGAGAACTATCAAAATTATGAAAATAAACAAATACATTTAATAATAAGCCCTACTGAGCCATAAGTAGATTTGAGTGATATGATCCAAATATTTCTAGCTCAGGTGTGTCTCTGCATACTCAATGGCATCCCTAACATACACCTCTATTGAAACCATCTTCTCCATATGTGAACAAGCTTCCTTAGATGCTGAATCTTCATGTTTTACAATTTCTAGGGCCTCATCTAATATTCCCTAACACTCCTTGACCCATTCATCCTTGCTCTTCAAATCTTGGTCATTCTTGAGTAACACAGGTACACCTATCTAAGAAGTCTCCATGCATTCTTTCACTTCATCTTGGAGCTTGTCATGGTACTTCTTATGTTGCTTAATAAGATTGTCTGCATCAGATGTGCTTGCACTATCAGAGGTGTGTTTACCCTATATTTCATGTAACTTATCGTGTATTCTGTTATTTAGTCTTTCATGTTCTTGAATGACCTTTTGGTATTCAGAGCAAAAATCCCATAATTTAGGCATCCATTGCATCAGATGAGCATGCATGTTCTACAGGAATGTAGTGAGTGTATCAACTCTGACATGTGCCATTTGATCTTTTGACGATGATTGGACTTGTTGTGAGCTTTTTGCCTGTGTAATCATTTTAAGAGGGAATGAATCCTTTAAGAAATCATTTTCTTTTTAAACTCTCCTAGCTCATTTTGTAGGTATCCCTCTCCTTTATCAACAGTTGAATCTGAGCTTTATTTAGTTTTACTACATTTACTTCAAGTTTTGCTGTAACGAATGGATCAGTTTCTCCAGCTCTCAATGTCATAACATGGCCAAAAGCTTTTTCAATGTCATTGATAGCAAGATTTTTGTTTGGTGGGTATAGAGCCCATATCATGAGGGAGTTCTCATCTGGATTGTATTTTGTTCTAGAATATACTTCAACAACCCCTTCAGAACTAAGCTTGTGTTTTGTATCATTATTGTGCAGAAAACTGTCAAAAACAAGTGTTGAATTCAAATCAAGACCCGGGAAGATCATTACACTAGATTCTCTAAGAAACTCCCTTCCTTTATCAGGAGTCATATCTTCCATCTCCTTTTCAACTTCTGCTTTTAAAGCATTCATTAACTGCGTCTGGTTTTCTGGTGTAACATCTGAGACTGATTCTCTAATAGCCTTACCCTTGTGTTTGTACAAAAAGGATCTGAACTCAAGGGTATGAATAAACTGGTCATCTAAAATAAAACATTTATATGCAACTTGTCTAGCATCATTATCCCCTGTTTCTTCAATTTCCAATCCTCTTTCCGAGGGCTGGTATGGTTCAATTCTACATTTTGAAATTGTATCAGAAAAGTCATGGGGTTTAGAGGCCACAGACCCTTCACTGTCGGAGGAAAACACTTCAATTTCTTATGCTTCCCTTCTTCTTTCCCCTATTTTCTGATTATATTCATCAATGGCTATTTCAGCATCTGCTTCTTCCAAATTTATGATTACATCATCATGAGGGAAAGGTACGTCAGTATATCCACTCAGTTTTTGCTTCTTCTTAGCATAATCAATAAAGCCCTCTGGGTCAAAAAATTTTCTTTGTATTACTTTCCTAAGATTAAAATGAGATAATTTATCAAGAATGAGATCATAACCTTCTCTAGCTAACACAGTAAAGTCACCAAAACATAAGGTGCTTGGCATAAAAGACTATTTATCATATGCACTAAGATTCATCACATTTGAGTAGTCACGTTGTCTGACTATTTCCAAGTATGCCACCCTAACTGGTACATTTTTTGGCAATAGAAAAGGGGTATCCTCAAACCCATTTACTCTGATCATTGTGCAATCACAGAAACAATACCAATCCCCCCCATTGTGGTTTATAGTAGGTGGCCCATCAAAATCCTTGGGTCTCAAAAACCTTTTAATTCCTTCTAACAAAGTGTAACTGCATGGGTAGCCATAGCATTTGTACAGGGCTTTTACAAAGAATTCTTCAAAGTCAACATAACTGAAATTCACAAACCTATTGTCCCATATTGAGGTCCATAATTGTGGGGGCAGCGATTGACCATCTTTATCAATTTGTGAAATTTTCAACTGCTCTGGCCATAGATTCAATTCTTGTCCAAAATACAAAACCATATGCATGAGAATAGAATAGTGTCTGAAGCTGACTGTGGGGCAACTATTCTTTAAGGCCTTCAGACCTGAGTCTATTTCTTTAAAAATAAAAGTAGCATAGTCAAATGGTCTGGCGTGATGGCACTGGATATCCACAGAGATAACCATGGCAACTATGGACATAAATTCTGGAACTTCAGTTCCCAACACCTGCCCCACTAAGTAATATGTGTATATCAGGTAAGGTTCAAACAACTTGACATGAAACAGTGGTTCATCCCCTTATTAAAATGGCACTAGATTCCCCTCATTCTATGGCCTATGTAATGGCAGTCTCTAACCCTTATATGTGGTATCCAATCTGAAATATTCCTTTTCTAGGGCTTCATGTATGATAGGGGTGTTATATGTGTCATTTAAATCAAAAACTTCACAAATTGCATTTTTAGAAATATGAAACAAGGGCTTTCCCTGTAGATTGCATATGGCCTTTTGGTCAGGATCATAATGGTATGCTAGCAATTTAAAAAAGTCTATATTGACAAAAACATCTGTGACTATTAATTTCCCTAAATTGAGTTGCTAGGGGTTGCAGACGGGCACCATCCTATGTCTCTTGTGACAGTGGAACATGAATAATTCATACCCTCGGATAGGAGTCCATGTATTTCTGACATATTTGAATTTATCTTCGAGTTTTTCCACATTTGCCCTTAATTGTGTAGTTCTTCTAGCCTTGGGTCCAGAACCGGGCAATTGGTCCACGAGATCTTGGTTTAGTTTCCTTTCTGGTGTTTTCTCTCCCTTCTCTATTTCAATTTTCTATTTTTTGCCCTTGGTTTGGCTCTTTTCAGTGTGTTGCCTTTTCTTTGTTTTAGAGGATCCTTCCATTTTATACTAGAACTTGACTGTATCAAAGAAAGTTCAAGGACTTACCTATATATGCTCCGCACAAATCTCCTGATTCCTAGTGAATTCCTTCTTCTCCGTCTGCAACCTTATGTTGATTTTAGTGGGGATCAGAATGGCTTTTATAGCATTATGTTCAATCAGCCATCAATGGTTGCCACTGGAATTGAATGCAGGGAATTCACGAATTTCAAAATGTTAGGGCGATGCTCTTTTTATCATATCAATGACACCATTTTATTCTTTCGTCGATCTTCATATTGTTTTGGTGCCATTTTCTTTCATATGTTTCTGGTTGGTCGCCAAGGGTGTGTTGGTGTCTCCACGAAATACTCTTTTCCTAGAGTTATGAACCCTTTATTGTCATTTCGGGGAGATATTATAATTTTCATCCCAATGTCATTTTGATCAGGTGTGGCAAACATTCTCCTTGGCATCGGTGAGTGTTTATGCGATAGATAGGGGTTACCTCATCTTTATCGACATGACAATCTCCATCGTCAAGAGAATATGATAGTCTCCTGATGGGTTAGGTCTTCCCGATGATCTTATCTTCATCTCTCATTTTTATTAGAATATATCGGGCGAGAGTCTTATCGAAAGACTTTTGTCTCTTGTGTCGGGGTGACTATTGTGGTCGGGGAAGCTTAAGGATTTTATTCCGATTGTATATGTCACACGGATAGTCTTAATATTACGTGTCAGGAGATATTTTTTGCTTCCTGGCAATGAGCCATTGGTCGATGTGACTTAAAGGCTTGGTGTAACTTTAGGATTTCACTCCAATTGTTCTACTCACGCTGATGAGTATACGTCGGTGATACATACAGAATGTCTCCCTGATCTTTTGACATATGAAATTTTGATCATTCGGACATCAATCATCTCTCACCGATTATCACATTATACTTCAAGAATGTATTTTGCTATTCGAGGTGAGTTACTTAAGGTCTTGCCGATATAGATAACTTAGTATCAGAATTAGGTTGTGGTCAGAGAGCTAGGTATATTCATGAGATTGTTTATGTGTAGATTTTGAAATGGATCTTGTCACACAAATTTTTGGTGGTTGGTTTTGAAAATGAGGGACATTAGTCACATTATGTGGAGACTTCGTGAATTCTTAGCAGATGAATAATGTGAAATTTTTCAGTTCCAACAGACACAAGGCTTTTCAACAAAAACCATAATCCCAGTTATGTACTATTATGACAGTTATGATTGTCCTCCATCATTTCATTATGCATTTGAAACTTGAGATGAGGATTGGGGAGGTCTCTATTTGTAAAAACATGGAAAATACTCATGGCAAGATCTTTAAAATAGGCATATTCAACTTTAGGCATTTCTGCAGACCCTAGAAAGGTGGATGTAAACTTAGTGAATTTAATTACCACCACAAAGACTATCCCCTTTGTGACTATGACAAGGTAGCACTGTCATGCTCTTTATGACAATCCCTTCTCCATTGGGTGATGGCCCAATAACATTTATCTCCTTTGTGATTTTAATGCCTCTCTAATGCACTATCATAGGAGTCTTGATAGTCCTTATGTATTAGTGAAGAAGGCTTCCAACAAATCAGAAATGAGGGCTTAAGATTACATACAAAGTCCTAGTCTTCATACCCTACTCACATATCACCCCTCTAAGAAGACCTCAAGACAATTGCCCTTTAATACAGGAAGTCAATGCAATTTTAAAAGATAATTGCAAGAGGCCAAAGGACAAGAAAACTTAAGTCCTTAAGAGGTTTAAAGGAATAAAAATATAGGCTTGCAGACTCGACTTGAAACCCTAACCCTAGGTGGGTACCACCAGAACCCTTTAACTTGGCACTGCAAAACCTTGTCCAATCTGTTCGTGGGAAGCTTAAATCAAGCATGTACACTCACATATGACAGAAGTATGCCTACCAAGTGGTTTGACATAAAAAATGAATAGGCTTCAAATTATAACCCTTTAAAGTAGGCCACTAAAGTATATTGTACGGGTGCATTTCTAAGTGCTGCAGTAAAATTTTTCATCATGGGAACCTAAAATGTTTGCAAAAAATGGTAGGAAATTTTAGGTTCCAACAATTCCAATAGTTGGAGGTAGGCAAACAAGGGTTTTTTGTTCATTATTAGCCATTAAACTTAAGCATATGAGATAGCATGGCACACACAAAATGTTGTGGATAATGACCACAAGATTAGGTTAATTGTGACCACTTTTGTAAGCAAGCACAAGACTAGTATGCTCGTTATGATCCTAATGGAACCAAGAAGTGTCCCCAAAGATATAAGAGTAATCATTTGTCATCTAAGAGAAATCTTACATTTAAGGGTGCTAGGGCCAACAGAGAAGCACTTTAGAACTCATCCTACGCATCAATAAACAACTCAACACAAGAAATTCAAATTGACATATTAACACAACAATATCCAACTAAGTTATTGAAAGTCAACTATTGATACCTCATTCTCCATCCAGATCACAAAATCGGTCCACTTTTTGCTTTGTAACATTTCCTTTTCAAATTGGCTTGGACACCGGCCATATTTCTCCTCCTGTCAAAACATGGCACATGGACTAGTTAAACTAATTAATATGCAATCATTTACTTTTTCCTAGGAAATTAAAAAATATATATATTATTTAACTTATTAAATATACTTACAAACGTATAGATCAAGGCCTGTAAACCTGTCTGGCCACTGTGATGCATGGCACGAAGTTTGTCAAGCCTATCCTTGGAGGCCTTGTCCTGAAACATATACCAATTCAATTTAACTATGCACAAATAAAATTTAAAAATCATTTAATAAATTTGATATAATCTTATGAGCAAATTCAAATACCTGTGTTCTCTCCTCACCGGACTTCCTCCGTGCATTAGAGTTCTCATATGCTTTTACAAGCTCTTTCCATACTTTCAAACTTACATCAATTGGCCTTTTTTTGAGCCTTTTCTTAGGAGGGAGTTTTTTTATCTTCTTTGTTTGGTTGCACCGAAATCTCTTGTAGTTTTGAGACATTCGTAGATTTATCTTCTTTACAGACCAACCTATGCCAAATTCAGTCTCCATGTCTTGGATAGCTTCTTTTTACAGGTGCATGGGTATCTTTGAGAATGGCAAATGTAGATGGTCTTTGAACCATTGAAGGCATGATTCCTTCAACCTATTCACAAATATTTTTCCAGCATCCGCCATTCGAAAGTCCCCTGAAACCACATCATATTCTATCTTGTTATCATAGGTACCAATGCAAGATGCAAAACATGGCGTGGTGGTCGAAGAAGTCTATGTCCCAGGAGTGGGTGGGACACTAGAAGCCTCTGTTCCCTGTTCCACATTCGTAGAGGTTATTGTTATTGATTTCCTCCTAGATCTTTTGCTCAATCCATGACTGGTTGGGGAATTAATTGATTCCCTTTGACACTGTTGATTTGGTTGTAATGTTTCAGGGGCTTTACCAAATCATTTTTCTATGTATCTGGCAAGCATTGTCAAGTCCACACCATCCAATTTGTTCACTGCCTCTACCCCCAATATGGAAGCCAATGCCTCTTTATCTTTGTCAGTATCATGTTCCTATAAAATAAATTTCTTCTTTTAAATTTACAAATAAAAACCTAAAAACTAAAAATCAAAGAAACAATGGAAACATTTACAAATCTATAAATTGACAATGAATTACCTCATTGTGGCCAGAGTATGCTCCCTTTGCTCTCTTCCCTCTATTGCTTGACATTTTGAGCCGACCTAGGGCAAATTATTTTCATTCAATCTATGGAAGCAAACGAAGTACACACTGCCAAGTATGAAAGTTTTCGTCCAGTTTTTCTGTATTCCTCAAGGTTTTTGACCTTTACTTTGTAGAGCAAATCATGAAGTTGTTTTCCTATGAATCAATTAGTGCCTTGGGAGGGAATCTATAGTTCCTAGCCTAATTTTAGTTTTCTCACCGTCATCTCAAAATCCCTATACCCTCGTATTGTCTCAACCAACCTCTATTTTAGTTTGCCCACCCTTGTCTCAAAAGCCCTAATTTTAGTTTTCTCACAATCGACTTGTCTTAAAGCACTCGACTACTTTTTTAGGAAGGAAGTAAGAAATTTGTGTTCAGAGAAAGGTATTGATGTTAATGATAAGTGAACCTGGGCATTGGGGTTTGAAAAATGCATTCATTGCTCTCGAATCCAGAGGAAATAATGCAATGTCTACAATTTTACCCTCCTCCTTTGCAACCACATGAGACTTGAACGATTCGCCTGTAAACAAAACAATATTTACAACCCTTTCTTCACAATCCTCTCCATTTAATCGAAACTAAAATATATTTGGGAATGAAAAAATTTTATTGTAATTGTAACCTTACCTATGGTGTAGAAAACTAAATCAAATTTCTCATCTCTTCGCGCAGCGTTTTTCTCATCTCTTCGTGCGGTGTTTTTCTCCTGTAATTATCAAATTTCTCAAATATTAATTTAGGTAGGACTCCAACCCAAACGCTTGATCTCCAAACAAAAAATGAACACCAAAAATCAATATTAAATTTTTGTTTTGTTTTTTTTTGTTTTGGGGTATTTACAGGTGGGAATTTTATAATTTTTTTTTGATACAGTAGTCGGCACTATAGTCAGAGAAATTAACGTCGACTTTACCACCGACTTTTAGGCAAAAAATGTAATCTATTTGGGGAACCAAAGATGGCATAAAGTGCGCCTAATTTAGCGCCAATCAGTGCAAAATGATGTATTTTGCTTGAAAGTTGATAAAAACGTAACCTCACCAAATTTGGATTGTCCTTATAATATGTAACTATATCTTGTTTCCATGATAGCATTTTGACTTCATGCTTCTCTTATGATTAGCTCAATAATGACTCACTCTTTCATGACCTTACATAGATGATTGGTGACAATCCTTATGCAACTGATATGGCTTTGGAAAAACCAAACAACTCTTCTCTTACTATCATGATGACATGATATTGGGACTATATTGGCAGCTTATGGAGTGTGCTTATGGTATTGTGATTTTCATTTCTATGTTCTCATTAACCTATTTTAGGTTGAATCATGGTAACTAACCCACTAGCTATTATGACAGTCATACAATGACTAGACAATCCTCTCCACTTTGACTATGACAATCCCCAATAATGTGAATTATTGATAGTAGCTAGTTCAAATGGAGTTTTGGATGGTGTAGTAAGTTGTCCCTATGTCTCATGATAGTGCATGCCTTTGTTATGTCCTTGTGACATTACTCTCTAGATATCTCTTCTTTATAGTGACAAGGTCTCAAGAACATGACAACTTAGGTAAGGTATCAACTTGTCTCTTTAACCTCTGGATTGTCATTTTTCAAGAATTGATCTCATTGAAATGCAAAGACAACATGTTATAGATTAGATGAAAAGGTCAAGGAGATGCATGTTATAGAGTATAAAACTCAAAAATCAAAGGTCTTTTTGGGCTTTTTTCCAACAATATGAGCAAAATTCAAACTTTAAACATGTAGCACAGGTACCATATGACTCATTCACATACATCACACATGTGGGACCACTAAGAAGGGAGGTAGGTGCTTAATATGAGAAATGGCAATTGTACATAATGTTTAAGTTCACTTCAATAGATATTTGGGGTTATGTAGCTAATGGAGGCTTTTCTTTTCAAAGGAAACCATTAATTTTGGAGTGAAAGGTAATGGTGAAATTGACATAATGCCCCTATAATTAAAGAATATCCAATGGATAGGATTAACCTAACAAAGATCTAATGATGTGATTTCAAATATAACATCCAAATTATCCTTCCCTCCATCAAGAATTTAAAATTTTGGTGCCAAAGACTCTTTGAGAATGTTTTGAGGGTTCTATGATAGTTTTGAGGGTTTTACGGCCACTTGGAGAGATATAGATTACCTTAAAATGACCCATAAAAGAAAAAGGAGAGTCAAATATGAAATAAATGTCTTTTTGATGTGAATTTATAGTCATCTTGTAATCATAAGATTTGAGCTCTAGTTGTCAAGATTCTGCGTGTAAACTTTTTCTGAAGAGCAAAATGTTGCAATGTCCTATTTTGTTTTTCATAGTGTGTCTTAATGAAAAGCAAGAGTATTAACAAGATAAATTCAAGAATATTCTCTTGGTACATAGCTGTTATGTGACTATTGTCATTGTTGTGTATTGCAGGATCCAGAGGAAGCAATGGAGAGAGGACGTGGACGGCGTAGAACTACTAAATCACAGAGAGCAAAGTGAGTGGAAATAGATATGACAATGAAATTTGTAGATACAATAAAGGTAAGAAGAGAAAGCAACCTCAACCAAAGGAGGAAGGTGTTTATGAATTCACAAATGCTATAACATAGAGGAGATAAAGTCATTTTTTTGTCCACGAGGCCTCTAAGGTCAAACTTATTGGTTGAAAATGCACAGGAATGGTGATTAAATGTGATTCTATGATCGAGGGAAAAGTTTGAAAATTAGGATGGCCAAAACATGATATCAATATGTCAAATATATGACTAAAATGAGGTTTTGTGTTGGATAGCATATTCATTGAAATGATATAATTGGTGTACTAAACATTATTTACTATGTCGTGTATTATAGGGGCCAGATGAGGCCATGGCAATAGATCATGTCATATCAAATGAGGACACAATGGATGAAACAGGAAATCAGGTACTCAAATCTAGTTTCCTTAGGAAAAAATGATCTAGTGGCATTTTGTGATACGTCCGTCTTTTTTCACAGTATTATTGAAATTTATAATGTATTAACCAATCTTGACATAAATTAATGCATGTTGTTGATTATTTTAGATGGAGATTGGAGAAAATGCAGAGCCTGAGCATTCAACTAGAAAACAAAAAATATATGTACGTGGACGTGGACCTAAAACTGTTAAATCACATAGGTGACAGTGGGTGGAAGAGGATATGACAATGGATCTTGCAGACACAACAAATGATTGTACTGAACAAGAGGTTGGTTAGGACTATAGTACATGGGATGAATACTTTGAGAAAATTGTTGTTTGTGGATGTTCTGTATGTCGTGGAAAGAAATAATTCAAACGAGCGATTGTACAAAGACATTACATATATGATGAGCTTCCATTCGATAGTATGCCTCCTACAATCGATTCAAAGCCAATAGGAATTGTGGTAAGGAATTTTCCAAATTGATATAAATAACATGTATACTTCGTTTAAACATTGTTTTATATTATTTAAATAACTAATTTTTTTCTTAATGAATACTTGTAGGATAAAGTTCTTGGTTTAAAGTTTCTTGGATCACCAACTTCTAGCCTAGAGGGCAATGATCATTTATCTAACAAAAAATATGTGCCAATATACCAGCTCGGAAGATGAGGAATTGATGAAAACAAGCAACAAAACAAGAACCGGTTTAAAGATGCATAATTTGCTTAAAGACAAGGGGAAGGTGGACTACATACCCTATGAGAATGAATGTGATCAAGATGATGACTTGCCCCTGAGTTTGAGATCAATTTACAAAGAGACATTTAATCGTCAACTATATTGCACTTGGCCTAGTGATCAACAACTACCTAGAGGGTACGAGGTGTTTCAATTTTGGGGATACAGCTACATGATACGACCCTCCAATATTCATGGAATGAATCTAGGCCTCTTTATTGTCTAAAATGTACATGTGGGATCTAAACATAGAAATAATTCAGAACAAACCACTAGGAGATTAATGCCATATTATGGTCCATCATATTATAGTGGTGAATGGAGAAGGCTAGAATAATATAAGCCTAGCATGTCAGCATATGGTCTAAATTTGAATATGTATACACATAGTCTCTAATTTGAAAGTGGAAAAGAAATGAATAGAGGTCATCTTATGTATATAGATGGACCTACATACACACACAAAAATATTGCAGGATTTATAAATAGTAGTAAGGGGAAGGGACCCTACCGTAAGACCGAATTGTCAATTTGTTGAGGTTATAAATGATAAAGATGAAGATATGGAAAGAGAGGTTGATAGATTGATAATGGTTGAGGCTATTATGGACCTTACCATTGGGGATGAGTTATTGATTGATTACCCCTTCTTAAAATGCACTCCTGCGCGAAAGAGGGAAGAACAAGGTCTCCCTAAGGATGTTCTTAAGGGCAGAAAACCAAAGAATAATAAATGAGTGTGGAGTGATGTTTTATAAACTATGTTAACCAAATTGTGTTTTATTTAAATTATTGTATAAAAAAGGTAGTCTATAAAATAATGTTCCATTATTCAATTGATGTATATATGTTCATACAACCAATATTTTTATTTTTAAGCCATATTTGATTATATTTCTTTGAAATTGATATATTTAAGATTTATCCAAATGTTTCCAAACATTAAATAATGCTTGTGTTTGTTGATAGGTAGAAGTGTTGATAACTGAGAGGAGGGGTGAATCAGTTATCTAAATTAACTTAACTTTCTGTTCTTCTTTAACAGCTAGTGCAGTATCAAAACAAATAAGCATCCATAAACATGAAAGCAGAAACAAAGTCAATACACATAACACAATAATTTTGACGTGGAAAACTCTATTAAGGGAAAAACCACGAGGTGACTAACCCAAGATTGGATTCTCTATTAAAAGAATAGAAGTACAAAATGGCACTTGCCAATTAGGTCTCACTGCCCGAGCACACTGCTCACAAGAGGCTCACTACCTACAAGAGACTCACTATCTACAAGATAGAAAGACAGTAACTAGGTACTTGAACTGATGAGAAGCATCCACATATGCTAAGGTTCAGTTCTAGTTAGGTTCAATACACTGATCTACTGCACTTCATTCTTCCCCTTCTTTGGTGCTGCTGTCCTGTTACATGCCAGACCTGTATTCCTACTTCCACAGTGCTCTCTACTTTTCTTCGCACAACACAACATGCCACTTCATACTGAAATCAATCTGGTATATATATCCACATCAATGATTTCAATCATCTTTCTAGTCGGCATCCAGAATACTCAACATTTTCTCAAACTCTGGTCTGTCAGCTAAATCCTTGCTTATTAAGTGATGCGTATCAAAAAGATGCTTAAAGAAGTCATCAAACATGTTGGCCAGCCATGGATGATTCCTCAAGAAACTTGATCACCATCAATAACTCATCTGGAAAAAGGTGTAATGCTCTGTCGATCAGTTCTTCCTCAGTCTATTCTACCAAATAGGAACCCAACACTTAGGTGTTCATATCTTTTCACTCTCACATCACCAGAGGTTCAATCTCTAGAATATATTAGTTAAAGTACTCCACTTGACTTCCCCAAATCTGTGCTTTATTGAGATACTTCCTCTGAGAGATCCGGACCTAACTGTCGGACCTTGCTACATACTCTGTTCTTGCTTACCGGACCAAGATAAACTTCAATCTATCTTTCAGTATGGTCATATCATGTCATGCGGATGTGTGGGATGGACTTTGTTGCCATCAATGACAACACTCATGAAGCCACAACGTGTCTCTTGCCAACAATCTCCCCCTTTGGCATTGATGGCAACACTTAGTGAAAAATGACTAAGTGTTATAGTATACTCCCCCTTGGCTGATGCTCTTGTTCTTATGTACACTTTTCCAGAGCTCCCCCTTAGCTGGATTCCTCATTTTTCACTGCTCTTCACTCCCCCTTTGACATCAATGGCAAAGGGTAGGATCCGCATATGAAAATTTCCAAAAACAATCTATACTTGGATGCACAAATATATATACATAGCATACTTACATATACTGAAGTATATCTGTAAAAGTTGTCTTCAGTTGGACAAATTATGTTGCCCAACTCTACTTCATCCTGTCCAAAATTGAGATGTGACCACTCAACAGGAATGCAAAAGGGTCTGCCCTCTTTAGATCTGTCAGATCATGGGTCCAGGCTGTGATCTAAGCATCACTTAGGGCCTCATGCATGGCCTCTAACTTAGGGATAATTATCCCTCTAAGTTCACTCAACCTGCTTATTCTATTTATCTTCTCTTTTTCAAGCTTCTTAATTTCATTTAAGACTGCAATAGTCTAACACTCTTGATTTATTATGGATGTGGTAAGAGGATCAAAATTCTGAGATAGTCTTGATAGTTTATCCTCCTGTTCTTTCACTTTCTTATCAATATCCATTGTTACTTTGGACAAGGATAGACAAAATTTATACATTTCTCCGCCATCTTTAAGAGCATTTTCTAAGCTCTTTATCCCAATATCCATATTTCTCCTATCATTGGTTATTAGTCCTTGTACTTTAGAGAATCTCTTTCCCAAAAACTCCTTCCAGACCTTTTCTTCTGCTAACTTCTCTAAGGAATCAAAATTTGTATGAACAAAATTTACAAGAGACTTTAGATTACCAGATGTGGAGGCTGAAGGATCCTTTTGAAAGGATGGCATGATCTTCTCCAATACACCGAATGCAATTTCTATTAGCTCACAGTCCTCTATGTGAGACTTCAAAAGTTTTTCTTTTGCCTTTGCATGGGCAAAGGATGCTATCTTCATAGTTTGAACCGGGGAGAGGGAATCAAAATTGAATGGTCCTTGAAGCAGTTTCAGTTCATCAATTTCCATCATTTCTTTGGTCAAGAAGTCTTTGACTGCTTCTACAGTGTCTCTTGCCGGAGACAGAGTTTTCTTCCCTTCTGCAGTCTTAGCACTATCATTTGTGGTCTTCTCTGTTTGACCTTCTTCTCTTCCCTTCTCCTCTTCTTCCTGACTGATCTTCTCTTCTACTCTTTCTTCTCGTTTAGATCTGGAGTCTGCTGGAGAAACTGGAGGAGAGATGTGTGCTTCTTCATGGACTTCCTCTTCTAGAGAAAAGGAATCTAAGTCCTTAGCTTTCTCTTCACTTGTCTCCTTTGCCTCTTCTGCCACTGTCTCAGTAGATTCTCCTTTGTCATCCATGACAGAGGGTTCATTACCTAAGTCCTCTATAATAGGAAGATTGAATCTTTTAAAGGCATTCCAGAGGATATCTTTTGTTTCCTTTGCCACTTTGTCAGTTTCTCCAAGCATAAGTTGATTCATTCTAGCTTTGCTCTAGAACTCATCCTTGCAATCCTTGAAGATAATATTCATTTGTTTAGGGGTAATGGATGGATAGAGATGAATAGCAATCTACTCCCAGATTTCTAGATCTTTTGCTTGGGCATTGTTCTTCCTTATTTCAAGTTCCTTTTCTAAGCTTTTGTGAATCAGAGATATAATTTCAATGAATGCTTTGTTGTAGATGTTTAGATACCTAATTGTGGTATCTTGCAATATCTTCTAATCAGTTTCATTATATTCATCATAAAATTCAACCAATGGTTGTAAGTTCCCATCCACAGTAACTAATTTGATGATATCATTAATGCGGAGAGTAGGTTTTTCAACAAATTCCTCTACCTTCTCTTCTTTGCCTTAACCGGTAGAGGGTTCACTGGTTGTTTTCTTCTTCTTCATTTTCTTTACTTCCTCATCTGTCTCTGTCTCTTCATCATCCTTGAGGCTTGTGTATGATCTTGTAGCCTTTGTTTTTGTTCTATTTTCTCCTTTACTGGATGATTTTGTTGATAACTGAGAGGGGGGGTGAATCAGTTATCTTAATTATTTCAGCTTTCTGAGCTTTCTTAATAATTAGTGCAGCATCAATTCAAACAAGCAAACATAATCATGAAATGGAAATACACATGACACAATATTTTTGACGTGGAAACCCTGTTAAGGGAGAAAACCACGGGGTGATTAACCCAAGATTGTATTCTCTGTTAGAAGAATAGGATTACAAAATGGCACTTGCCAATTAGGGCTCACTGCCCGAGCACACTACTCACAAGAGGCACACTGCCTACAAGAGACACACTATCTATAATTTATAAAGATTGTGATACAATACTTGAACTAATAAGGAGCATCAACATATGCTGGAGTTCAGTTCCAGTTAGGCTCTGTATACTGATCTGCTGCACTTCATCTTTCCTCTTCTTTTGTGCTGCTCTCCTTTTACATATTGGACCTTCCTTTCTGCTTTTATTTGGCTCTACTGCTTTTATTCACACATCTCTAAAAACCACGACACCTCTTACAACTAAATACATCTTGTATATATATGCACACAAGTGATTTCATCACCTTTCTAGTTGGCAACTAGAATAGTCAATATTTTCCACAAACTTTGATCTGTCGGTTGAATCCTTGCTTACCGTGATGCGGATCAAGGATACACTTGTAGAAGTAATCAATCATGTCAGCCAATCATAACTTATGCCTTAATAACCTTTACCATCATCAGTAACACATCCGAAATAATGTCTGATGTTCTGCCAGTCAGTTCTTCCTCTGTCCACACTACCAATTAGAAACCCGATACTCAAGTATTCATATCTTTTTCTTCATCTATCACCAGAGGCTGAATCCTTGGAATCTATCACTCAAGGTAGTCCTCTTGACTTTCCCAAATCTGCACTTCACCAAGATACTTCCTCTGAGAGATCTGGACCTGTCTGTCGGACCTTACTGACTGCTCTGTTCTTTCTTACCGGACCTCAACACTTCTTCAATCTGACTTCCGGTGAGGACCTGTCATGTCTTGTGGATGTGTGGGATAACCTTTGTTGCCATCAATGACAACAATCATGAATCCATATAGTGTCTCTTGCCAACAATCTCCCCCTTTGGCATTGATGGCAACACTTAGTGAAAAATGACTAAGGTTTACACTATACTCCCCCTTGGCTGATGCTCTATTTTTATATACATTTTTTAGAGCTCCCCCTTAGTTGGATTCCTCATTTTTCACTGCTCATCACTCCCCCTTTGACATCAATGGCAAAGGGTTGGGTCCGTACACCAAAATTTTCAAAATTGCAACTATACTTGGCCACATAAGTATATACGTATGGCATACTTACATATACTGAAGAATGTCTGCAAAAGTTGTCTTCAGTTGCCCAACTTTGCTTCATTCTATCCAAAATTGATATATGACCACTTAATAGGAATGCAAACGCATCTGTCCTTTTTAGATCTGTCGGATCACTAGTCTGGGCTGTGATCTGGGCTTCTTTTATGGCCTCATGCATGGCCTCTAACTTGGGGATAATTATCCCTCTGAGTGTACCCAACCTGCTTATTCTATTTTTCTTTTCCTTCTCCAGCTTCTTGATTTCATTCAAGACTGCAATAGTCTGACATTCTTGATTTATTATGGAGGATGAGAGAGGATCAAAATTCTTCGATAGATTTGTCAGTTTGTCCTCCTGTTCTTTTACTTTCTTCTCAATGTCCAATGTTGCTTTGGACCACGATAAACAAAATTTGTATATTTCACCTCCATTCTTAAGGGCATTTTCTAAACTTTTTATCCCAATACTGATAACTCTTTTGTCATTTGATATTAACCCTTGCAGCTTTGAGAATCTCTTATCCAAAAACTCTTTCCTGACCTTCTCCTCAGCTGATTTCTCTAGAGAATTGAAATGTGTAGTAATACTATTGATCAGAGATTTGAGATTACCAGATGAGGAGGCTATGGGATCCTTCTGAAATGATGGCATAATCTTTTCTAGCACTCCGGAAGCAGCTTCTATCAACTCACAGTCTTCCATGTGAGACTTCAGGAGTTTTTCTTTAACCTTTGTATTAGCAAATGAAGCTATCTTCATTGTCTGTACCGGAGAAAGAGAATCAAAATTAAATGGTCCTTGTATAAGCTCTGGTTCATCAATCTCCATTGTTTCTTTGTTCAAGAATTCTTGGACAGTTTTTGCAGTGTCTCTTACCGGAGATAGATTTTTCTTTTCTTCTGCATTCTTGGAGCTATCTCTTGGAGCTTTCTCTCCTACATTCTTACCACTAGCAGTTGTGGTCTTCTCTGTTGAAGTATTTTCTCCTTCTACAACCTTGGTACTGTCATCTTCTTTTTCCTTCACCTCTGCTTCTTTCTCCTGTATTCTTTCTTCTCCTTTAGATCTGGAGACTGTAGGGGAAACCGGAGGAGAGATATTTGTTTGTTCATGAGCCACCTCTTCCAGAGTAGAAGATTCCAAGTCCTTATCCTTTTCTGCACCGGTGTCCATGACTTGTTCAGTGGATTCTTTTTCAACACTTGTGATCAAGGGCTCAGTACCCAAGTCCTCTATAATTAGAATGTTGAATTTTTTAAAAGCATTTCGAGGGATCTTTTCAGTCTCTCTTGCCACTTTGTCAGTTTCACCAAGCATGAGCTGATTCATCTTGGCTTTGCTCTGGAACTCATCCTTGCAATCTTTGAAGATCATGTTCATTTGATGCAGAGTGATTGAAGGGTAGAGCTGAATTGCTATCTGTTCCCGGATTTCTAGATCTTTTGCTCGAGCATTGTTCTTCCTCATTTCAAGCCTTTTCTCTAAGCTTTTGGGAATTAGAGAGATAATTTTAATAAAAGCTTTATTGTAAGTGTTCAAAAACTTAACTGTGGCTTCCTCTAGAATCTTTTTATCTGCTTCATTATATGCATCATAGAATTATGTTAAGGGTTGCAGGTTCCCATCCATAGTGACTGCTTTCACTACAACATCTAAGGATAGAGTGGGTTTTTCAACAAATTCCTCTTCCTTCTCTTCTTCTCCTTGACCGGTAGAGTGTTCACCGGATGATTTCTTCTTCTTCTTCAGTTTCTTTATCTCCTCATCTGACTCAATTTCCTCATCATCCTTTAGGCTAACATAGGACCTTGTTGCCTTTTTCTTTGTTCTCTTTTCTCCTTTTCTGGATGCCTGGACTTCCAGTTTTGATGCCTTAGAGATTTTAGTAGAGGTAGTTGCAGCCCTTTTAGAGGATTTGGTCCAGGAGGGAACTTCTACCGGATCACTTTCCTTTCTTTTCTTTTCTGCCTTTTTCTTCTCTTCCTCAGCCCTTTCCATCTTTTCCCTGTTGGCATCAAGTGCCTCCTTTGATATGCCAAAGCCTTTTGCAACATCTTCAACTTCTTTTCTTACTTTCCTCTTGATCTCTAGTTGTATGAGTTCTACATGAATCTTTACACTTAGCTCCTCAAAGGTTCCAAACCTTTATGTCTTGGATTCTTTTGGTTGACTTAACATGTGTTCAATATGCAGCTCAACAATTTTCTCATCAACTTCATACCCCATCGGCATGATCCATACTATTCTTGGTTCCACTGCTTCCATAAGGCACTGATCAGTTTCTACCATGAAGCAAACAGTATCCTTATACTTTTCAACTAGAGCTTGGGGGATTCTCTCTTGCTTGCATCATACTCTGAAAGTTCTTGAAATAGCCCCAGAGTGTTGTATTCTATGCCTTAGCATCACCAAGTCCATGCAAATAATCCCTAATTTGTATGGCAACTGGTCTGTCATTTTGCCATATCCAGCCACTAGATTCGGGTAGCTCATTTATATAATAGAAGAACAGATATAGTATCAAGCCATCGTATTTGAAGGTGTTCTTCTTGTCTTTCTTTATCTTCTACAGATTTTCTAGAAGTTGGTTCAGAAGGAGCTCACAGAGATCATAGTCAGCATTCTTTCTTAACATTTCATAGGCAGTATATATTGCAGTTCTAGGTACTGAGTTTTCCCTGCTAGAGTGATATATTTTGTATCCGATGATCATGGATGCAAACTTGATATCCAGATCAGTGATATCCTCAATTGTCATTGCCCTCTTATCAAACTTAGATCTGGTAGCCTTAATCACCATTTGATTTTTGACAGATTTTAGAACAGGTATCCCACCGGATGAGTGCAATCCCGTTACAGCCCTAATGGCATCCTTAGTGATCTTAAACGATCTGTTCAACCACATGAAGTTGTCATGTATTCTGCTCATGATATATCGGACCCATTCATCTTCTAGAAAATAGGGGAAATGAATGCACTGTGCAAAATTCTTATCTCGAATGGCTTTATACTGAGGTTTGATCTCAAAAGAATCATCTATTAACTGCTTGTGATAGATATCCATTAATTTGGACTCTCTGAATTCTTCAATGTTTGCATGAATGTAAACCCTAATATCTTCTGTATGCAGGACACCATGCAGAACACTGGAAAGAGCACCTAGGGGATCTACTTCCAAGGATTTGTATGGATGTTTCTTGAATTTGGGGCGAGGCCTATCAGAGATCTTCACAATATTTGGAGTACCCATCATTCAAGGATTTACTGAGAGATATTTGATAAAGGAGAATACCTTTTGCACCTTTCGGTTTCACGGAGTTAGCCAAATCAATTTATGGATGAATTGACTTCTGCAAATGATCTTTGATGAGCTTGAGGAATTTTGTTGCAGAGCTTCACTTTTCATTTCTTCTTGAATGTAGAATGAACAAATGCTTGATGAGAAAACCCTTATATTGCTCCGCAAACCCTAATGTCAGGTTGCAATAAATGCTTGACCTAAGTTATTCTGGTTTGCCTCATTCGGATGACTTGAAGAACCGGATCAATCCTGATCTTTAAACATCTTGCGGATCTTCTAAATCTTAACCATAGTTTATTTGGATGTTTCCCTTATGAACCCTTTAATCCGCAACTCTTCTTGTGCCAGTTTTGGCACCAATTGACTGGCTGGGGGAACAAGGTTTTCTTTGTGTCTCCCCCTGAGCCAGAGCTCACTTTTTAATTTTTGGAAGGAATATCAGCACCAAAGTCTAGTGCGGATCCATCTTCTACATTCTCTGTACTTTTCTTCACCCAAATCTTGTTCTTCTCACTTTGAACTTCATCCGCATTCTGATTATGATATGCCGGACCTCTTTTGTCCTGATTCTTGCTTCTACAGAATTTTACAATATGACCGGATCTATTGCAAATTTGGCAAACAACATTTCTTTGCATATTTGATTGATATCCTCTTGATCTGCATTGATTAGCCATATGACCTATTCTATTGCATGCAAAGCATCTACCATTGAATGATTTGTTCATTTCCATATTTCTGCATTCATGAGATTTGTGACCATACCTTTTGCAGTTAAAACACTGTCCGGAGAAGGATGAATTAGACTAATTCATTCTCTTTCTACACTGATTAGCTTTATGACCAAAGTTATTGCAGTTGTGGCAGTATCCATTGAAGGATGGATATCTTTGAGCATTAGGTTGTCTTACCAGAGGTCTTCTAGGCCTGTTCCTTAGATTTTCTGATCCAAAATTCTTCTGACCGGATCCGGAGCTTTCTCCTTTCTCATATCCCAAACCACACTTGTCATCTACCCTCTTTTGACTTCCAAGAAGAACTTCAAGTTGAGTAGAACTTATCTTGAATTTTTCTTTATATTCATTTGCTGTTTGAAGATCCCTTTTGAGAGAGACAATTTGATCCTCAAGTTTTTCTTCATTATCTTTAGCATCTTCAAGATCAGATTCAAGATGTTTGATAATTCTATCCATCTTGTGGCAATCTTCTAATTTCTCTTTGAGAGATTGTCTTAGATTATCTTTAGTTTTTCTTTTCTCTTCAACTTCTTGGGTAAACTTCATAACTCCTGATTCCATTTCATGTCTTACCATAATGATTTCTTTTGATAACTTTTCACATAACTTGGTTTTCTCCTTCAGCTCTTTATTTGCATCATTTGCTTCACCTTGACTTGCCAATTGCTGAAGTAGCTCCTTTCTCTTTTTCATAGAGAGACTTAATTTATTTTTTAGTTCTCTCATGAAATCATCAACCTGTTTGAGTCTTTCCTTTAATTCATTAACTTCAGAGTTTGACTGCTCAAGATCATCAAGGGTAGTCTTGAGTTGCTCCCTTAAACCATATGCATCCATTTGGATTCCCAAATCTTCCTCAAGCTGTTAGACTCTGTTAGGAGGAACTTAGCTCTGATACCAATTGTTGATAACTAAGAGGGGGGGTGGATCAGTTATCTTAATTATTTCAGCTTTTTGAGCTTTCTTAATAATTAGTGCAGCATCAATTCAAACAAGCAAACATAATCATGAAATGGAAATACACATGACACAATATTTTTGACGTGGAAACCCTGTTAAGGGAGAAAACCACGGGGTGATTAACCCAAGATTGTATTCTCTGTTAGAAGAATAGGATTACAAAATGGCACTTGCCAATTAGGGCTCACTGCCTGAGCACACTGCTCACAAGAGGCACACTACCTACAAGAGACACACTATCTACAATTTATAAAGATTGTGATACAATACTTGAACTGATAAGGAGCATCAACATATGCTGGAGTTCAGTTCCGGTTAGGCTCTGTATACTGATCTGCTGCACTTCATCTTTCCTCTTCTTTTGTGTTGCTCTCCTTTTACATACTGGACCTTCTTTTCTGCTTTTATTTGGCTCTACTACTTTTATTCGTACATCTCTAAAAGCCACGACACCTCTTACAACTAAATACATCTTGTATATATATGCGCACAAGTGATTTCATCACCTTTCTAGTCGGCAACCGGAATAGTCAATATTTTCCACAAACTCTGATCTGTCGGCTGAATCCTTGCTTACCGTGATGTGGATCAAGGATATACTTGTAGAAGTAATCAATCATGTCAACCAATCATAACTTATGCCTTAATAACCTTTACCATCATCAGTAACACATCCGGAATAATGTCTAATGTTCTGTCAGTCAGTTCTTCCTCTGTCCACACTGCCAATCAGAAACCCAAGTATTCATATCTTTGTCTTCATCTATCACCAGAGGCTGAATCCTTGGAATCTATCACTCAAGGTAGTCCTCTTGACTTTCCCAAATCTGCACTTCACCAAGATAATTCCTCTGAGAGATCCAGACCTATCTGTCAGACCTTACTGACTGCTCTGTTCTTGCTTACTGGACCTCAACACTTCTTCAATCTGACTTCCGGTGAGGACTTGTCATGTCTTGCAGATGTGTGGGATAACCTTTGTTGCCATCAATGACAATAATCATGAATCCATATAGTGTCCCTTGCCAATAGATTTTGCTTCTGGTTTTGATGTCTTTGAGCTCTTAGCAGTGGCAGGTGCAGAGCTCTTAGAGGATCTGATCTAGGAGGGGGCTTCTACCAGAGCACTTTCTTTTTCTGCTTCTTCCTTTTCTTTCTCTGCCCTTTCCATCTTCTCTCTATTTGCATCAAGTGCCTCCTTTGAAATTCCATGCCTCTTGGCAAATTCTTCTACTTCCCTCCTCACTTTTCTTTTCATTTCTGGTTGTCTTAGCTCTACATGAATCTTCACACTCAACTCTTCAAAGGTTCCAAACCTTTCTGCCTTAAGGTCCTTGGGCTGACTTAGCAGGTGTTAAATATGCAGTTCTAGAATTTTCTCATAAACTTCATACCCCATTGGCATGATCCAGACTATCCTTGGCTCCACTGCCTCCATTAGGCATTGATTAGTTTCTACCATAAAGCATACTGTATCTTTATACTTTTCAACTAGAGATTGGGGGATTCTCTCTCTTTCTTGCATCATACTCTAAAAGTTCTTCAAGTAGCCCCATAGTGCTGTATTTTGTGCCTTGGCATCACCTATTCCATGCAAATAATCTTTGATTTGTATGGCAACAGGTCTATCATTTTGGCATATCCAGCCATTAGCTCCGGGTAGCTCATTCATATAGTAGAAGAATAGGCAAAGTATCAAGCCACCATACTTGAAAGAATTCTTTTTATTTTTCTTTATTTTCTATAAATTTTCCAATAGTTGGTTTAGGACAAGCTCACAAAGATCATAGTCAGCATTTTCTCTCAGCATCTGGTAAGCAGTGTAAATTGCAGTTCCAGGTACTAAATTTTCCCTGCTGGAGTGCTATATCTTTTAACCAATTATCATGGAGGCAAACTTGATATCCGGATCAATGATATCTTCTATTGTCATGGCTCTCTTGTCAAATTTTGATCTGGTAGACTCACTTACAGTTTGGTTTTTGACGGATTTGAGAATAGGTATCCCTCCAGATGAGTGCAAACTGGTTACAGCTTTAATAGTATCTTTTGTGATCTTAAATGGTCTATTCAACCACATGAAGTTATCATGCACTTTACTCAAAACATACCAGACCCACTCTTCTTCTGCAAAATAAGGGAAATGGATGCACTATCCAAAATGTTTATCCTAGATGGCTTTGTACTGAGGTTTGAGTTCAAATGAATCATCTATTAACTACTTGTGGTAGATATCTATCAGCTTGGAATCCCCAAATTCTTCAATATTCGCATGAATGTATGCCCTAATGTCTTCAACATGCAAAACCCCATGCAAAATGCTAGAAAATGTGCCTAAGGGATCCACTTCTAGAGATTTGTAGGGATGTTTCTTAAATTTAGGGCGCGGCCTATCAGTAATTTTCACAACATTCAGAGTAGCCATCTTAAAGATTCAGAGAGATATTTCAAGATTAGAAAATACCTCTTACACTTCTAAGGTTCACGATATGAGCCGGGTCAAGTTGCTTGGATGAATCGACTTCTACGATTTGATCTTTGAGAGGATTGAGGTAACTTGTTGCAGAGCTCCTTCTCTCTTCTTTCCGAATGCAAATGTGCAAATAATGAACCAAAGAACCCTTTTATTTCTACGCAAACCCTAATTCCATTTTGCAATAAATGCACAACCTAAGTTATTCCAGTTGCCTTGTTTTTCCTTGTTCTGAGAGAGATCTTTCCTGATCACTAGTATGTATTATTAGCTAACTATCTATCTTTCCCAAATCATTCCACTTATCCACAGATCAAGATACTTCAAATTTGAATCATACCGGATCTATCTGTGAGAATCTTGTTCTTACTAGATGACTGTTAAACCGGATCAATCTAGGAAGATTAACCTCTTCTAAACTTCTTGTGGATCTTCCATATCTTTACCAAGGCTCATTTATATGTTTCTCTAAGAACCCTTTAATCCGCAACTTTCCATGTGCCAATTTTAGGCACCAATTGACTGGCTAGGGGAACTTGTTTTCTTTTGATACTCCCCCTGAGCCAGAGCTCATCTATTTAGTTTCCGGAAGGAATATCAGCACCAGATTCTGGTGCGGATCCATCCCCAACATTTTCTATACTCCTCTTTACCCAAATCTTGTTCATCTCCCTTTGAATTTCATCCGCATCTACTTTTCCTTTTCCTTTGTCTTGGTTTGGATTATAATGCACCGGATACTTTTTGTCCTAATTCTTACTTCTGCAGAATTTGGTAATATGACCGGATCTATTGTAATTGTAGCAAACAACATTTCTTTGTATATTTGACTGATATCCTCTTGATCTACACTGATTAGCCATATGTCCCATTCTATTGCATGCAAAGCATCTACCATTGAATGAATTGATCGTTTCCATATTTCTACACTCATGAGATTTGTGACCATACCTTTTGCAATTAAAACACTATCCGGAGAAGGATGAATTAGTCTGATTCATTCTTCTTCTACACTGATTTTCTTTATGACCAAAGTTATTGCAATTGTCGCAGTATCCATTGAAGGATGGATATCTTTGAGCATTAGGTTGCCTTACCAGAGGTCTTCTAGGCCTGTTCCTTAGATTTCCTGATCCAGAGTTCTTCTGACTAGATCCAGAGCTTTCACCTTTCTCATACCCCAAGCCTTGCTTGTCATCTACTCTCTTTTGGCTTTCAAGAAGAACTTCAAGTTGAGCAAAGCTTATCTTGAATTTCTCTTTGTATTCATTTGTTGTTTGAAGATCTCTTTTTAGAGTGTCAATCTGGTTTTCAAGTTGTTCTTCATTATCTCTAGCTTCTTCCAGATCAGATTCCAAATGCCTGATTATTCTATCCATTTTGTGGCAGTCTTCTAATTTCTCTCTGAGAGATTGTTTTACATTATCTTCAGTTTTTCTCTTCTCTTCAATTTCGTGGGTGAATTTCATAATCCCTGATTCCATTTCATGTCTTACCATAATGACCTCTTTTGATAGCTTCTCACATAATTTGTTTTTCTCATTTAGATCTTCATTTGCATCATTGGCTTCATTATGACTTGCTAATTGCTAAAGTAGTTCCTTTCTCTTTTTCATAGAGATACTCAGTTTCTCCTTGAGTTCATTTATGAAGTCATCAGCTTGTTTGAGTCTTCCCCTTAAGTTATTTACTTCAGAGTGAGACTATTCAAGATCATCTAGGGTAGACTAAAGTTGTTCCCTCATACCTTCCCAGATCTTCCTCAAGCTGTTAGGCTTTGTTTGGAGGAACTTGGCTCTGATACCAATTGTTGATAACTGAGAGGGGGGGTGAATCAGTTATCTAAATTAACTTAACTTTCTGTTCTTCTTTAACAGCTAGTGCAGCATCAAAACAAATAAGCATCCATAACCATGAAAGCAGAAACAAAGTCAATACACATAACAAAATGATTTCGACGTGGAAAACCATGTTAAAGGAAAAACCATGGGGTGACTAACCCAAGATTGTATTCTCTGTTAAAAGAATAGAAGTACAAAATGGCACTTGCCAATTAGGGCTCACTGCCCGAGCACACTGCTCACAAGAGGCTCACTGCCTACAAGAGACTCATTGTCTACAAGATACAAAGAAATTAACTAGGTACTTGAACTGATGAGAAGCATCAACATATGCTAAGGTTCAGTTCCGATTAGGTTCAATACACTGATCTACTGCACTTCATTCTTCCCCTTCTTTGGTGCTGCTATCCTATTACATACCAGACCTGTATTCCTGCTTCCACAGTGCTCTCTGCTTTTCTTTGCACAACACAACACACCACTTCATACTGAAATCAATTTGGTATATATATTTGCATCAATGATTTCAATCATCTTTCTAGTCGGCATCCAGAATACTCAACATTTTCTCAAACTCTAGTATGTTGGCTAAATCCTTGCTTATTAAGTGATGCGTATCAAAAAGATGCTTAAAGAAGTCATCAAACATGTCAGCCAGCCATGGATGATTCCTCAAGAAACTTGATCACCATCAATAACTCATCTGGAAAAAGGCCTGATGCTTTGTCGGTCAGTTCTTCCTCAGTCTATTCTACCAAACAGGAACCCAACACTTAGGTGTTCATATCTTTTCACTCTCACATCACCGGAGGCTCAATCTCTGGAATATAATAGTCAAGGTACTCCACTTGACTTCCCCAAGTCCGTGCTTTACTGAGATACATCCTCTGAGAGATTTGGACCTGACTGTCAGACCTTGCTACATACTCTGTTCTTGCTTATCGGACCAAGATACACTTCAGTTTGTCTTCTGGTATGGTCATATCATGTCCTGCGGATGTGTGGGATGGACTTTGTTGCCATCAATGACAACACTCATGAAGCCACAACGTGTCTCTTGCCAACAAGAAGAAGTTGCTAAAACACATACTAATACCCAAGATCCAACTGGGTTATTAAGATTTGGACGAGATGATCCAAACCATCCTTTAAACAATACCAGGGTGAAAAGAGCATTATTGAAGAGAATACTATTAGCTAAAAAATTTGAAGAGCTGATGAGATCTGTATACTCTGATGACATGCCACCTAGCCTTAATGATGATGATCATGATAGTGAAAATGCAGTGTATGAAGAAGGATTGACAGTAACGATGATAGCAGAGGTAATTACCACCAACGTAATGTTGATGATGACAACTTGAAAGACTCCATCAAGCAAGCAGCGAAGACACCCGTGTTCAAATTGGGTGCAAGTAGAACCTCAAAACTGGCATGTACATTAATATTATTAGAAATCAAGTCACTTTTTGGTTGGTTAGACAAAGGATTCACTACCCTACTAAAGTGAGTTGAAATCTATTTCTTACTTTGCAATTGTCAATTGGTGTACATAATTCGTAAACATTCATCAACTTCATTTATATTTCTTTAAGGGGATTTTAAAACCATATATTGTATATAAATAGTCCTGGGATAGATTGACATATCAAACATGTTCATCATAAGTCAAAGCATTCAACTAATTTAATCTTTGGCAATCTTATAGGGCTGTAAAAACTAAAATATTCCCTAAAGATAATATGTTTTCATCAACTTGCAAAGAGGCGTGTCTGTTGTTGGTTGATTTGGGGATTGAATATAAACAAATTCATTCATGTAAAAATGATTGCATTTTATATAGAGATGAATATCAAAACAAGGTAGAATGCCCTGTATGCAAAGAGAAGAGATATCATACAGATGTACAAGGTCCTACAATTCCAAAGAAGGTTTTACGTCACATGCCAATTATACCTAGACTTCAACGAATGTTTCGTTACAAGTCACTTGTACAATTGATGGACTGGCATACAAAGAATAGGAGTAAAGATGGATTCGTGTGAATTCTAGCTGACTCTAAAGAAATAAAACACAGAGGAAAAATGGCCAAGAAAATTCAAAGATGAACCCCATAGTATCAAGTTTGGTCTTGCAGTTGATGGAGTGTGCCCATTCTCTTTCCTGAGCTCAAATTATAGTGTTTGGCCAGTCGGATTGATAGTATACAATATTCCCCCATGGATGAGTGTTAGAAAGGAGCACCTTATGTTGACTCTCATTGTTCTAGGAAAACATCAAGTTAAAAACATGGATGTTTATCTTGCGCCTTTTATTGATGAGATGCAACTGCTATGGAAAGGCATAAGAATGTATGACATATCACATTCCCCATCAAATAGGTCCTTCATGTTGTATGGTGTGCTATGTTGGACTATTCATGATTTCCCAGGACTTGGTGTTTATTCTGGTAAGATAAAATATTTATGTATTTACACATAATTTATTTTCATCCCAACTTTCATACTTAGTTTTATACTATTTTTTTGATCTTATTAACATTACTTATTGAATTGCAGGGCTTCAAACAAAGGGGATATTTGCATGTCCAAGATGTGTAGAACAATTTCAAGGGCGGTATTCTAAAGATCTACATAAATTTATTTACGCAAACAAAAGGGTTTTTCTACCACTAGATCATAAGTTTAGAAATCGCCTGAAGAATCAATTTGATGGAAAAGCTGAAAATAGAGCCCATCCCATGATTATAGGTCCAGGTGATTGGCTTAAGAAGTATGAAGATACTTAATTGAAAGGTTGGGAGGATTTTTTTGATTGGGGTGATTCAATTGAAGAACCAAGACAAGTTGTAGTTAATATGCCAGAAGGAATGAAAAGCAAATCCATATTTTATGAGCTCCCTTACTGGAAGGATTTATTAATATCTCACCTATTAGATCCTATGCACATCTTCAAAAATGTCCCAAATTCTATATTTTGACATATATCAGGCAAAGAGAAGGACACGTTGTCTTCGAGGAGAGATATTGCTCTTTCACGTACCAAAATTGATATAAAACATTTGTGGCCAAACAAGGAAAATGAAACATATGCAGAAGCTCCATGGATTTTGAAAAAAAAAGAGCTAGACCAACTAAAAAATGTCATCCGTTCAATAAGGACACCTACTAGCTATGGGTCATCATTGGCTAAAGCTTTTACAGTTGATGGACATATCACAGGATTTAAAACACATGATTTTCATAATTTTATGAAGGTATTATATATCATCATTTAACATTTACTGGTAACATTGATTAAGTACTAAATATATTTTGATATCATTATGTTGTGTGAGAAAAAATTACCAATGACCTTTTCATAAATGTGTTTCATAGCATATCATGCCATTGGCAATTAGGGGGATTCCTGTCTTACAGTTGACTTAAGGAATGCCATAAGTCGATTGTCAACATTTACAAGGTATGTGGTTAATGTGTGAGAGACATAGATATATTATACTGCATATTAGTTTTTGACTAAAGGTTCATACTAATTTACTATTCTTATATTAGGTGGGTGACCTCGAAGGAGATCCACAAATGTGAAGTGCCAAAATAGAAGAAGGAAATTACAGAAATTGTATGTGTATTTGAGGAGCTCCCTACAAGATTCATGGACCTACAAGTCCATTTACTTATACACCTAATCAATGACATTGAATTGGTGGGTGTTGTATCAAGGAGGTGGATGTTTTTCTTTGAGAGGTATATGAAAACTCTAAAAATATATGTCTGACAAAAGGCACATCCAGAGGGTTGCATGGCTAAAGGGTATATTGAATGAAGCATTTTTCTTCCTGTGTGAATTCCTTGGTAAGGATTTTGAAGATGGGCCATGCTTCTGGGATGAAGAATGAGCATTAAATATTATTGATGGAGAAAAACCACAATCTAATGGTGTTCAAGTAGAAATTAGTAACTAAATTCATGATCAGTGTGGTTTTTTTTCTTGCAATCATTAATTTACTCTGTAATTTATTTGTCAAATTAACAGCATGACATTTGGAGTTTGAAATAAACATGTTGACATGTAATAGGTGTAGACAAAAGTGCTATACTCGACAAGTTCATTCTGTACCACATGGACTTTATGAACAAATGGATTGATTTGTATGATAAAAAGAGAAGAAGTGTTAGAAGCAAGGAGACAATTTAAGAGATTGAACCCAAGGAATATTCCACTTCCCACTAATCTTCTTGGGGAATGGGGCAAATATTTCACACTAGAATGGGTTATTGAACAAATTCGAAATCAAATAGAAGATGCAGGTATAGATTCAAACATAATAGAAGATGAAATCAACATGTCTAGAGGATGTGAAAGAAAGGTACAGTTGGAATTTTACAAAATGTTATTTCCTTACAGCTTTGACACTATTAACTATTTTAATATTCGTCATTATATTTGTTTTCACTAAAATAAATGGTCTTTCATAGGTGAGGAAATATCTAGCAATGTGGGCATATGGTCGATATTATCGTGTAGAAAGTGTAGATGTAAAGAGACAATCCTTCGATTGTGGCATCATGGTTGACTTCAAGCAATCCAGTCGATCAAGCTCAAAAGATAAGAATATAATTGAAGGGAATCTACAATATGTTGGGAAAATACAAGAAATTATTGAGTTGGATTACCGCTCTTTTAAATGTTGTATTTTTAAGTGTAGATGGTATGAAGCATTTGAGAGGACACGAAGACATGATACCCATAGTGGATTTTTTTTCTATAGATTCCTCATGTTTTCTACCGGAGGATAAGGAGCCTTATGTTCTACCAATTCATTGTGAGCAGGTATTTCTTTAACTCAAACAAGAAGTGGTAGTGATCATTAATCTATTAATTCATAGTTTATTGCGAATATCTACATGTGTTTATTAATCAATAAAATTGTTATACCATACGTCTAATATATGTATGTTGTTCATGTGCAGGTATTTTTCTATGAAGATATTTTGGACCCAAAATGGATATTTGTCATACATTATGATCCAAGATTAAGGCATGTCTTTGACAATGCATTAGTGGATACTGAGCAAAACAATGATGGCCAACAAAATGAGAGAGAGGGATTAGATAACATCGAAGAAATTGACATCCATGATGATGTTGAAGATGGTTATGTTCAAGAGCAAGAAGACAACAATCCAGAGTTGGATGATGTTATGGAAGACAATAATATGGATGGTATACAAAATGATCATCCAAATACGTCTGGTAACAATATAGATGGTCTACAGTCAGATTTCAATGATGATGAAGATGATGGAGGTCAAGATGAGGATGATGATAATATTAAATACTTGAAATAACATATGAACATTGACAATGATACACTGGATGACATTGTAGCAAATAGTAAAGTTAATGACCAAGACTTCTAAATTTTTGGAATTATTTGCAATCCATGTTTAAAAAAGAATGATTAAATTGTTGGCAATAATGTTAATTAAATGGATTGTTCAATTGTTGACAAATTACCTATTCCAGTATCCTTAAATTGTTCAATCTTTGGTATGAATTGTTGGCAATAATGTTAATTAAATTTATTTATCTTTAATTATTTTTCATATATATCCTTAATTGTAACCATGCCATGTTATCTTGTGATAAGTACTTGAGTAAGACCATCAATGAAATATGAAGTGGACATATTATCATCTATATTAGCTAATTGATTGCACAAATATTTCAATTTATCAACGATCTCATATTTCTATTCATTTTCAACACTTTTAATAAAGACATCATGATCATAATATTCTTCTTGATCATTAGAATGCAACATGTGAGCGTCATAGGAAGTAGGAGAAAGAGGTAGTCATGTTTGCAAGGTGAGGGTTTCACCTAGTACTTTGTTGAAGGGGACATAATGATCCTAGATGTTTCTTAGGAATGTAAAATTAAAGGCATTGGGTTGTTTCCAACAAATGCAAACCACAAAAATCTCAAAATAAAAAATCAATCTTTTTTTATCCTAAACATAGGCATGGAAATTGCGAGTTCAAAAAAATGTAGGGAAATAAATCATACCCTATAATAGAAGATTTAAGTCCAATCCTAGATTTAATTAAACTTTAAAGTACAAGGAGTTGAGAGTAGAATGAAATATTGAGATATTAAGTAATTAAGATAGAGAAATGAAATAGTTGAGAAGAAATACAAATCTTATTTGATCTTTTCAGCATGATGTCAAATGTGAAGTGTGTGATTAACTAATACATTATGAAAAAGAACGAAAACTAGGATTTTCTACTAGAATAATGATCATGAGATTGTGGTAGTGATTAACTGATTTTTTGCATTCCTTCTTCAGTTGTCCTCTTTTTCCATATTTCCAAAACTTTACTCTTATCTTCCTAGGGATTCTAGATTTTACTCTTGACTTGGATTGATATTTATACCATTCCCCTTTAGATCCACTTTTGTCCTGGGGCCTTTGTGGAACATGCAAGGCATCCTTAGAACCTTCATCATTGAACTTTTTCCTCATATCTCCATTGAGCATTGTAACAATAAAGGATTCCATAGTCACCTTTGCAACACTACCATTTATAACAAGCATTATATTCTCCTAATTTTTGTGATGAAGGGGGTAAATCATAAAACACACAACAATAGAAATTGCACACAGAAAATAGAATGATATTTTATTAATATGGGAAAAACATTACATTATAGAAGCTCAAATACAATCAGAGGATGAATCCCCTATAGGCTGCAACACATTACAGCTCCCTCTCTCAAAACTTTGGAATCTTCAGCCTTCTGTAATTCCCAAATCAACTAGGGTTTCTAATTTCTCGCCTTTCTTGACTCTACACCTTCCCCCTTAACTCTACTACTCTAAGGGTTCCCAAAAATGGTTATATATAGCCCTTTTTGGCAACCGCCAGCTTAATTTCAAAATTTGCATCTCCCTCTAAAAATAGGTCAACTTATTGGGGCCATAACTTTCGATCCGACTGTTGGATTTTCAATTATAATACCTTTTCGAAAAGCTCTCGAAAAGACAATGGAGCGCAAGTAGTACCAATAGGTAGACTACTTGGGTTTCCCACCAAATTTTGGGCCCATCCGGAGCCTCTAAGTGCCTCAAATTTGACTTTGAATATTTCAATAGGATTTTTGGAATTTGAAATTTTAATATCTCACAAATGACAAATGATATTGAAGTGATTTCTTCACCATTATCTTCAATTCACCATTCTGGAGGTCCGTGTAAGATTTTGTATCCATCCGTGCACAAATGCAAACTTACTAAAAATAGTAACCCTACCAAATTTAGCCCTTATTGAAAAGAAACAACACATTTTATTATTATTATTATTATTATTTTGGGTTGATGCAAGATTGCTCTTACACCCTGGATGCTCCTACATCATTTTGGGTAAAGAAAAAAGTGAGAAGATACATTTGTCTTCCTCATCAAGTTTAAATTTATTGAACCTATTTGATTCAAAATCATATTAAAGGTGTCAAAATGTTCTATAGTAGAATATCCTTCCTTCATTTTTAAATAATATAAACATCTTTTGAGATATAACTTATTACTTTATAATTTTAGTTTCATAAATATCACCTATCCTCTTTTGTAATGTGAATGCAGAGGTCTCTTTTGATTTGAATAACAAAGAAAAAGTAAATTGGAGACAACCAGATAAATTATTAGCAATCCAATTCAACAAACAAATGATAACCAAAAGTTGACCACCAGAGAATAGTGTCTTTTATATTGATTTGCTTCAAAGTACAGGCAGTGCAATGTCTCTTTCAAAAAATCAAAATCCCAGATAGATTCTGAGCCATAAGGTCTTGGTTTCCTTTTATAAAGGAAGCAACAAGCTTTAGACCTTTCACATTCAAAATGGCTCTTTGTATTCCTAACCCTTAATATTACAATATTTGTCTTTTATAAGTCCAATTTAGATTTTCAAATATATTTGAATACATTTTGAAAACATGAAGAAAATATAAAGAGAGATAAAGAGAGCGTTCAAGATGCGGTGGTGCTATTTAACGCCATCATATGGCTCATTGCTCTTATGTACCTCAACCTGTGCTACTGATGATTCATCTCTAAGATATTTCTCCTCCCATTTATATATTGTAAAATCACCAGGCCATTGGTAAGCCTGAATCTGAAGCAAGTTCTTCTGGTGATCTTTCCATCTTTTATCAAGCAAAGCTCTGACATCCATCACAAATTTTGCATACTCAGCATCCAACGCAATTACTCGATCCAATATCATGTTGAAACTGAGAATGCTGACATCTCCATCCTTCTTCAAAAAATCCATAACTTGGAATATTGTTTGGCTGAATTTCATCTTCCATGTGTCAAGACTTTTGATTTTCTCTTCTATCAGTATGAAAGGAATAAATTTATGCTTGAACGTAGTAAAAGATTCAACCTTTTTCTTGCATCTTCTGGCTTTCCCCATTCGCATACTAGTATTCATCAATGATCATTTTGACTATTTTCTCAGTGGGCTTCAAAGCTATAGGGCCATCAAGATTCCTTTGCACTACTAAGCACATCGTAACCAAATTGTGATGATAGGGTTGCCATTTTTTAAACAACAAATCCAAAACAGAAAAGTTTATCTTCAATTGCTCAATGGCCTGAGATAAAGAAGAGTAGCAATTATGCACACTCCCAAGCTTATCCACAACCAATTTTACTCTATGCTCCAAAAATTTCTCAAAAATTTCAAAAACTTTCATCTTTGCCTCATTCTTTGCCATTTCATTTTATTTATTCAAACTTTCAATTTCCTTTTCAAATTTCAATCTTGTTGCATTAAATTCTTCAGTAGACATTGTGACATCACTAGCTGTTTGTGGCACAGGGGGCTGATAGGGTACAACGGCTTGACCTTGAGAAGAATTCACAGCTTACAGTTGTTTCTTTAATTTCACATTTTCAAAATATAATTTTTTTACTTCATCATTCATTACTTTCCAAGTTTGCTCATAATATGTTAGCCTTTGTTCTAACCTCTTCACAACAACATGAGTAAACATAGCAGTATGAACATTGAGAGCAGCTGCTTCTATTGTTGATGTATCTTGTAAAGTCTTTATCACAGTTGTACCCCTCATTTCTTGAACAATATCAAGCAATCTTGGTTTGCTTGTATTCTTCTGAGTAGTCCAGATTGCAAGGGTCTCTATCTTTGGATTAAAACCACATCCACTTATGCCATCTTCATAATCAAATTCTGAAACAAGTTGCGGATCATCTTGACTTCTAACTTGGTCAAGCAAAAATACCTTTTTCAATTCAAGGTTAGGGATGATGGGCATATTACTTTTCAACACCATTTGTCTTGCCTCCTCTGGACTCACATCAATTTCATCCACTTTCAATTCTTTGAAAGTTTGTGTAATGATTTGATCATGTTGTGTTTCATCAGCACCCATTTTATTTATTGCAACTTTTTCATTATATTCTTTCATTTTCATTATCATTTTTAGCCAAAAAACCTTAAACTCTGGAGTTTTGATGAAGTTGTCATCTTCTATGAACCTCATGGATGCTATAATCCTTTCATCCTCCTCCAACTCTAGTTCAGCTTGGGTTTGCTCACCCTTCCTAGCCTCAGGCTTATGTGCATCAGTGGTTGACCAACCAATGGCTGAACAACCTCTTGCTCATCTCCCATGTGCCTCAAGATGTTAGCCACCTCATCAATATCCCCCACCTCTTCAGTCATTTCATACGAGACAATTGGAGATACCTCTTCTGTCCTCTGCTTCTTTGCTAGTGGTGATTCTGGGACCTGTGGATCTTGCACTGACATAACATCAGGAGCAAACTCATGAATCTCAATCCCTGTAGACCTTTTCACTAGAGGTTTAGTAGCCTTAGGAGGCTGCTTCTCAGATTTACCATAAATACTTTCAAAATTATCAATGATTGCATCAATTCTCTTTAGATGGTCTTTTTCTTCAACAAAGAATCCAAGAAATAGGGGATTCTACTTTTTCTTTTCATCTTCAATATTTTTCAAGATATCCCATTTTCTCTTCCTACTGTATACCTCATCAAAAGTGACAAGATTTCTTATCACATCCTCATCAAATAGGACCTGATGGGATATGGCCATTTTAGTCAGAATTGATTGTCTCACAAGATTCATATGACCCTCAGGGTCACAATTCCTCTCAATACCCAATTTCAAAGAATATTTCACCTTTAAAAAGGCTTGCAAATTTTCAAGAGTGTCAGAGCCAATAGACCAATCACCAAAAATTGTAGCATTGGGTAGAAATGTACCTTTCTTTTGTATTTTCATTACCTCCTTTTCCATCCACATCATTTGCCACATAAACTCCATGAATACAATTCTGTCTGATACAAATTTTGGTAATATGTGAGGTGGCTGGGGGCAACCATACACTCTAATTATAGTATGATCTGACATAAAAAACCAATCAACAAAATTACGGTTGTGGCCCTGCTCTAGTTTGTGTGCAAGTGGCCTCAGCATTACCCTGACTTCCTTAGTCAACCTAGGAAACTAGATACCAAGAGAATTCAATATCTTGACAACAAAAAAATCATGAAATATAATGTAGTCACTATTCTGGCAACAGGAATCCCACTTATAACACCAAAACTGAGTCGGCAATCTTTGTCCTTTCTCATCAACCATACTCAAATTCATTTTGTTTGACCATTTCCCTCTGTTCTGATACAAAATCAAGTGACATAATAAAGAATAGAATTTGAAATATAAGGGTTGCTTGTTCTCCTTCACACAAAAGAATCCTTCTTGCAGTTTTTTCTCAATATGAGATGCACAGTCGTATTCAATGTTCATCTCTAGATGTTGTATTTTCATAGCCATCATCATTAGGCTAGTTGGCATTCTTCCTTGCCCGTCAATTCCCAAGACCTGGCACAGTGCAAAATAGGTTCTCTTGAAATATACAGCAAATTCTTCCATAGAGAAAGGCTTAATAGCATTTGATGGAATCTCAATTTTTTTGTTGTTGGCCCCCTTCTCATATATATTAGCAATTCATCTCTCCTAAGTGTTTTCCTCAGGCTTGTGTAATCTCATTCAAATCTTTGCAAATCCACTTGAGTGAGAGCTTGCTTGTTCAACATAAAAAAGTCAACAATGGCATTCCTGTCTATTGTCACCAATGGCAATCCATTTGGCATTCTGACTATTTTAGTGGCAGGATGGTAAAATTGTCCTAGTGCCCTAATCAATTCCACATCCACAAATACAGTGGGCACCACCAACTTTGCCAAATCCAATTTCCATGGATTTCCCACTGGTCCCTCACCATCCCTTTTTGCATAAAAATACCAAAACAAATCCCACCTGGAGATAGGGATTGTAGCATCCCGACACCCTTCTGTTGCATCTGTGAACATCTTCTTTGGACCCTTGTCTATGGACCAAGGCAATACTTCTAGCAGAGATTGGTGAAGTGGTTTTTTCTTGGGAACTATAGGCTCATCACCTTTACTGGCAGACTCAGACCTTTTGGGTGCCATGTTTAATGATTTGAACAAGATAGGGTTTTTCAAAATTCAACTTACTATACCAGCAACTGAAAAATAGAGTGAAAGAGAAAATGAACTTGACATGGCTAATTAATGTAGGTAGATATAGGAATAAAAGAATAGTATTTAAAATTAAAAATAAACCCATTCAAGAATGGATAAGAACAGGATTTGTATATTCGGTCAGCATCACAGTCAAATTGGGGAACTTTGCAAGTAGCAGAGATAGAACAGACTACACCCCCCTACTGTATAACACAAAAGCTTAGCCCCAGCCTTTTTTTAAAAGAGAAATTTTATATTAACAAAAGATGTAATTACAAGAACCCCCAGTACCAGCAACTAAAAAATAGAGTGAAATATACACCAACTTCTAATCAGAGAGTGCAGGAATGAAATTACCCGGTCAATTGCAGTTTACAAAAAAACACACTGAGCTGAGTTGAACCTTCTCCAAGTTGCAAATTCTCTAAAATGAGCAAATGCCAAGAAATCTTTGAATCTTATTCAGCTAAGGAGTTCATCATATCATCATTACTCTGGTTCGTGTCATGAGATCATGAAATCTCAGCATTCAATTCCTTTCTCAAGATTTGACAATAATTCTTGATAACTGTGACCCCGCATTGAATGTGCTTGCTATATATTTCTTTTATCGCATCACTGCAAGGCTCGACCAGACCAGCTTCAGGATAGCGTGGGCTTACTACCAGACCACAAATGCTTAGATTGACCCCTGTGGGACCATGGGGTATTATTACCTAATGTCCATCTGTTTACCATCCACCCTCAAATGTTATGAATGACCGTTGCGGGATAGTGGTGGCTTACAACCACTACACTTCTATTTCGTCCTTTACCACCAGACCACAAATGCTTAGATTGATCCCTGCGGGACTGCAAGAAATTATTACCTAATGTCCTTTTGTTTACCGCCTAACCGCAAATGTTATGAATGACCGTCGAGGGACGATGGGGCGAAAACCCATTACATTCTTCTCTTGCCGCTCTACCGCGGGCCTCGGTTGAAACCCATTACATTCTCCCAACGATGGACCGACAAGCTTGCTGCAGTGTATCAGTGTGACTTGTGAGATTAGTGTGACTAGAAGTTGTCTCTCCAGTGCTTTATGTCTCTCTGATGAGGGCTTGGCATCAGTGGGACATGACACTTCGGTAAGAGTCTCACAAGGTCTTCGTGTTACTCCGATGAAGGTTGGCATCGGCGAGACCTGACATGTCGCTATGACTCTTTCCGGAACTCTGGGTCACTCTAATGAAGGCTCTATATCAGCGTAACAATAGTTGTTAGTCTGGCTTTGAAAGGTCATTCTGATGGGTTGTGTCTTTCCGATGGAGGTTATGGATCGGCAAGATTATAACTATCGGCACTGTTTAGAAAAGTCACTCCGCTGGTTGTGGTCACTCCGATGCGACAACGGCCAGGGTTTTCCTGATGGTCATTAGCTATAGACTGTTGGTCTCATTGGCAACGAAAGTGCCAACGGTTAACTATCTCGTGGTTGTGTACATAAACTGCAAAAGTGGCCGTCGACTGGTGCATGTGGGACTATTGAGGTCTCACAAATCTGAGTAGTTGTGGAAACGATTATGAGCTGGGGTGCTGGGAATGGTTTCACAATGGTGACGTGGCCTCCTTGACATGGTAGAAGGATAGAAAATCCAACGTTGTATTAACAATGCATATCACAAAAATTGTCAATTGAACGGTTGCCTTTTGTAATTGTCTGGTCTATCATGGTAGTCGAACTGAATGTTCTCTTCTGTAATGTGATATATTAACGCATGGTAATAGAGGATAGTGCGATGAGAGATAGATAGAGAGAAGAGGAGTGACTGTCGAATAATCTCCAGATGGAATAGGATGTTAATCTCCATGAAAGGGCTTAGTGCCTGAATTGTATTGTAACTGTATTTTTTGTTGTTGAATAATACAATGGCGATTTGGGCTTTTGGAGTGTGGGATTTTTTACCCAAAAGGGTTTTCCCCACATAAATCTATGTTCATCTCTTATGTTCCATCTTTCATGTTTAATGGTTCTGTTATTGAAATTGTATAATTCTTGTTGTTGAAATTTGTTAATTTTGCTTGCACACTTTCCTCTAAGGGTTAATGTTGGAAATGAACTATGGCTAATTCTACTTTGTGGCATAGTTGTGAGTGTTTTTGAGGCAATCTAATGAAATTTAAAGTTACCAAAGACACCACTGTTCTTAGATGTTCATTCTAAGTTGCACTCATTTCCTTACAACCCCTAAACCATAAACCCTAAATAATGCCCCTAAGCCCTAACCCGGCCCTGACCTATTATAAACCCTAAACCCCTAAATCCTAAACTGCAAACCCCTAAACCCTAAACACTAAACCCAAGCAACCCTAAACCTCTATCTCCTTATCTCCCTATCTAGCCCTATCCCTGTCATTCCTCTACCTCTAAATATCTCTCCCTATGTCTCTGGCCATGTCCCTCACTCTCTATATCTCCCTATTGGTCCTCTCTCTCTAAACACTAAACCCTAAACCTCTAAACCTTAACCCCTAAACCATAAACCCTAGTAAAATCTAAACCCTAAACTTGAGCAATGCTAAACTCATAAATGCTAAATAATGCCCCTAAACCCTAACCGCTAACCCCAACTCTGTCTCTCTCTCTCTGACCTATATATTATCTACCAACTCCTAGCTAGTTAAATCATTTTCCTATCTTTCCTAGTTTTCCTTTTCCTTTCCAATTTCCCTTTAGATCCCACCAATTTTTCCCTATTTTACTATTTTCCACCTCTCCTCTCATCATTCTTCCCATCCAATGAACTTTAGTTTTATCAACTTGTTTCCATTTCATCTGGCTGCCAATTTATATCCTCATCCCTCTTTTAATCATGTCCTAGTTTTCTTGTTTCCATTTGCTTTGTTGACAAGGGAGATAGATAGAGACAAAGATGAAGCGAGAGAGAGAGAGAGAGTCCTCTAAGTTTTCTTTTTCATTAATTCCTTCATCGATAAGGGAGAGGGAGAATTATTAGAAGGGAGAGATAGGAAGATATAGGAATGATAGGGGAGAGAGGCAAGAGATCATAGAGAGATAGGGAGAGATAGCTAGGTAGAGAGAGATAGAGAGGACATAGATCATAGAGAGAGATAGAGAGGACACAGATCATAGAGAGAGATAGAGGAGACATAGGGGAGAGATAGGGAGATAGAGAGTGATCACTAGCGAGATGTCTAGACTAGAGATAGGGAGATAGAGAGACAGGCAAGAGATAGGGAGAGATAGATAGCTACATAGAGAGAGAGAGGAGATAGTCGAGCAAGAGATAGGGAGATCGAGAGTGAGTGAGATGTTAATCTAGAGAGATAGGGAGAGAGATTGAGAAGTAGAGGGATGTTAGCTAGAGAGAGGGAGATAAGGGAGAGATAGGGAGATAAAGGTTTAGGGTTGCTCAGGTTTAGGGTTTAGGGTTTAGGGGTTAGGGGTTAGGGGTTAGGGATTGGGGGCATTATTTAGGGTTGAGGGATTTAGAGAGAGAGAGAGAGACTTCTTTTGACATGCAACTGTAAACCCTGAATAATGCCACTAAACCCTAAACCCGAGCAACCCTAAACCTCTAAACCTTAAATAATTAATGCCCCTAAACCCTAACCCCTAACCCCTAAAACATATATAAACCCTAAATAATGCCCCTAAACCCTAACCCATTAACCCTAAACCTAAAAAACCCTAATTAACCCCTAAATCCTAAACCCTAAACCCCAAACCCCTAAACCCTAAACACTAAACCCAAGCAACCCTAAACCTATTGTTGACTATTTCCCAGACTGGATGCTTATTCCCAGATTTCCCTACAAGGTAGCCATCAGTGATCAACAGGATCTCTGGGCCAGGGGGTCAACAGTGTAGGAGATAGACTCTATATTTTATCTCCTCTTCTTCTTCAGGCTCTGCAAGACCTAGGGGGGTATTCCCTACTCAACATCCATGAGGATATGCATACAAGGCTGGGATGCTGACAGAAAGCAGATAAGTCCTCCTGTAAGTAGACCAAAACTGAAAGATAAGAGCAAAGGGGCTAGCTTTGGGCCTATTTGCAGTTGTAGACAGAGGACTGAGGTTCCTAAAACTAACTCTAATGTCCTAATGGTTGTTTTAGATTTTGATTTGGATTTTAAGTTTGGATGCAAAGTTGGATATGGTTGTAACACAAACACAAAGCAAGATTGGTGCCTATCCAGGGCCTGGAGTCAGTAGACATACACCTGTGAATGATCAGCATAAACAGCTAAAACTGGATTTCAAGGGGATATATGTGATACCTGCCTTACAGGTATCTCCCAATACAAAGTGTTAGGTTATCTCTACTTATGGTATCCCTACTGCAGTATACCCTTCCCAATGTTCAACCTGAAAATAGTTTAATCTACCCCTTGAGCAGAAGTTAAAAGATCAGACATTCAACATAGGAATTCTATGCTCTAGAATCTAAACATTACTCAAATATCCAGATTCAGAAGAAGAATACATGCAATACTGGAGACAGAATTAACACAACACATGCTAAGATAGCATTTCTCATATAAGTTTAATCATGAAATCAGTGGGTTCATGCCAAAAACATACAACAAGAGATACATAAACTCACAGGTAAGCTGTACAGAGCAACCAGATCAGCTTGTTATGCATTACAGAGCCAAAAATCTTCAACTTTCAACAACCAACAAATGAGCAACACAACCTGCTTATAACAGCCAGGTAGGTGCTCAGCAATTAATTACATGGTTGACCAAAAATCCCGCCAGATACACAGTATCAGAAAGATGGCGCTCAAACATTACCAGATTGGCACCCAAACTTGAATGCAGCAGGTAGGGGAGGAGACAGGAATATTTCTCGAGCCCTGCGCCACTGTCCGCTGATGTACACCTTTAATCGGGTACCAGATCTGCCCACGCCATCGCCCATACCTCTGCAACAATCGCCATTGATGGCGCACCAACCCGCGGCCTCGGGAAGAACATTAATTCTGCATCGCAACCATTTCCCGCCGAGATTCATCATCATGATATTTGAAAATGCAGGATATCAATATCCCACATGCACCCCGCAGCAACTTCATTAACACTTTATATACTAGGTCATGAGCATATATCATGTCGGTGCTTTTGCTCCTGACGACACTAGTATAAGACTTCATCATCATCACCCTCCAGCAGCATGATATCCTGTTGCCCGAAATATCACCCTGACGTCATCATCATATCGCAACATAACTGCATGATAATCTCCTTCATCCGCACAACCTGATCCATCGGAGGAACATCCTCCTACTGAGCTTATACCAAAAGTCTGGCCGATGAACATCCTGATGACGTCATCATCATATCCTGCTGACGTCATCATCATATCTGCCTACTGCGCACCTCCTCATATCCGGATGACGTCATCATCATGTTTGCAAATATCGGGAGATCTCCACAAGATGATCTGTGTTAGAAATATGACCCCCCCCGGGACCTTGATGACGTCATCATCACATTAACATCAGGATGATATTCGGAAGACAACCGGATATTTGGAAATATCATCCTGATGCACGAAAATCATGTTGCACTGTAGCTCCACTGTAAGATCCGGGCGATTGATGAATATGATGATGCTTGAAAAGATCACCCCCCACTAGATAATGCACGAAGCCGACAGGCGGATATCTCCTTGATATCAGCATCATCATGACGCTGGAACAAGCATACACCCGAGTGATATTCAAAAATGAAAACATCACCCCCTCCTTCGGAAATATCATGATGCAGATAGGCAGAGAAATAGATATCACCCTGATATAAGGATGACGTCAGCATCATCAGGATGACAAAACAACGAACAAGAAGTGATACAACATCATCAGGATGATATTGACTAAGATCATCCTGACGTTCAAAATATGATGACCCTAGTGAATATCGGGTCGCACTTAGAACTCTTCAACAACATCATCAGGATGATCATAACCAAGATCACCCGATGATAGAAATATCACCCCGGCGAGATATCATGATGCAGATAATATGATGACCCCCGCAAGCAACACGGTGATAACTGGAAATATGATGATGATGACGACCCTTAGGAAAAAACAAGTCAGGTCGAACAACTCAAAGAATAACCCCTTCAGAATAACGGGGCAACATCATCATCATGTCTGGGCAAGGTGATAAATGGAAGATCACCGGATACTTGAAAAATCACCCCCGCAAGCAAATCAAGGCGCACTGTAGCTCATCAGCAGGATCAGGATGATATCCAGACATCACCCGATATTGAAATATGATGATGACGATGAAAAACAAGTCGAAGCAAACACGATGATGCAGACCATCATCGAAGACAAGATGATGATGATGACCTCCTCCTCAAGAAAATATGATGCTGCAGCTGAAAAATGCTGAGGAGGTCCAACACTTAGAAAAAATGGGCAAGAAGATAAAGGGTTCAAATGAAGAAACCCCCTGATCATGAAAAATCAACCCCAGGTCAAAATGAGTGCTAACACCTATCTCTCCCTATCTCTCTATCTCTATCATTCCTCTACCTCTCAATCTCTCTTCCTGTGTCTCTGGCCATGTCCCTCACTCTCCATATATATCCCTATAATCTCTTCCAGCTATGTCTCTGGCTGTGTACCTCACTCTCTATATCTCCTAGCTATTGGTCCTCTCTCTAAACAGTAAACCCTAAACCTCTAAACCCTAAACCGTAAACCCTAAATAATGCTCCTAAACCTTAACCCCTAAACCCGAGAAACCCTAAACCCCTATATATCTCCCTATCTCTAATATTGTCCCTCTACCGTCTCTCAATCCTTCTCCCTATCTCTCTGCAGGATATATATCTCGCTCACTCTAGTAGTCTATCTCCCCTATGTCTCAGCTTATAATATATATATATATATATATATATATATATATATATATATATATATATATATATATATATATCTCCAAACCTGAGCAACCCTAAACCCTAAATCCAAGCAACTCTAAACCTCTATCTCCCTATCTATCCCCTATCTCCCTATCCCTATCATCCCTCTACCTCTCAATCTCTCTCCCTATGTCCCTAGCCATGTGCATGTGCCTCACTCTCTATCTCCCTATCTCTCTCCACAGTCTCATCTATATCTCCCTATCATTTCTCTCTCTATAAACCCTAAACCTTAAACCTCTAAGTACTTGAACCCCTAACCCCTAAACAATAAACCCTAAACCTAAATAATGCCCCTAAACGCTAAACCTCTATCTCCCTATCTCTCCCCTTTCTTCCTATCAACTTTGTCCCTCTACCTCTCAATCTCTCTTCCTATGTCTTTGGTCATGTCCCTCACTCTCTATCTCCCTATCTCTCCCCTCGGTCTCCTCTATATCTCCCTATTGGTCCTCTATCTCTCTCTAAACCCTAAACCCTAAACCTCTAAACCTTAACCCCTAATCCCAAAACCATAAACCCTAAACCCTAAATAATACTCCTAAACCCAAGTAACCATAAATTAGGCGCTAAAACAAGTGCTAAATAATGTGTTAATGCAGTTGCTAAAACAAGTGCTAAATCAAGTGTTAAATCAGGCGTCAAATGTGGTGCTAAATTAGGCGCTACAGTAGGAGCTAAAATAGACACTAAGTTAGGCTCTAAATTAGGTGTTAATTAGCACCTAATTTAGCGTTGACTTGTTTTGGTCAGTGCAAAAAATGCCAATAACAGCGCCATCCCAATAAATAGCGCCGACTTTTTCAAAAAAATTGAGAAAAATACATTAAAATAGTGGGTGGAAGCAAAAAAAGGAGCTAATCACAGGGATTTGTTGTAGTGCTCAAACACTCACACATACAACAAGGACTCTTGTGAAGAATTCATAGGATCAAGAAGGCAATTCACACAAAGCCACTTCTCAACAAACATAAGTATCTAACTAATCCCATGAACAATATATTCCTTAAACATACACATTCCAAGAAACATATAAGGGAACAACACATGCTACCTACAACACACAACTATAATAGAACCTCACACATGCTTGAACACAATGAGCAAAATAAACAACCCAGAGCTCTCAATGTTGCAACATGAGCTCTGATACCAAATGTAATGCCCCAAGCTTACGCTTAAGATATTAACAAACAAAAACTAGACAAACATTTTTTTGTGATACAAAAGTGACATTAAGAAATCCACACAACTATGTGAGTGGTCCCCTTAGTAGTTCATCAATGCCTAAAGATTCCCCTCAATGGCATTGTGCATATGATCTACCACAACAGATTTATGCCTCTTTCCATGCATGAAAACTTTTCACTAGACTACTTATGGTCGGCCCCAACTGAGTCATTTCGTCTGCACAATGATTTCTTATTTCTTTCATACTAGAATTTCAAGATTACTTGGATAGCATGGTTGTTTGCTGGCCTTTTCTTTCATCTTCTATGGTTACTCCCCCTTTGGTGTATTTGTCTTTGGAGGTTTCTCTTGTTCCTTCCACTGCCCCCTCGGTGGTTCAATGAAAGCAACCCATAAAGAGTACACCTCCCCAATCCCATGCTCTTGGCTTGTACTCCGTGGTTCCACCTCTATCTTCCTATTTGACACCTCAAGGTCCACCTCTAGTACAACCTCATACGTTGCATGCTCTTGGGATCTCTCAGCCTTCAATGGTTACTTTTGTTCCTCCTGCTTCCTCGATGGCATGAGGAAAGCAACCAGTGTTGAGTGCTCCTCCTTCCCCTCTTCTTGTGGTTCCTTGACCTTTGGTGGTTGCTCCAGTTCCTCCTACCTCTTCGGTGGAACGAGGAAAGTAGCCCATGTTGTAGGATCCTTCCCCTTCCCCTGTGGTTTCCCAACCTTTATCGATTTTGTCAGTTGATCCTCATGTCCCTGAGGCATGGAATGAAATGGAACCCATGTTGGAAGACCCCTCAACTCCATCACCAAAGGCCTTGGCCCATACTAAGTGAAATCATCTAGGCCCACACCAAGCGAAATTAGCTTGTGATATATCACAAGTGTCGCCACTATGTTGCAACCCGAGCACATGATGCTAATGGGTAGCCTTCCTCTAATCATCCTTCTCCTATGCAGCTACCCTCTATTGCTGCTCCTTCTGAGCCTCTTCCTTCTCCTACCCCCGCCTCTCCTTAGTTAGAGAAAGATGAACCCCACCCCACAAAGGTGCAAGGAATCTTGGCTTTGTCCACTAAGACTCCCATCCTTCCCTCCATTCCTGATATCCCACCCTTTCCCAAACCCTTAGATCTTCCTCACATCAGTGTTATCCCTAGTGCCACCCTAACCGCTCTTATGCCTTTCTAGTACACCTGTCATGCAATCTTTCTAGACATCCTCCATCTTGCTACCATTGATATAGACATTACCCACCCACCACCTAAGCATAAACTAGAGCATTACCCCATCCCACTATTTCACAAGCCTAAGTACATGCTTTTGTCACCATTGCCTCTTATCTCTTGTGGATCACTTCTTCTAGCCATGGAGGTTGTCCCTCTACCTATGGATCTTTGCACTCCCATTGCTATTGTTAGCACTGATGAGCAATAATTAGTGTAATTTTCAAATAGTGACTCTTTTGATTCCTCTCCTATAGAGTGAATCATTGAGCTCATCTCGAATATCCCCTCATTGTCCATGATCGTTGACAATTGTTGCTCCTAGTGCTCTTGAGGATCTTGCTCCTGCTAGTGATCCTCTGCACTTGGTTCTAGAGGAGTCTACGTGTACCGCTCTTGATATGGTCATGTTGTCAGCTCTTCCTCTATCCCCCTATGCTTATCAAGATTGGGACCAGGATGATTTGATGAGCCCGACCCATCAGGGTTGTACCTTCATCTCATGTGTTTTGTGTGTTTGTATGCTTTATTGTAATTCTTTCCCTGTAAACATGTATTTATGTTTGTTAGTTCTACTTGGAGGACCCACGATGTCCTTGTAGACACATGGATATAGGAGAAATGCCCATGTTGTGAAATTCTTCTAATTTTCCTTGCATTCTTCTATATGATGTCTCTTTATTTATGACATTTTGGGGATGATGCAAAGCATTGGAAGATTTAGCCTCCTTCCATGTTGACTCAAAAATTTTAATTTTTATTTGTTTTCTTGTGATATTCTTCCTTTGTACTAGTATTTTCATGCGCTTAGAGGATGATGACAATTTTATAAGTTATCCCTTGATGACTCCCCTCCCAAATGCATACTAACCTCAAAGCACGTAGATTCTGTAGTGTGTTTGGTGTTGTTACTTGTTTTTATGTGATAGAGTTGCTCGGTGTCATACCATGCTTACATAAGCTTTTGTGTATCATTCCTAAAACATCACCCTTGTTGCCTCTATTTGGGGGCATCTTTTTCTTTTTTGGATGCAGCTTTTTGGAACATATCTCCCTACATAGATATGTTTCCTAAAGCTCTCTTCCCCTTTTCTACCTTAAAATTAATTGCATACTATTGCTTTATGTAATTATTTGAAGGTGGGGGCATACTTTCATGCTTTACACTTTTATACACACCACATCAATGGTACACTCTTTGTAGCATTTTCTCGTGGCAGCATTTGTAGCTTGTGGCCCTAAGTAGACGCACTTGCTTGGCCTAACCGTACTTTTCAACTACTCTTTTTACACTCTTTGTGTCTCCTAACAACATTTTGTTTGTCCTAGTGGCCCATAAGAGTTTGGTATGGTTCTTAGCTCTCATAGTGTACTAGCCCTAGAACCATACTTGGTATTTTTCTAGCTCTCATAGTGTACTAGCCCTAGAACCATACTTGGTATTTTTCTAGCTCTCGTAGTGTGCTACAAATGTCCCTTTTGCTTTGTTTTCTTTTTCTTTTGTGTGTGTGTTTTGTGTTAGATTAGAGTGTGTATTAGATTATATGATCTTCTAACCTTAGTGTTCTGACAAATCATATTTGATCTAATCCTTTTAGAATAGATTATATGGATATAACATTGCCTCTTGTGCGAGTTTTATTGTCTAATACTATGGTTTTGTAGGTTCTCATCCTAGGGGCTTCACTTCACCTGAAGAACTCTCTATGTCCTCTACAATATCCTTTTTGAGGTAGTATTGTGATATTATTTCCTTTTCTACTTTAGCATGCATATTCACATAGTTGCATAAACCTACTAAAGTGGGGGATAAATGTAGCATTGAAAATTGCATATCCTTGAAATTCCACACTACATTCGGTGACCACTTTGGTGCTTTCTTCTCTCGTGCATTTTAGGATTATTTTTTCTTCATTTCAACATCTTTTCTTTAATTTCATCAAATTTCATTCTAATGATTGATTATTCTATTAGTCTGGAGACACTTTATAAAATTCTGAGGTAAATTCACTCAGATGCAAGCATGAAATGGAAAGTGAACTATTTTAGGACATGTTGAAGTATCTTCTGAGGCTAACGAGATTCTTGTAATGTTTCTTCAACCTCAAACGACTCTTTCCTCTTGCATGTTGACTCATCTTCCCTCTCAATCTCTCATATCTAATTTTTGAACAAGTTGAACTCGCTCTCTCATTCTCTTTTGCAACTTTTGTGAAAATCTTGTGAATACTCTTTTGCATCCATATTTGCAGCAACTACTGGGGATTTTATGCTCTTTGGAATCCTAGCATTGTTCTTGAGATATTGTTCAAGTAGCTTGGTCATTTGTGAAGGCTCTCCCTTGGGGTTTTGAAGTTGTTTGCATTAGATTCCATCCCTTGAGGAGCTGTAGCCACCTTCTTGTTATCCAAGCTGGTAACATTGTTTCATATTGTTGAATAACATTTCATATTTGAATCTATTGCTTAGTTTCTTTTCTTTTCTAGTTCATGGTGTAGACCACCATTCATTTTTCGTTGTGCATGCTCTAAGGTCTTCTTCCCCTTAGACCAAGGAAGCTATTCCTATTTTATTTCTATTTGTCACTGCTCTTAATTCCTAGACACACGTAGGATAGGAACACACACTAAATTTTTCTACTCTCTTTATCATTCACTACTCGTGGAAGTTGAAAGACCAAAGCAAGGGCTTAACTAAGGCAAGCTCCTTAGAAACACAACATTTTTCATTTATTTTAGCAGCAGGTGCTTGAAGGAGTGACACTCAAACAAACAAAGGTTTTGTGGGTGTTTCTCTCTCCTTTTCATTTCATTTCATTTCACTTGAATATAATATTATTATTTCTATTTTTGGTATTATATGAATAATTTTGGGTTGTTGTCTTGCCTATATTTGTGTTATGCAGGTATCCAAGATTTGTTCTGGGCAAACACTTTTTTATTTTTTGGCTTTGAGGATGCCAACTCTTAGCGTAGATGTCCTTGTAGTGCATTATCATCCAGAGTAGTGAGCTCAATCCTTTGGTTCTACGTTCCTCTTTTCCTCTTCTTTCAGCTTCTGTATTTCATTTTTCAAGATTCTGTCTATAGCTATTTATTTACAGAATTCTGTTAGCTTTCTTCTTTCCTTCAAGTGTTTAGTTTAGTTCATTCCCATATATGTTGGTATAAAAGGGTTTGTTGTCATAGATTTCATTTGAAACATTAAAAAATAGAAACTAGATTAGACCCTAGTGTAACAATAGTGAAAAATTCCCTCAGTTAATATGTTTGACCAAGGAGTAGTTTTTCCTTCGCTACAGTAGTTTCAGAATATTTTCTTGACTTGCAAAAATAAGGAGTAAGAAAAATATTTTGTTGAGAAAAAGCAAGTGTGAACAAGGTAAAATTGCATCTATGTTGCTTTCAAATGTTTTCAAATCTGAAAATTAATCATGTGTGGTGTTGCAAATCTGAAAAATACTTTCAAGATTATCTAATTTAGATGTATTAGTGTTTAGCCAATTTAATGAATATGGTATGAAGAATTTAATCAAGGAAGTTGACATAGAATTTACATGGAGAAACCCTTGTAGGAAAAAACTCCACACCCAAAGATATATTTATGCTTGTATTATTTCTTGTAATCAAGTTTACATTAACACTGAAATTCTCTATGAATTTTGGTAGCACTTTGTTACTCCTTCAACTTCAAAAACATGTCATAATTTCTACCAACCAAAGGCATCATTATATAGAAGCCATGGTTCTCAAAATACAATGAATTGTATCTAATAACATGAGAATATTCCTCGTGCAAAAACCAAGTGCTCCATATTGTGAATTCCAATGTTGCATAGTAGAAATCACCACTTAATTGAAAGTCTCAAATATGGGTGCCCAAGAAGTCCCAATCAAACTCAATCAACAAAAGTGTTAAGTGACAACAACAAGATAGAGCTGAAAGTCTCAACATGGGTGCCCAAGAAGTCTCAATCAAATTCAATCAATTGAAGTACTCCAACTCACACCAATGTCATGCAAACAACATGCATTACTTGGTGTCCCCAATATAGATCTATAACAACCTTTTTTCTATCATGCAAGAGTCATGTAACAACCTATAACATCATGCAAGAGTCATGCAAATCTGATCTTGAGTTAGAGTGACATGCAAGACACATGCATCGCCATATAAGTACATGCAAGTACATGAAACTCACACACAACAACATACAAGTCCATGCAAGTAGCATGCAACAACATACAAGTCCATGCAAGTAACATGTAACAACATGCAAGTCCATGCAAGCTCATACAAGCTCATGCAAGCAACATGTAAGTATCATGCATCTCTAACTCCAATGTTAACTCCCACATAAGTCTCATGCAAAGAATATGCAACATTATCCACTCATGCAAAGAAAAAGCTAACTGCAAGTCCACATTGGATTTTCCTCCAAAGTGGGTGCCCCTGACAGGTCCCACCTCCTAGGAGATATCTCCAAGTCAACATGGACTTCAAGAGGTCAACTCCAAGTCTCCATGGGCTCTACTTCCAAAGTGGGTGCCCATATTGGGTCCCACCACATAGAATGTAACTACATCTCCAAGTGAAATAATTAATAAATAATTTGTCCCTCAAGTATCTATGTGTCTAAGAACACTTTCCAAGAAATATGGAGACACATAAAATAACATAGGACAACAATGTAAATGTAACCTTTTCCTAACACATTTAAGGCATAAAACAAGGTCTATTTGACACACTCAATGAGGCATACTTTCTTAAGTTTTCATGTTGTTTGAAAATGGTCAAGACCAAACGTTTAGAGGGTTGTGGTCTCCAACTTGCCCATGAGAGAACCTCTTGAGAGGCACAATTCGCAAGGAACAAGGAGAAAAGTGACACCCGCTCCCCAAAACATGAGGGAAGCTATTTTGTAAAATATGACAAAAGCAATATAGAATGCTATGTATGCTCAACATCGACGTTGACACGTGCCAAAAATAAGGATACAATCACCACCATCTATATTGGTGGAATGCAATCCAACATGAAGGCATCCATAATTGAATTAGAACTTTAAATAATTTTAAAACAAACATGCCAATATAGTATGACTTCAACATTCCAAACATGTTAACACCGTCACAAAACAATGTGTGCAAAAACACAAAATGATAACAGTGTTTTATTAAATTTAAAGGATCTCATCTCAAATGTGGATGGATCATAACCCACACATGAAATTACATCAAAGCATAACCATAATCATATTACAACGGTCTCAAGGACCCCATTTACCATAATTGCAATATACAAAAAATAAGAGATACAAATGCATAGAGTACTAAGAAGTCCAACGCACACTCTAATGAGCATCCTCTAAGATCATTTTCCCCAATAGTCATTTAGTGCCACCCAACCATGTAGTACCCTCAAGACCACCCCACTATCCTAGGAGACAATCAAATTGGGTACAAGCATACTCATTGAATACAAGGAATACATGGCAATGCTCATGCCAAATCAATGCGCAAAACATCACATGTGGCAACTCACACCAAATCAAAGCATATAAGATAACATGTGACACACACGCCAATCAATGCATATACAAATGATTACAAGTCACATCAAATACAAAATTTGATGATAGGGAAGGACGAGGATCCTAGCAATAGGACAATGAGTGTTAATGCAATAACATGACAACCATGCTAAGTTGAGTAGAAATAATGTTAGCTAATGACATTTGCCAACTCCCAAAGTTGTGATATGTCCTACGTGACTAAGACCAAATCTCTGCAAGCATCCAAATCATAGCGTGAATATTTGTATTAATCATTTTATTACCCCAATGAGATTATATTTTCACTTGTTTAAAACTTTCCACCACCCTGATCTAGCTTGTCACTTTGAACTGCAGAAAACAATGAGATCCCACTCCTCTCCTACTCTATACTTCAATCCTAGAAAGTTCAGCACTCCAAATTTACAATTTGGATGTGGCACAAAAATCAATACAACAATCTATGACACGTTACCAAAAGATGCAAAATTCTAAAACATCAAGGAGAAAACTCATCCTGCAAAATAAAACATTTATTAATTGTTCTAAAATGCAAATTTCATATTTTACAAAATTACTAAAACCATAAAAATTCCCAAATTCTCCATTGATGAAGTTGGGATGCAACTTTCAAATTTTCTAAAAATTTATAACTATTAAATTTCAACAAATTTTCAAATTTAAAGAGTGCCCTTTTGATCCATAAATGCACAACAACCTACTTCTCCAATCATTTTTTTCCCTAAATTTTAACAAACATGGATCTTTTAAATTTTTTGCCATAACTTGGCCTCAAAATGCATATTTTCAAAAAATAAAAATGCAAATTTAAATCTATGAATTGGATTTTAAAACATTTCTATAGAATGATGTCATATGCCTCCACCTAATGTGGACATGGCAAAAAGGAAAAGATTTTAATTTAAAAGCAAATTTAAACAAGAAGATTACCTCTTCCTCAAGCTCACACAATGAAGGAAATCCTCCTGTTGAACAACACACACACACACACACCCTTGCAACTCTTATCCACTTGCAAGCATTCCCACTCCAAGCACAATCAATTCAAATCCAACTTCAAGCAATTCTATCCACTATTTCTTCAAATCATTTTTTCAAAAAAGGGGAAGATAGAGGGTTTGAGAAAGAAAATGCAAATTAAGAAGTGAATCCATAAAACCTCCCCTTTTCCCTTTTTGTCCCCTTTTCTTTTCTTTTTTACTAATATTCACATTTGCCAAAAATACATTTCCAATAATAAATAAGTCAATAAAATTGATTAAATAAAACTAAACAACTAATTCAATTTTAATTGATATTTTCCATAGCCAAAGGAGGTAAATCAATTTAAATTAAATTACGTTTTTAAACTAACAATTAAATTTCACTAAGATAAATATTTTATTTTGAAAGAATAATCAAATTTATTTAATTTTCTTCGACCAAAAATATAATAATGCAATAGACATTTTTCTACTAAGGTACAATTAATATTATCTTCTCAACACAAGCATTAAGATAGAATAAACACATGCAAAGGACTTATACACACTTTATGGGTTTCCACAACATGTGGACTCTAGAATCACCATTGATTTGTATCCAAGTTTACACAAAGATTCACAAGGTTCATCTCACACTTGAACTGAGTGAGATAGAGGTTAACACACACATGTTTTACCCAAAGACAACCACCATTGGGAAATAACCCTGTACTTGCACACTCGGATCAAACATTAGGTGTACCTTCTCCACAGAATAATAGTTGAAGCAACATAATCCACCCAACATGATATCAAATCTTCACATCTAATTATAAATCATCTACGACGAACATCATCCGGAAAACAAGATGAATAACCAACAATAATCCATAATGTTAAAACAAATATAATAACCACAACTATATTGAATATAGTGAAAACAGTGAAGTTGAAACATTTTAATGATCTAACATACAAAGGCACAACATATGCATCCCATAATGAATACTCAAAGTTATAATGTCAATACAGAACCTCATCAGAAACACCTCAATGGTCATACAAAACATCTCCACAAAAGCATCCAAAATACACCACCAGAACACCTTGATGGTAGAAAAGACCTCATCCACAAGTTCGATGCAACAACTCATAACACAAGAATCACATAATGCACTGATGAAATACTCAAAATAGCATATATCATATAATTTGAAAAGAATACAAAGCATACATACTACTGGGCATTACAATGAGCATCAAAATAGACTTCATTTTCATTGATTTAGCCCATGTTAGAGTTTAAGGAAACACTCCTGTGTGGCATAAACAAAAGATGGGAAAAGAAAGCTCAAATGTCCAATTTTAGATTGAAAAATAAGAAATAACAATGGTATACCATATCTAAAATGAGACCCTAATATGGTAGCCAAGGGTGGGTAGGGTGCATGAAAAAGATATCACAAGAAAGTACACAAACCCTAAAACATGATATAGAAATGAAGCACAATAAGTTAAAAGAAAGTGTAGATTTGAAAATAAGGTGTAATCTCAAAAAATGCAAATATAGAAACCCTAATATAAAACACTAGAAAGAAGGTTGGGTTGTGTAGGATTAGATAAGTTCACCAAAATGGAAAGAAAAATAATCTTTTTGTATGGGTTAACTTAGGTTAATTAAATAAATACAAGCGAATAAACACAATCAATCTAGATTAACTAAATATTATTAAGGGTTGGTAAATTGATATTTGAGTACCATGAAAATTGAATGAGGTGGATAACGATACTTAGCTCGATAATCAAAGAGTGATACCAAATGGATAAGAATCTAGAAATTATTTGTTGTCAAACTTGAAAATAATGTCTCTCTATTAGTGTGACTACTTGGAATTTTGTACTTGATCTCTTCCTTATTAGATGGCAAGTTTGTGAGTCTGGGATAGATTAACAATCGTGACTATGTACCTATGTTCTAGATTCATCTAATCAATCTATAGGTACTATCCCGCAACTTCACTTGATGTATTGTTCTCTACTCTCTCTTTCCTAAAAATTAGGGATTGATGGTGTTTATAAATATCTTGGTAAGGTTGTCATACAACCAAGCTGCGAGGGCACTACTGCTTGATCAACACCTTTGAAATTGAACAATATTAAAGATAGCAGGCAAGTGCCTAAAATGTAGATTCTCTACTCTTGATTGCCCCAAGGTGAAGTGTATCACTATTAATTGCTCTCTAGAATGATTGATCTTTTGAAATGCTTGTGGATTCTAGGATTATTAGGTGATTGCTTTATAATTATAACGAATGCATTGAGTTCCTTTAAATGCTAGCACATAACATCAAATCACACCAAAATTATGTTTAGTCAACTCAAGGTAGAAGGGTAAAGGGGGCTAGTCAACTAAATTTGAATTTTGAATTTTAAATTGGAAATGAATAAATTTGCAACCATGAGGTCAGCCCCACCTCTTGTCTTGGAATGGAATAACAATTAGATCCTAGTGGAAAATGGCTAAATGGAGGTAGGTGCATAGGTAGGACTGGTAAACAGGGGGATAAAATGAATGTATAAGTGTGTGTGTGTGTGTAAATGGATAGGGTAGGGCTAAATGTCTAGTGATATGTGTATGTATAAATGGATAAAGATGCTAGGGGAATGAGTCCAACTTAACACAATTTTGTGTCATTTGTCATTATATACATGTACTAAGACATTACCTCAAAATGGGTAGAAAGCTAAATAATAAATGGCATGGGTATGTAAATTTCACCATGATAGTAATAAGGATGTGTATTTGAAAAATCACCTAGAAAGAATCAAATCAATTACCAACTACAAATTAAACTAGTGTCATGCATCAACTACTCCCTACCATTGCAACATGTTTGAAAGTATAGTTGATAACAACTAGATAAAAGGACTCGCAAATATTAATTGGTATAATTACAATCTCATAGGAAGAAAGAATAGCTTATACACCACACAAAAAACCTATATTAGTAGGTACCAATAAATAAACATTACATGTAACATATAGTTCTAACCACCATCGTTAACTTGTGGAACTATGTTAAGTTCCTTCCACTTCATAGTTGAGCACACTAAACACTTTTAGATATTCAATAAACTTTTTTTGAACACAACTTAAATAAAAAAGAAATGAAGAAAGCTTTTGAAAGATTATGAATGTTACTAGACTAGTTTCAATGCAATGTGCAACAAAATTCTTAGCTATGTATAAGTCTCTTATGAAGTATTTACTTTGTTAGCCATTATTAGCTTGAACTAATATAATACCAAATAAGTTTTTAGCCCACATCACCTAAAAATAATGGCTTGGGACAAAAGCTTCTAGGGTATTATATTAGGTTCAACTCAATGTGACTAATAGAGTAGATATCAATTGTTTTGGGTTCTAATGTCGAGTGTTTTGAATGAGAAAAAAAATGAAACAAAGGACATTACACCCTCAAAAAAATGCCTTTGGATTTGGCAATAAAGACAACTATATAACCATAAATTCTACAAATGTGCTTTCAAAGTTTTAAGGGTTGGTTGTGTTGATTTCATACTCAACACAATAATAGCCTCTAATAAAACCTTACATCTCTAAATCAAAATTAGTAAAAACTAATGCAATAGATTATGGATTATTGGTCATGTTGATTTAATTTTTGACATAACAAGCAAATAATGATACTTGTCAAGTTTCAATCCAATGTGCCACAAAATTCCTCACTTATGTACAAGCCTTGATTGAGATAAAATTGGTGTCTTTACTCTTTTCATACTAAATTAACTAGAACTTATATAATCCCTACTAGTATTTTGCCCCAAAACACTCAAAATCCACACCAAGGGTCCAAATGAACAAAATTCTCAACTTTGTTCAAGATTTTACTAAAACCAAATTGATATGCTCTACATGCAGAAATTCAACTAACACTAAACCAAACATAGTAAAACTTTTGCCCCTCACAAGCTAAATCCACAAATATGGGGTGCTACTAATTAGGTCTCCAAAAGAATTAATCCTTGGTGTTGCATCGATAACAATCACACAACTATTATGCTCAAATAACTTGTGAAAAAATTATCAAAATATTTAATAATATGACAAACCATAACATGTTAAACCTTGCCACAACATTATCACAAAAATAAAGTTGGCTCAATGCATAGATTATATAATGATTTGACAAATTTGTTATCTTAAAATACAATGCCATTGTCAACTATTGTCCAAACCCACGTTATTGAATTAAAACCCTAGTCAACAATGGAGTAAAACCTAAAATCTTTCAAGTCATTATCAAAATAATTATTAGGGTTAGCCAGCAGAGGATATCAATTAAATGCAAATAAAGATTAAACAAAGGAATGGAAATACACAGAAATAATAACAGCGAGAGACAAGTTTTAACGTGGTTCACCCAAACTCGGGCTACATCCACCAAACAGAGAGTCTAATATTATTATCCAGTAAATTAAACCAATTACAACCAGCAATCCCTACAACTCAATACCGCTGCAAATGCTACAATACAATATCAACGGAAACCCTAACCCTTCGCCGCTTTTATCAAGCCTTATGTCGGTTACAAAAAAAAGTTTTTTATGTCGGCTAATAGAAAAATAACTCCCGACGCCTTTATAAAATAATAGGCAATTTTTGCTTCGGGGGCACTGCCCCCAGCAGCCCCTGCTAGGGTCGTTGCCCCCAGACCCCCACTGTGGGCTCCGCCTCCGGGCGCCTCCGCGCCCCCACCGGGGGGATAAGCCCCCCGAGCCCCGCAAGAGGGGCTCTGTCCCCCCTGCACTCCCCCATTAAATAATTTAGGGGGAAACTGCGCTGATAAAAGTGGGGTAAATTTAACCTCTGAGTCTGATTAGGCTTCATATAACAACAATCTCCCACTTGAAAACTGATCAGACTCCACACCATATCATCTCCCACTTGGAGACTGATCATAACACCGCTGACCCTGTAGCTCCCACTAGAAATAAGCACCCTGGACTCTGTTGTTTTGTTTTTGTTGTTTTCAATCTAGAAGACCAACCGAAGCTGAAGAGGAGCTCAACTTCTCCCTTGTCACTGCCTTTGTAAACATATCCACTGGATTTTCATCTGTATGTATCTTTTCCAGTCGTAACTGTCCATCATCCAACACCAACCGAATAAAGTGTTACCTCAACTGTATGTGTTTGGTTTTTGAATGCAAGGTAGAATTCTTTGCAAGATGTATGGCACTTTGGTTGTCCGTAAACAAATAACTGTTAACCTGTTGTTTGCCCAATTCTTCCATGAAAGATTGCAACCATATCATCTCTTTGCTTGCCTCTGTTGCAGCGACATATTCTGTCTTTGTGGTGGATAGAGCAACCACCTTTTGCAACCATGAGATCTAACTCATTGTTGTCCCACCTACAGTAAAGACATAACCTGTAGTACTCCGCCTGGTATCAATATTCTTTGCCAAATCTGAGTCTACATAACCTGCTAAATCTGTATTAGAGCCCCCAAAACATAAGTGTTTATTGGATGTACCTCTCAAACATTTGAGAATCCATTTTACTGCATTCCAATGCTCCAATATAGGATGACTCATATACTTTCTTACGACTCTTACAGCATGTGCAATATCCGGTCTCGTGCATACCATGGCATACATTAAACTTCCTACAGTTGAAGCATATGGTACCTTGGACATTTTTGCTTCCTCCTCTAGTGTCTTAGGACACATCTCCTTGGTCAATTTCAAATGACTAGGCAAAGGTGTGCTGATAGTTTTTGCATTCTCCATATGGAATCTCTGCAATTGAGATAGAGTCAATTTTTTGTTCTTCCTATCTCTGCAAATTTTCATACCAAAGATTTGTTTTGCTGCCCCTAAATCCTTCATAGCAAATGACTGTTAATTGCTATTTTAACTCTCTTATGTGATCCATGTTAGACCCCACTACAAGCATGTCATCAACATATAAACATAAAATAATGTAGTTGTCATTATCTAACCTCTTAAAATAAACACAATGGTCAGAATTACACCGGTTGTAGCCTTGCTCAGCCATAAAACTATCAAATTTTAAGTACCATTGCCGAGGTGCTTGTTTCAAGCCATACAAACTCTTCTTCAATCTACACACCAGTTTCTCCTTACTTTGGACCTCAAATCCTTAGGTTTGTTCCATGTATATCTCCTCTAAATCACCATAGAGAAAGGTAGTTTTCACATCTAGATGTTCCAAATGCAAATCTTCAACAGCCACAATACTTAAAACAGTACGAATAGAAGTCATATTAACAACCGGAGAAAAATCTCATTAAAATCAATGCCCTTTTTCTGTGCAAATCCTTTTACAATTAACCTGGCTTTAAATTATTTCTTACCTCCATCTTCCTCTTTCAGCCGATAAACCCATTTGTTTGGTAAAGTCTTTTTACCTGCAGGCAACTTACATAATTCCCAAGCTTGATTTTTCAGCAAGGAGTCCATTTCTTTTGTCATTGCAAGCTCCCACTGAACCTGTGTATCCACCTACATAGCTTCGTCATACCCTTCCAGTTCACTAGCATCTGTTAACAAAATAGAATACAAAGAGGGAGAAAACCTTTCAGGAGGTCTACTTAGCCTTGTTGACCGTCTAACATTCACTGAAGTTTGTGGTATTTCTTGTTGCTGTTGCGGAGTATGAGGAACCACTGGAACATTACTATTTGAAGTATCATCCAACACCACATAATCATTTTCTTTCTTCTCATGTTGCTGCAACTGATCTTTGTACAACACCTTCTCATTGAATATAACATCACTGCTTCTCACAATTTTCTGATTTTCAAAATCCCAAAGCCTATAACTAAATTCATCAATGTCATATCCAACGAAAGTACATTTTTTTGATTTTGCATCTAGCTTGGTTCTATTTTTAGAATCTACATGTGTAAATGCTTCACATCCGAAGGTCTTGAGAAAAGAATAACTCACCTTCTTACCTGTCCATGCTTCCTCTGGAATACCACAGCCCAGAGGAACTGAAGGACCTCTATTAATTAAATATACAGCGGTGTTGACAACCTCTGCCCACATGTTTAAAGGCAACCCAACATGCAATTTCATGGTCCTTGCACGCTCCATTATTGTCCTATTCATACGTTCAACCACTCCATTTTCTTGTGAAGTCCCTGGAATCGTTTTCTGCCTACAAATTCCATTAAAGGAACAATAATTTTTAAATTCTTTGCTGCAATACTCACCACCATTATCAGATCTGAGACATTTTAATCTTTTATCTGTCTCATTCTCAACCAAGATTCTCCATTTCTTAAATATTTTAAATACATCAGATTTCTGCCTAAGGAAATAAATCCATACCTTTCTAGTTACATCATCTATGAATGTAACATAATACTGAGAGCCACCAAGAGAAGATACCTGAGCTGGTCCCCATACATTTGTATGCACAAGCTCTAACTTTTCATCTTTCTTTTTCTTCTCATCCATAAGAAAACTGACTCTCTTTTATTTTCCATACACAACTTTCACAGAAATCCATATTAATACATTGTAGACCTGGTAAAACTTTCTTAGGATGAAGTACGTTCATACATTTTTCACTCATATGCCCAAGTCTGTTATGCCACATAGTTGTCTCAGATCCTGCAGCAACTGTTTCAGTCTCTTCCTGCGAACCTGCAGTAACTGTTCCTGAACTTGTTTGTTTTTTCTTTGCAATAGGTAAAGTAGAAGGAACAGTATGACCTGTACAAAGATATAAGGTGCCTACTTTCACACCTTTTGCTACTATTAAGGCACATTTTGAAACCTTCCAATTTTTATCAGTAAATGCTACAATGCAACCTTCTTCAACTAGCTGCCCTGCTGAAATTAAATTCCTACTGAGCCTTGGAACGTGCCTTACCTCTTGTAGTAGCCAATGATTACCATTCTGCAACTTAATCTTAATTCTTCCCTTTCCAACAATCTGACAGAGTTCATTTTCTCCCAAATAAACCAACGCAAAATCCCCTTGAACATAATCAAAAAAATAACTTCTATGGGGTGTAGCATGAAATGAGGCCCCTAAATCTAAAACCCATGAATCATCAACATTATCTAGGGAAAGAATCAAAGCATCATCTTCAGATTTATTACTTGCCACATTTGTCTCCTTATTTCCTTCTTGTCTGTCTCCTTTATTCTTCTGAGACCAACAATCTTTCTTCAGATGACCTGGTTTCCCACAGTACCAGCAATTTTTTTGTCCTCTGGATTGGGATCTTGTCCTTTGATTTTCCTCGTGACTTCCCATGACCTCCAAAACCTTTTCCTCTCTCCTTTGATCTGCCCCTGCTTTCTGCTTTCAAAACACTGCCTGATGTGGATCCACCTGAGCTTTTCCTAAGAATTTCCTCACTCAGAATAATACTAACAACATCATCAAATTTCAAGGTATTTGAACTAGAAACAAAGTTACTAACCGCCATTACCAAACTATTCCAGTTTTCAGGCAAAGAACATAATATCAGGAGAGCTCTAACTTCTTCATCGAATTTTACATTTATGTAAGTCAATTGACTGGTAATCATATTAAATTCATTTAAATGATCTATCACAGATCCACCTTCAATCATTTTCAGATTAAATAAACGCTTCATGAGAAATACCTTATTTGAGGCTGAGGGTTTTTCATACAATTTAGCCAAAGCTTTCATCAGACTATTTGTTGTCTTTGCTTCTGTTATATTGAATGCCACCGATGGTGCCAGGCACAACCGAATGGTTCCTAGTGCCTTTCTGTCCAGAAGATTCCAATCCTCATCAGTCATTGCTACCGATTTCTTGGCTACTCCTTCCAACAACCTCCATATATCATTTTGACAGAGATAATCCTCCATCTGCATCTTCCATAATTGATAGTTCTGCCCATTGAATTTGTCTACCTTCAATTTACCCTCGTCCGCCATTGCTCCCACTCAACCGTAAGACGTCCCTGCAAACAATAATCAAACACAACCCGCTCTGATACCACTTGTTAGGGTTAGTCGGCAGAAGATATCAATTAAATGCAAATAAAGATTAAACGAAGGAATGGAAATACATAGAAATAATAACAGCGAGACAAATTTTAACGCGGTTCACCCAAACTCAAGCTACATCCACCAAATAGAGAGTCTAATATTATTATCCAGTAAATCAAACCAATTACAACCAACAATCCCTACAACTCAATACCACTGCAAATGCTACAATACAATATTAACAGAAACCCTAACCCTTAGCCGCTTTTATCAAGCCTTATGTCAGTTACAAAAAAGGTTTTCATGTCGGCTAATAGAAAAATAACTCCGGACACTTTTATAAAATAATAGGCAATTTTTGCTTCGGGGGCGCTGCCCCTAGACCCCCGTCGAGGGGATAAGCCCCCTGGGCCCCGCAGGAGGGGCTCTACCCCCCTGCACTCCCCCATTAAATAATTTGGGGGGAAACCATGCTGATAAAAGTGGGGTAAATTTAACCTCCGAATCTAATTAGGCTCTATATAACAACAATAATCCAAGTCAATCACTAGATTACAATGAAGGATGCCAAAAATCCATTTTCCTCCCAAATTAATTTTTTTGTCAACAATGGTACAAAGCAATAATAATGCTTTCATTAATTTAACACCTAAAACCCTCGTCAAGAAGAAACAAAACTCAAATAAATAATTGGAACAATCCTCAAGTACAACCTACATAAACTTCAACCCCTTGAGCCACCCAAATCCACATGTAGCATTTCACTATCCAATTCTCCACATTAATTGGGCCACACTATCGTACCAAAAACTTATATGGCTTATGCCTAATACACTAGGAAAAAAAATTATTAGGAAACCCCATTATGATTCTATCCTACTCATAAACTTTTTGAGTAAAAATATTTTTCAAGCACACACATTTCACAACAATAATATCATTGTCCAGGTGCATGCAATGTAGTGAATAACTTCACAAATCTTCATGACATTGCCCAATTCTATCAATGTCCACCTTACCCAAACAAAATATTGTTCAACAATGAAGTAGGAATTATATGAAAGTAAAAGTAAAGTCAATATTTGTCATCTACAATGGATACGATAGAAAAACATAACCACCATATAAGTTTTGTCATTGATGGGAAAATAAAGTAACCTGATTGATCTTTTCAAAATATTGAATTAAAATTAAGTGCAAAATAATTCTACACTAAGACTATATAATTAAATTTTTATTTTATTACACAAACCGATCTGATATCACATAAATATATGCAATTGCTATTTTATAAAAATATAAATATTGGTTAATTTTTTTTTTGGCTATTAAAATTTTAGAAAACATAAAAAATACTATAATCTGATTGGTCTATTGGGACTAATAATTGATTGTATTGATTACTGTATATGCCTGCCATGCGAGGGACTAATAAACAACAGTTGTAAAGAAGATTGCATGTTACCGCGTTGTCTTGGTCATATGTAAAGAACGAAATATCTAAATTTAGTATTTACAATCTAGTAATATTAAATAATAAAAATTATTCAATCATAACACGTCTTCTTTTTCGAGTGCATAAAATAAACTGTTACTGTAACCCTCCGTTGACTATAATACCTATTGGTAGCACTAGCACTTGTTATAATCTCGCGTGGGCTTAAATTTGACAGTCGACCTTGGCTGTCAAGCTTTTTTTAAATGATGGTTATCTATTCAAAGGTGTCCTTAAAATACTAGGATATACTTTAGTATAAGTAAAATTATATATATAAACCAAATATATATATCATCATAATTCTATATAAATTATATATAAACCAAATATATATCTCATCATAATTCTATATAAATTTTGACAGTCCATCCAAAATCTCTCCTTTCATGTGATACAATCTTTTTAAATTTTGATTGTATTTTACCACAAAAATGTCTAAATACGGCCATCATATTTAGGCCCTGATGTTGATCATTCCCTCTTCCTAACTGATTGGCTCACTTAAAATTTGACACACTTCAATGTTCTACAAAGTATGCATATTTCCACATTTTCCAGATCCATATCAAGCTGTCCGTATCGGAGAACGCCTCAAATTTGTCCATTCATGGCGAAAATGCTCACGTGGATTTGACTAAGTTAAATAAGGTTGAGGGAAAATACAAGGGTGTCTAATAAAGTATGATACATATCCTGGGATTTCAACAAACAAAATGACTTGAAGAAATTGTTTCTCCATTAATCAAAGTTATTGATGGAAAATGTAGTATGGGGGTAAACTTTCTGCAGGTCCAGTCCAGATCACATGAAATTACAGCTGATGGGGCAATATCCATATCCATACTATATATATGCTACCCCTTGAGTATATATAAAGGATGCAATACCCAATCATGCAGCTGTTCATATGTTAACAGTATGCAAGTGGAAACAAGAGGAACTTTTATTCTTACAATATTGACCACCGTTTCAAGTAATCTACTCCAGCTACAGACCTCAATCACAAACATGAAACTATTATATTTATCTGACTGCCATACAATATGTAACAGCTCTCTCACAAACATGTTATGAAACTATTAAATTTATCCGACTGCAATACAATATGTAACATCTCTCTCACAAACGTGTTATGAGACTCTTAAATTTATCCTACTGCAATATAATGTGTAACATCTCTCTCACAAACATGTTATTATAAAACTGGATTTCATATCTACTTGCAAAGTCATCCTGTAGCTATTCCAGCAGTAATTGCAAAGCGAGAACTCTCAAACCCCATTTTTACCAGGATGGTCGCACAAGGCATTTTTACCGATCTCCAAAAATCACATAAGGCTCCATGTGAGCACCACACAAACAAGGCACAGGTTTGTATTCTAGCAGGCGAACTCACACAACACTTCCAAGCATGTGGATCGTTGGGGGGGTAGGGGCAGGGGTGAAGCAATTCCAGGCATGACCAATTTATACAACTTATATGTCATAAAATACATACGATAGCCATGATTGATAGTCAACTCTTCAAAAGAATAACACTTCCAAGCATGTGGATCGTTGTTGCAGGGGTGCAGGGGTGAAGTAATTCGAGGCATGGCCAATTTATACAACTTAGATGTTATAAAATACATACAACAGCCATGATTGATAGTTAACTCTTCAAAAGAATTCACCATGATAAACCCGAAATACAGAATGTATGCCTACACTTGTAACACCCAACATAATGTCACTCAGAACAACAATTGGTAGAGAAGTTCTTTTTTTCTTTAAACTCAAAGAAACAAACGGATCCATCTAATATAACATATTTTTATAACAAACAAAAGCCAACAGAAAACCCCTAAATTCAAATTCCACCACTGAAAGAAGGCACAAAGGAAGTTTACAAAAATTTATCAATAAAAAATTAGAGTCTAAACTAGATTTTTTACAAAAAAAAACTAATAATTTTACAATCAAGGCATTTTCATACAATAGTTTACTATTTTGTTTTTTCAAATTGTAATTTATTACTCGGAATTAAAGATTATCATCAGTGATCCCAAAAGTCCATAGTAAAAAAACTCACATCCCATGAGAGCCTATTTTTACTGTAAGACATTCTTCATAAATAATCTATTATTTAGTTTTTTAAATTACAATCTAATACTTCGGAATTAAAGATTATCAGAAAGCAATCCCAGTTTTGCTACCAGTTTTGAGCAGATATGTCATTACCATTCCGAGCAAGAGATTCCATCAAAACTCTTGGCCCATTTTCTCTACCCATCATTCTGGCTGAGCACTCTTACCCATATTACCCATAGATGAATGAGATTTGTAGATGTATGGTAGGTAGCGCAGGGGTTTCTTAAAAGGCTCATTATAATAGAAACGCATGCACCATAAAAGCGTAAAACATTTTAATTATGCATCATTGCATGTTCTTTCAGAGGTGACGAACAAAAGCAATATGACTCATTGAATGTTCTTTCAGAAGTGACCAACAAAAGGAATATATATGTTTTCTAACAGTTTTGTACTTTGAACATGATCTCAAAAACTTGTATGCCACTTTCATCAAATATCATATAATTGGAAGAGCAACCACCAAAATCACTATTCCCATTATAATATCACATACACAATTTTCTGGGTTATTAGCATTTCCTTGAAAATTGAGCAGTTGGAAAAGACACTTGAAAAAAAAGGATCGCAAATCAACACAATAATCACAAGAACAACCAAGAAGAAATCACAGGGACAAAAAGATGATTCCAAAACAAATATTTAAAAACTCAACATTTTAATGGCATTTCAACTAATTTGAAATTTAGCAAACAGAGAACAAAATCTCAATGCAAAAGAACATCAAAAACAGATGCAACGGTCTTCTACAACTGTAGAATACTCCATCTCTGCACATGGCTGAACCTTGTAGGTTGTCTTAAGTTGTAAACAATAAAATAAAATAGACATTTACAAATGGCATATGAGAACCCCAATGGCTATAATGACTATATAAGATTGCATATTAAATTCTATAATCAAGGAACTTATTCTAGAAGAACAAAGGCATAGAAAAAGAAAAACATATTTTGCACTTGAAACCTGCAAGCAAAAAATATAATTGTCAAAATTTGGGGAAGCATCAATCCTAAGCCTCTAAATTACTAAGATAAGGTGAAATGAATAACATGATCTTCTGATTGAGAAACAGATTCAGCAGCTGCACTCATATCAACCTTTCTTCTCCAATTCTGTACTCTGAATGACAAACAAATTTTATTTCGCAGAGGCTTCCATTCAATAATAGATCACTCAATTGCAGTTTCGGTACCACAAAGAATCAAATGAAATTCTCCCTCAATTATCAATGCCTGCGTCAGCTACATGAACAGCCTTGAAAATGAAATGAATATGTATGTTCTCATGGTTTGTAAGGAGCAAACACGACAACTGAGTTGTGTCCTCCAAAACCGAATGAGTTTGAAACAGCTGCAACACATATTATAACAAGTTAGCTGAGATAGAAAACAAAATTCTACATAAAAAACAAGTATATCCTAGTCATTAGGCTACTTTCTCTTTCACACTAATTTTATGATTGAAACAATACACAAATAAACAAAATACAAAATACAGATTTTCTACTTAGACACTAGAAATGTTTATTAGCAATATGGTAACGCAAGATCTCAACATGTGGATCAGTGATAGATGTTGATTGCTAACGATATATTAAAAATTTGAAGTATAATCAATACATACCAACATTTACTTCATGCTGCTTCTTTGCATTGGCCACAGTATCAAATTCAACTGAGGGTTCTGGATTCTGTTAGATTAAAAAATATAACCAGATTTATTATAATATAAAATCGAATCAGATCATATCTTGTTTTTCATATTCTGTTGAATCAAAACTTTAGCCAGACAAGAAATGCTCTCTTACAAATTGGTTTATTGTTGGATGTAGCCATCCAGTATTTATGGCTTTGACAGTGGCAATTGCTTCTAGCCCACCAGCAGCACCTAGGCAGTGCCCTATCATAGACTGTAAGGGGAAATGGTTAGATTAAAGTTAAGACTGATATCTAGGTATACTTTATTCTTTGTGAAGGTTAAGAAATATGTTTGACTATGATTTATAAAACTACATTATCTTTAAAGTTGTATAAATTTCTACCTAATAAAAATTATGGGGACTAACCTTAGTTGCATTAATTTTTATTTCAGATGTGTTCTTGAACACACTCTTGATTGCATTCACCTCAGCCAAGTCACCTGCTATTGTTGATGTGGCATGGGCATTTATGTAATTCACCTGTATGGACAATCACACATACTATGCAACAGTTAAATATTACCCCAAATATATAGAATAAGACATTCACAGCAAATAAATACAACATAGTAAAACAGAAACCAAAGAACACCATTTGGACGGAAATATGAAACAAACTACCTCTTCTGGTGATACTCCTGCATCAATAAGACTCCTCTCAATGCACGTCGAGACACCAAGACCATCAGCTCTCGGATCTGTCATATGATAAGCATCACAGTTAATAGCTCCACCCAGATATTCAGCAATTATTGGAGCCCCCCTCTTCATTGCATGTTCCAAACTCTCCATAACCTGTGAAGAAACAGCAAAATTGGTTAATGTCTTTGCCTCTTGATTGTTTTCCAACCATTAAACAAGCATTTTCAAACAACAAAAAACAATCATTCCAAAAGCTCGTTAACATGTCATAACATAATCTTTATAAAACTCGGTAATAACTAATAAACAGAGTACACCAAAGTGTGCTGATATACACACAATGAAAACTTGACTTGGCAGTGAATGAATTTGGTCCAAAAGGCATCCTAAAAATACACAAGGGGTTTTCTCATATTAACATTTCTCTAAGTCAGCATTCACAGGTCAAAAGTGACCCAATTGCATTTACAAAAGAAAACATATATACTCACAACCATTGCCAATCAATCTCCTCTGAAGTCTTTACCATCAGAGGAATGGATACCACATGATTGACAAACAACTGAATGCTTGATAAATATTCTACATTAAGGAAAACAGCCTGGGAAAATATGTGGCACTCTAAACTTACCAAAACCCCTGAACCTTCACCCATGACAAAGCCATCTCGGTCTTTGTCCCAAGGCCTCGAGGCAGTGTGAGGCTCATCATTTCTCTGAGATAGGGCTCGACATGCAACAAATCCACCCAAACCAATTGGAATAATTGCTGCTTCAGTTCCACCAGCTAACATGATATCTGCCTCACCTCTGCGAATATGGTTTGCAGCTGCATAAAAGCAATAGTTGGATGTAGCACATGCTGTTGAGATGGAGTAGTTTGGACCCATGAACCCCACTTCAATTCCAAGCAATGCAGAGCCCATGTTAGTAATTGCATAGGGTATAAAAAAGGGTGTTATTCGCCGGTATCCTTTGTCAATAAGAGCTTGTACTCCATCCGAGAAAACTTGAAGGCCACCCATCCCAGTGCCTACAAGCACACCAGCTCGCTCCTTGTCAATCTGCACAACCAACATAAATTAGACATCTGAATTGTTAATAAAAAGTCTAAACATAACTTACAACAGACCAATCTGATATGAAATGCATATAAGCAGATTTGTTAGCTCTTCTGCATGAACTATCCAATAACAACTAAGAGAAGAAAAGGTCAATGCTCATGAGAAGTAAGGCCAGAAACCTAGGCTTTGACAAGTATTAACAAGACAAGCATGGCTTCAAATTTAATAAAGTGCCCTTAATATTCAATACTTGAGAGCAAAAGGGTAAAATTAGAGGCACCCAATCTAAATCAGAGTTATGTCAAATATGAATTATGCATACCCCAATGGAGACAATTGACACACAGAAGATATAATCATGAATACTAAAGAATTGAGACTGTAGCTAGAAAAGAAATAAATAGAATGAAATGAAAAGTACAAAGCAAAAACATTAGCCATTGATACTGCATAGAAAAAGAAGAATGTGTTGCTTTAAACGAAAAAACATCCAGAAAAATCAGATGATTGTTGTCAGTGCCAGAAACAACCAATTTGGAAGACTGAAATAGATACATAGCACCAAAAACAATCTGTTCAAGAAACCTTCCTGAATGAAATTTAGAAAATTTTCATAGGCAAGGACGTAATAAAAATATTGTATGGTTGGAGAAGTAGCATGTGCTTCATGTAAAATCTAACTGATGGATTAACTGGATTTTGGCAAAATCAATTGGTTACTGGTTTAAAACGTGTTCAAATGTATTATCATTTTTCATTTAATCAGTGTTTGCCAAAGAAACATAATCCAAAATTGTAAAATAAAGCATCTTTTCCCTCCCAACAGACTGAACATCAAATACTTTATGCAATTAAACAAATTTGATGAGGCATTAGATTGCAACCCAGGTAGAAGATTCAATCTCATCTTCTACATAGGCATTGTATATGAGGTATTAAACGAGGTACTCATTTGTGTCAAAGCTCACTCAAGTCGTACAACACTCATGGAAAATACCAGAAAACTGAGGCCATGGAAAAAATCTTGCACAAATGAAGGTCTTATTCAGAATTAAAATCTTTGTATATGAACATTCAAACTAGAGACTGAATGATCAAGCTAGAATATTGTAAGTGGAACCCCTCTAAATATGCATCCTCGGACTTAAGGATATTCGTGTCTAAGAATGCTAACTTCTGTTGGCTTCTTTTTGAGTAAAAGAGAGAATAGAAGACCCTGGAAAAATTAAGCAGTCTACATCGAGGCTTGCAAATTAAAGATACAACATTAAAGAGAAGAAATGCTCAACTTTCCTCACTTGAATGCGAAGTGCTTGCAAAAAGAATCAATCTAGGGAAGATCCAATTTTCTGAGTTTCATATAGTGTCCTATATGAGAAGACAATGAATCTAATTTTTGCTGCAAAATTTTCCAGATTATGCACCTTTCAGATCTTAAGGTATACCTACTGCTGCTAATATCACCATTCACGTATTGCTATTAGATCAATACACAGTTTGATAAGGCTTTATTCAACCAAAATTAGCGAGTGAAACCCTGTTTAATGGATGAACATATAGTTATCAACCACAGGGCTGACTGAATCTTTAAAATGGAGACAGCAAAGAGATTTGAATCTTTTGTACAAACAACTTGATTATAATGTCATCAAATTTCAAATTTTATGAAGGCCCCAGGAATTCCATACCTTATGTATGTTATCAGGACCCAAGCCTGCATCTTCTAGCGCCTTTTTCCCACTGACCAAGCAATACCTAAGGCAATCGTCCAAACGTCTATCATTCTTTGGATCAATATATCCGTCAGATGAGAACCCCCGAATCTGTCCCCCAAACCTTGTAGGAAACTTTGATGCATCAAAGCGGTCTATCAGGGTGATCCCACTTTTACCTTCCAGGAGCTTTTCATAATATGCATCTACATTGTTTCCAAAGACAGAGACTAGACCCATGCCTGTAATAACCACTCTTTTTTTAGGATCTTCCTCTCTTTTGGGGGCACTGACTGTAGTAGATAACCCTGCTCTGATGCCAGCCATAAGACCTGCTTGTAAAATGACCATAGTAAACAGTTATTAAGAAAAATATGCTAATATCATCTGTCAGCTTAGTTTTGGCAAATACAGTGATTCTGTAACATTCACTTTTGAATGCAAACATGTTCCTGGAGCACAAATAAATACATACAAGAACTGAAAATTATAGGCTAGTCTGAAGTGTCTTTGATGTATAAGCAGAGTCAGTTTAATCATTAATGATATGTCAACTATACATCAACTTTAGAGATGTTGAACATAATTTTCATCTTCCTATTCATTTTCATTGCTTGAGGATACTCTGGATAAGAAATTGTGCCAGACTACAAGTTAATCACATCAAATAAAAGAATATATTCCTTTATCACACTATCATAAACAAAGGCCCTAAATGACTTACTTTTGATAAATCTAAAGCTTTTGCAATGCCTGTGATGTCCCGATGTTAAGGCATTGATTAAAACCATCATGATAAAAAGACGGATGATGTTGCTTTTGTAAAATATGGTGTTTAGTCAATTTGAATGATATAGATAATGGCATTAATATATTTAATAAATGATATTAAAATATTATTATATAGATATTTTATTATAATTAAAATATACTATATTTATTTTAAAATAAATATAAAATAATAATAATACAAATATAAATATAATATATAAATATTCTTAATTTAAATATTATTACAATTATAACCATTATAAATATATTTATATATATTACAAATTAGGTAAATATAAAATATAAATATTAATACTATAAATATAAATATTTAAATGAAATAAATATATGTATCTAATCTCATAAAAGAGATGGCCTAAGACAACGATTACTAAAATAAAAGGTGGGCTCCATACATGGACAAAATGGTTCTATTTAAAAATTCAAATAAAGTGATGCGGGGTTGCATAAGGAAATCTGCATTAGTTATGTTAAGAGCTGCGATTAAAGTCTACAAGGCAGCGATTGAAATATTACAAGGAATTCTGAAATGAGAATAGTCAAAAGGCTGCGATCATCATTAAGCCAGCAATTCCCATCCTTATGTGCAGCAGCAGCGATATTTGCTGGGGGTTTTGAATATTCAACGATCATTAGGAAATGTTAAGGGCAGTATGATCATGACTCTTTGGAGAGTCATCACCCTTCCAGAGGGGTGGCTCTCCTCATAAACATAGAGGTATATTTAGGGAGAGATAAGGGGCAGGGAGGAGCATGGAAGAATAAGAGGGATTTAAGAAGAAACAGGAATGAAATATATATATTTTTTCTGAGTATAGGGAAGAAGCAGAAATGAAGGAATAATTTAGATTTAAGCAGAGATAGTGGAGTAAAGATATATGATTTATATATAGATATCAAGAAGAAAACATAGAAAGAGATTTTTCTGAGTTTAGAAGAAATTCAAAAGGGAATATACAAAGAACAAACAAGAGACTTCTGATTATACACAAGAAATACATTCAAGGCAGATTTGGATAAAAGGAGTCGATTTAGAGCAGCCTATACATGAAGAATGGTAAAGAAAGCACAAGCAGATCTGGAGACTAGATTTGAATGTAAGAATCATTTATGGTAGATGTGTAAAGAGGAGAAAACATCCAACTCATATACAGATCAGAAAAGAATATTTCTGAGTTGGAAATATACTTGGAATCCAATCTAAAATATATTTACATAGCAGTATACTGGACTGCAGACAGCAAAGGAAGAAGTAATTAAATTCTTAAGAGTTCTCAAAGGTACAAAGGCAAGGATTATCTCGGTATGATGTATCTAACCCTATATCTCTTCTGATAAATGCCATGTGATAAATAATGACAAATGTATATAGTTGACAGGTTATCGTTAGAACTTAGTATCATAAGCATTGTGAAACTTGCTATGAAATATAGATTATATTCACAACACATTTGATATGATTGTTTGCAACTAAGAGTTTGATTAGTTTATTATGCATTAATGTGGAGTCTTGTATGAATGTCATGATGAGGGAATTAAGGGCCTACGAGGAGGGGAAACGGCGTTGGGATCATCCTCTAAGTACGCCACCCCATGGTGGATGACTGAGGCCTGCCACATGTGGGCTAAGGGGGTATGAGAGACTGCCCTTGGGATTAGGAGGAATGATTTTCGGGACACCCTACTGTAGCTGCACCCCTAACCTTCCATCATGGAAATTAATTGAATCATAAGAGGAAGCAAATGGTTCTGATAAAGGGAACGGTGATAGGACGCCTCACTAGGCACACCACCCCATATGGATGGCAAGAGGCCACATGGGGCCAAGAGGGGTGGAGCACCTGCTCTTGGGCCTAGGGTAGAGGGTTTCTTGGGCACCCTATCAAACCATTTTGTTCCAGGAATTAGAAACCCTAACCCTAAACTTGTGGGATTTGAATTTTTAGGGTAAAATTAGTATTGTTCCAATTGGGGACATTACAATGCCCATGTGACACCAAGATATTGACCAAACTCTAGTTGCATGTCTCCATCATATGGATAGAAAATCGACAATAAACTTGAACCTAGTCAGATTTTGTTGGGAAATTTTACTGTCCAATCTCAAATGAGGAAAATGTTACCACGGTACATAAAGCTACCTAGACCAACAAGAACTCATTTCTTGTGGCCTAGCACATATGCCTAGTGTTCCAAGGGCTATGCAATGTTGTCATTCTTAGAACATCCAAGAGAGAAAGACACCATGACAAGATCAACACATAATCTCAAAAAAAAAAAGAGAATCTGCAAGGAAATATAATTTAAAAACCCTATAGTTTGACGTTTTGTAAAGCCCCTCTGATGGTAAACATGGTCCAAACTGTAGTTGCAAGGCTGCTTATATTAATGGCAGAAAATCATAAAATTCCATGTCTAGTTAGATGACGTTGGGCGACTGGACTATCGAATTCCAAACAAGAAAAACATTGCCACAGTAAATTGAGTTCCCTACACTGCTGAGAACTCATCTCGATCAACACAGTGCATCTACAGATCTACCTATGCAAGCAAGCATCACACTATGTTGTCACTCTGTAGAAATTCAACACACAACCACTAGATGGCACTAACCAAGATAGTGATTGCAGTCAGAAATATAGAAAATCCCTGAGACAATAGACTTACTTGAACTTTGGGAAATATATAGCTTAATCTTTTGAAAAGCTCTTCTCACACCTGGACATACCCCAACCTCTAATTACATGGCTGCAAGAGTATAAATAGAAAAAAACAAAAGCTTTCGATCTGGTTGGATATTGTTGAAGAATAGGGCTATCAATGTCAAAAATAGAAATATTTCACTATGCTGTTGTGAAACATTTCAAAGGGCTCAGTGCGCCATTGTGATAAGCTACACGTTGTGACTCAACAAAGAAAATGACTAAAACCAAGAATTTCGGACAATAAACTGGCCTTTGAAAATCTGAGGCTTGGCCTTTTTTTGAGCCCATGTCAAACCTAAACATTACCTCCAGCTCTAGTTGCATGATTGTCTGATATGCATAGACAATAATGGTGATCTTCCATCTCTAGTTGGATATAGGCGGTCAAATAAACTCTCAAATTCCAAAATAGAAAAATGTTACCAAACTCAATTACACCCTAAGCCAATCCCCTAGTTAGGATATTGTAATAGCTTGTAATGAAAAACAACTGCAGTGATAACAACCACAAGGCAAGGGGATTTGCAAAGTGTACAGAGCAAATCTCCAAATCACACAGGCACCATCAGGTGATGTTAGCACTGAAAACGCAGAGGAAGCTAACATAGCCATATTCTGGATTGGCAAAGCCATTGGTGATTGGAGTTCCGCATAACCCTTCCTTGTCTCCCACTTTTCATTAATGTAAAACTATCACACCCATTAAGATACTAGGAGTTCAAACTTCCAATAGACTACTGAAAGTTAACACCTCAATGGAAAGCATTTAGGCATCCATCCACATATCAAGCCTATAACTCAAGATTGGCAAACCCAAAACAACTTTTTCTATCAAACCCAATTAGTAGCATTGCATTAACCTGAACCGAAGAGAAGAACTAAACCAGGGAAAACAAAAAAATCAAGTTTTGAAAAGCAATCCCCTTTCTACACAAACAATCCTCACCATACAGATTCTCTTAAACAAAATCTTTAGGCAATCCCCATTATCAAATTTTACATCATACATGAAAAAATAGAAATGCAAACCCACCTGCATGATGCAGCTTCTTGGGTTTTCTTGTCCTAATACCACAGAAGAGGGAAGCATCTTCTCCAACATTGAGACCATGAAATCTAGAACGAGATGCTCCCTTACTGAATCCACATGTGGGTATAGAAGCCGCCATTCCTGCACATCCCGAGCTTGCCATTTTCCTGGCCTAAGCAGATTTATTATCAAAGTGATGCAGCGTATCCCATGTACCCAAAAGGGTATATAGTCCAAATCTCTGGAAACAGATACAGGACAAGGGAACAGTGGAGGAGTTCTTCATGCAATGGTTAGTGGCTCAAATTAATATTTGCGCATCACGAGAGAAGACAAGTGTTTCAAAGAATCCTGCAAACACTGGAACATAATATGTAAATTCATCTTAGATACGGGTTATTAATTTTTAATTTTTCTCCTTTTGTTGTAGGTGATGTTAGGTTAGAAAAAAATTATGGTATCTTACACACGTTTTGCTCTTTCAATTGTTATTAAGAATTATTAAGTTCTGTAGATCTAATTTGACTTCCAAGGCTAAGAAAACATTTTTCTTTTTAATTTAGAACTTGAATGCATATATAGGAAAATCAATGCTGGATTGCTCACGTGATCATGTGCTCGCACCTTTATGAGCGGTGTTTGAGCTTTCTTAATGGCTTAGATGTGTGACTTCACTTCTAGAAGATTAAAATATATTTTCATGATTATTTTATATAAAAATTTGAAGAGGGTATGGTGGTTGAAGTTTTAACGACATTTATAGACATTTGCAATTGCCCATAAGAAATCATGTCCCACCTATATTAAAGACGCTATGCTATGTCCACTTGGGGAAGTTTAGTTTAGTTGTTTGTTTTTTTCCACTTGTGGAAGTTAAAAGAGAGATTTATGCCAGAAGTGTGTTTTTTAAGTTATTGGGATAGAATAGATAGAATAGAATGATTTTTAAAGTCTACGAGGTTAAAAATAGCTTATGAGACACTTAACCAAAAAAATAGATATGAGTATTTTAGTATTAAAAAAAAATTGTAAAAAATATTATGATTAATTTTTATGAATAGTTATTATTAGTTTTTGTTAAATAAGTAATTATTGTGATGGATAAATGATAATTGATTATTATTTCTTATATTTTTTAATTAATTAAAAATAATTAGGTTTTTCAACAATGTTAATATTTATTTTTTGAATGTACATTTGTATATTTATTAATTAATATATTTTAAAATATATATTTTTTGAATTGTTATTGATTTTTTTAGTTGTTATTAGAGTAAAAATATCTTGCTATATTTATTGAACTAACTAATAGTAATTTTGTCTAGGTGAGATGACTACTTCACAATATTATATATGTCTTTCATATACTTGTCAAAACAATCTTATAATTATATGCATTTAAAACTATTTATTTCTTTTTCATGTTTTTATTAGGAAGGATATGAATGTGTCTTTATAATATCTCACCATAATAAGTTTAGTGTGCATGTATTATAGAAAGACATTACTAATGTGTAAACCATGATACTAGGATATGAATTGAGTTGTTACTAATTTTTTAGTTGTTATTAGAGCAAAAATATCTTGCTATATTTATTGAACTAACTAATAGTAATATTGTCTAGGTGAGATGACTACTTCACAATATTATATGTCTTTCATATACTTGTCAAAACAATCTTATAATTGTATGCACTTAAAACTATTTATTTCTTTTTCATGTTTTTATTAGGAAGGATATGAATGTGTCTTTATAATATCTCACCATAATAAGTTTAGTGTGCATGTATTATAGAAAGACATTACTAATGTGTAAACCATGATACTAGGATATGAATATATATTGCCTTTTAGAAGGGAAATAAAATGATTGTAAACAAGTAAAAATTACATCATTACATCATTTTATTTCCTTAATTTACTTTTGTAGACACTTAGATTTCACCTTACCTTTTCAACACCAAAATTCACCATTTCTAACCCCTACCACACTAACATTTATATTCATCAATTAATTAAATAATTATGTTATCCTTCAATTAATTAAATAATCTTATTATTTAATTTATTTAATCCATTCACCTCCCATTCACAATTAAATTATTTCATTATTTAATATTTCAATTATTCATCCACTACCACACTAACATTTCTATTCATCAATTAATTAAATAGTTATGTTATCGTTCAATTAATTAAATAATATTATTATTTAATTAATTTAATCCATTCACCTCCCATTCACAATTAAATAATTTCATTATTTAATATTTCAATTATTCATCCATGCATAATTTAATATCTAATTTGTCTTTCACCCCTAATTAAATAATTTATCTCTTTAATTATCCCCTCAAAAGCCACCTCACCAATTATTGGGATAGAATAGATAGAATAGAATGATTTTTAAAGTCTACGAGGTTAAAAATAGCTTATGAGACAATCAAAAAAATAGATATGAGTATTTTAGTATTAAAAAAAAATTGTAAAAAATATTATGATTAATTTTTATTAATAGTTATTATTAGTTTTTGTTAAATAGGTAATTATTGTGATGGATAAATGATAATTGATTATTATTTCTTATATTTTTTAATTAATTAAAAATAATTAGTTTTTTCAACAATGTTAATATTTATTTTTTGAATGTACATTTGTATATTTATTAATTAATATATTTTAAAATATATATTTTTTGAATTGTTATTTATTTTTTTAGTTGTTATTAGAGTAAAAATATCTTGCTATATTTATTGAACTAACTAATAGTAATATTGTTTAGGTGAGATGGCTACTTCACAATATTATATATGTCTTTCATATACTTGTCAAAACAATCTTATAATTATATGCACTCAAAACTATTTATTTCTTTTTCATGTTTTTATTAGGAAGGATATGAATGTGTCTTTATAATATCTCACCATAATAAGTTTAGAGTGCATGTATTATAGAAAGACATTACTAATGTGTAAACCATGATACTAGGATATGAATTGAGTAGTTACTTTTTTTTTAGTTGTTATTAGAGCAAAAATATCTTGCTATATTTATTGAACTAACTAATAGTAATATTGTCTAGGTGAGATGACTACTTCACAATATTATATATGTCTTTCATATACTTGTCAAAACAATCTTATAATTATATGCACTTAAAACTATTTATTTCTTTTTCATGTTTTTATTAGGAAGGATATGAATGTGTCTTTATAATATCTCACCATAATAAGTTTAGTGTGCATGTATTATAGAAAGACATTACTAATGTGTAAACCATGATACTAGGATATGAATTGAGTTGTTACTTATTTTTTTAGTTGTTATTAGAGCAAAAATATCTTGCTATATTTATTGAACTAACTAATAGTAATATTGTCTAGGTGAGATGACTACTTCACAATATTATATATGTCTTTCATATACTTGTCAAAACAATCTTATAATTGTATGCACTTAAAACTATTTATTTCTTTTTCATGTTTTTATTAGGAAGGATATGAATGTGTCTTTATAATATCTCACCATAATAAGTTTAGTGTGCATGTATTATAGAAAGACATTACTAATGTGTAAACCATGATACTAGGATATGAATATATATTGCCTTTTAGAAGGGAAATAAAATGATTGTAAACAAGTAAAAATTACATCATTACATCATTTTATTTCCTTAATTTACTTTTGTAGACACTTAGATTTCACCTTACCTTTTCAACACCAAAATTCACCATTTCTAACCCCTACCACACTAACATTTATATTCATCAATTAATTAAATAATTATGTTATCCTTCAATTAATTAAATAATCTTATTATTTAATTTATTTAATCCATTCACCTCCCATTCACAATTAAATTATTTCATTATTTAATATTTCAATTATTCATCCACTACCACACTAACATTTCTATTCATCAATTAATTAAATAATTATGTTATCGTTCAATTAATTAAATAATATTATTATTTAATTAATTTAATCCATTCACCTCCCATTCACAATTAAATAATTTCATTATTTAATATTTCAATTATTCATCCATGCATAATTTAATATCTAATTTGTCTTTCACCCCTAATTAAATAATTTCTCTCTTTAATTATCCCCTCAAAAGCCACCTCACTAATTACTCACTCATCATGCACTTAAAGGCGTAACTACGTCATACATCTAATCACCCACCTTCTCGAAGTGAATGACAAATCAAAGACTATTTCAACAATCCATTAATATTTGGAACCAAAAAAATTAATGAAACTTTAATAATTTAACCATTTTGTCTTTCATTTGATCACAATTAAAAATCTATAAATTAATCTTCTTTCTTTCAACAAATCATCCTTAAAGGTGAAGTAAACTCATGTTTATCTTGAGCAACTACATTTCTTTTGACAATTAAGAGCAAATCTACCATTACAAAATGGGATTTATGATAATAAATTTTATTATTCATTTATTGGTTTAATTTCCATTTTTATTGTTCTATCTTGAGGATTACATATAGAATTTTGTTTACACAGGTATAAAATGTTTATCTTTTCTAATGTAAAAAAAAATTATATCATTTTATTAGTTCCAAGAATACTTATGCATCCATTGGATGCAACTTTTTTCACCTATTTAGCCAATCATCATATAGAATCAAAAAATGTGACCAACAATGCTATAGTCTATAATTAATTTTCTTATCCAATAATTTAAAAAATGTCATTTATCTATTTTCCTATTGGTTCTTGTTGTGAAAGTCAATGCATAAATAAAATTATCATTTATATTTAATTGCATTTTCAATGCATTAAATTCTTGTGATAAAATTTCAAATATATTAATAATGTAAGTCTTATTCAAATATTAATTCAAGGCTCAAATTTCAACTCTAAAACTTTTGTGACAAAAATAAAGCAAGACAAATGAATAAACGTTTGCATTGAAAGTGACAATAAAATCTTCTTCCATTTATTTTGAGTACCCCAAAGTCTTAGTTATATTTATAACTATATTAACTATTGTGATTCAATGTCGTGCGATGTGAACCATTCCTATCCCCTTAATTTTATTTGACAAGGTTGTTATAGAATTCCTTCTATATGTGCAAAGTTTTGTTTATAGTAATTGTTGTTTGTTTTGAAGGCCAAGGTACTATAAGATACATACACTTATCTGTTCTTCTACAAAAATAAGGTACAGACTATCAAATTTCTACACTTGAAATGAAGAATTTAAAGTTACTGTGGATAAGATGTGCTTTTACTTGTCAAGGATGTTTATCTTGTAGTGTATGTACTCTACGTATGTTTTGGCAGTGAACAAGGTAGGACTATGCTCATCAAGTAGCTCTTTACTCACCATGCTCCTCTATAAAATGTTCTTGTACTTGCTCCTACTCAATAACTACCCATTTAGTTAGGATGGTTTGACAAGTTCATGAACCTTGTGTTGAAATGAGTCAGACAACTAAGAGGGGGGGTGAATCAGCTGTCTCAAAACTTGAACAATTTTGCACCTTAAAACATTAACACTTGTCCACTATTTGTTATGATTGAATCATGAAAGCATAAACTCATAAACATAAACACAACTGCAAGATCATACACAAGTGACACCAGATTTTTACGTGGAAAAGCCTGTTAAGGGGAAAACCACAGTGGATGTTAGTCCACAAGATATATAAGTTATAACAATACCGAAAATCAGAGGCTCACTACCCAGAAAAAGGCTCATTGCTAAGGGGTGGTGTTGTGCCTTGCACACACGCCCCATTTTGCCAAATGGAGGCCCCCTCTTTTGCTTTGGTTTGAAGTCTCAACCTTTCCTCCTTACGATGATGAAAAAGTGAATTTATGCTTAGAATGCATGATTTGTTATAGATTTGAGTATTTTGCATGATTGGAGTCATTTGATGTCTTTCATGATTGATTTGGAAGTGTCTTGAGTGGTCTTGTGCTTGAAAGATAGCCATTTGTTGCCTTTTTCATTAAAATTGGGTGTTATGCATTCTGCTTCAAAATCTCGTGTCACTGAATATTGCCCTTGAAATTGCTTCTGCAGGATGTGTCATGTTGAAATTCCTAGTTTCCAGGTCTTAGAGTTGCAAAATCATGTCAAATTTCACAAGATTTCACTAACGGGTTCATATACTTTCATTCTGATGCATGGTCCTGAAGCCCTGATTTGGCTAAGTCTGAAACCCTAAAAATCCTGAAAAATGGCTAGGTCTGAAATCTGGTGGAACCTCAAAATTCTAGAATCTGCATATGAAATCCTATGGATCTGGAATCTATCTCAAACATCTTGAAAGTATATTTTAAAATATTTAAATATATTTTAAAATATTTAAATATATTTTTAAATATACTTTCACCTTGAGAAGTTCAAAATCTAGCACTAAAAATAACCCCTACTGCACTTTGGGCTAAAACCCCACTTCACTGCTTGGCACTAAAAAGAGCACCTACCGACTTGCGCTAAAAATAGCTTGCACGGACTTGCGCTAAAATGGGTTCCTGCCGACTTGCGCTGAAACTCGCTTTCACCACCCTCTATTGATAGGTTAGTTGGACCCAAAACTAGCATAAAGTCACTTGGACCTCAAATCAGCACTAGCGCTAAAAACCTCCCTCTCAAACCTATGCGAAAAATCACCTTCACTGACTTTAGTCGGTCGGACCTAAAATCAACACTAAGGTTGGTCGGACCTAAAATCCACGCTAAGGTCAGTCGGACCTCAAATCAGTGCCGAAACCATTTTGCACTAGAAACCCTCCTCATGGACCTGCGCTAAATTTGACCTCCACTTACTTTTAGTCCGTGAGACCCAAAATCAGTGATTTTTGGTATTTTGGCCTGAAAATTGAGTTTTTTGAGGTGCAAATTAGATTTTCTTGATGGATTTGAATTGCACAATCATTTGTCATATCATGATGAACATTTTTACAATGATTGTGTGGATTTTAGGCACGTTTAACGATAATTAATGCTACTGCACATGAAAAGTCCATACCCCCAAAAAATCTCATTTTTTCATAAAAGACTATAAAAATGCAAAATAAAAGTCCCCAAATGGATTCAAATGACCACAAAAACTTCTCAAATCAATATATAGGCTAAATGGGTACTTGAAAATGGCAAAAAATGCAAAAAATCATGTGAAAATCACTAGATTTAAGAGGTTGTTTATAGGAAAGTGACATTGACAATGAGTTTTTTTTACTGATTCGTGACTGCAAATGGACATATTTTGATTCAACATGATGGGAAATGACTTATATGATGAAATTGATGCTTGGCCTTATCAATTGATGGTCTGAGAGCACAAAGAGCTTGTTGGAGCTAATTGGAGTTGTCTTGGAGGATGAACACACAAAGGTACCCTACTGATCCAGAGATGCAGAATTGACATTCTATCAACCAAATTGCTGTTGCACATACAAGAGAAAGTCAGTATGATGTCCAAGATGATGGAAATGAGCTACATGAGCTAAAGACAAACAAGATCAAGTCTGCATCATTGTTGTTCCTACAAATCCAAACCAATGTCCAAGACATGTTCACACTTGTTCATAGCTGCCCCAGCAGTCCAATCATGCAATGATGATCCAACAAGCATCCAGTTGGATACACTTTCACCAAAAATGTGTTGCATACACCTCTTGATCCAGTCAACACTTGAAATCCCATGAATCCACATCAGATCATTTTTCCAAGTGTCATGTGACTCCATTTTGGCTTTACTAGGCCTTGAAAATTGACTTTTCATCATACACAACCAAATGTGTGTCCATTTTGTCCAGATTCGATGTATTTGCAAGTTGTTTTCTGTCTTTTTCCTAAAGGACAAATACAAATCTAAAAATGCAATAAATTGATGTATCTCATTAAATGCCATGTAATCTAGACCATTGGTGTTGACTTAATCTTCACCGTCCATTGAAAAACACGGTATGGTGCCTTGTCTATAAAAGGGCCATCCTTTTCTCTCATTTGCAAGTAAGATTTGATACTGAAGTATTGAGACTCTGCCAAATTGTGATCAATACAAAGCAAGTTTTGCACGTTGCTGGGAATTTGTGTTTTTGTGTTATCCTCTTTGATTTTCATGGTTTATATCAATTTGAATGTAATTAGTTGTGCTTTTGCAATGATGGGTAAATGTTAAGATATCTAATGAATGCTTTGGTCCATACTATTAGTGCTTGTTGATTGTAAGTTGATGTGTATAGTTAGCCTGGGCCTTGTCATTGAATACAGTTCAGTTGCATTCCACTAGTTAAGTTGCACCATTGTCTGGGTGTTTAATGAGTGAATGCAATTTGAAAATCATAAGGATCCTTTGAAGATTGCATCATTTCTTGCAACATTGTGGGTTTCCCATCCTGGTGAAACAAGGAATGGTTTGTTAAAAGTATTTATCTATCTGCAACATTTTACCCCGTTGTGACTGTCACTTAGGATCTCTTATCCCTTCTCTCTCTCCCTTTCTTTTTGTATTTTATTTACATCAAATTTGTTAGATTTAGGGTTTGAGCAGCATTTCATTGCCCATCTGCTGAAATTTTAGACTTCACAGTTTGAACCACTTAGGGTTTCTGCATGTACATTGCTGCCATTTTTTATAAAACTTGCACTTCATATAAGACCCCTTGTTGATACAGCTAGAACATTCCACTGAGAAATTCAAAGCAAGCTAAGACCTAGTTGTATTATCCTTGGAGTAGTCTTACCTAGGGTAGGATACTTTTCAAGAGAGGTGTGATACCAACAATCACACCTACATTGTTGCATACTAAAAACACCATCAACAGATGACTCACTGCCAAGGGGTGGCTCATTGCCAAGGTTTTTGAACTGAGATAATAGCATCTACTCCATGCCAAGGTTCAGTTCCATTGAAGCACAAAAACACCTCTGCTCTGCTCTACTGCCCTACTTCACTTTATCTTTTCATCTTCACACTTGGATACTTTTTCATGACTCAATTACAAGTATTTATACACTACATCAACCTTGGAATGGTCATCAAGGTCAGCATTACAATCATCAATCGTTGGAACAATCTCCAAGGTCGGCATTACAAACATTTACAAAATAGGTCTTGACCCAATACAAAATTATGCTAAGGAAATGTAGTAAAGATGTATGTGGATCACTCCACGCCTTAGCTAGGACTCAAACATGATCTTCCACGCCACGAAATACTTCTACAATCTTCAATATATCTCCACAATCACTGGAATTAACCAAGTTGGCTAAGACTAGTTACACGCTACGTTATCTGGGAATAAACTTCAAACATGATCTCAATTCTTTAACGCAGACCAATGTAAAGGCAGGAACATGATCAGGAGGCATCCACAAGCACGTTGTAATCACCAGGAGAAACCGCACAAACTCTAACCATTTTATCCATGAGATTCTCCACACCGGAACACATGAACTTCACTGTCTTTGACTGTCATAAAATAAAGATAGCTTACGGACCACCAAATCATGAACCATTGTAGTTTTAGGCACTTATTGTCATTCCAGACTTCCCTCTAGAACCACAGAGCAAAATACTTCAATGCGGAGTGTATACACCTAAAAATGACACTACTTTGTCTAAATAAATATTCTTAATATTTATTCTATCTAATTCCTCTATCAATAAATAAATAAACAAATTTATTTATTTGATTCATATTTCTCTAAAGTTAATTAAATATCAAATTATTTAATGACCTCTTCTAAAGTCAAAATTAAATAAAATATTTTATTTAATTTAAATTCTTCCAAACAATTAAATATTTTTTAATTATTTAATTAAGTCGTTTATTCCTCCAAATTTAAATAAATCATGGAAATTTATTTAAATTCTCTCAAATCTCTAAAAATAAAATATAATCAAATATTTTATTTATTCTTCTATCTTACACAAACAATTAAATAAATTTATTTATTTAATTTTCTTTCTTATCTTCTAATTCCTCAATTAAATAAATTTATTTATTTAATTTTCTTTCTTATCTTCTAATTCCTTAATTAAATAAATTTATTTAATTAATTTATTTTATTATCTTCTAATTCCTCAATTAAATAAATTTATTTATTTAATTTGTTTTCTTATCTTCTAATTCCTCAATTAAATATTTATTTAATTTGCTTTCTTATCGTCTAAATCTTCTAAATCTTCTAAAAATAAATCTTCTTCTTCATGCACACAAAATTAAATAATTTATTATTTAATTTCTCTCAAATCATGCAAAAGCAAATCACAAGTTGAGTTAATTGATTTAAAACAATCTTGTTTTTATCAACAACTCTTAAATTAGAATAAATTATTTTAATTTATGAAAGCAAATCTTATCTTTGTCATGAAAGCAGTTAACTCAAATAAAACAACTTTTTTGTGACACTTGTCTTCTTTCTATTCATGCACATTCGCTCAAATCTTCTCCACCATTGATCTTCTTATTTCTTCTACATTGTTGATCTTCTCTCTCACAAGTCTATAAATACAGCCCTATTCTTCCATTTCTGGGATCTAAGCTTTAAGTAATATTACTCTGTCGAATTACTAGCGTGCCTTTGGCACCCCCATATCCATTTTACTTGAGATCATCTTCATTGCATTTGAAGCTCATCTTCATTGCAATAAAGTATCGCAACTATTTCTCCATCACCATCTTGAAGAACGGAGTAAGGAAGTGCGCTTCCTAAGGGCAACTTTCATCACAAAAAGATCAATCGAGACTAGGCGAACAATGGAAGCCGCATGATAACAAAGTTTGTGAGGTTTGTGCTTTATTGTTTAATCTTGTTATTTGCAATTTCTATTGATGTTCATTGGTTTAATGGTTTTATGATGTTAACAACAATTTCTGATAACATTTCTGGTGCCCACCGTGGGGCTCTTGCCCCAAATCTAATCCAAAACTAATTTTTTGAGTGATAGGTTTCGTACAGGTTCATTCTGCACATCTGAGCAATCCCGATGTGCATCTAAGCTATCTTTCCATGCATACAATCCTTCGGCGCATCCATCATCAGAAGCTGCTCATCTACCACTTATTTTGGCACATGTGATATTCTTGCACATTTGACCACAGAAGCTGCGCATTTGCCATTTCTTACGGCACATATGATATTCCTTTGCATTTACTCTTCTATTATGCACTTATAACCTTTGTTTTTGTGCTTCCATAATTCCTACACTTCTGAACACTGTTTCTGCGCATTCAGGCTCTGAAGCTGCACATTTATCTTAAACAGGGATTTTAGAGTATTGCTTGTGGTTTCTGCTAACGCTAACGCTTATTTTGCAAGACTATCTTTCTCATCTACTTGTTGAGATAGGAGCTGGTTTAGTCATATAGTTGCATCTATTAGCTCATCATAGATTTAATTAGAGGAGAAAGTAGATGTTCATACAAATCTCACGTAGTTCTAATTAGGAGGGTTGTAACTGAATCATTGCTATCTTGCATATCATTGGATCATTGCTATATTGCTATCTTTCAAGGTTAAACACATTGCTATCTTCTTAAAATTGAACCATTGCTATCTTGTTAATCACTTCAAAGTTAACAATCGTGTGTGTGCTCGAGTAGTATAGCGCATCTAGTTTTTTTTATTTTAAATAGGTGGAAAGAACTATTGTCTTTTGTGTTTTTGGAATGACATTAGGCATATGCTCTACCCTATCTTGGGTGATCAGAACACCAGACATGTCATTTCACATGTGTTGAACCTTTAGAGGGGCCTACTCTTGGATACCCATCCTTCCAAGTAGGAACGACCCTAAGTGGTAACAAGCTAAAGCCAAGCCCTGCCAAGCCACTCTAAATAAATTGTGTTTGGAGCGAAAGCTTCAAACAACAAGTGAAGTTGTGTTATACCGACAACCAACCTCCTTAAAAACCCTCCAAGGCATAACCCTTGTAGGCTAAGAGACTCCACAACAGAGAGTAGTGTTGCCGCATGTATAACCACTCGAACGGCTACTCTCATTACATATCCTTTGTTTTAGTGGCCCAAAATCCTTCTATTTGTTGGCGCAAAAGGTGGGACCTTTGAAGCCGCCCTAATTCATGTGGTTCTTAGTAGAGATAGTAGGGACAATCCTAAGGTTCGGTGGGGGTACAAGCCTTGGGAAACCTAGATCTTGGTATGCATGAGAAGTGTGTGCCATGGAGAGGAGTCAGTGCTACCAAGATCCTAAAGCTATCTGCTTTGAATATGCACAGCTAGGGGATCCGACAAATATTGTCTTTACCAACCTAGGATTGTACTTGTTTTTGTGTCAAAAAGAGTCCAAAATTTTCAAAAAATTTAAAAACCATGAAATCATTTTATGTGTTTGTTGTGTCTTCTTGCTAATAATTGATAAAATCAGATCAAAAGACCAACCTACAAACCAAAAAAACCAAAAAAAAAACTGCAAAACGTGTCAAAAAAGTTTACAAAAACATTTAGAAAACCAGATCTGCGCATATACCCTACAAAACTGCACATTTGTTTCGACTTTCTGCACTTACACTACAACCTGCTGCGCATTTACCGTCTGTTACTATGCTTTTGAATTTAATCATATCTACGCATTTAACTCAACCTGATGCGCATATACGGTCTGTTTCAACGCATATATAGTTGCACATCTGTGATGGTGAGTCTTTCTCGGTCTTTCAAGAGAAACCTTTCAACACTTCTGAGTACCCATTTCAACTATATTCCAATTTCTGAGATTAGTTTTTACCATGCAAACACCTCTTCCACTTCCATAGCAGTTCATAAAAATTCCCAAAATCAAAACCCAGTATCAAAACTAAGTTAGGACAGAGAAATTCTAAGATCAATTCAACCTCAAACAAACCTAGTAAGTCTCCACGATCAAGGAGCTATCATCCTTCGAAACTTCACTAGGGGCTTGTGCAAGACTAGTCAACATCAAGTAATCGGATTCCAAACATCCTTACTTCAGCTACCATTTTTGCATCTAACACCTTGTTTGATATCATTGGTCTAAGGAAACCCTCGTTCAAACCTCACCACTACAAGTTTTCCCTTCAACATCACCCCATCCAAATTCACATTGCATGGTCCTAACAAGATCCCAATACCAAAAATAATTTGAAATGGCAGGCACCTCTGAAAAAGTTGTCTCATCCCCTCATGACAGTGATGAGGAGATTTCCTAGGAAAAGCTTCTACAAACTCAACAAGACTGAAAGTTCCAACGCCTGATGGATAAGGTGCTCACCCAAGATCCTACTAGATTCTTTCTCTACCTAGCAAGCCAAGGAGCAAAACTCCCTAAGGACTTTGACATCAATGCATTAAAGGAAACCGAAGATGAAAGAATCCCTCAGGATAGTGCATGAGAAGAGAGAACCATAGACAAAGGGAAGGCAAACATTGACTCTACCGACTCTATAGGCTTATTAACGCAACAAATCCAAGACTTACAGCAACGGTTCACAGACATGCAAACTGGAACATCAACGAAACACTAATCTCTAGAGGATATTTCACCATATCCTTTTGATAGAACTTTGGTCATGATACCTTTCCCCTCTAAATTTGAGGTACCTAAATTTGACAAATATCAAGGAAAAGGTGATCCAAGAGACCACATTAGAGAGTTTAGTGCAGCATGCATAGAAGTCACCCACAATGACACATACCTCATGTGACTTTTTCCATGGAGATTGGGAGGACAAGCATTGGAATGGTTCTCTAGAATACCCCCTGGCATCTGAACATTCAACGAACTAGTGGACAAGTTCATCCTACACTTCTCCTACAATATTGAGCATGACATCTCAATTTTAGATCTTTGTAACACCAATCAAAAGGGTGGAGAATCATTTGCCACATTCTTACAAAGATGGAGACAATTGGCAAGAAAATGTCCACACCAAATACCTGAAAAACAAATGCTGGAAATGTTCATTCATAACCTCCACACTGACCTCAGCTACCAAATCCAGATACAATGCCCTTCTTCCTTTAGCAAAGTCATTGAGATGGGCTTGAGCATTAAAAAGGTGTTGGTAGCGAAAGGACAAATCAAATTGTACAAGGACACTCCAAGCACAAATACCAACACGAACAAGCCACGCTTCTGGACCAAGAACAAAAATGTTGTAAATGATGGGTGGTGGATGCCCAAAAAGTGGCACCAAAACAACCAATTTTTACTTTAACAAGCCCACAAAACAACCCTCAACAAAACAAACCACAAAACACTGAATCACGGTTCACAAACTATCAACCTAGGAGAAAATTCACACCTTTGGGAGAATCATTAGAAACCAACCTATGGAATCTTCTAGCAAATCAACTCATAACGCTTCTGGCAGCATGGGATTATGAACCAAAGGTCAAACCTCCTTGGTGGAATGACAACAACTTCTGTGAATTTCACCAAAACAAGGGACACAAGACCAACGATTGTATAGCACTCAAACATACCATTCAATACTTGTTGGACCAGAAAAAAGGTGTCACTTGATGGACATGCCTCTAATGATGATCATTTGGCATTCAAAGATCCACTTCCTAATCATGAGCAGGGAGGGGCTTCAAGAAAAAATAACAATGGCGCTAATAACACCAATTATACAAAAGTGGCATTTGACTATGTGGTTAACCACATTTTAGAAAGTGATTCACATGTCAATACCCTAAGTAACACTCCTAATTGTAATGTGACCACTCGTAGTGGAAAGGTTACTCTTAAGGGGGTCTCGTCCAAGCTGTCCTCTTCATCCAATCAGTATAGTGTCATGGATCAACTTCACAAAACACCTACACATCTCCATCTTGGAACTCTTACGCTTGTCCCCATCTCACAAAGCCATACTGGACCAAGCTCTTTCTGAAGCCATTGTTCCAACAAACCTCGCTGAAGAGAAGTTCCAGACCATGGTAGGTCACATTACCACACCTCACTCCATATCATGCACTGAAAAGAATGATATTTCCCCCAATCAACCTCATAATGTCTCTCTCCACATTGAAGCCTTCATCCACAAACACAAAATCAAAATCAGAAGGGTTCTAATCGATAGAGGGGCCGGTTTAAATATTTGCACTTTAAAGCTAATCCTTGCACTGGGGTTTTTAGAGAATGCTATTGATCCAAAAAGGAAAATCACCATCAAAGCTTATGATGATGAGGAAATAACTTCAAAAGGAGTGGTTATTTTACCTATCATAGTGGGACCTATAGTAAAGGATGTCGTGTGTCAAGTCCTTGATATGGAGCTTGCGTATAACATTCTCCTTGGGAGACCTTGGATACATTCTATGAAGGCAGTACCTTCAACCTATCACTAGTGTATAAAATTACCCTTTGAAGAATAAATCACCATCCAAGGTGATTCCAATCATTTCAGTACTGTAACACCATGCAATCTAAACCTGAAGTTGTGATTCCCCATAACCATGCCTCTACTTCATCTTCATCCCATGTTGACCCAACTTCACTCCCTTCAACATCGAAGGTGCCCCAAGCTAATTTCAAAGTCAAAGACAAGGGCCTAGGGGAGTACATGATTGCACAATCCTTCTGTTTATCGTAGCTCCCTATCTCTCCCAGATCCTATGGAAAGCCTTCCATGAGAAAACCTAAAGAAATAGTAACTACTAAAGGTCCATTCGTCAAATGGGGAAGCCTTGAAGACGAGAGTGATGAAAAGGACATCCTACAATGGTTATATAAAGATGAAGACAACTTATCCACGCAACAAGACCATCACTCCACGATACAAACTGAATAGTATGGCCAAGGATTCTCAATGCTACAAAGAATTGGGTATGAAGGTCATGGTCCCATCAGATTAAGAAAGGAAGGTATCACTGAACCTATCCAACCTCATACCTTAACAGCCCAAGACACTTCAGGGCTAGGTTACACCGGGAAAGCAAAAACCAACAGAACAAATAAGCATAAAGGCAAGCAACTAGAAACATTTGCTACTAATTTAGTGAATCAAATTCACTGACTACAAGAATCGAGTGAGACAGACTCCAATGAGTATGAATGGGATAGTCTCTCTGAACTATCTTGTGACGAAAAAGATATTGATGTGGTCCATGAGTATGTCCCTACCCATGCAACTAACGAGGGACAAAGCCCAAGGGCTAGACCTTTAGAGTTTGACCCACATAATAACAATAGTGAAATTCCTGAGGAAAGAATGATACCAAACTTAACAGATCAACTAATGGAGAGTACCATCGCAGGCATTGCCAATGCTTATAATGACCACCTTAAGTCCTCCATCTTAACCATCAATGTCCTCGAACCAGACCAAACCAATGACCCCCTACCACTGGTATATCCAAAACTCGCAGATTGGAACTTACAAGATACTACCCCTGAGCTCGATACCTTTCAAAATGATGAAGACATCATAGACTTTCTAGAGCTTAGGGAACATATACCCACAGGGGATCACAGAGCTAGCTATGCCATATAACTCAATGACAAGGCCTATTTTGGAGAGAGTGCCAAGCCTTTCAGTCTCAAAAATGTAAAAATGAAAGAAAGATCTAATGGTGAAAACTGCTCTGTGGCAGTGTTAAATCATGAAAATAGTAAAAATATGAAAGATGTATCCGACGGTGAAAACCCCTCTGGGGCGCCGACAGATGAAAGGCTTGACCCTCTCCCCAATCTAACACATCAGAAGAGATCGTTAATCTTGATAGAATCAGCAGAGCAGATCAATGTCAGCACAGGTGATAATCCAAGGATGATCCATATGGCACAATCTTTAACTACACGGGGAAACCAGAGTTTACTAAATTCTTCAAAAGGAAACAAATCAACTTTGCTTGGTCATATGCGGATATGCCGGGACTAGATCTGAATCTCATAATGCATCACTTGTCCTTAGCTCCAGGAGTTAAACTAGTTAAGTAGAAACTCATAAAGATGCACCCGCAGGTTGCCCTCATGGTAAAAGAAGAACTGAAGAAACTGCTATATGTTGGGTTCATTAGACCAATAGACTATCTTGAGTGGATTTCCAATATCATGCCTGTTGCCAAACCAGATGGAAGAGTTCAACTATGTAACGACTTCAGAGACCTGAATAAAGCATGTCTAAAAGATGATTTCCCTTTGCCAAACATTGACATTATTGTAGATCTCACAGCAGGACACTCTATGTTGTCACTAATGGACGGTTTCTCAGGATACAACCAGATCAAAATTGCACCTGAGGACCAACACAAGACCGCATTCACATGTCCATGGGGCACCTATTGTTGGTGTGTCATGCCATTTGGATTGAAAAATGTAGGGGCAACATATCAGAGAGCTATGACCACAATCTTCCATGACATGATGCATACCATAATGGAAGACTATGTAGATGACATATTGGCCAAATCACTCACAAGATAAGGACACCTGGCAGTATTAGACAAAATCTTCACAAGATTGGAGCAGTTCAATGTGTGCCTCAACCCAAAGAAATATGTATTCGGAGTCACATCTAGCAAGCTTCTAGGATACATCATATCTATAATCGAAGTAGACCCATCTAAGGTGAAGGCTATCATGGAAATGCCAGCTCCCAAAAATATCAGTCAACTAAGGTCTCTACAGGGAAACTACAATCTATCAGAAGGTTCATTTCTCAATTGGTAGACAAGTGTCATCCATTCACGCATCTCCTACATAAGAACATTCCTTTCAAATGGAATGATTTGTGTGAACATGCATTTCAACAGTTGAAAGAGTATCTCATGAAACCACCTATATTGATGCCACCCATCCAAGGTAAGCCTCTACTACTTTATATCTCTGCCACACCAACAGCTCTGGGAGCTCTCCTGACACAACAAAATCATGAAGGGAAGGAACACACAATTTATTACCTCAACAGAACACTGGTAGGTTATGAGTTACAATACACACCAATTGAAAGAGCATGCCTCATGGTAGTCTTCACTTCACAAAAATGGAGACATTACATACTATCGCATTCCATCAAGCTAGTAGCAAAAATCAATCCACTAAAGTATTTGCTTAACAAAGCTGCTCTTATAAGTAGATTATCCAAATGGGTTATGCTTCTTAGTGAGTTTTTTTGGCAAGAGACACTGTGTGGCTTCATGAGTGTTGTCATTGATGGCAACAAAGTCCATACCACACATCTGTAGGACATGATATGTCTATACCGGAAGTCAGATTGAAGAGTATTTTGGTCCGGTGAGCAAGAACAAAGCATGCAACAAGGTCTGACAATCAGATCTGGATCTCTCAGAGGAAGTATCTCAGTAAAGTACAAACTTGGGGAAGTCAAGAGGAGTACCATGACTGATATACTCCAAAGATTGAGCCTCCCGTGATAAAAGAGTGAAAAGATATGAGCACCTAAGTGTTGGTTTCCTGTTTGGCAGAGTAAACTGAGAAAGAACTGACCGACAGAGCATCAAACCTTAATCCGGATGAGAAATTGATGATGATCAAGTTTCTTAAGGGATCATTCATGGTGGGACAACATGATTGATGACTCCTATAACTATCCTTTTGATACGCATCACTTAGTAAACATGGATTCAGCCGACAAACCAGAGTTTGGAAATATCTTGAGTTTTCCGGATGCCAACTAGAAAGGTGTTGAAATCCTTGATGCGGATATATATACCAGATTGATTTCAGTATGAAGGTGTGTGTGCTGTGTTGGGTTGTGTTGTGTTGTACAAAGAAAAGTAGAGAGCAGTGTGGAAGCAACTATACAAATCTGGTATGTGACAGAACAACAGCACTAAGAAGAGGAAGAATGAAGTGTAGCAGATCAGTATATTGAGCCTAACTGGAACTGAACCTTAGCATATGTGGATGCTCCTGATCAGTTCAATCACACAGTTTCTTTCTTTATACCTTGTAGACAGTGAGTCTCTTGTAGGCAGTGAGCCTCTTGTGAGCAGTGTGCTCGGGCAGTGAGCCCTAATTGGCAAGTGCCATTTTTGTACTTCTATTCTTTTAACAGAGAATACAATCTTGGGTTAGTCACCCCGTGGTTTTTTTTTCCCTTAACAGGGTTTTCCACATCAAAATCATTGTGTTATGTGTGTTGAGTTTATTTCTGCTCTCATGTTCATATATGCTTAAATGTTTTGATACTGCACTAATCATTAAAGAAGAAAAGAAAGTCAAATAATTAAGATAATTGATTCACCCCCCCTCTCAGTTATCAACAATTGGTATTAGAGCTAATTTCCTCTAGACAAAGCCTAATAGCTTGAGGAAGATCTAGGAATCTCAATGGATATGTACGGTATGAGGGATCAACTTCAGTCTGCCCTAGATGATCTTGAGCAATCTCACTCTGAAGTCAATAACCTAAGGGAAAGACTCAAACAAGCTGATGATTTCATAAATGAACTCAAAGATATCTCAATGAAGAAAAGAAAGGAACTAGTTCAACAATTAGCAAGTCAAAGTGAAGCCAATGATACTAATGAAGATCTGAATGAGAAAACCAAGTTATGTGAAAAGTTATCAAAAGAGGTCATTATGGTAAGACATGAAATGGAATTAGGAGTTATGAAATTCACCCAAGAAATTGAAGAGAAAAGAAAAAGTGAAGATAATCTAAAACAATCTCTCAAGGAGAAGTCAGAACACTGCCACAAAATGGATAGAATAATCAGGCATCTAGAATCTAATCTTGAAGATGCTAGAGACAATGAAGAACAACTTGAGAATTAGATAGACACTCTTAAAAGGGATCTTCAAACAGCAAATGAATACAAAGAGAAATTCAAGATAAGCTCTACTCAACTTGAAGTTCTTCTTGAAATCCAAAAGAGGGTAGATGACAAGCAAGGCTTGGGATATGAGAAAGGGGAAAGCTTCGGATCCGGTCAGAAGAACTCTAGCTCAATAAATCCAAGGAACAGGCCTAGAAGACCTCCGGTAAGGCAACCAAATGCTCAAAGATATCCATCCTTTAATGGATACTACCACAATTGCAATAAATTTGGTCATAAAGCAAATCAGTGCAGAAGAAGAATGAATCAGATGAATTCATCCTTCTCCAGACAGTGTTTTAACTACAAAAGGTATGGTCACAAATCTCATGAATGTAGAAATATGCAAATAAACAATTCATTCAATAGTAGATGCTTTGCATGCAATAGAATGGGACATATGGCTAATCAATGCAGATCTAGATGATATCAGTCAAATATGCAAAGAAATATTGTTTGCTACAATTGCAATAGATCCGGTCATATTGCCAAATTCTGCAGAAGTAAAATTAGGATAAAAAGGGTCCGGTGCATCATAATCAAAATCAAGACAAAGGGAAAGGAAAAATGAATGCAGATAAAATTCAAAGTGAGATGAACAAGATTTGGGTGAAGAGAAGTACAGAAAATGTTGGGGATGGATCTGCACCAGAATCTGGTGCTGATATTTCTTCTGAAAACTAAATAGATGAGATCTAGCTCAGGGGGAGTCACAAAAGAAAACAATTTCCCCCAGCCAGTCAATTGGTGCCTGAAATTGGCACATGGAGTGTTGCAGATTGAAGAGTTCTCAAGAGATATCTAAATAACCCTTGGGAAAAGATCCGCAAGAGGTTTTGAAGAGGTTAATGATCCAAGATTGATTCGGTTTAACAGTCATCTGGTAAGAGCAGGATTTTCACAGTTAGATCCGGTATGATTCAAAAATTGAGGTATCTTGATCTGTGGATAAATGGAATGATTGGAGAAAGGAAGATAGATTGTCAATAATCACCGAGAATAACTCTAAGTACATCTCAGTGATTCAGAAAGATCTCTCAGGACAAGGAGAACAAGGCAACCGGAATAACTTAAGTTGTGCATTTATTGCAAAATGGAATTAGGGTTTGCGCAGAAATAAAAAGGGTTCTTTTGTTCATCATTTGCACATTTACACTCGAGAAGAAGGAAGAAAGAGCTCTGCAACAAGATTGCTTCAACTCTCTCAAGGATCAACCACAAAATTTGATTCAACCAGCAATCTTCTTAGCTCTTATCATGAACCCTAGAAGCGTAAAAGGTATTTTCCACTCTTGAATATCTCTCTCTGAATCCTTTGAAAGATGGCTACTCCAAATGTTGTTAAAATTACTAATAGATCGCGCCCTAAGTTTAAGAAACATCCTTACAAGTCCCTAGAAGTTGACCCCCTAGGCGCATTCTCTAGCATTCCGCATGGAATTCTGCATGTAGAAGATGTTAGGGTTTACATACACATGAAAATTGAAGAATTTCGAGAATCCAAGCTGATGGATATCTATCGCAAGGAACTGATAGATGAATCATTTGAACTCAAACCCCAATACAAGGCCATCCGGGATAAGCATTTTGGACAGTGCATTCATTTCCCCTGTTTTGTAGAAGATGAATGGGTCTGGTATGTTCTGAGCAGAATGCATGACAACTTCATGTGGTTGATGAGGCCATTCAAGATAACCAAGGATGCAATTAGGGTGGTAACCGGATTGCACTCATCCGATGGGTTGCCTGCTCTCAAATCAGTCAAAAACCAAACTATAAGTGAGGCTACCGGATCAAGATTTGACAAGAGGGCAATGACAATAGAAGACATCATAGATCCAAATATCAAATTTGCCTCTATGATAATCAGTTACAAAATCTATCACTCCAGCAAGGGGAATTCAGTATCTGGAACTGCTATATATACTGCATATGAAATGCTAAGGAAAAATGCTGACTATAATCTTTGTGAGCTTCTCCTGAACCAACTGTTGGAGAATTTGTAGAAAATAAAGAAGGATAAAAATAATTCTTTTAAGTACGGTGGCTTGATACTTTGTCTATTCTTCTACTATATGAATGAGCTACCCGGAACTATTGGCTGGATATGGCAAAATGACAGACTTGTTGCCATACAAATAAGAGTTTACATGTATGGGCTTGGTGATGCCAAGGCTCAAAGCATAGCTCTCTGGGATCACTTCAAAAACTTCCAAGGTATGATGCAGGCCAGAGAGAAAATCCCTCAATCTCTAGTTGAAAAATACAAGGATACAGTGTGCTTCATGGTAGACACTGATCAATGCCTAATGGAGGTAGTGGAACCAAGAATAGTGTGGATTATGCCAATGGGCTATGAGGTGGATGAAAAAAAATTGGAACTGCATATCCAACACCTACTAAGCCAACCTAAGGACCTTAAGGCAGAAAGGTTTGGAACCTTCCAAGAGTTGAGTGTAAAAGTTCATGTTGAACTGAGATAGCCTGAGATCAAGAGAAAAGTGAGAAGGGAAGTAGAAGAAGTTGCCAAGAGATATGGAATATCAAAGGAGGTAGTTGATGCCAACAGAGAGAAGATGGAAAGGGCAGAGAAAGAAAGGCAAGAAACAGAAAAAGAAAGTGCTCCGGTGTAAGCCCCCTCCCGGACCAAATCCTCCAAAAGCTCTACACTTGCCACCTTTGAGAGCCAAAAAGCCTCTAAACTGAAATCCAAGACATCTGGAAAGGGTGAGAAGAGAACAAAGAAAAAAGCCACAAGGTCATATACAAGTCAAAAAGATGATGAAGAGACAAAGTCAGATGAGGAGGTCAAGAAAATCAAGAAGAAGAAGAAAATATCTGGTGAATCCTCTACTGGACAAGGCAAGGAAGAAAAGGAAGAATAATTTGTTGAAAAGCCTACTCTCTGCATTGATGATATCATCAAATCAGTCACTGTGGATAGGAACCTGAAACCAATGACTAAATTTTATGATGAATAGAATGAAGCTGACTAGAAGATCTTGCAAGATGCTACAGTCAGGTATCTTAACATCTGTAATAAAGCATTCATTGAGATCATATCTCTAATTCCCAAAAGCCTAGAGAAGGAACTTGAAATAAGAAAGAATAATGCTAAGGCAAAGGACCTAGAGATATGGGAACAGATAGCTATTCAACTCTATCCTTCCATCACTCCTAAACAACTGAACATGATCTTCAAAGATTGCAAGGATGAGTTCCGAAGCAAAGCCAAAATGAACAAGCTTATGCTCAGAGAGACTGATCAAGTGGCAAAAGAGACTGAAGACATCCTCCGGAATGCATATAAAAGATTCAATATTCCTATTATAGAGGACGTAAGTGATGAACCTTCTGATGTTGAAGGATTAAATACATTAAAGGAAGACTCTACTGAGAAAATTGCAAAAGAGCCAAAGGAGATAAGTGAGGAGAAGACTAAGGACCTGGATTCCTCTGCTCCAGAAGAGGAAGTCCATGAAGAAGTAAACATCTCTCTTCCGGATTTCCCAGCAAACTCTGGATCTAAAGGAGAAGAAAGAATAGAGGAAAAAATTAGTCAAGAAGAAAAGGTAAAAGGAAGAGAAGAAGATCAAACATAGAAGACCCCAGGAGACAGTTTTGAGGCTACAAAAGGGAAGAAGATTCTGTCTCCAGCAAGAGACACCGCAGAAACAGTTAAAGATTTCTTGACCAAAGAAATGATGGAGATTGATGAACCAAAACTGTTTCAAGGACCGTTCAATTTTGATTCCCTCTCCCCGATTCAAACAATGAAGATAACTTCCTTTGCAAAAGAAAAGCTTCTAAAGTCTCACATGGAAGAATGTGAGCTAATAGAGATTGCATCCGGTGCGTTGGAGAAGATCATACCATCCTTCCAGAAGTATCTTTTGGCCTCATCTGATAACTTGAAATCTCTTGTTAATTCTATTAGCACACATTTTGATTCTTTGGATAAGTCAACAGAAGAGAAAGTCCAGAAAGAGTTTTTGGGTAAGAGATTCTTCGAAGAACAGGGACTTATAACAAATGATAGGAGAAATCTTGATATTAGAATAAAGAGCCTAGAAAATTCTCTTAAAGATGGCAGAGAAATATACAAATTTTGTCTATCTTGGTCCACAGTGACAGCAGACATTGCCAAAAAGGTGGAAGAACAAGAGGGTAAATTGTTAAGTTTATCTCAAAATTTTGATCCTATCACCTCATCCATAATGAATCAAGAATGTCAAGCTATTGCCACTATGAATGAGATAAAGAGGCTTGAGAAGGAGAAGAAGAATAGAATAAGCAGAATGAGTGATCTAAGAGGGATAATTATCCCTAAGTTAGAAGCCATGCATGAGGCTCCAACTGATGCTCAGACTATAGCCCGGACTAGTGATTTGGTAGATTTAAAAAGGGCAGAAGCCTTTGTATTTCTATTAAGTGGCCACATTTTAGTTTTTGACAGGATGAAGCAAAGTTGGGTGACAGAAGTTATACAGTTGAAGACCACCTTTGCAGATATACTTAAGTATATGTAAGTATAACCTGTATATATATTTATGCGGCCAAGTATAGATTATTTTTGGAAATTTTGGTGTACGGATCCTACCCTTTGCCATTGATGTCAAAGGGGGAGTGAGGAGTAGTGAAAAATGTGGAATCTAGCTAAGGGGGAGCTCTGGAAAAGTGTACATAAGAATAGAGCATCAGCCAAGGGGGAGTATGCTATAACACTTAGTCATTTTTCACTAAGTGTTGCCATCAATGCCAAAGGGGGAGATTGTTGGCAAGAGACACTGTGTGGCTTCATGAGTGTTGTCATTGATGGAAATAAAGTCCATCCCACATATCTACAGGACATGATATGTCTATACCAAAAGTCAGATTAAAGAGTATTTTGGTCCGGTGAGCAAGAACAGAGCATGCAAAAAGGTCTAACAATCAGGTCCGGATCTCTCAGAGGAAGTATCTCAGTAAAGTACAGACTTGGGGAAGTCAAGAGGAGTACCATGACTGATACACTCCAGAGATTAAGCCTCCCATGATGAAAGAGTGAAAAGATATGAGCACCTAAGTGTTGGGTTCCTGTTTGGCAGAGTAGACTGAGAAAGAACTGACCGGTAGAGCATCAGACCTTAATCCAGATGAGAAATTGATGATGATTAAGTTTCTTAAGGGATCATTCATGGTTGGCTAACATGATTGATGACTCCTATAACTGTCCTTTTGATATGCATCACTTAGTAAGCATGGATTCAACCGACAGACCAGAGTTTGGAAATATCTTGAGTTTTTCAGATGCCGACTAGAAAGGTGTTGAAATCCTTGATGCAGATATATATACCAGATTGATTTTAGTATGAACGTGTGTGTGGTGTGTTGTGTTGTGCAAAGAAAAGTAGAGAGCAGTGTGGAAGCAACTATACAAATCCGATATCTGATAGAACAATAGCACTAAGAAGAGGAAGAATGAAGTGTAGTAGATCAGTATATTGAGCCTAACCGGAACTGAACCTCAGCAAATGTGGATGCCCTTGATCAATTCAATCACATGGTTTCTTTCTTTATACCTTGTAGACAGTGAGTCTCTTGTAGGCAGTGAGCCCTAATTGGCAAGTGCCATTTTTGTACTTCTATTCTTTTAACAGAGAATACAATCTTGGGTTAGTCACCCCATGATTTTTTTTCCTTTAACAGGGTTTTCCACGTCAAAATCATTGTGTTATGTGTGTTGAGTTTATTTCTACTCTCATGTTCATATATGCTTATATGTTTTGATGCTGCACTAATCATTAAAGAAAAAAAGAAAGTTAAATAATTAAGATAACTGATTCAGCCCCCTCTCAGTTATCAACAAGTTTGACATCAAATATGTAGACAAGCATGCAATAAAGGGTCAAATACTTGCAGATCAGCTGGCAGAGGCACCTTCAATAGATGATAATCCTTTAAACTTCAAATTTCCAAATGACTCCATCTTTCACATAACAACAACCTGGAAACTATACTTTGATGGCTCCTATACTTAGCATGGATCGGGGGTAGGCATCTTGTTGATCACACCTCATGGAAACACCATTCCAAAATCATACAGACTACTCTTTCCTTGTACAAATAATGTGGCAGAGTATGAATCCCTAGTCATTGGCATCAAGCTAGCAGTCGAATGGAACATCACAAAACTTCAAGTATATGGTGACTCACAGTTAGTTATCAACCAAGTGAACGACGACTACCAAACAAAGGATGAGAAGTTAATACCATACAAGCAAATGGTAGATGACTTCAAGGAATACTTTGTTGAGATCTCTTTTGAGCAGATACCAAGGATAGAGAACAAAGCAACAAATGCCATGGAAATGATCGCCTCTCTCCTCGACATCCCTGAAAATCAATCATGCTATGAGTTCTTGGTAGAGCCAGTCTCCCATCCTGCATACGATTCTCCCGAATCCTATATCATTTGCCACATTGTAGGATCTGACTCTCCCCTATACGGAAACATATTTGCCTATCTCAAAGATAATACCCTACGCCTGATCTCTCAAGTAACCAAAATTAAACTTTCATTTGCCAAGCATCCCGTTATGCTATTATCGCCAATACCCTATATCGACGAGGTCTCAATGGTACTCTCCTTAAGTGTCTCAATAGCAAGGAATATCAAACCTCCCTAAGTGAAGTGCACGATGGTATATGCAAGACCCACTCTAGTGGTCCTACCCTAGCCAAGAAACTCATATGCATGGGATACTGCTGGGCAACTATGGAAAAAGATTCCTATCAGTTTGTAAAGAAGTGCAAGAAGTGCCAAATCCATGGGAACCTGATACATGCACCAGCACAAGAGTTGCAGCCTTTAACGACTCCTTGGACTTTTTGTCAATGGGGACTTGACTTAGTGGGCAAGATCCACCCTCCATCATCTAGTGGCCATAAATTCATAATCACCGCCACCGAGTACTTTACGAAGTGGATTGAAGCCGTACCCCTCTCCAATATCACGAGCAAGCAGATTGCCTCCTTTATCTTGAACTACATCATTTGTCGCTATGGTATCCCTTTATCCATTATCACTGATAATGGATGACCATTCAAAAACCAAGATTTCAAAGAACTGTGACAAATTCCATATCCAGCACCTCTTTTCCACCCCGTATTACCCCCAAGGAAATGACTAGGCAAAGGCATCAAATAAAACCATCTTAAAAATCCTGAAAAAGATTGTCAATGATGCCAGTCATGACTGGCACGTCCAATTGAATCCTGTGCTGTGGGCCTACTGCACAAGTATCCACACACCCATAAGTGCAACACCATACTCCCTGGTCTATGGATCTGAAGCCATTTTTCCCATTGAAGTTGAGATCCCATCCTTGTGAGTTTCGTTAAAAGGCCTCATATCTGATGAAGAATACAGAGCGTCCAGACTTCAAGAGTTAGAGCTGCTAGAAGAAAGAAGGCAATAGGCCTTTAAGCATCTCAAAGCTTATCAAGAAAGGATGTCCCGAAGTTATAACCATAGAATCCGTCCCAGGGTATTCAATGTTGGTGATCTGGTGCTTACAGAAAATCTTAGGAATCAACAAGATCAGGAAAAGAAAGGAAAGTTTAAACCCAACTGGCTTGGGCCCTATGTCATCGTTGCTGCCTACGGGTCAGGTGCTTATCAATTGGCCACATCAGAAGGTGAATTGTTTGTTGATCCCATCAACAGCATGCATCATCGCAAGTTCTACACTTAAACCCCAATGCAAGGGAGTCAACAAAATAGCAAAAAAATCAAAAAATAGAAAAAATAGCAAAAAAAATCAAAAATTGGAAAAACAGCAAAAAAAATCATCCTCTGGTGAAAACCTGGCAAACAAGCGCCTTGGATAGATACCTGTTGTGATGTTCACAACACCCCCCATTTTACTCCTTAGCAAAATGAGGACCCCTGCTGTGGCTGTTGCTTTTGCTTGTGTGTGTGTTGTTCTGATTGGTGGTAAAGGGAAAAAAGGTAGTGAATGTTACAAACCTTGTAAAAAATAAAGAAAAATAAGCATTAAGTACCAGGCCAGGGTACAGGTGAATTCCTTGTCAAAAATGAGTAGGGGTTGCTTTTTGAACCATCTTAGAATTTCATGTATTTTGCAAGTTATGAGTATATTGGTAAAATGTACAATCGAGTTTGTATGTTGCATATACAAGGTCCTTTGTATGTCGGGTCATTGTATATGCAAATTTGTTTGTATATCGGGTTGCATATATAAGGTCAAAACATACAAGGTCGCTCATATACAAAGCCCTTTGTATATTGGGTCCTTGTGTTGGTCGAAATGGGTTGTTGAGTTTCCTTTGTATGTCGGGTTTATATACATTGTCATTTTAATTGTATGCATTTTGTTAAACGTCCTATCTATACATACAAGTCGGGTCTGAAACATTTCAAAGTTTGAATGAATAAACGGTCGGGTCCGGTGAATGCACAAATTGTTTGTATGTTTAGCGAAGGCAAAAACATACAAGGTAAATATACATTGCGCGGAACCGAAAAGTTTATCAAGGTTGGTTAAATCATTGTATTTTTCATGCTTTGTATATTGAGGACATGCATTACACTTATACAAGCCGCGGACCCGAAAAAGTTATGAAACAAGGTTAAGTCCTTGTTGTATGCGGGCTTGTATGTTTCAGTGACATAGAAAGAAATGTGCATGTTGTGCGGAACCGAAGGGTTATTAAATGACGCTAAGTCATTGTATATTCGGTGCTTTGTATGTATGTTTCGATACATGCATTTCATTATACATGCAAGTAGTGGAACTGAAGAAAGCTTTAAATTTGGTTAAATGGATGCATCCTGACTTAATTTATATCAAATGATGCACTGCACTTTATGCAGGTGTCGGAGCCGAAAGGGAATAAACTGCGGTTAATGAAAAGGTTGAAGTCCAAAAAGGGACATACAAGGGTGCTTGAATGTATCAAGCCAATATACAAAGAAGAGATACAAGCAATACATACAAGTGATAGATACAAGAGAAGATGCATATACAAGATACAGGCCGGATGCGGAGAGAAAATTAAAAACAAAAAAGTCTTTGTATATTTAGCGCATGTATGTTTACGATGTACAAGCTAGTATACAAAGAAACGATATGCATTCGCGGGATACAAGGAAAAAGGTGGGAAAGCAAAGCGAGAGGATTTTGAAATCATTTTGGAGCCTGATAGCATGTTTTTGGTCAATGATGGTTGACCCAACCATTTTTGACGTTGTATATGCATTTGGATTCGTGAATGTTCATGGCTTCATAACCCGATATCTATATTTGCACATTCAACCTGATTTAATGTAGTGTATTAATCTTCCTGCTAATTTATTAAATGATGATGTTTAACTTATGTATGTTGACTGCGCAGGTATATTGGTTATGAAGCAGTCATTGACCATCGGTAAAGGGAGAAAGAGCTGCATCGATGGTGGTTGTCTCACCGATTGATGGAGAAGTATACAGAACGTGAAATACAAGCAAAGCCTAAAAAAGGGTTTAAATGCAAAATTGACTGGTAACATTCAGGTAGATATAAAGACGGAGCTTTAATGGCGATGACATCACAAGAGGCAGATCAGATCACAAAAGATCACAAACGCAGCAGGAGGAGTAAAGGCTTTCAATGCGGGGGAGAATGCAGGTGGAAAGAAACATTATTAAAAGGAACAATAGTTATTGTGGTGACTGTTAAGGTTTCCAAAGGGCATCCTTACGCTCAGTATGGGTGCTGCTCTGAGTTTTTTGGCGGGATTTGTTTCCCACCATTTGATGTTGCTCTTAAGATGCAGACCATTGATTAACTAGGGTTTTGGAACTGTATTGGGGATAATCAGAGCCATATATTGAGCCCCTTTACTTTTGTAGAGGGAGGTCAATCATTTTGTAAAAATTTGACCAAAACATTTAATATAGGAGATCAGATTACTGAGACTAATGAAGACTAAATTGTTGAAATGTCAAGGTTCTTTCTTCAGATCATTGTAAATGTACTTGTTCTAAAGCATACTGAATGGAGATGAAGCTTCATATTACATCCTGATTGTAAACTTTATGTAATCTTCAAGTTGATTTCTAGATATGTAATGGTGAATGCTGTGTTCAACTAGAAGCGCTTTATTTTATTACATGTTGTCAACTTTTCCTTTGAAGATTTGCACTGGATCATGCAGATTTGTGGAATGACCTGGTGAAGTATGATTTCTAGTTTTCTTCTCTTCATTGCTGTATCAGAACATGTATGTGGATCAGTGATCTCAGTCAAGTAATTTTGGGAATCTCATTTCCCTAACCTTTTTTCTTTTTTTTTAATTTTTCATTGAATCACTTCCATAACTGCAAATCATGATAAATAATAAGCAGAATAGAGAAATATGCTGACATCTCGTAGATAACTGAAAATCATTAGCATATTTGAGCTAAATGCATGTAGTGTTGAAAATATCATGCAAAGAATTACGAATAATAGTAGAAATCATGCAAATATCAACCTACAGACACATTATTTGAAGAAATATACTATGTAGAGTAGCCTTTCTATAGCATAGTTGCAGAAAACATAATCTACTGATCAACGTAAGGCCCCTTGAAATGGAAAACAACAACACATATCAACCACTGAGTAACGTCAATAGATTATGAACTAATCAACGGAGACTTGGGATCATGAATTCTTTGAATTCATCGTATCTTTCAAGATAAATAAGGGTTGTTGTGTAACTTTTATTTTAGTGTTTGTGTGTGACTAACATCACCATCAACACCTGAATTAGTGCTAGAAGGAGGGCCCAGTTTCAACTGATCTTTACAGTAAACCATCCATTTTTCCTTAAATTTAAGAAATCCTAGTTTTCAGGCCAAATACCAGGTCCAAATCCAGTGGACTCTTTGAAGAACTACCTATCAGGGGATTTAGACCTAGAACTGTAGACATTCATCACTCTCCTGGTTGTAGTGCGTTAGGAGATTCACTAGAATGTGCTCCTGTAACTCCTCTTGGGTTACAAACACCTACAGGACCACCTGTTACTCCTACAAGACAACCTGTCATACCGTAGGTCCAACCTCAACCTGTCATACCTCAGGTCCAACCTCCACTGATTGCAATGTCATTCTTTGCAGTAGAATCACCTCTAACTTTCCTGGCATATCATGCTTTGCCTAAGAATCTTGATAAAATTTGTCCTAAGTATCATCCATATCAGGATGCTGATGATCATATCAGAACATTAAAGGAAGCTTGTGATAGGGCTAGAATTCAACATGAAGATGTGGTATGCAGGTTATTTCCATTTTCCTTAGGGGAAGAGGCCTATAACTAGTATATCAGTCTTAGTCAGGGTTCAGTCAGTTCATGGGATGCCTTGGAAAAATATTTTAAGGATAGGTTCAAAATACCTATAGATCCTTCAATGAACTATCATTTGTTTGCTACAATCAAGAGATTTGAAGGAGAACCTATTGCCAACTTCAATGCAAGGTTCCAGAAGGTGCTATCTAAGCTAGTTACTCCCTATGTTGTAACATATGAAGTTGCCAGGAGTATATACTACTCATCTTTAGATCCTTTGACTTCCATGTTTATCAGGAGAGCACATCTTGGTGTAACAACTTTAGCAGGAGCTTTTGAGGAAGCTATCAAAGTTAGTCAGTAGCTAGTTCCTACTCCCACACCAAATATAGCCTTCCCTACATTTCCTAGTTATCCTACATATCCTGTTCACCAACAAACCAATGGAGCCATGATACCTTCAGTTGTGATGCCAGCCCCTCTGCAAATACCTCCACTCTATATCATGCCACCACCAAGTGGGAATGGCCAGATGTTACAATATCCGGGACAATCACAAGTACCTCAGGTTTTGGAACAATCTAACAATAACAATGGATCTTCCTTTTTCAAGCCCCAGACAGAGAATGTAGTGGCCAAGGTTCATGAAGAGAAAGAAGAAATCAAAGAGATATTAGCACAGTTAAGAAAACTTACCACTAAGATCACTCATCTAAGGAGTCAAAACTTCTCTTCTCAGCCTAATCAAAATAGAGGTTATGCTAATGACAGACCTAATTATCCTGATAGAGGGTACAACAATAATTACAATAACAATGGCAACAATAATCTTCCTAGACAGCCAAGAGTGTGGAACACTGGGCCAAATAATGGTTCCTTGCCATCACCCCTAGACAATCAGCGTCCTAAAGAACCCAGGCAGACCACTAGAGTAAACCTTGCAGAGGCAGCACTTACAAACTGGTGCAGGATACATAACACCAATGCTCATGCAGAGCTAGACTGTCCTCAATTCATGATTGCTGCCAGTATTTTCTAGGCTAAAGTGTCCAATACTTTAGGAAATCCACCTCATGCAGAAGGAAATGAAATTGTCCCCTATGAGTATGATTCTGCCTTAGTGCTAGAAAGCTTCTTGCATCATCCTTATCAGCAGGCAGTTTCATCTCATCAGGATTGCACCTCAACATGTGAGGAATCAGCCATGGCTTTTGAATCTAACTATGTTTTTCCATTTGAGGATGAGAATGAGCCATCAATTGAGCATGAGGAAGTCAATGCTTATCAATAGCAACCTTAAGGTAGGCATAATTACAACTTGAGGAATAACTCAAATAGATCTGCTGATCCTTTGACCACATCCTTGCCTCCAAACAATTTCAACACTCCACCTAATCCCAAGGCAAGTAATAACCCTAGATTTCCCAAAGTCAATGCTCAATACTTAGCACCACAGAATATAGCACCAAAAGCTAGTAATCTACCTCCTAAATCTGACAAATTGGTTACATATCTAACAAATGAAATGAAAAAGGTTAAAATCAATCTGTCATTGTTAGAGCTGCTTAAATCCCCTACTATCAAGAAAGTATTCATGAAATCATTAGATGATCCTACTCAAAAAGAGGATAATCATATCTCAGGTTAGTCTAGAAATAAAGATCATGTTGCTAGGGATATTAATGCTAAACTCAAAGCTCAAGCTACTGTTCAAGCTATAGAGACTTCCCACATGATCCTATACAAAGACAAGAGTGAGTCACCTCCTTTCCTCCTTACCATAAGGATGTTTGGTAAAAATTTGCACAACTGCTTAGTAGACTCAGGAGCATCTACCAATGTAATGCCCCTATCCATATGCAATTCTTTAGGGTTACATTCTGCTAAATCATTAAAGAAAGTAACACAATTAGACAAAATAGAGGTGAGTGTGGTAGGAGAACTAACTCACATTCACATGCAGTTAGCATCAAATCCCAGAAATTAGTACTATATTGATATTTAGGTAGTTGATATACCTGATACATATGGGATGTTACTCAGCAGAGACTGGTCAAAAACCCTTAATGGATACATGTCAATTGATTTCAGTCATATGTGGTTGCCCTGGAGAGGGATACCAAATCAAATAAAGATAGATGCTGAACCCCGCATGAAACACATGATCACTGAATATAACAAAACCAATGAAATCATGTATGTAGATGTAGAACCCAGAGTTTACTCCATCATACCCTAGACCACCAGGATAGAAGAAATCCTGATGTTTGACGTTCATAATCATGATGATGACCCTCAAGATGATAAAATAACTTTAGAATCTGATTGTAACCCTGAAAGTGAAGCAGAGGTAGATCATTTCAAGAGTTTTGAGATGCATTTGTCTAAAGGGGTGCAACAATGCCAGTTGTTAAAAATGCCTCTTCATGATATTTTGTTTGAAGGATGTGGTGCAGGTTGCATGATGAGGCACATTCTGAGAAGACTTGTGATGCCTATTTAGACATGTTGGAGCTGGAACAAGCATATAATGAAGCATCTTCATCGTCATCCACGGTGAGTTCTACAGATAGTGACAACGAAACTAATTTTTGTTCATCTTTTGCAAGAATGGGAGAATGCACATATCAAGATGAAAGTTCTTTTCAGATGACAGAAGAGATACTGGTATGCAACAAGAGTAATGCTAAAAGCAAGAAGAAAATCACCCCAGGGAGTGATTGTTTAGTAGAATCAGATTATGAGTTATCTAATGAAGATAGAGGCAGTAATCTATCCAAGTTCGAAGAGTTTTTATCAAAAGAGATTCAAAAGATGACACAACAACAAAGATCCCCATAGGATGTTTTGATTGAGGGATGGTGCAAGTTACATGAAGCACCTCATTCAGAAACTGCTTGTTCATTGTGTCTGCATATTCTGAAAAGGCAGACGTTGCCTAGTCCAGAAGTTTTTCCTTCTGATGGTAAGATAAAAGAAGAAATATCCGCTTCACATAAGACAGATAAGGTGAAGTCTGAGAAAGCTAAGATTTCAAAGTTAAAGTGGGTATCAAATAGTGCAGCTACCAGAGCTAAAAGGAAAAAAGAAGGCCCAGACAAGCCTTTAGCTGAAGATAAGCCATGGATCCTCAGGTTTGATGGATCTAAGTCAAAACAAGGAGTTGGAGTAGGAGAAGATCTTATTCATCCATCTGGAAAATCCTACTTAGCAGCATACAAATTGCAGTTCCCATGTACAAACAATGTGACGAAGTACGAAGCTCTAATTCATGATATATTGTTTTCACTAAAAAAGAAAGTGAAAATTCTGCATGTCTATGGAGACTCAGAATTAGTTGTGAGACAGGTAAGAGGTATATACTCTTGCAATTACAAAAGGCTGTCCAATTACAGACATAAGGTATGGGACTTAATAGAAGATTTTGATGCGTTCAACATCACACATGTGCCTAGAGAACAAAATCACAGGGCAAATGCCTTAGCCTAGGCTGCAAGTACTCTGGAACCTCTGTCCATATCCGGTTTAAAAAGATTCTTAGTTGAATTAGTATCAGTGCCTTCTGTGCCAGATAATGTAACTAATCTTCAAGTATTTGATGATGATCAGCATACATTGGACTTTATTTCCAACAGGGATATTTTTGAGGCACAGATCATAGATGAAAGGAATGTAGAGGATCATGTTTGGGAAGAAGAAGAAATCCTTGAGTTGCCTAGTAATAAGATTCCTAAGGGAATGATAGAGCTAGAAAGAGCATTTGATCTAGACAACATGCTAAAACAGAAAGATCTCCCAAAAGCAGATGGAGGACAGTACTCTCAGGTCAACATTGGACGGGAGGATGAAAAAAGAAACATCCTGATTGGGAAGGTTTGTACAGAGGAGTTGGAAGGAATAACCCAAGCTCTCAAGGATTATATCCATGTCATTGCCTGGACTTATGACGAGTTGAAAACTTACGACACATCAGTCATCACTCACACAATACCTTTGAAGCCAGATGCCAAGCCTTTTAGGCAGAAACAAAGACCTGTCAATGCTTTATTGGAGCCCATTATTTTTGAAGAGGTTAAAAGGCTACTTAACGCCAGGATCGTGTTTCCTGTGAGACATTCCACATGGGTGGCAAACCTGGTCCTAGCAAGGAAGAAAAATGGTGACATCAGATTGTGCGTAGACTTCAGAAACTTAAACAGAGCTTCTGAAAAGGATAATTATCCTTTGCCTTCTCTAGATGAGGTCTTATAGATTGTGAATGGTGCCAAGATTATATCATTCCTGGATGGTTTCTCTGGTTATAACCAGGTGATGGTGGACAAAATTGACAGACTGAAAACTGTATTCACCACAAAGTGGGGAATCTTTGCCTATAGGTGCATGCCATTTGGGTTAATAAATGCTGGGGCAACGTTTTAATGAGCAATGGACATAACCTTCAGAGGCTTGATTGGTAAATGCATAGTCATATACATGGATGACTTAACAGTTTTCTCTAAAGATAGAGGAAACCATGTAGAGGACCTAAGAAAGATGCTGAAGAAGTGTGAACAATACGGAATATCCCTGAACCCAAAGAAGTGCATATTTGGGATAACCACAAGGAAGCTATTGGGCTACCTGATAACAGAAAATGAGATTATCATTGATCCTGACATGGTGGAGTCAATCATGAAGATACAACTTCTTGGAAGCAAGAAGGAGCTCAAATCTTACTTTGGTAAGATTAATTTTGTTAGGAAATTTATTACTGGCTTTACAGAGATTGTCAGACCCTTGAATGCCATGCTCAAGAAGGACGCTAAAATTGAGTGGACGCTTGAAGCTAGAGCAGCTTTTGAAGATATTAAAAAAGCCATATCTAATGCTCCAGTTTTGATCAGTCCAGATTATACCAAGGATTTTTATATTTACTCCTTTGCTTCGGAGCATACATTTGCAGCAGTGTTGACACAGAGAAATGAAGAAAAAGAAGAAAAGCCTATAGCCTTCATGAGCTGCCCTTTCAGAGATACAGATCTCAAATACATGGACGTTGAAAAGCAAGTGCTTGCTCTCGTTAGAGCAGTTAAGAAATTCAAGCATTACATTCTAAGAAGTAAAGTGATTGCTATAGTACCTGATGCAACAGTGAAGATGCTTTTAATGCAAAGTGAACCAAGTGAGAAAAGAGCTAAATGGATCACTATCCTCCAAGAGTATGATATGGACATAACACCCATGAGGTTAGTAAGAGGACAGGCATTGAGCCAGATGATATCAGAAATTAACCCTAATATTATGAGCTAGCAGTACGTTATAAATGCAAAGGGTGATGGAGAATGGTACTCAGACATCAGACACATCCTGATTACTGGAAGATGTCCCTCAAGATTGCAGGCCTCACAAAGAAGAGCCTTAAAGATAAGGTCACAGAAATACATGATAAAAGGAGTGCTTTTCAAGAAAAACTACGAGGGGATATAACTTAGATGCCTAGAAAGACAAGAAGCAGACAAGGTGTTAGCAGAGTTACATGATAAATTTGGGACCACACATGGATCATCTTTAGCTACCACTCATGCTATCCTCAGGGCAGGGTATTACTGGCCCACTATTTTTAAAGATACTATTGAACACATCAAACATTGTCATATGTGTCAGGTTGCTGCAAACAGAGAAAGATATGCTGCTCAACCTTTACAGCCAGTGATGGAGATGCACACATTCACTCAATGGGGAATGGACTTCATAGGACCTATCAACCCTCCATCATCTTCAGGCCACAGGTATGTTTTAACTATTACTGATTACTGTACCAGGTGGACTGAAGCTGTCAGCAATAAAACATGTAATGCTAAGGATGTCATCAAGTTTTTGGAAAGCAATATAGTAACCAGGTATGGAGTTCCCTATGCTTTGGTATGTGATAATGGATCTACTTTTGCTTCAATTAAACTATCAAGTTGGGCTTTTGATTATGGGGTCATCTTGAAATTCTCCTCAAACTACTATCCACAAGGGAATGGATTAGCAGAATCCACAAACAAGAACCTATTGAACATCATAAAAAAATTAATAGAAAAGAACCCGAGGGAGTGGAACACTTTATTGAAATATGCCTTGTGGGTAGATAGAACTAGGAATAAGGCTGCATTAAGAAATTCTCCTTTTCATCTAGTGTATGGGGTGGATCCTATCCTCCCTGTTAACCTAAGGATCCCTACATTGCAGTTCGCACAAGAATACCTGGGCATAGATAATAAACAAGAAGTTAGGTTGCTTCAGTTGATGCACCTAGAAGAAAAAAGAAGTGAATCAATTGACCAATTTTCTAAACATCAGGCTATTGTCAAATGCTGGTTTGACAAAAGAGCTAGAATTAAGGCTTTCAGAATCTCAGATCTAGTCCTGATGTGGGACAAAGCGCATGAAAGGAAAGGTGATCATGGTAAGTTTGATAAACTTTGGATAGGTCCCTTTCAGATTTCTAAAATTTTAGGAGACAACACCTACAGGCTTAAGACCTTAACCGGTGAGGATGTTCCATTACCAGTTAATGGGCAGTTTCTCAAACACTGCTTTCAAGCCTGATGTAGTGCCATGACAGCCATGTGTACCATAGTGTACATTTTTGTATAGTTGTTTGTATAGTCTATTTGTTTTGGTTGCTTTGTTGTGTTTCCTCAGCAGGGATGTTTATTTTGATTTAGAGTATGAAGGAGCAAACTAACAACCACTGAAAACAATAGAAAATTCAGATCATTCAGGTTAGTTATTTGAAATTTATGCATAACTTGTGACTGTCATGAATGTAGAAAGTTGTTTGACTTGTGAAATTTTGTATTCAATAACTGTGGGTTGAGTATTCAAGGAATGTTTCTCATGATGACACACCTAAAATCCTTGGGTTTGTTGAACCTACCAATGTAGATATTAGGTGAAAAATATGAGGTCACCCTTGCTACCATTACAATTCTCAGCTTAATTTCAGCAAGTGTTCATTCCTTGCATCATGACGTTACAATAGAAATATCTTATGAAATCTCTATCAAATATAAAATAATAAAATGGATTTTACTGAAAATCCAGATTAAGCCATCTAAGTAACTCTACCAGGGCTATAGACGCTCGCTGGTAGTGGGGCTCTACTTAGGAGAGTTGTAACGATAACCTTGTCGGGGCTATGGACGCCTGCTGGCATCAAGGCTCTATCCAGTTGGCTATGAGGGAATGATCTCAACTACATAGGCTAATATCAGTCACTGGTTTGTTCAACTGATCTTCAAGATGAGGATTATTAACCATGTGCACCCACTTAAACTGAATTGGAAAATTCATGCACGTTATTGAATACATTGAGTCTCAAGTTAAATGATGATTTGCAAAAAAGATAGTTGGAAGTTATGAATTTATTTCATTCAGTTTCCTTTAATGGTTTTAATTTGATTATTTTGTTTGGTTGCTAGTTGTTGTGATGTTCACAACATGCCCCATTTTACTCCTTAGCAAAATGAGGACCCCTGCTGTGGCTGTTACTTTTGCTTATGTGTGTGTTGTTCTACTTGGTGCTAAAGGGAAAAAAGGTGGTGAATATTACAAACCTTGTCAAAAATAAAGAAAAATAAGCACTAAGTACCAGGCCAGGGTACAGGTGAATTCCTTGTCAAAAATGAGTAGGGGTTGCTTTTTGAACCATCTTAGAATTCCCTGTATTTTGCAAGTTATGAGTATATTGGTGAAATGTACAATCGGGTTTGTATGTTGCATATACAAGGTCCTTTGTATGTCGGGTCATTGTATATGCAAAGTCATTTGTATATCAGGTTGCATATACAAGGTCAAAACATACAAGGTTGCTCATATACAAAGCCCTTTGTATATCGGGTCCTTGTGTTAGTCGAAATGGGTTGTCGAGTTTCCTTTGTATGTTAGGTTTATATACATTGTCATTTTACTTGTATGTATTTTGTTAAACGTCCTATCTATACATACAAGTCGGGTCTGAAACATTTCAAAGTTTGAATGAATAAACGGTTGGGTCCGGTGAATGCACAAACTGTTTGTAGGTTTAGCAAAGGCAAAACATACAAGGTAAATATACATTGCGTGGAACCGAAAAGTTTATCAAGGTTGGTTAAATTGTTATATTTTTCATGCTTTGTATATTGAGGACATGCATTGCACTTATACAAGCCACGGACCTGACAAAGTTATGAAACAAGGTTAAGTCCTTGTATGTATGTGGGCTTGTATGTTTCGGTGACATACAAAGAAATGTGCATGCTGCGTGGAACCGAAGGGTTATTAAATGAGGTTAAGTCATTATATATTTGGTGCTTTGTATGTATGTTTCAATACATGCATTTCATTATACATGCAAGTAGTGGAACTAAAGAAAGATTTAAATTTGGTTAAATGGATGCATCCTGACTTAATGCATATTAAATGATGCACTACACTTTATGCAGGTGTCGGAGCTGAAAGGGAATAAATTGCAGTTAATGAAAAGGTTGAAGTCGGAAAAGGGACATACAAGGGTGCTTGTATGTATCAAGCCAATATACAAAAAAGAGATACAAGCGATACATACAAGCGATAGATACAAGAGAAGATGCATATACAAGATACAGGTCGGATGCGAAGAGAAAATTAAAAACGGAAAAGTCTTTGTATATTTAGCGCTTGTATGTTTACGGTGTACAAGCTGGTATACAAAGAAATGATATGCATTCATGGGATACAAGGAAAAAGGCAAGAAAGCAAAGCGAGAGGATTTTGAATCCATTTTGGAGCCCGATAGCATATTTTTGGTCAACGATGGTTGACCCGACCATTTTTGACGTTGTATATGCATTTGGATACGCGAATGTTCATGGCTTCATAACCTGATATCTGTGTTTGCACATTCAGCGTGATTTAATGTAGTGTATTAATCTTCCTGCTAATTTATTAAATGATGATGTTTAACTTATGTATGTTGACCGCAGGTGCGCAGGTATATTGGTTACAAAGCAGTTGTCGGCCATTGGTAAAGGGAGAAAGAGCTGCGCCGATGGTGGTTGTCTCGTTGATTGATGGAGAAGTATACAGAACGTGAAATACAAGAAAAGCCTACAAAAGGGTTTATATGAAGAATTGACTGGCGGCATGCACGTAGATATAAAGACGGAGCTTTAATGGCGATGACATCACAAGAGGCGGATCGGATCACAAAAGATCGCAAACGCAATAGGAGGAGTAAAGGCTTTCAATGTAGGGGAGAATGCAGGTGGAAAAAAACATTATTAAAAGGAACAATAGTTATTGTGGTGATTGTTAGGGTTTCCAAAGGGCATCCTTATGCTTAGTATGGGTGCTGCTCTGAGTTTTTTGGCAGGATTTGTTTCCCACTATTTGATGCTACACTTGAGATGCAGACCCTTGATTAACTAGGGTTTTGGAACTATATTGGGGATAATCAAAGCCATATATTGAGCCCCTTTACTTTTGTAGAGGGAGGTCAATCATTTTGTAAAAATCTGATTGAAACATTTAATATAGGAGATCGGATTACTGAGACTAATGAAGACTGAATTGTTGAAATGTCAAGATTCTTTCTTCAGATCATTGTAAATGTACTTGTTCTAAAGCATACTAAATGGAGATGAAGCTTCATATTACATCTTGATTGTAAACTTTACATAATCTTCAAGTTGATTTCTAGATATGTAATGGTGAATGCTGTGTTCAACTAGAAGCGCTTTCATTTTATTACATGTTGTTGTCAACTTTTCCTTTGAAGATTTGCACTAGATCATGCGGATTTGTGGAATGACTTGGTGAAGTATGATTTCTAGTTTTCTTGTCTTCATTGCTGTATCGGAACATGTATGTGGATCAGTGATCTCAGTTAAGTAATTTTGGGAATCTCATTTCCCTAACCTTTTTTCCTTTTTTTTTAAATTTTTCATTGAATCACTTCCATAACTGCAAATCATGATAAATAATAAGCAGAACAGAGAAATATGCTGACATCTCGTAGATAACTAAAAATTATTAGCATATTTGAGCTAAATGCATGTAGTGTTGAAAATATCATGCAAAGAATTACGAATAATGGTAGAAATCAAGCAAATATCAACCTACAGACACATTATTTGAAGAAATATACTGTGGAGAGTAGCCTTTCTGTAGCATAGTTGTAGAAAATAGAATCTACTGATCAACGTAAAGCCCCTTGAAATAGAAAATAACAACACATATCCACTGAGTAACGTCAGTAGATTATGAACTAATCAACAGAGACTTGGGATCATGAATTCTTTGAATTCATCATATTTTTCAAGATAAATAAGGGTTGTTGTGTAACTTTTATTTCAGTGTTTGTGTGTGACTAACATCACCATCAACAATACTATGGTGAAAACCTAGCAAACAGGTATCATGTGTACTTTTAGCTTTTGTGCAAATAAAAGCAAGTGGTGAAAACCTGGTAAACAAGTGCTCCTTGTGATGAACCGCCTTCTCCATCTTTTGCAACCTTGTTCCTCATTCGTACCTCCTAACCAAGCATCCACCCGATCACATCAATGTACCTACCATGGGTCGTTCACTCATCCTTATCAGTTTCTTTCGTCAGACTACCAATCTGGACTTTCATCCATCAAGGACATCCATCTTGAGTTAATCCTTTGAACTGTTGTCAAACTACGTCACCTCTGAGCTATCCTGTAGGCAAGGCCATCTTGTATCGATGCGCCCTCAAGGCTCCACTTCTCATCCATTCCATCACATGTCGTCTGTCCTTCTATCTATCTAAGTCCACACCTTTGCCCATCGCCTAGGTCTTAGGTCCACCAAGTTCACCCCGAACTATGTTGCCTCTGCGTTGTCATGTAGGCAAGGTCATTTAGCAATGCAGCCCCAAGGCACTAGGTCAATCCCTTAGGGCCCATTTTTCTATCTCTGTTTGTCAGGTCATCCATGATAAGTCAATCATTTATTTGACTGGGGGCAAGTCCTTGACCTGGTTACAGAATTGGATTCTTGAATGCCACATGTTCTATGAGGACACCTTTCACTAGACACACATGCGCAACAAAACAAAAATCTTGACGCACGACATCAACCTATCCAAAGCAAAACAAACAAGGACCAAAACAATCAAAATGATTTTATCTATACTATGGAAAGAAAGCACAACAAGAATGTTTTGTGAACAGGTTACATTACAGAGTCTTGATTTTTGTTATTTTGTCTTTCTATGCTACTCGAAGATACCAAAAGCTAGAGATGCTATGATGGGGGCATAATCATTTTTCTTTGTCTGCTGTTTGTGGATTAATCTTTAGTAATGTGACGACTTTTGTCTAACGACATGATCAACAAAAGATCGTCGAGGACTTCAGAGGTCTAAACATGAAAAGAGGCAATCCTTATCTATTGAAATGCAAGAAATACTCAGGTCATCTAGATTCTATTTTGACTAGATGCTTGTATTCACTTGCTATGTCGAAATCCATGTAAGTAATGCTCAGGTCATCTTGGTTTAATTATACCTAGATGCTTGTATTTGCTTACAACATAATAAAAAAAGCCCAATGATGAAATAAGCACTTCAAAATACTTGCAAATATCAAGATGACAAAAAACCATTCGCATCCACAAAGCATCCATCGTACATCCATAAATACATCCATTTACATTCCATATACCATCCATAATAAAGATTTTGTTCAAAAGTGCCAATGTCTACAGAGTAAAAGCTTGTGATTCCTTCATTCGTGTTTCTTCTATCAATCAGTCAGTCTTTCTATCTATCAATGTGTCTCTCATCCCAATCTAGTCAATCTAAGCAATGATCCAAATGCAAGTCCATCCTTAATCCATACCAATCAAGTCAAGTCAATCTGGTCAAATGATCCACTCACAATCAGTGGTCTTGATCCTTATCTGGTCGTAAACCAACTCAATTAGTCGTAATATCAGTGGGATGTATCTTTCCCACGCTTATCGTGTTGCTCTAGGGATCTATCGTTCCCCGCCATGACAACACTATCCTTCATGTTGCTCTAGGGATCTATCATTCCCAGCCATGACAAAACTTCTATCTATCGATATCGATTAATCATTGGTTTACTACTTGACAGGGGCAATACCTTGTTTGTTCTTGTATCATTTGTGCCAACTTGCTTGCTTGTGTGTGTTATCATTTTCTCTTGCATCGCGTAACATTCGGCTCTTTCTTGCGTCCTCCATTTTCTTCAAACCTAACCCATTTTTCATCTTCTTCATCATGAGATTGTCTGTCTCATGCCTTTTACCTTCTTCCCATCCAATCTCTCGAGGGGGCATCCTGTCGTTAAACTTGTACGAGGGGCAAATTGGGGCATGTATCATTTTCAGACAATTTTATTCTTTGAAACAACATGATAAAACACATTGCATCAAAGAGGGGCAAAATGTATACACCTAAAAATGACACTACTTTGTCTAAATAAATATTCTTAATATTTATTCCATCTAATTCCTCTATTAATAAATAAATAAACAAATTTATTTATTTGATTCATATTTCTCTAAAGTTAATTAAATATCAAATTATTTAATTACCTCTTCTAAAGTCAAAATTAAATAAAATCCTTTATTTAATTTAAATTCTTCCAAACAATTAAATAATTTTTAATTATTTAATTAAGTCATTTATTCCCCCAAATTAAAATAAATCATGCAAATTTATTTAAATTCTCTCAAATCTCTAAAAATAAAATATAATCAAATATTTTATTTATTCTTCTATCTTGCACAACCAATTAAATTTATTTATTTATTTATTTAATTTGCTTTCTTATTTTCTAATTCCTCAATTAAATAAATTTATTTATTTAATTTGCTTTCTTATCTTCTAATTCCTCAATTAAATAAATTTATTTATTTAATTTGCTTTTTTATCTTCTAATTCTACAATTAAATAAATTTATTTATTTAATTTACTTTCTTATCTTCTAATTCCTCAATTAAATAAATTTATTTATTTAATTTGCTTTCTTATATTTTAATTCCTCAATTAAATAAATTTATTTATTTAATTTGCTTTCTTATCTTCTAAATCTTCTTCTTCATGCACACAAAATTAAATAATTTATTATTTAATTTCTCTCAAATCATGTAAAAGCAAATCACAAGTTGAGTTAATTAATTTAAAATGATCTTGTTTTTATCAACAACTCTTAAATTAGAATAAATCATTCTGATTTGTGAAAGGAAATCTTATCTTTGTCATGAAAGTAGTTAACTCAAACAAAACAACTTTTTTGTGTGACACTTGTCTTCTTTCTATTCGCGCATATTCACTCAAATCTTCTCCACCATTGATCTTCTTATTTTTTCTACACCGTCGATCTTCTCTCTCACAAGTCTATAAATACAGCCCTATTCTTCTATTTTTGGGATCCAAACTTTAAGTAATATTACTTTGTCAAATTACCAGCGTGCCTTTGGCACCCCCATATCCATTTTTCTTGAGATCATCCTCATTGCATTTGAAGCTCATCTTCATTGCAATAAAGTATCTTAGCCATTTCTCCATCGCCATCTTGAAGAATAGAGCAAGGAAGTGCACTTCCTGAGGGCAACTTTCATTACAAAAAGATCGATTGAGACTAGGCGAACAATGGAAGCCGCGAGATATCAAAGTTTGTGAGGTTTGTGCTTTATTGTTCAATCTTATTATTAGCAATTTCTATTGATGTTCATTAGTTTATTAATGGTTTTATGCTGTTAACAACAATTTCTAATAACACGGAGGAATGCGGAGCAAAATAATTTCTCCCTATCACTAGTAAACAATCAGAAAAAGCAAGTTTTACTCTGGTAAATGTAACTCACTCAATTCTTCATACTAGAGACTCAAACTTAGGATTTAGCATCTTCAGACATGCCTCTAAATAACTTTCAATCTACAGACCAAGATCTTCAGTTTACAAGAAATGCAGAGCAATCTTCTGCACTGTTCTTTTATCAGCAACACACTGTCTTCACTACAATTTACTACAACTCACTATTTCTTCCAGAGGGGCAAATTTTCTCAATATCCTCAACATATAAAGCTTCTAAATAAATAACAAAATAGGATACAGTTGATAGCAATTACAACAAAGCTATGTTGACCTCAATGACAACATCGATTAGGCACATACTTGCAACAATCTCCCCCTTTGTCATTGATGGTAACATATGATGTGAAAAACTATAATAGTCATCAAGACAAGATTCTCCCCTATCTCTTTACACATCTGCATTCCTTCTTTTCTAAGTTTTTCACATGATTTCTCTCCCCCTTTGACATCAATGAAAAAGGGCACATACTTGCACTCTGCTGCTCTGAACCACACTTTCTCCATCTGACTACCCCCCTAAGAAGTAGCCCTTACAAGCATCAATCTGGATCTGGAGGTAGAACTCTAAGCACCACCAAATTGATGCACTCTTGTGCATCTTAGTTTAGAGTAGGAGGGGTGATATACCCTAACTTTTCTCTGAGATACTCAAAAGTATCCTTAGGCAAAGGCTTGGTGAAAATGTCTACAATCTGATCTTTTGTAGATACATACTCTAACTTGACTTCATTTTCTATCACCTTTTCTCTTAGAATGTGATATCTTATGGATATATGTTTTGTCCTTGAATGCATTATTGGATTCTTTGATATGTTTATGGCACTTGTATTGTCACAAAAGATTGCAATTGGATCTTCATACACAACTTTGATGTCCTTCAATGTATGTTTCATCCATAACACTTGAGTGCAACTACATGCTGCTGCAATGTATTCTGCTTTTGCAGTAGACAGAGATATTGAGTCTTGTTTCTTGCTGAACTAGGATACCAGCCTTTTTCCCAAGAAGAATGCACCTCCACTTGTACTTTTCGTGTCATCCACATCTTTGGCCCAGTCTGCATTAGTGTATGCACTGAGAGTGAAATCATTGTCTTTTGGATACCACAAACCATAATCTATTGAGCCTTTCAAGTATCTCAGTATTCTCTTAATTGCCATCACATGTGACTCTTTAGGTTCTGCTTGAAATCTTGCCACAAGACAAACTACATGCATTATGTCAGGTCTGGTTTGGGTCAGATAAAGTAATCCTCCAATCGTAGATCTATATCTTTTCTGATCTGCCATAGGTGAGTCATCATTTTTGCTCAACTTACAACCAGTTACCATGGGAGTGCTTACCGGTTTAGAGTCCTCCATCCCAAACTTCTTTAACAACTCTTTCACATACTTAGACTGAGAAATGAAGATACCTTTATCTAATTGATTAATTTACAGACCTAAAAAGAAATTAATCTCACCAAACATGGACATTTCAAATTCATTTTGCATTTCCCCAGCAAAAACAATGCAATACCTTCATTACATCTTGCATCAAACTTACCTAGATCTTTATCTCTTCTGATATAACACTTACTACCAAAAACTTTGAAGTATTTCACAGTGGGAACTTTACCATGCCACAATTCATAAGGAGTCTTGGAACTGTTACCTTTGAATTGAACTCTATTTAGAATGTATACAGTAGTGTGAATTGCCTCTCTCCAATATACTTCCGGTAGATCAGCCTCCTTCATCATTGTTCTAGTAGCCTCTTGAACTGTCATGTTCTTCCTTTCCACTACTCCATTTTGTTGTGGAGTCCTAGGTGCACATAATTGTCTCTTTATCCCTTGTTCCTCACAGAAGAAGTTGAACTCATTTGATATAAACTCTCCACCTCTATCAGACCTCAAGCACTTGATCTTCAAATCTATCTCATTCTCAACCATTACCTTGAATTCTTTGAACTTTTCTAGGGCTTCTGCTTTTTCCTTTAAGAAGGTAACCCAAGTCATTCTAGAATAGTCACCAATGAAATACATGTCTCCTTGCAGACTTCTTACTCTGGTGGGCCCACATAGGTCTGTATGTACTAATTCCAGTAGACCTTCTATAGATTGGTCCTTGCTGGTGTAGGAGCACCCATGGCACCAATGGGCCAAGAGGCCTATTCCAAGTTTTACTTTGAATGTCAATAAGGTCTTGAAGACCATTTGAAGAATGTAATAACGTCTTATGACCATTTGAAATTGTATTGAAGTCATTTTGTAAAGCCTTGATGCCAAGTAGTTGGTGTAGGCAGTCAAGACCAAATTGGTAGATCCTCCATGAGTGTCAAAATGGAGAGACATGTTGTCTTTGTTATAGGAAGGCCAATTATGGCATAGTATATGATCCTAGAGGGGTTTGGTGATGTAGAGGCACAACTAGAAATGTAAACAATTGGTGGATCTTTATGTTTCCTTATACCATCGACAAGACTCGGCACATGCCACACTGATATATCTTATCGGCCAAAGAATAGTCATCAGTATCACATACACCATTCGCTCCAATGAGCATTTCACCCCGATGAGTATTAGTTTATGTGCCTATCAGCAACACTGATACTCTCAGCTTGAATCCTTAGCCGTTCCCCGATTTCAAGTGTCACACTGAAGCACTCAACCCTAATTCTAGTGTCGGCCAGACATTCACTCTCGGCCAAACTTGAAGTCCTTCCACCGACGTCTTTCTTCACCCCGATGGACTTAATACATACTATCATCAGTGAGACTTTCACCATCGGTTGAACATAACTCCGACACACCGATGCTGAATCTCACGCCGATGCTCTCTCCACAACTCTTGTAATCGAACAACCAAGCACAGAAACACTAAATCTACAAGATAGAAAAACAAGCTACTCTAAGGAAGACATTCCACTGGTTTTGAAGAAACCTCAACCAGTGGAATGCTTCCAAACTACATCCCAGGGGTTACACCAAAACGACAGAAACTTTTTATTTCTTTCTTCTAAATATAAATACAAATTTTTTTCTTCCTCTCTGTCCATTGTCTCACATACAGACGCACTATTTAAAGACTCATACATTGGCAGTTACAGAAGGTGGAAGGCGAACTGTTCCTCAACCACCTTGCTAATCAGTTACATTCTACTTGTTCGGTTACAATCTCTTTCAATTCATTTACAATCTGGAATGACATGTATACAATATTTCGATATGGCTCGAAGGCCTTACAGCATAACATTTGGACACAACAGAAAATACGAGGGATCCTCCAGATCCTCAATGTCTCGAGGTGCTCCTGGAGCATTTCACCCCATGTTGTTAGTTTATTTTCTGTTCTACTAAGTTTTTGTTATTTCTTGTGTGTTGTTTGGTTATAGTAGGCGCAAAGGAAGTTGTCGGTAGAAGGGTTTATGTCAATGTATTTTGTGAATATCTCACATTTGTATGTTGAAGCCTTCTGTGTGGATCTTGCAAAGTACTATATGTGCAAGGGAGTCATCGGCGTGAGGTAAAGCATCAGCAAGAAGGCATTGAGCTAGCCCAATGGTGAAAGTCTCACCGAGAAGGTATATCGGGGTGACCATTTCGAAGTGTCACCAGCGAGGGGGATATTGGCATAAGTATCGGCATCAGAGGAGAAGAGCAAAGTCTGGCCGAAGGCAAAGGTCTGGCCGACAAGGAGTTTAGAAATGAGCACATCGGAGAGACAAGGGCGATCGGCGAGAGTTTTAAGGTGGTTGCCGATAGTCATTGGTCCCGCCGATAGGCGAAAAGAAGAGTCTTCATCAATAAGGAACTTACAAAACAGGTTGAAAACCCTTTAAAACCCACGAAATAGCTATACTATTTCCTATCAGCAAGATATCCCTCTTGTCTTACCGAAATAGATATTCACCTTATCATCGGTGACACATGCTTCATTGGCCACCCTCAAGATTGTTATACCGACGCCTTCGGTCATGCCGACACTACACCTATCGGCTAGATCTCTCACCCACTCTCACCGACGCCAAGTTCCTTATCGATGAAGACTCTTCTTTTCGCCTATCGGTGGGACTGATGACTATCGGCGGCCACCTTAAAACTCTCGCCGATCACCCTTGTCTCTCCGATGTGCTCATTTCCAAACTCCTTGTCGGCCAGACCTTTGCCTTCGGCCGGACTTTGCTCTTCTCCTTCGATGCCGATACTTATGCCGATATCCCCCTCGTCAGTGACACTTCGAAATGGTCACCCCGATATACCTTCTTGGTGAGACTTTCACCATCGAACTAGCTCAATGTCTTCTCACTGATGCTTTACCTCACGCCGATGACTCCCTCACACATACATTACTTTGTAAGATCCACACAGAAGGCTTCAACATACAAATGTGAGATATTCACAAAATACATCAACATAAACCCTTCTGCTGACAACTTCCTTTGCGCCTACTGTAACCAAACAACACACAGGAAATAACAAAAACTTAGCAGAACAAAAAATAAACTAACAACACGGGGGGGGTCATTCCACTGATTTCAGAGAAATCCTCCAGTGGAATGACCCCGAACAATATCCACTGCGGTTGCACCAGAACCCAAACTTATTTTATTTCTTCACAAAATTGATTTACAATACTTCTGATCTATCCAAGCTATCTATGCTCGACTATAACATCTGTCCTCGAATCAATCTGAGCTGCTCTATTTAACTACACAACAACGGTAGTACAGATTTGTCTCACAGCGGCTAGGAGATGTAACCGCCTAACCAACTCAATAGCTGTCTCAACAAACTAACTGACTCTCTAAAAAACTCTAACCAACTATCTAAAAATAGCATGTCTCGGTCAATACAAACCTTATTACATTGAATGTCCAAATAGGACTACATTGAAAACATAAAAACAACTCTAAGACAGCTAATGCCTCATGGAGGCTCCTGTAGATTGGGTGAGAGATCTGGCCGATAGGTGTAGTGTCGGCATGACTGAAGGTGTCGGTATAACAATCTTGAGGGTGGCCAATGAAGCATGTGTCGCCAATGATAAGGTGGATGTCTATTTCGGTAAGACAAGAGGGATATCTTGCTGATAGGAAATCCTCCAGAATCTTCTGAGCATGTAGATAGAGTGCTGAAGGAGGCAATCTACACCAGGAGTTTAGGTTGAGCATTGGTTTTTGCTATCTGATTCTGTTATGAAGTTTTTTTGGTTGCAGGTGCAAGTTCACTCGCTGTAGTAGGCAGACAGGAAGGTCTGTCAAGAGGGCTAGAGGAGATGGTCCTTTGGTTGTCGCCAAAAGTCTTGGGGAGAGAGGCAAGAGAGGACTCCCAGGTGAGGGACAGGAGTGTTGTTGTAGCAGGTAGGAGTGGACTTCAGATAGAGATGCACCTTGGAGGCAGCCAGTCAAACTCCATTGATAGGAGTCACAGTTGGAGGGTAAAGAGGAAGCAGAGGAGGCATCAAGTCAGGGTTGAAGACATAAAGAGGCAAAAGTTGTTTGAAGCAGACACATAACTCTTGGGACAAGAGTTTTTTCATGCTGGGGAGTATGGTGCAGGAGCACCTCGAGACATTGAGGATCTGGATGATCCCTCATATTTTCTGTTGTGTCCAAATTTTATGTTGTAAGGCCTTCGAGCCATATCAAAATATTGTATACATGTCATTCTAGATTGTAAACAAATTGAAAGAGATTGTAACCGAACAAGTAGAATGTAACCGATTGGCAGGGTGGTTGAGGAACGGTTCACCTTCCACCTTCTATAACTGCCAATGTATGAGTCTTTAAATAGTGCATCTATATGTGAGACGTTGGACAGAGAGGAAGAAAAAAATCTGTATTTATATTTAGAAGAAAGAAATAAAAAGTTTCTATCATTTTGGTGTAACCCCTGGGATGTAGTTTGGAATCATTCCACTGGTTGAGGTTTCTTCGAAACCAGTGGAATGTCTTCCTTAGAGTAGCTTGTTTTTCTGTCTTGTAGATTTAGTGTTTCTGTGCTTGGTTGTTCGGTTACAAGAGTTGTGGAGAGAGCATCGGCGTGAGATTCAGCATCGGTGTGTCAGAGTTATGTTCAACCAACGGTGAAAGTCTCATCGATGATAGTATGTATTAAGTCTATCAGGGTGAAGCAAGACGTCGGTGGAAGGACTTCAAGTTTGGCCAAGAGTGGATGTCTGGCCAACACTAGAATTAGGGTTGAGTGCTTCGGTGTGACACTCGACATTGGGGAACGGCTAAGGATTCAAGCCGATAGTATCGGTGTTGCCGATAGGCACATAAACTAATACTCGTCGGGGTGAAATGCTCATTGGAGCGAATGGTGTATGTGATACCGATGACTATTCTCTGGCCGATAAGATATATCGATGTGGCATGTGCCGAGTCTTGTCAATGGTATAAGGAAACATAAAGATCCACCAATTGTTTACATTTCCAGTTGTGCCTTTGCATCATTTGGGGCAGTAGTTTTATCCACACTATAATCTGCCCCTAATACATGTAAAAACAATGTTAATTGACAGTTTTGGACAGTTTGAGGGCGATTTCCTGTTGCCAACCAACCCCAAACTAATGGAGGAAGATGTAACTTGTTAAGACACTCCTCATGGATCGGTGGCAGGTGTGTTGAAGAAGTTTCAAGCAATAAAAATCAAATTCTCTACTGTTCTCTGCATTTTTCTGCATTTTATGTTAAAACAGTCCATACCATCTTCAAGTACGGAAGTGTCATGATCTCCAAACACTTGGAATGAGTAGTATGATTAATTAACTTCCATTTGAATCTAGTTTGAGGCCTTGACATTGATTAGGGAGTGAATTACATTTGTTTTTCTTGGACTGATTGCTAGAAACCACCATTTTCTGAGTTCAAACACTGCTCCAGGGCGTACTCTGCATAGGTATAGAACTGTCTTCATCTCCTTGTGACCTGATTGGATAGAGCATGGAATTATCTATCATTTGAATTTGGTTTGGTGTCTTGTCATCATTGTAGAAGGGAGGTATAAGGGTTTTTCTAGAAACTGTCTTGTTAAACCCTAACTTAGGGTTTTGCTAAAATAATGGAATTTTAACCATCCCACTGTCTCTCAGTGCCACAAGACCAGTGGGATGGATGTGTCCCTTCAAATTCCAGTTGATTGGAGTGTTTGCAGAGAAGGGGGAGTTGGTAGATGCAAAATTTTGTTGAGGGCTTAATATCCTCATGTATTAAGCCATTTAAGGAACCACATATGCATTTTGAAGGTACAGTTGACTATAGGTGTCCAAAACCCACAAAATCCTTGGTCTTGGCATGAGTGTTAAGTGCTCCAATAGTTAAGAAAGTACCGTGAGTTGATTTGAGGGGGGTCTCTTTGTAAATTTGGGCTAACTGGGGCTTTAGGCTACTAGGGACAGTCAATATTCGGGGCATTCTTTCCAAAACAAAAAATACCCATTTTTGAATATGTCAAAGGTCTCCAAAAAGGGTACTCCAAAATAGTCAAGTCTTGTGGAAATCAGATCCCCATCAAAAGTTATGCATGACTGTTCCAGTTTTAAGGGCTATAAGGATCCTAATAGGTTTGTGAAGGAAGTCCTAAACCCAAACTTGTCAAGCCTTAGCCAATGGTCTAGATGGGTCCTATGGAATGCCAAACAAGCCTTTACATGATGGTTTCAAATAAACTAACTTTTTTTCCCAATTTTTCATGTTGATCCATGAGTTAGGTTCTTGAATGTAAGGAAGAAGGTCTTGTCAAACTGTGGAATTCTCAAACTGTCATAGGTCCTCTACATCATAGTGGTATCAGAGCCATAAAAGGTTCTGTTAGTTGGTTGTGTGTAAGACCTGGTATATGTCAGTAGAGGAGAGTGAAGGAGAGGCTAGCAACATGCCTCCAAAAGGGATGACCATTGAGGTGGTTAAGAAGTTCAAAGAGATGGAAGAAAAGATTAAGAGTGGAGTCAAGGAAGCACTCCAAGCTGAGTTGAAGGCACTGAGGATAGGGAAGAGGATAGATGAAGGTTCTGATGGAGAGGAAGAAAAAGAGGAGGAAGAATAAGAAAATCAAGAAGAGGTAGAGATACCTGCAGATCAGAAACATTTCCTCAAAGCCATAAAGGCAATTGGCAAAGATTCTTCAGAGGCTCGGATGGAGATTCCAATGTTTAGTGGCAAGATGAATGCTGATGAAGTTATGGAGTGGATTGAGGCCCTAAATAACTACTTTGAATACAAGTAAGTACCTGAGAACAAGAGGGTGAAGTTTTCCAAAACAAAACTCAAAGGTACTGCCCTCACATGGTGGAATTACACCTAAGGTGAGAGGGTGAAGAGTGGAAAGAGCATGATATCTTCATGGAGCAAAATGTTGGAGAGGATCAAGTCCCAATTCCTTCCATTAGACTATGAGGTGTAGATCTACAAGAAGATGCAAAATCTCAAACAAAGAGATTTCGATGTGGCCACCTACACTAAGGAGTTTCACAAGTTATCTCTTCGTTGTGGACATATGGAGGATGAAAAAGGTAAAGTGGCAAGGTATCCAAATGGTTTGAAGTTTAGTATACACAATGAAATCAATATACTAACCCTTGAAACAGTGGACAAATGCTTTCAAATGGCATTGAGGGCTGAAGAGAAGTTGAAGAGGAAAGGTGAGCAGCAAAATAGAGGAAGAGGAGGCATAAATTTTAGAGGTAGGGGTAGTTTTGGAGGCAAAAATCAGTCCCAAAGAAGTCAAGGGGAATCTAGTTCTCAAGAACAAAGTGGAGAATCAGGTTCTAGAGGAGGCTTTAGAGGAAGGAGACCCAATGGAAGGGGTAGATTTGGTGGACTAGGGAGAGGTCCTAATGTCTTCATGGGGAGGTGCTACAATTACAACCAAGTGGGACATCCAGTCTTCAAATGCCCTGAGAAACAAGCTTCAAGCTCTCATGGTGGAGAGAGAAGAAACCAGTTGGTACAAGAAGATGATTGCTAAAGTGTCAATTCCCCAATTGGAAGTGCAATCCTAGTTCATGATGGAGAAAGCTTGATGATGAGGAGGACTATGTTGAAGGTGCCTCAAACAAAAGAACCCCTTCAGAGGAAGACATTATTCAGGACAACATGCAAGGCCTATGCTAAGATTTGCAAGGTAATTGTTGATTCAGGTTCAACTAAAAATTTAGTTTCCATTGAGATGGTAGATAAGTTGAAATTGAAAAGACTTCCTCATGTTAGTCCTTATAAAGTGTCATGGTTGAATAAGGGGCAACAAGTTTTGGTAGATGAACAAACTTGGGTAGAGTCTGAGATAGGGGAATATAAGGACAAGATTTTGTGTGATATAATCCCCATGGATGCTTGTCATTTTCTATTAGGATGTCCATGGCAATATGATGTTCAATCCCAACATGATGGTTGTATACGCCTAAAAATGACATGATTCGGTCTAAATAAATATTCTTAATATTTATTCCCTTCTAATTCTTCTATCAATAAATAAATAAACAAATTTATTTATTTGATTCATATTCTTCCAACAATTAAATAAAATCTTTTATTTAATTAAATTCTTCCAAACAATTAAATAATTCCCAATTATTTAATTAAATCAAATTCATTTTTCCAAATTTAAATAAATCAAATCAAATTTATTTAAATCCTTTCAATTTCTAAGAATAAAATATAATCAAATATTTTATTTATTCTTCCAAATCATGCACCAACAATTAAATAAATTTATTTATTTAATTTACTTTCTTATCTTCTAAATTAAATAATTCCAATTATTTAATTATTTCTTCCAATAATATCTTCTCTAAATTTAAATAAATCAAATATTTATTTAAGTTGCTTTTTCTTCTAAATTGAGTTATCTCTAAATATAATTCAAGCTTTCTTGCACATGCAATTAAATATTCCTAATATTTAATAAAGCAAAATATCTTCTTATTCTCATGTAAATCCCTTCTTCTTGTTTTAAATCACTTAACTGATTATTATATTCTTTTAATTGCTTTAACTCATTCTTCTATTCTTAGCAAATCCTCTCATGGAAAAGAAAGCAAGACACATATCTTCTTCTTATTCGTTGCACGTTCCCCAACTGTTCTCAACCATTGATCTTCTCATTCTCTCTATATCGTTGATCTTCATTCTTCCAAGTTTATAAGTACAACCTCATTCTTCCATTTCATTCATCCAAGCTTTAAGTATTGTTACTTTGCAGGAATTACAACGTGCCTTTGGCACCAATTCCTTCATTGTTTGTGATCACGCTTTTTACTACGCACTACGCACTACTACCTTCGTCTTGAAGCTCCTCTTCATTGTGACATTATCACCGCCATTCTCAATCGACATTCTTGAACAAAGCAAAGAAGTGCACTCACTGAGGGCCCTATTTCATACATGCAAGGATGATTTTGATAGGCAATCAATGGAAGTTTCGATCTAAGGAAGGTTTGCTTTGTTATTTGATTCATTGTTATTGGATTTCCTTAGTTCACTATTTCATTGAAGTTTTGGGTAACTTGATATTGATCTTATTGTTTATTCATTGTTGATCCAATTTACCCCTAACATTTTTGGCGCCCACCATGTGGCCTAGCCCCAAATTTAACCCAAAAACTAAGTTTTTGTGTTTAGAAAAGCCGTACATAGGAGGAACAGTGCATACGTCACTTCCTAACACACATCTATTACCTGTCATGGCGCATCTGTTTAATTAGTGCATACGTTCACTGTTCTAGCTCATAGACCATCTGTCACGATGCATCAGTTCACGCAACACATATATACACTGTTACAATGCTTTTACCCTCTAAGATGGTGCATACATTGGATCGGCGCATATACACTTTTTTTCTATGCATTTACTATCTATTTCAGCACATATGTTATGTAGCACTTCTATTGACCGTCTCTACACATCCAGTCTCTGAAGTGATGCTTCTGTTGTAGGTAGTGATTTTAAGGTTTTTTTATAAAATTTTGCTAACACTAACATCTTTGCAGGAACTCTCTTGATTTGTTTTGTAGGCTAGGTTTTGGTTTAGTTTCATATAGTTGCACTTGTTAGCTCAAATTGTGATTTCTAAAAGGGAAAGTAAAATGAATGCTCATGCAAATCTCATGTAGTTTTTAATTAGGAAAGTGGTAATTGAATTATTGCTATCTTGCATTGCAACATTGCTATCTTTTCAAAGTTATTGCTATCTGGATAAAACCAAACTCATCATTGCTATCTGGGTTAAAACTAAACCATTGCTATCTCGATTGACCTTCACTTCAAAGTTAACAACTCGTGCTATCGTGGATAAAAATTGAACTCATCATTGCTATCTGGGTTAAAACTGAACCATTGCTATCTCTATTGACCAACATTTCAAAGTTAACAAACTCGTGCTATCGTGGATAAAATTGAACTCATCATTGCTATCTTGGTTAAAATTGGACCATTGCTATCTTGCTAAATCACTTCAAAGTTATGTGCTTGCCCAAGTAGATAGCTCACCTAGTTTTTCTCATTTTAACAAGGGGAAAAGAAACACTGTATACTATGTTTTGGGAATGATACCAGGCCTATGCTCTCCCCTAGCTTGGGTGACCAAAATGCCAGAAGTATCATTTTCGCATGTGTTTTTCCTTTAGAGGGGCCTGCTCTTGGATACCGCTTATCCAAGTAGGAATGACCCTAAGTGGTAACAGGCTAGACGCCAAGCCCTTCCAAGCCACTATAAATAAATTGTGTTTGGAGTGAAAGCTTCAAACAACGAGTGAAGTTGTGTTACACCGACAGCCAACCTCCCCCAAAACCCTCCAAGGCGCAACCCTTGCAGGCTGGGAGACTCCATAACGGAGAGTAGTGCTGCCACATATGTAACCACTCGAATGATTTCCCTCATTAAACACCTTTTGTTCTAGTGGCCAAAAACCCTTATAATCCATTTTGAGCCTAGGATTTGTACTTTCTTTTTTCTTTTAGTCCAAATAGAGTCAAAAAATCACAAAAAAATAACAAACCATAAAAACATTATTTGTGTTTGCTGTGTCTTCTTGCCATAAATTCAAAAAAATCAGATCAAAGAGACCTTCTTACAACCAAAGTACCAAAAACATCAAAAAATTTCAAAAAATTGCAAATTTTTTGAGAAAAGCCAGAGCGGCGCATTCATCCTTTGTTTCTGCGCATCTGTGCCAACCTGCGGCACATTTGTAGTGACTTTCAGCGCTTTTATTGACTGTTCCAACGCATATACTTTTTAGCAGTGTGGCGCATACATCTCGAATTCCAATGCATTTATCTATTTTCACAGCGCATCTTTTTCAGCACATACACGACAATGAACACTTGCACAATTTTCAAGAGAAAAATTTCACCAGTTCTGGGTACCCATTTCAGTCTAGTTTTAGGTTCAGAGATCAGATCTTACCTTGCAGTTAGTTTTCCATCCATTTCATGTCAAAATATCTCTTTCGTTAGTCATCCCATTCACCTTCTATCAGGTCTTCTCTAGTCCAAAAGTCAAAAGTATCCCATATCAGGTCAGCATAGGCCCCTTTTTTTTCGTATCACTTTGGATTCAAATAAACCTAGTAGGTCACAAAACTTTGCTAGTGGTCTTGGTGCACGACTAGTCCCTGCACAGTAAGATAGGTATCGAGTACCCTTACTAGTGGCTATCGTCTTGTATTAGCCGTCTTACTTGGAAACATTGATCAAGAAAGTCCTTTGTCAAAATCTTGTCATAAGTATCCTATTCTCAGCAGTCTCCATCGGCACCTTGCCAAAATCTCTTGTCCCATTCCACCTCAACCCATGTCATCTTGCATCGTTCTTACTAGATCTCAATACAAAAAACAACTTGAAATGGCTGGTTCATCCAACCACATCTTCACACCTCACGATAGTGATGAGGAAATCTCTAATGAAGATTATCAAGGAAGCATCCAAGATCAGAAATTCCAACGCTTAGTAGAGAAAGTGCTCCATGATGACCCTCATAAGTATTTCTATCATCTTGCTAGTCTTGGAATTAAACTCCCCGCGGATTTTGATATAAGCACAATCCTGGAAAACATAGAGGATGATCATAAAAAGGAAAAAAATGCCATAGACCCAAACATAGATGATAAAGGAAAGAAAGCCATAGACCCAAATGCTTCTATGGAAGAAATGAGGAAAGAACTCGAGGGTCTAAAGAAACAAATGTCGGATCTCAAGATGGGTACAAACACTTAAAACTACTCCTTGGAAGATATTGCACCGTACCCTTTTGATAAAGTTTGATCATGAAATCGTTTCCCTATCGATTCAAAGTTCCTAAGTTTGACAAGTACAAAGGGAAAGGGGACCCTAGAGATCACATTAGGGAATTCAACACAACATGTTTGGAAGTAGCTCACAATGAGACTTACTTAATGAGACTATTCCCTAGATCACTATGCAGTCAAGCTATGGAGTGGTTCTCGTGGCTTCCACCGGGCATCAAAACTTTTGATGAACTAGTCAACAAGTTTATCACACACTTCTCTTACAATATTGAACATGAAGTCTCTATGCTTGACCTATACAACACCAAGCAAAAGAGTGGTGAATCATTCGCCACCTTCCTACAAAGATGGAGACAACTAGCAAGCAAATGCTCATATGATGTACCTGAGAAGCAACTAATGGAGAAGTTTGTCCATAACCTCAACACCGATCTTGGCTATCAAATACAAATACAATGCCCTACATCATTCTTAAAAGTCATCGAAATGGGATTGTTTATAAAAAAAGCTATGATCGCCAAGGGGCAAATCAAGTTATACAAGGACACACCTGCCTCCAACTACACGACTGACAAATCAAAGTTTTGGACCAAGAATAAGAATGTTGTCAACAATGGAGTGGTCGACGCCAAGGTGGCGGCTCCCAAGAGACAACCCATACTCACTCTCAAAGGAGAAGCAAACAATGTTACGCCCAACAAAATGTTCTCTTGGGAGCCAAGACCATGGTTCAGTACCAATCCAAGACAAAAGTTCACACCACTGGGTGAGTCCCAAGAATCCGCATTACGAAAGTTATTGGCTAACAATGAAATCTCTCTACCGCCAACAAGTGATTATGAGCCTATAGTCAAACCTCCCTATTGGAAAGACACTGACTATTGTGAATATCATAGAGGGAGGGGACATACAACCAACAATTGTATCTGTCTCGAACATGTTATCCAAGATGTGCTCAATCAAAATTAGGGAGGAACCCAACAGCATACCTCCAATGAGACACATGTGGCTTACATGGATTCGCTTCTCAATCACGATAGGTCATACAACAACAATAACAACCATGGCAATAACAACAATGGCAACAACAACCATGGCAATAACAACAACGGTAACAACAACAACAACCGCAACAGGCCAAATCAGAATAGTGGGAATAGTAATGCCAACTATGCAAGTGTGCCATTCGACTATACCATCAATTGCCTATCCGAGCATGTCCCACAAATCAATGTGGTCATGTCCAATCAACAATCAGAACCTAATAGAACTAGTTGTAGTATCATTACCCACAGTGGTAGAGTCACCTTGAATACCGTCCCTCCAAGGCCGTCACCTTCTCAGTCTAACTTTCGTCAGTATAATGTCATAGACCAACTACAGAAAACTCTGGTCCACATTTCTATCTTGGAGTTGTTGCGTCTATCTCCCTCTCATAAGGAGATTCTCAATAAAGCCTTAGTGAAAACCACTGTCCCCACTAACTTGGCCCAAGACAAGTTTCAGGCCATGGTAGGTAATCTGACCTCCTCAAGTACCATATCATTTACTGAGCAAGATGACCTCTCAATGTCTCAACCTCATAACACCCCTCTACATATTGTCACCTTCATCCACAAGCACCACATCAAGAGGGTTCTCATTGATGGGGGAGCCGGTTTAAATATTTACACATTAAATCTAGTCCTTACATTGGGGTTCTCTAAAAATGTCATCGATCCAAGGAAGAAGATTACTATCAAAGCCTATGATGAAGAGGAGAGAACTACAAAGGGAACAATAGTCTTACCCATACAAGTGGGACCAGTGATAAAAGATGTGTGCCAAGTCCTAGATAGGGAGCTCACCTATAATATTCTCCTAGGAAGACCATTGATTCATACCATGAAAGCTGTCCTTCGACCTATCACCAATGCATAAAATTCCTGCATAATGGCAAGGAAGCTACCATCCAAGGTGACCCTAATCCCTTCCAGCATTGTAACTCTGTCCTTTCAAAACCCAATTGCATCATATCAAACAATAGAGCATCTACATCCCCTACCCCACAACATGATCATACCTCTGAAGATTCCTCATCAAGGACCAAAGAGCATAAGATTACCATCAAAGAATCCAGAGTTGGGGAATACTCCATAGAGTACAGCCTCAATCTAGCCAAGATGCTATTATCTCCTAGATCCTTTGGTCAACCCAAGCATTTTCCAAAGCCATATGCTCCTCCTATAGCTCCCACAGCTCCCTTTGTAAAATGGGGGACCTTATCTGATGAAACAGAGGAAAGAGATGCCCTACAATGGATTTATACCGAAAAAGAAGAGAACATACAACAGGAACCACCTAGGCTCCCAACAAAATTCTATGGACAAGGAGAAGCTATCCTACACAGAATGGGTTATGAAGGACAAGGCCCTATCGGCCTAAGAAAAGAAGGAATCATAGAACACATTCAACCTTCTTCATCCTCATTGGATAGAAATACAAAAGGCCTAGGATATACAGGCAAGGGTAAGGCCAAAGAAAATACTTGTCTTGTAGAAATGAATGATACACTTTAAGTGGACAGTGACACAGATTCCAATGAATATGAGTGGGATGAGCTGACAGAGCATTCCTATGATGAAAAAGAGGTCAATACCATTCAAACTTATACCCCCTACCATGAGGGACAAACGCTACCAAATAGACCACTAGAGTCTGATTTGCCTACCTCTGAGAATACGACTTTTGAGGAAGGTTTGAGTTCTATCACAATAAACAATTTAGAGGAAAGTACCATCCTAAACACTCCCCCTCCCAATACTCCTAGTATATCCATTCAAACTGTCAATGAATCAGATCTATCCTCCGACTCCCTCCCCCTTGTACATCCTGAACTTATCGACTGGAATCTATGAGGAACCCCTCAACTAGATATGTTCCAAAACGATGATGCTTATATTGGCTACATGGAACTTAGGGACCACCTACCCAAAGGAGATCATAAAGCTAGTTTTGCTATTGAACTCAATACTGTGGCTTATTTCAGAGAGGGTGCCAAGCCTTCTAGTAGCAAAAATATCAAAATAAAAATTGGATCTGACGATGAAAACCATTCTGCGGCAGTGTTAGATCCCAAAACAATAAAAAGAAAGGATGCATCCGAAGGTGAAAACCCAACTGTGGCACCTCATGATGGAAGGCTTGACACTCTCCCCAGTGACATGCACCAGGAGAAGTCTCAGATTGTTGTGGAACCCATAGAGCCGGTTAACATTGGAACAGAGGAACAACCTAAGATCATTCACTTTGCTAAATCTCTAACCGCACTAGAGAAAACCAAGTTTGTACCATTCTTCAAGAGAAAACAAGTCAAATTTGCTTGGTCATACATAGATATGCCAGGGTTAGATCCATATTTGATTTTACACCATCTTCTATTAGATCCAGGAGTAAAACTAGTGAAATAGAAGCTTAGAAAGATGCATCCACACATAGCACTGCTTGTAAAAGAAGAACTCAAGAAATTACTGGATGTAGGGTTCATCAGAGCTATAGACTATTCAGAATGGGTCTCCAACATAGTACCAGTGTCCAAACCAGATGGCTGAGTTAGACTATGCAATGACTTTAGAGATCTAAACAAAGCTTGCCGCAAGGATGATTTTCTGTTGCCAAATATAGATATCATAGTCGACTTAACAACACGGCATACCATGTTATCTCTCATGGATGGATTCTCAGGATATAATCAGATCAGGATAGCAATGGAAGACTAGCATAATACAACATTTACATGTCCTTGGGGCACTTTATGTTGGAATGTCATGCCATTCGGGCTAAAGAACACAGGAGCCACATATCAACGTGCTATGACCACTATATTTCATGATATGATGCACGTCACCATGGACGATTTGTAGATGATATCCTAGCAAAATAACTCACAAGAGAATCACACCTAGATGTGTTAGAGAAAGTCTTTCAGAGATTAGAGCAATTCAAAGTCAGGTTGAACCCAAAGAAGTGTGTTTGGAGTCACCTCAGGCAAACTCCTAGGTTTTATTGTTTCAGCAAATGGAATAGAGGTGGACCCTGCTAAAGTCAAGGCTATCATGGACATGCCACCCAAGACTCTTACTCAACTAAGATATCTACAAGGCAAGCTACAAGCAATCCGTAGATTCATATCACAACTGGAAGACAAGTGTCAACCATTCAATCATCTCTTGCACAAGAACATTCCATTCAGATGGGATGAGAAATGTGAAGAGGCATTCAACACACTAAAAGAATATCTTATGAATCCTCCTATTCTCATGCCTCCTATCCAAGGGAAACCATTGATACTCTATATATTTGCTACACCTACAGCTCTTGGGGCTCTTCTAGCACAACAAGATTATGAGAATAAGGAAAGAGCCGTCTACTATATCAATCGCACATTGGTGGGCTATGAGTTGCAATACTCTTAGATAGAAAGATCATGTCTTGTGGTAGTTTTTTCTTCCCAAAAACTTTGACATTATATGCTTGCACATCCAGTCAAACTCATTACAAAGATAGATCCACTGAAATACCTACTAAGCAAAGCAACTCTTACAGGTTGCCTAGCCAAATGGTAATGCTCCTAAGTGAATATGACATTGAGTATGTAGATAGAAAAGCTATCAAGGGACAAGTCATTGCTGACCAACTAGCGGATGCACCATTACATGACACCACACCTATGCAATTTGAGTTTCCAGATGAATCCTTATTCAATGTCTCAACACATTCCTGGAAACTATACTTTGATGGGTCCTACACCAACCATGGATCAGGGGCAGGAATCTTGTTTGTAACTCCTCATGGTGACACCATACCAAAGTCTTACCGTCTATTATTTCCATGCACCAATAACATAGTAGAATATGAAGCCTGATTCATTAGCCTCAAGATGGCAAAAGATTGGAAAATCAAAGAACTACATGTCTACGGTGATTCTCAACTAGTGATCAATCAGGTCAATGATGATTACCAAACCAAAGATGAGAATCTTGTCCCATACAAGTGCATGATAGATGACTTCAAGGAATACTTTGTGATTATATCTTTTAAGCAGATACCACACATTAAGAACAAAGCAGCAGATGCCATGGCAACCATTGCGTCTCTTCTCGAGATACCAGAGAATGAGTCATGGTACGAGTTCTTAGTGGAAACTATTTGACAAACAGATTATGATCTTTCTAAGACCCATTCCATATGCCTTTTAGTTGGATTTGATTCACCTTGGTATGGTAAGATTTACACTTACCTCAAGGACAACACTCTCCCACTTGACTTATCTTCAAACCAATGACGAACCTTTATATGCCAAACCTCTCTCTATACCATCATTGCCAACACCTTATACCGATGTGGTCTAGATGGTACTTTACTCCGTTGTTTAAAATGAGAAGAATTTGTAACCGCCTTACAAGATGTGCATGAAGGAATTTGCGGGACACACTCTAGCAGTCCTTCCTTAGCCAAGAAACTCATGCGTTTGGGTTATTATTGGCTGAACATGGAGATAGATTCATACTAGTTTGTGAAGAAGTGCAAACAGTGCCAAATACATGGGAACCTGATACGTGCACCAGCTCAAGAGTTGAGACCTTTAACGACACCTTGGCCCTTTTGCCAATGGGGACTTGACCTTGTGGGAAAGATCCATCCACCCTCCTCCAACGGCCATAAATTCATCATAACTACCACTGAGTACTTTACCAAGTGGATTGAAGCCGTTCCCCTCACCACTGTCATAGGTAAGCAAATCTCCTCATTCATCCTAAATTACCTCATCTACAGATACGGGATTCCCTCATCCATTATCACGGATAACGGAAGACTCTTCAAAAACTAGGATGTCCAAGAACTCTATGACCAATTCAAAATCCAACACCATTTCTCCACACCCTATTACCCCCAAGGCAATGGCCAAGCTGAAGCATCCAACAAAACAATCTTGAAACTCCTCAAGAAGACAATCAATGATGCTGGCCGTGATTGGCACATCCAACTCAATCCTGCTCTGTGGGCCTATAGAACTAGTATACGCACTCCCACAGGTGCTACCCCTTACGCCCTCATCTATGGATGAAAAGCTATCCTCCCCATTGAGGTCGAATTACCATCTCTCAGGGTGTCGTTAAAAGGTATCATATCAGATGAAGAATACAAAGTTTCCAGATTGCAAGAACTAGAGTTGCTAGAGGAAAGGAGACAGAAATCTTTTGACCATCTCAAAGCATATCAATAGATGATGTCACGGAGCTATAACCATAGAGTTCGCCCAAGAGTCTTTAAGGTTGGAGATCTAGTCCTCAAAGAGAATCCCCGCAATCAACAGGATAGGGAAAAGAAAGGCAAATTTGAACACAACTGGCTTGGGCCTTATGTGATTGTAGTTGCTTATGGATCGGGGGTATATTAGTTAGCAACATCAGAGGATGAGCTGTTTGATGACCTAATCAACAACATGCATCTTCGCCGATTCTATACCTAGGAGAACCCAAATGTAAGGGGGGCATGAAAATACAAAAAAAAAAATCAAAAAAATACAAAAAAATCAAAAAAATCAGAAAAATACAAAAAAAAAATCATCCTTTGTTGAAAACCTGGCAAACAGGCACCTTGGATAGGTATCATGATGAAAACCTGGCAAACAAGTGTCATGTTTACTTTCTAGCTTTTTGTACAAATAAAAACAAGTGGTGAAAACTTGGTTTATAGGTGTTACTTGTGATAAACCACTTCTTCCATCTTTGGGAAACCAATCACTTTGTGTCCATTCTCCCTCGTGTCCCATTCGATCCATATCCCTTCCATAATAAAAACCTAATGGTAACCTATCATGGCTTGATACTCTATCTCTTTTTTGCCTTGTCAACCAAGGTTTTGTCCCATATCATATTCGTCATGTCAGCCTAGCATAGTGTCTCTCGTCGGTATCCATGGTCCGAGTCCATGAACTACATTGCCTTTGCATTGTCATGTAGGCAAGGCCATTTCTCAAATGTGCCCCCGAGGCTCCCACTGTCCCATTCGTCCCATTTCTTATCGTCTTTCTTCTAGTCCATCCACAGTCCATTAGGGTTTACCCTGAACTACATTGCCTTTGCGTCGTCACGTAGGCAAGGCCATTTAGCAATGAGCTCCCGAGGCACTAGGTCAGTCCCTTAGGGTTCGTCTCACCAATAAGGATTGTAAAATCTTCTCACCAAGCAAGCAAGCGCAAGCAGAACCCGCTTTCAAAGCAAAAATTTTGACATGAGGCACTTAACCTATCCAAGGCAAAGAAGAAAAACTCCTACAACCTTCTAAATGATTTTACTCAAATTATGGCAAGAAACAAACACATCTAAATGCAAAAATATTTTGTGGATTGGAAACATGGTTAAAACACATCATCTTGATTTTTGCTATCATGCCTTTCTATGCTACTCGAGGATGCCAAAAGCTAGAGATGCTATGATGGGGGCATGATTATTTTCTTTGTTTGTTGTTTGTGGATTGAACTTTAGTAATGTGAAACCTTGTCAAAAGACATGATCAGGAAAAGATCATCGAGGACATCCAAGGTCTAACATGAACGGGGGCAATCCTTGTTTGTTGATATGCAAGAAGTACTCAGGTCATCTCGGTTCAATTATACCTAGATTCTTGTATTAACTTGCTAAATATAAATCCATGTAAGCAATACTCAGGTCATCTTGGTTCAATTATACCTAGATGCTTGTATTAACTTACAACATTCAGAAAAAGTACCAAAAAAAATCGCCCAATGATGAAATAAGCACTTCAAAATACTTGCACCATCAAGATGTCAAAAGCAAAAACATCCATCATACACACACATCCATGCATCCATATCCCATGCAATAAAAGGATCCAATCAAAGCAAAGTAATGATACAAAGTGAAGCTTGTGAGTCTTTTTCTACCTATCGAGTCATTCTTCTGTCAGTCAATCTTCTATCTACCATTCTGTCATTTTTGTGTCGATAGAGTACATTTGGACATCACAAAAAAAGAGCATATAGTTGCATATCATATAATATGAGATAGTCATTCACATGATTAAATCATTTGCATACATAGAAAGTGCATTAGGTCATCCATATACAATCATCATAGTGTCAAAAATAGAAAAAATAAAAAACATAGATAAGTGCATCCCATAAGTTGTATAATCATATAGATATTACTTTGCTTTCACACACATTAGAAGCATATCAAGTAAAGGATCTAAGTTTGCATTAGGTCATATAGCATCACATAGCATCATATCAAAAGCTGCATCTAGATAACATTGCATAGCATATCAAGTAAAACATCCAAGTCTGCATTAGATAAACATGTGCATCGCATCATACAAATAGAAATGTGTCATAACTCATACATATAGAAAGCATCAAATAGCTACATCATCATATAAACATCATAAAACATGTCCAAATGTACAATATCAAAGTATCTGTCTCTGAATCAGTGTCATATACAATAGATACATCCCAATGGATGATGATACATGTCTCAAAAATATAAAAATGGTACAAGTCTATCTGGCTATCTGAGCCATCAAAAAGGTACATAGAAAAGCCAAAAATCTGCAAGGTCTCTACTATCCCTGCTGCTATGGACCACTGCTACTGGTAGTGTCTCCTCCCCCTCCTCTGCTGGCCTCAGACTGTTGTGGGCCCATCACAGAGGCCCCTGACCTCGATGGACCTACTCTCTGTGACGCCATAAATTGGCTCCTATAGCTCGGAGCCCTCTGACTAGTTGGCACTGCACCATGGTATAGTCCTCGGTAGTACTATGTCTGAGCCTGTGCTCTGGCAAGCTCACCCTGTACCTGCGCTAGTTACCCCCACATTTGCACCAACTTTGTTTGTCCCTGTGCTAGCTGCCCTTGTACTTGCACTAGCTGTGCCTATGCCTGCTGCACCTGCCCAACCAGGAAGCTACTAGTCGCATCTGTCCCCAGGGCTGCCACTGTAGTATCCCTCTCCACTTAGATAATTCATATCTAAGCGTCTTCCATGTCTCTCTCTTGAGTAACCCTAGTAATGTACTCCGTGTCTGTCTCTCGTTGAGCCTCAACCCTCCTAAGCTGTGCCTGTAGCTGTCTGACCTATCCCCTCAATGTAGCTATGGTTCGCTCATGGACATCTACCTGTGCTGGACCTTGGAGCACCTGCTGCTGTGCTGCCTGCTGCTATGGCACCTGCTGCTGTGGCACCTACTACTATGGCACTTGCTACTGTGGCACCTGCTGCTGTGCCACCTGCTTAGGCGGCGACATCTATGCCCGCTATACCTATGGTATCTGTTGTGCAACCTGTGGTCCCTCCCCAACTCTCTGCCTCTGTCTAGGGTGGCCTCCATCATCTCCACCTCCTCTCCCCCTCCCCCTCCCCCTCCTCCTCCTCTGGCCAACCTTGCCCTCATCGTTTGAGTCTGCCTCATCTATGTAAGGCATCAGCACTCCAGGTCCTGAGTATCTCAGGAACGGGTGAGCAGTGAACCAATCCTCATAGTCCTGAGTCATCCCCGTGTCCGCTATCTCCCTCCTCATGTCCCAGGTGACGTAAGGAGTTTGCCGAAACTCTGCTAAGGCCTCCTCATAAGATTCCATTGGCCCCAATCTGACCCTCTCAGCATGTGTCCGTGCAAACTGAGCCTGCCCCTGTGGCATGCCCTGCCTCCTGCCGAGCTGTCTCTGTGCTCTGCCTATAATCTGTCTCTCCAAAATGAAGCGTGTCCGTCCTATCAGCCATCTCATCTGAAAGCAAAAAGGTAGCACATCTACCTCGTCCTCCCATGGCTCGCAGTCTAGATATGGTTGCCAGACAACCACATCTACCCCATCCAAAGCATGTCTCCAGTACTCTAGCTTCCCCAGCCTATGCTGGGAAATCACCCCTGCATAGCCATAACTGTATGGCTCTCCCCTCTGTCTGTCAAACACACATATCGATCTCGTAATCGCTATGTGCTCCCATAACCAAAACTGTAGTAGTGATACGCCTACAGATAGGCTAGTACTCCTGTGATATACTACCTGATGCATATCGTGGTATAAATGAGCAAGTACACAAACACCCCAAGCATATCAGGTGCCCTCTGTTACCATCCTCTCCATGATCCTACCCCATCCAATGGGGAACCCATGTGATCTCCTGTCGGGGCATACCACGCCTCTGATCAGTCCCGCTACAATCCCTAGGAAGTAGTCGTAGTAATCGTGAATATCCTGCCAAGGGATGACCTGTCCAACCAGCTCCGGATCGTCAAACACTTGCCTGCACTTAGCGAGTCCTGCACCTCTCTGTGGATCATACTCCACAAGCTCACCCTCAATAGGCAAATGTAAAATCTGGTAGATGTCCTCTAGTGTCACAGCCATCTCGCCAGTAGGAAAGTGGAAAGTCCCATCCTCGTTGTGGAACCTCTCCACTGTAGCAGTCAACAAGCCACGATTCGCCTGAACCTTGGGCATGAAGCAAGTGTAATCCAGTCCCATAGCACCAAGTGCCTCTCTATCTATCTCGGTCAACATATATCTCTGCAACAAAGGCATAGGGAACTACTCCCTCAACTGTAGCATATCCTGTATCTCCTCCTGCAAGCAAGCAAAGCAAGGCGTCAATTGAAAGCTGCAAGTACCATACTCAACATATCTATAGAACCATATCAACTAACTTAGCATTTCAAATTGAACAAAACAACAAACTACGTCTCTTGACTAGATTCCTGCAATCTTAGAGATAGCTTATTGATTGACGTGTCAAACAGGACACCAATCGAGTCAATTTCGCTAAGTAGTCTACCTATCAATGGCATATGCGCCTCAACATGTGGTAAATGCACTACTTTTTAACCAAAGCACCATTTCTTGACCTATGCACCACTTTTGGCAAAAGCGCTGCAGAAACCTATGTATACATTGTCCTATGCTACATATGCATTGTTTTGATACATGCACCGCAACATACTGTGTATGCGCCGCATGATTACTTATGCGCCACAATTTTCTATGCATGTGCCGATTTCGCATATGCGTCGCTTTATTCTATCTACCTAGTTTTCTCCTAGCATTTATTGCATTTAGACTCAACCCTAGGAGAAGTTTTTTGAGATGCATACCGGGGGTCCTACCTTTGCTAGCCAGTCAAATTGATGAACGCACTCAAATCGATGCTCCTCATGTGGAATGTTTGCCTCTCTGGCTGCCATGCTGTTCTAGGCTCTTTGAAGCAAATCAAACTAAGACAAGTGTGCAAATAAATTGTCTTATGGACCCAGCTCCTATTTATAGTGTGCAAACCCTAATCTGGCTAGGTGGTGACTGCGACTACTTCCCACACCTGTTTCTTCCACTTTTTTTTCTTCCTGTTTCTCTGAAACGCGTCCTATTTCCTTCATCCTAACCTTTTTTTTCCCTTTGTCTTCGTGAGATTATTCATCTCTCGCCTTCTACCTTCTTCTCGTCCAATCTCCCGAGGGGGCATCCTATCGTCATAACCTGTACCAGGGGCAAACTGAGGCATGTATCATTGTCAGACTATCTATTCTTTGAAGCAACACCGTAAACTACATTGCATCAAATAGGAGCAAAATGTATACGCCTAAAAATGACACAGTTCGGTCTAAAAAATATTCTTAATATTTATTCCCTTCTAATTCTTCTATCAATAAATAAATAAACAAATTTATTTATTTGATTCATATTCTTCCAACAATTAAATAAAATCCTTTATTTAATTAAATTCTTCCAAACAATTAAATAATTCCCAATTATTTAATTAAATCAAATTCATTCTTCCAAATTTAAATAAATCAAATCAAATTTATTTAAATCCTTTCAATCTCTAAGAATAAAATATAATCAAATATTTTATTTATTCTTCCAAATCATGCACCAACAATTAAATAAATTTATTTATTTAATTTGCTTTCTTATCTTCTAAATTAAATAATTTCAATTATTTAATTATTTCTTCCAATAATATCTTCTCTAAATTTAAATAAATCAAATATTTATTTAAGTTGCTTTTTCTTCTAAATTGAGTTATCTCTAAATGTAATTCAAGCTTTCTTGCACATGCAATTAAATATTCCTAATATTTAATAAAGTAAAATATCTTCTTATTCTCATGCAAATCGCTTCTTCTTGTTTTAAATCACTTAACTGATTATTATATTCTTTTAATTGCTTTAACTCATTATTCTATTCTTAGCAAATCCTCTCATGCAAAAGAAAGCAAGACACATGTCTTCTTCTTATTCGTTGCACGTTCCCCAACTATTCTCAACCATTGATCTTCTCATTCTCTCTATACCGTTGATCTTCATTCTTCCAAGTCTATAAGTACAACCTCATTCTTCCATTTGATTCATCCAAGCTTTAAGTATTGTTACTCTACATGAATTACAGTGCACCTTTGGCACCAATTCCTTCATTGCTTGTGATCACACTTTTTACTACGCACTACGCACTACTACCTTCGTCTTGAAGCTCCTCTTCATTGCGACATTATCATCACCATTCTCAATCGACATTCTTGAACAAAGCAAAGAAGTGCACTCTTTGAGGGCCCTATTTCATACACGCAAGGACGATTTCGATAGGCAATCAATGGAAGTTTTGATCTAAGGAAGGTTTGCTTTGTTATTTGATTCATTATTATTAGATTTCCTTAGTTCACTATTTCATTGAAGTTTTGGGTAACTTGATATTGATATTATTGTTTATTCATTGTTGATCCAATTTACCCCTAACAATGGTAAATCTAACTCCTTCCTCATAACCAAGAATGGTAGGAAGTATAGAATGGATCCTTTGTCGGATGATAATGTAGAGAAGAGTGTTGGGTCAAGTGTCATGTTGGTGAGTGGTAAAGAGTTTCTTAACACCCTTAAGGAGGAAGGAACCCAAGGGTATGCTTTGATTTTGAAGCCTAAAAATAGTCCTAATTTGCATGGTCCTAGTGAGGAAGAGGTTCCCAAGGAGGTGCAGCAATTGTTAGAGAAATACAAGGGTATCATGGTAGAGGAGATGCCTAATGAATTGCCACCTATTAGGGACATAAGCCATCAGATTGACTTCATACCAGGGTCTACTTTACCAAATAAAGCAGCCTACAAGATGACACCTTCTCAAAATGAAGAGATTGCCAAGCAAGTGCAATAATTATTGGATAAGGGTTTGGTGAGGAAGAGCCTTAGCCCATGTGCTGTCCCAATAGTCCTAGCCCCTAAAAAGGATGGTAAATGGAGATTATGTATGGATTCTAGGGCTATTAACAAGATCACCATAAGATATAGGTTCCCTATGCCAAGGATTGAGGACCTCATGGACTATTTGGGAGGGGCTAGATACTTTTCCAAGATTGATCTTAAGAGTGGGTATCATCAAATTAGGATAAAGCAAGGAGATGAATGGAAGACAACCTTCAAAACAAATGAGGGTCTTTATGAGTGGTTGGTGATGCCTTTTGGTCTATCTAATGCCCCAAGTACTTTTATGCACCTTATGAATGAGATGTTGCAACATTTCATTGGCAAATTTGTTGTGGTGTACCTTGATGACATTCTTGTTTTCAGCAGGACCAAGGAAGAACATTTGCAGCACTTGGATCAGGTTTTGAAGAAGTTGCATGATGAACAATTGATGATCAACATGGAGAAGAGTGTCTTCATGAAGGAAGAACTCACCTACCTTGGTTTTGTCATCTCCAAAGGTAATTTGAAGATGGATCTAGCAAAGGTAGAGGCTATTTTGTCATGGCCAACTCCTAAAACAACAGGTGATGCAAAAAGTTTTCATGGTTTGGCAACATTCTATAGGAAGTTTATAAGGGGTTTTAGTCATATTTGTGCACCTATTTTGGATACCATTAAAGGGGGGCAGAAATGTAATTTTTTTTGGACAAAGGCAGCCAATGATTCTTTTGAAATTCTAAAACAAAAGGTAGCACAACAGCCCATTCTTGTTTTGTCAGATTTTAATAAGTTGTTTGTGGTGGAATGTGATGCTAGTAACCTTATTATAGGGGTTGTCTTGAGTTAGGAGGGCAGACCAATTGCCTTGTTTAGTGAAAAACTAAATGATGCTAAGAGAAAGTATTCTACTTATGACTTAGAATTGTATGCCATGGTACAAGCCTTGAAGAAATGGAGGCATTATCTCTTGCCTAAAGAATTCATTGTTTACACTGACAATCATGCACTTAGTTTTCTGAATTCACAGGAAAAACTCAGTCATAAACATATGAAATGGGTTGAACAACTCCAAGCCTACACATTTTCCATCAAGCACAAGAAAGGGTAGGTCAATAAAGTGGCAGATGCATTGAGTAGAAGGGTGTGCATGGTTCAAGAAATTTAGTTGCAAAGTGTGGGAATTGATTCCCTCAAACATATCTACAAGGATGATGAGGATTTCAAGGAGGTATATGAAGTTTGTTCACAGTTTTCAGACTCTTATCATTCTAATTTTTTTGAGTTTTTGTTGCAGTAGGGGTTGTTATTCAAAGGTAGCCAATTATGTGTTCCTAAGTGTTCTATGAGGGAGAACATCATAAGGGAAAAGCATTGTGGTGGTCTAGGAGGTCACTTTGGGCTGGATAAGACATTGGATCAGGTGAAAAGATTTTATTTTTGGCCTAAAATGCAATTAGACATTAGAAAATTTGTTGAAGGTTGTAGTATTTGTCAAAGAGCAAAGGGAACATCATCTAATGCTGGTCTATATCAGCCACTTCCTATTCCTCATAGACCATGGGAGAGTATCAGTATGGATTTTGTCTTGGGTCTTCCTAGGACTCAAAGAGGTTTTGATAGCATATTTGTTGTGGTGGATAGGTCTTCAGTAAGATGGCTCATTTCTTGCCATGTAAATGCACTAATGATGCTTCACACATTGCTAGTTTGTTCTTCAAAGAAATTGTTAGAATCCATGGTTTGCCTCTTAACATTGTGATTGATAGGGATCCTAAGTTTGTGGGCCACTTTTGGCATACTTTGTGAAAGAAGTTGGGCACTCAATTGTCATTCACTTCAGCCTATCACCCTCAAACTGATGGACAAACTGAGGTAGTGAATAGGTCCTTGGGAAATCTTCTTAGATGTATTACCAAGTAGCATGGAGAGGCATGGGATATGATCATCCCTCAAGCTGAATTTGCTTACAATGACTCCACCAATAGAAGCACAGGAAGGAGTCCATTTGAGATTGTCTATGGTGTTCACCTAAGAGGCATTCTTGAATTGAGGGATCTACATGGATTGGAGAGGAAGAGTGCTCAAGGTGAAGACTTTGCATTAGCCATGAAGGACATCCATGATAATGTAAGAGAAACTCTTCAAAGGAACAATGAGAAGTACAAAGAGAAAGCCAATGAGAGAAGGAGAGATGTGCAATACAAGGTTGGGGATTTGGTCATGGCACATTTGAAGAAGGAAAGACTTCCAAAGGGGCATCCAACCAAACTCCTCATGAAGAAGATAGGACCTTGCCAGATTGTGCACAAGTTTGGGCCCAATGCCTATGAGATTGAGCTTCCTCAAGGCTTGGCCATATCTCCTATCTTTAATGTCTTAGATTTGTTTCCTTTCAGAGGTGGTAATGCTGTAGATTCAGAGGCAGATGTGACAATAGCAGGAAATGAGGAATAGGTTAAGGGTCTTCCACCCAATCAACCCTTGAAGTTGGAATGCATCTTGGACACCAAAGTCTTGAAGAAGACTAGAAGGAGGACTTACAAGGAGTACCTTGTCAAATGGAGTGGCCTACCTACTAAAGATGCCACTTGGATGAGTGAAGAATACATCTTGAAGCATGGGAACACAGTTGTTGATCTACTTCCTCAAGGGACTTGAGTTCTTTTCTCACCCCGGGAGCATGGTGCAGTAGCACCCATGGCACCAATGGGCCAAGAGGCCTATTCCAAGTTTTACTTTGAATGTAAATAAGGTCTTGAAGACCATTTGAAGACTGTAATAAGGTCTTATGACCATTTGAAATTTTATTGAAGTCATTTTGTAAAGCCTTGATGCCAAGTAGTTGGTGTAGGCAGTCAAGACCAAATTGGTAGATCCTCCATGAGTGTTAAAATGGAGAGACATGTTGTATTTATTATAAGAAGGCCAATTATGGCATAGCATATGATCCTATAGGGGTTTGGGGTAGTAGTTTTGTCCACACTATAATCTGCCCCTAATACATGTTGTAAAAACAATGTTAATTGATAGTTTTGGACAGTTTGATGGTGGTTTCTTATTACCAACCAACCCCAAAATGATGGAGGAAGATGTAACTTTTTAAGACACCCCTCATGGATTGGTGGCAGATGTGTTGAAGAAGTTTCAAGCAATAAAAATCAAATTCTCTACTGTTCTCTGCATTTTTCTGCATTTTATGTTAAAATAGTCCGTACCATCTTCAAGTACGGAAGTGTCATGATCTCCAAACACTTGGAATGGGTAGTATGATGAATTAAATTCAATTTGAATCTATTTTGAGGCCTTGAAATTGATTAGGGAGTGAATTACATTTGTTTTTCTTGGACTGATCGCTGGAAACCACCATTTTCTGAGTTCAAACGCTGCTCCAGGCCGTACTTTGCACAGGTACAGAATAGTCTTCATCTCCTTGTGACCTGATTGGATAGAGAATGAAATTATCTATCATTTGAATTTGGTTTGGTATGTTGTCATCATTGTAGAAGGGAGGTATAAGGGTTTTTCTAGAAACGATCTTGTTAAACCCTAACCTAGGGTTTTGCCAAAATAATGGAATTTTAACCATCCCACTATCTCTCAGTGCCACAAGAGTAGTGGGATGGATGTGTTCCTTCAAATTCCAGTTGATTGGAGTGTTTGCAGAGAAGGGGGAGTTGGTAGATGCAGAATTTTGTTGAGGAGGGCTTAATATCCTCATGTATTAAGCCATTTAAGGAACCACATATGCATTTTGAAGGTACAGTTGACTATAGGTGTCCAAAACCCACAAAATCCTTGGTCTTGGCATGAGTGTTAAGTGCTCCAATAGTTAAGAAAGTCCCATGAGTTGATTTGAGGGGGGTCTCTTTGTAAATTTGGGCTAATTGGGGCTTTAGGCTACTAGGGACAATCATTATTCGGGGCATTCTTTCCAAAACAACAAATACACATTTTTGAATATGTCAAAGGTCTCCAAAAAGGGTACTCCAAAATATTTAGGTCTTGTGGAAATCAGATCCCCATAAAAAGTTATGCATGATTGTTCCAGTTTTAAGGGCTACAAGGATCCTAATAGGTTTGTGAAGGAAGTCCTAAACCCAAACTTGTCAAACCTTAGCCAATGGTTTGGATGGGTCCTATGGAATTCCAAACAAGCATTTACATCATTGTTTCAAAGCAACTAACTATTGTTCCCACTTTTTCATGTTGATCCATGAGTTAGGTTCTTGAATGTAAGGAAGAAGGTCTTGTCAAACTGTGGAATTCTCAAACTGTCCTAGGTACTCTACATCACTTGCTCTTGAACATTGTTCTTGTCTGTTTTCCAAATTGGCACTTCTTGTACAATGTATCAATAGGTTTCACAAGCTTGGGCAAATCTCTTACAACTTGAGTGGAATTTATCTTCACAATGTTGTCAAAATTGATGTGACACATCCTTCTGTGCCATAGCCAACTTTCATCAGTCTGAGCCAACAAGCCACAACTATCATTTCCTTTCAGATGATAGATATTACCTTTAGTCTTTTTACCAGATGCAATCACTGTTCTAGAGCTTTCCATGATCTTTCATCCATTGTCCTTTAATCTCAAATCACAACCTTTATTACACATCTGACCAATGCTCAAAAGATTGTGCTTTAACCCTTTCACATACAAAAAATCTTCAGTATTATGCTTGCCATCAAAAGAAATGGATCCTTTTCCATAGATCTTACCAGTTGTGTCATCTCCAAACCTAACCAGTCCCCCATCATATCTTTCTAGACTTACAAACTTACTTTTGTCACCGGTCATGTGATGAGAGCATCCACTATCCACTAGTTTTTCTTCTTTCACACAGCTAGTAGGATTAGTAGACACAGGTTCTTCTTTAATAGTAATAAACAAGCATTCATTACCAAAAGTACTAGCATTATCTAGTTCACCATCTGATACTCCTTCATCATCATCAAGATCTTCAACATAGTAACATTTCTTTGGATTCCTAGGTCTATTAGGTCTAGGCTTAGGAACTCTTATGGGGCACTTAGAAGCGTAATGACCAACTTTACCACAACTAAAACATTTGAAAGGTAATTTGCCTTTGAACTTACCAGTACCTCTGGGCAGACTGTTAACAAAGTTGGCTTCAAGTTCTTCAAGCTCATAATTTGGTTCCACCTTGTACTTGTCAGATCTGGGTTTTTTTTTTGAAGTGTTAGCCTTGAAAGCAGTCTCTGTCTTCATAAGGGAATCACCAAGTTCTCTCATTTCAAAGGCTGTCAATTTCCCAAGAAGCTGATCTTTTGTAATCTTTGTTACTATCATTATTTCTTCAATTACGACCACCTTATGACTATATGATTTAGGCAGTGATCTAAGAATTTTGTTCACAACTTCAATGTCCTCAATTTTTCCTCCCACACTTTTAATGCTACTCACAAGTTCGTCAATCTTTTGCATGAAGGATGTTATGTTGTCATCTTCGCTCATCTTCAAACATTCATATTTTGCCTTCAAACTCCGTAACTTAGCATTCTTCGTGCAAATTCATCTCCTTCATATAGATTCTTCAGCTTATCCTAGATTTCATAAGCAGTTTCCAGCTCAATGATTTTGGTTACTTCGATGTTGGATAGAGCGCTTACCAAGGCATCTTTGGCTTTTATATTCAACTCAAATTGCTTGATCTCATCTTCAATTTGCGGACCATTCTTTGGTATTTCATACTTGTCTTTGGTTGTTTTTCAAACACTATAACCCAAGTAGAGGAGATGGGTTTTCATGCGGATCTTCCAGATGGAGTAGTTCATTCCATCAAACCGTGGACTTTCCTTCTTATATGACATCTTGGATCAGCCTCAAGCGGTCAAGCTTTCTTCTGAGGAACTTGGCTCTGATACCAATTGTTGAAATGAGTCAGACAATTGAGAGGGGGGTTGAATTAGTTGTCTCAAAACTTGAACAATTTTGCACCTTAAAACATTAACACTTGTCCATTGTTTGTTATGATTGAATCATGAAAGCATAAACTCAGAAACATAAACACAATTACAAGATCATACATAAGTGACACCAAATTTTTACATGGAAAATCCTGTTAAGGGAAAAACCATGGTGGATGTTAGTCCACAAGATATATAAGTTATAACAATACTGAAAATTAGAGCCTCACTACCCAGAAAAAGGCTCATTGCTAAGGTTTTTGAACTAAGATAATAGAATCTACTCCATGCCAAGGTTTAGTTCCATTGAAGCACAAAAAGACCTCTTCTCTGCTCTGCTACCTTACTTCACTTTATCTTTTCATCTTCGCACTTGGATACTTTTTTAGAACTCAATTACAAGTATTTATACAGTACATCAACCTTGGAATGATCATCAAGGTCATCATTACAATCATCAACCGTTGGAACGATCTCCAATGTCGACATTACAAACATTTACAAAATAAGTCTTGACCTAATACAAAATTATGTTAAGGAAATGTAATAAAGATGCATGTGGATCACTCCACGCCTTAGCTGGGACTTAAACATGATCTTCCATGCCATGAAATTGTCACAATCCCTATTTTCAATAATTAATTTTCAATTTAATATACTATTTTAATGATCGTTGACCAAACTTTGACTCATGTGCGTAACAGGAATATACTCTCAACAATGAGAGTATCATCAAGGAGGGGGCATCTAGCCGTCTGATAATGACTATGGTGAAAGAAATTTGCACACACGGGCACTTAGATGACATATAGTTGCATAGTCATTGCATAAATTAATTTTATTGATATATTGTCTTCTTATTTTACTAGAAAAGAAAATCATTTAATATGTTATATTTGTTATTTAATTAATTGTTAGTTAAAAATGCTCTCGGTGAAATAAAAGTAATATATATATATATATATTTTATTTGAAATTGTATGTGAGGGAAAGAATTATATTTTATTAATTATTATTTTTAGAAATAATTGTGTGGCAAATTAATTAATAAAATTATGTTTAGTTATTAAATTTATGCCATTTTCAAAATTAGAATATATGTTTTATTTTATAACAATAGAAATAATTCATAGAAAAAGAAAACGAAAAAAGAAAATCAAAAGCTTTAATCAAGGGAAAAAGCCATGTTAAGAGAAAATGAAAATCGAATAATGCAAAAATAAAGTAGATAACTGAATTAGAGAGATAAATATTACAGTATATTTATCTGATTCATTATTTTAATAGCAAGTTTTCATGAGATAAAAGCAACAAAATAAAAAGATGACTATTTTATATTAGAAAATTAGAAAAGTTAATTCTTCATTATTAGATATTTCTAAAATGTGTGTATGAAACTCACAATTATTAGTAAGTTTATAATTAGTTCTTGCTATGAAAACTTGACTTTAATTATTATTTTTAAATTGTATTTTAATTATTAAATCTTATCCAATTTAATTTAAATTTAGTTTTAGTGAATTTATGTGGTGATTAAGGAACTTGTCTTTTTGTGAGTAAAAAATATTTATATTTATTTTATTTAAAATAGAATATTATTTAGAATGATAAACTAATTAGGTATTTAGTAATAAATAAATTTAATAAGTGCCAATTAAAATTAGTAATAAATGTAGTTCAATCTTTTTAGAATTTAAGAATATCATTTTAGGAAAATGTCTTTTATGAATTGTCATTAATTGAATTTACTATTAGTTTCTAAATTTCCTTTGAGTGTATTTTTACTTTTTAGGAACACTAGTGAATTTAGAAGGAACATTATATATAAATAAATAGAGGAGAAAAAGAAGGGATTTTGGAGGAGAAAATGGAGGTAAGTTTACATTTTGGTGAGATTTTTCCTTGTAGGATAATAAATAAATAAATTACATTAGGCATTATTTGTTTAATTATATTGATTGCATTCAAGGAGAGGATTTTGGATGAGCAATTGTGATAATTTTGGGCAATGTTCGTTTCAAAGGATTGAAAGTTTGAGATCTTCATGAAAGAAAGAAATTAGGCAAGATTTTAGGAGATTGCAAAAGCATGATTTTCGGAGCCAAAATGGAGTGCCATATTTGGAGAGTTAGTTATGATTTGAGTAACTTTCTATATTATGGTGGATTTGATTTTTCGTGACTAGGCATTGTAACTCATGGTTTTGAGTTTCCTTTTTGGTGGATTATTGTATTAGAACTCCTATAAATTGAAGGCTTGAGGAGTTATTGGAGGAGGGAGTTTTATGCAGGGTTATGCGGTGAGCTTTTCCTCTAGAGGAGCAAGATGTAAATCTCCATGTTAAGGCTTTGAGCCTACAAGTGTATTGTAACATGTTTGTGGTTGCAGATTAATACATTCGTTCGATGCTTTGGAGGGTGAGGTTTTTAACCTGAAAGGGTTTTCCCCACGTATATTGGTGTTTCTTCTATTCTGTCTATTTTCTTCTTCTTTCATGTTCTTAAGTGTTAATTTACATGTTATGCTGCTAAAATTTTCTTAGATCTGTAAGCTACATTATCTTTCCTCTAAGGGTTAATGAGATGGGAAATCAACTATGTCTGTTTTCACTTTAAGGGCATAGTAGTATGTGCTTGCATCAAGTTATTAAATATTTGTTTAAGTAAAATATAAGATGTTGTACGGTTTACATGTCAAAAGTTTACCTATGATTGATATGATATTATTATATGAGCCTACATGGCTAAATATGGTAAGGCTTAGTCCTCTTATTAAGCTATCTTATTAATAGATGTATTGAATCACATTTGATGATTGTATACAAGTATTATTTGCAAGTTGTGATATTTGTGAGAAGAAGGTTAATTAGTTTCCTTTTTCGCACTATTTTATAAGAATATAATTCTAGTTAATTATTTATGGATTGAAATTTGTTTTCATTGGTTTCTTTTAGTAAGTGGTATTTTTTGGACTTTACATGCTTCTACAATCTTCAATATATCTCTGCAATCACTGGAATTAACCAAGTCGGCTAAGACTGGTTACACGCTATGTTATCTTTGAACAAACTTCAAACATGATCTCAATTCATTAACACGGACCAATGTAAATACATGAACATGATCAAGAGGCATCCACAAGCACGTTGTAATCACCAGGAGCAATCGTACAAACTCTAACCATTTTATCCATGAGATTCTCCACACTGGAACACATGAACTTCACTGTCTTCGACTGTCATAAAAGAAAGATAGCTTGCGGACCACCAAATCATGAACCATTGTAGTTTTAGGCACTTATCATCATCCCAGACTTCCCTCTAGAACCAGAGAGCAAAATACTTCAATGCGGAGGAATGCAGAGCAAAATACTTTCTCCCTGTCACCAGTAAACAATAAGAAAAAATAGGTTTTACTCTGGTGAATGTAACTCACTCAATTCTTCATACCGAAGACTCAAACTCATGATTTAGCATCTTTAGACATGCCTCTAAATAACTTTCAATCCACAGACCAAGATCTTCAATTTACAAGAAATGTGGAGCAATCTTCTACACTATTCTTTTATCAGCAACACACTGTCTTCACTACAATTTACTGCACCTCACTATTTCTTCTGGAGGGGCAAATTTTCTCAATATCCTCAGCATATAAAGCTTCTAAAAAAATTACAAAATAGGATACAGTTGACACCAATTACAACAAAGATATGTTGACATCAATGACAACACGATTAGGCACGTACTTGCAACACCTTGGTATTGATTATGTCAAGTGGCCAAAAGGGAAAAACTTTAGCCTTGGAGACTTTCTAAGTAAGTTTTCATAATTTCATCATGATAATTACAATCTTGTGCAACTGAGATGATATTTAATTATTTTAAGGTCCTTTAGGCCACATCAGTTTGATGGATCTTGTCCACCTTCAATGGAATGCTCTTTATGAGAAATTGATCAACGTGGGAGATTTCCTGACAAAAATCTAAAGTGATGTGGGGTTTAAATCAATATTGTGGGTATTTTATTGACTAATGTGCTAAGCATCTCCTACTTATGAGCCATAGTCTTGAACTTATTCCTTCTATTATATACTAGAAGTATTGAGAACATTTTACACCAGTCTGCCTACTAAAAATTTGTCTCTAATCTTGATCTCTCTCAAATGCTCCCCTCTAACTTATAAATTGAATCCAATGTTTCTCATCAATCATCATCAGAATAATCACCAGTGTTCTACTTATGAGGGATTGACAACAAAATATGTTAATAGCCCTTTCAGGCAGGTTGTGAAAGGACATGCTCAAAAGCATCCTTCTTGTATGCAAATGCGATGAGAAAAATAAATATTTCAAGAAAATGCCTCTTTGTCACCATGTAACCAAAGTTGATTCTATAATTTAGATCTAGGGTTGAGTTTGGTTAGTGTGTGTAAATCACAAGTTACACTTTCAATTTAGAGCTTAAAAATTTCTCTACCCAATTTAAGTAATGAGAGATTACAAATTAAATGGAGCAGGAGTGAAAATTGCATGAATTACAAGTCAAGTTGTGGATTTTGTGCTTATTACATCAATTTGAGACATTTTTGTTGCAACTGCAATGGTACCCCCTATCCAAACAAATGCCCCACTGGTAAGAATGCAAACTTGGTACTTTTTCTAATTCGTTTTTAAACATGCTTTTATATGATGAATGATTTGGAAAAACTTATGAATCTATCTTAGATATTTAAACATTGTTGTATAAAATTTCTCAATATTTACTCATAAAGGCTTATCATTTGTCTCTATGGCATTGTAGGCAAGTAGCAAACTAAGACAATTATTCTAGGTGAGCATCCTTCAATGACACCTTGTACTTTATATAACAATCCAAAAAAACTCCACCTCATTTGATATTTGGAAATGAAGGAGAAAGACATGATGCTCACTTGTTAGTAAGTAAATCACCCGAATATTATATATGTTGAACACACCCAGATACTGAGAGGGGGGGTGAATTAGTATCCAAATAAATATGAAATCGTCTAAAGGAGATTAAAACTTAAACATTACAACATTAACAGAAACATAAAAGATCAACACAATGCATAACACCACATAACATGAGATATACGTGGAAAAATCCAAAAGGGGAAAAACCACGGTGAGGATTAACTCACAATATACGAAGCTCACTACTATAAAATTACAACTTTGTTTTAGGGCTACAACCCAAGGAAGCCACTACTCCCTACAGACTATTAGGAATTTGCAGGTCTAATTAAACCAATTCCACATAACCCAATAGGAGAAACAAGATGCTAAAACAAACCATAATGCAAAGATCAAATGAACAAGCAACAAGATAACACAAGATATACCCTGGGAAAACCCTTTGTAGGGAAAAACCCAACCTCCAAAAGCATCCATGCTTAAATGTATTATTCAGCAAAAGAATTACAATACAATCCATGAGCCTCCATGAATACCTCTGAATCCATCAAGCACCTCCAATGCAACCTCCATGTGTACAAGCATGAATCCACACATCACCTGCCATGCTTCACAATATGCACTTATAGGAGAGAGCTCAATACAATGACAACCTCTCTCAAACCTCCAATCCACCTACAATGAAATAGCCAACATTACCCAAACTACTAACCATGTGCTTGCTTTTATAGACCAAGCTCACACAAATACAACTTGTGGTATTGGATAAAACCATGTGTCCCAAAAACCATGGTAACACAAAACCATTAACTTATACACCCACTTGACCCCACATTTGACTATTGGTACTAACTTTTCCCAATTAAATCAAATAGTACAAATAATAGTTAATTACACTATGTGTCCCACACACATAAAACAACTAACCCAATGTTACAATACAACTTATACAAGTGGTAAATGAATAAAATAGTATAATATTATGCAAGGTGTACAATACCTATCCCAACATTCTCCCACTTGTTGTATACATTGCATAAGGATCAATACATGAAATACATCATCATAAGCAAAACATGAAACCACATGAATCTTCAAAATGCTCTTGTACTCCAACAAGATACTTGCAACATTTCAAAGTGACCACCATCTCAAGAAAGAACTCCTGTCATCCTCCAACGTGCCACCTATGGAAGAAAAGGAACATGCCAAGGTGAAGATGCACCAATCCAAAGAACTCAAGCATCAAATCCAAGTGATAACATAAGGCTCCAAGCTGCTATCAAAGGTAAAAAACCCACATGACTGGAAATAGCACCTACAACATATGCAAATACATCCAACCATGCATACCTCGTAGGTATCAATAACATCAATAAACTCATGCCAACAACATATCCAACCCATATACTGCAATAACAAGCTCCATGAATAAAACCTGTCAATGAAGAACACATACATCCAAGAACTCCCACTACATGGGTAATGTCAAGTCTGAAAGTAGATCCATGGCATACCAAGTCTATCAATCAACACTCAAACCAAGGTGTGGCTAATCAACAAGCCAATGTAGTATCAAGAACAATACGAATGATTCACACATGCATGATAAATCGCTGCATACTCTCTCACAACATGTCACCATAACTATCCCAAAGTCCAACCATATCAACATGATCCTCTAGGAAGTAGCCACAAGACAAAGAGAGAAAACATGTAAATCATAATGTCCTTCTACAAACACCTCAAAGTGCTAAGCTGTGTCAAGTATGATCTCCTCTACAACTCCAAATGAAAAGCCTCAACAACACCGAACCATTCAATCTCATAAGATCAAATGAACATATGTAACATGTAACCAACATGGATGTAAGCCTCTCTAATCAAGGTAGATCAGACTCATAAACATTCCATTACTAGGAATAATCCCAATCACATCTCCTACACTCCTCATAATGAACATGATAAATCAAACCATATGAACAAGGAAATAACCATGCTAACGTCCCTCAAATGAACCCTCCAGAACCAATAACTGTAGCTCAAGATCCATATCAATGAGAAGATGAAACATAAAGCAAATACATCTAAAAGGAAGGGCAATACCTTATAGATGATAAATTGCTGAGTAGACCAAGAGTGGGGAATGAGAATGCTCCTCTAGGATACACCAAGCCACAATGACTCTCTCCAAGAACAATCTCCTCTAGGTCCAAAATGAACTCACATCCATATCCAGGTGTAAGGCTCCTCGGTCTATTTGCTGAAACCTCCAAAGAGTAACTGTCTCAACAAGTGTCTCTAATCACAAGAGAACTCCAGCCTCACCTAAGTCTCCAAGTATCCATGAGCACTTGTAACTAACCAATGCATGCCAAACTCCAAAAGCAACATGGCACCATCATGAAGTAACCAAGCAAATGATCAAAATACTCAATACCAAGATAACAAACAAGACCACTATCAATGCTCCTACTGCACATCTGCATAATCAAGAAGCTCATCATGACATCATGATCTAACCATCTCCTCGTAAGAAGATCTCACGCAACAAAGCATACATCCTATCTCAAGAGAACCTGTATCATGCCAATACTCTAATCTAGAATCAAGATCCCATCAAGACATAATAACATCTCTAAACAAGGATAAACATGTCAAACCGACAAATCATAAACCTGACACCTCAACCAAAGACTCAAATAAGTCCTCCATGGTAAACCAAGATGTCAACATCTCTAATCATATGAAGATAACCATCTCTTGACAATTGAACTGAAAATGTCAAAGAATTCTCACAACTAAGAGCTCCTCCATGACACCAACATCCACTGCAGAAGATCATCCATCATGTATGATGAATCCAACATAATGCCAAAGCTCCCACTGAACCATGATACCAAGCTATCCATGACAACAAAGTAACCATCTCCGAAATGAAGATTATCCATGGCCCCAAACCAATTAAGGAATCCCACTGTAACATCAACAACTCCCAAAAGGTCTAGGGAACTAAAATCTCCAAACAAGAAGATAAAACCATCACTATCAAAAGCTAACATAGAACCATGTATCCAAGTTCTCCATGACATCGTGATAAACATGCTGCAAGTCCCATCAAACGACTATCCAAGCACTCTAATCATCCATCCTCTTATCCCAATGCAACATACCAATGTATAAATGACCATAGACAAGGCCAACAAACAAAGTCTACATAAACATTGAATCAATCTGGTGGATAAAGATAGTCCACATTCGAGTCATGCCACTGTAGCCAAGGGGTAGCTAATCCACAAAACTACATAACTCGTAGATCCAAAACAATGTAACATGCAAACTCATGATCACACTAATAAATTGGAAACTAAGATATCAAAGAAGACAACCTGTAGACTCCAAGACTCAAACACCAAATCAACTCTAGATTCGATTTGCCAACAATTCCACAAACGAATACCATAGTCAAGGAACTAATCAAGCATCTAAGAGATAAGAACAATCCCCTAAAACAACACCACAACACCACCTGTAATCATGAATTGAACATCATAGCCCATACCTATCAATCGCATACATGATCATGTCGTGCCAATGCAAAAATATGCTTGCATATCCATGACACCATAGTCATCATCATCGTTGTACCTGTATTCAACTCCCACTGAAATGAGACTCCAAGTCTCACACGAGTATCAACCATGTCCTCAAACCAGAAGACAACCTATACTTGTCTCCATCAAAGTCGTAACTCTGAAAAACACCTGTAAACTTATATCAGGAAGCACCAAATCTGATAACCTGCTATACCATGCTGATGGTCTCATAGCAACATGTACTCCCACAAGTTTGTGCCAACAAATCCATCCGAATGCACTCGTAAATGCACTCTAAATCTCAGGCTCCAACAAGTGAAAAAACAAGTACCAAATTCTCTCTGCACACCAAACTAAAAATCTACATGATCCAAACTATAGTACACTGCAAGAACTCTCCAACACCTATTTGAAATCCAAAATTTGATTCCATAGTGAAAGTTATGAGCATAAAACTGTACTGAAGCAATGCAGGCTTCAAACACCAAATTATGACTCAAATAGAAAAATCTGATCATGAAACCTATACCACTGTGTAGTTCTCGAAGAGAGCTTTCCGATGCCTATAAGAAGTCGTAAAACTGATACCGTATGTGAAAGTTATGCTCCTCGGAAGAAAAGGCACTCCTAGGGCTAAAATTGGACCCTTGGTGGGCCCCTGTACCCTGATGACGTGGCATGACATCATTGCTGACGTCCTCATTGCTGACTGGGCATACTAACTGTGTGTGAGGTGGCACTAACATGGCATCTAAGTTGGCATCATTAGATGATGTGGCGGACTCCAAAATTGTTTCAATATGCTTTAATTTCATTGGACCCCAAAATTGTATATAATACAAAGGAGGTTAATATTTTAATAGGTCCAAATAAATAATAAAATGCTGTCATATATTTTTTTTAGCCCCACCGTACAACCTCCCTTTTTAAAAAAGTTTTAATGAAATTTTTTATTTTAAGCCCATACGTGGGCTAAACTCCCCACCCCCCTTCAAACCTTTTAAAAGGTTTAATGAAATTTTTTAAGTTTTAAATGCCGCGTGAGGGGCTGCCTTGGGCGTGGGCCCAAAGGCATAGAGGAACACGTGAGGGGACCCACGCAGCCGGTACCCTCTGCAATGCCTGCGTAGGGGCGGGGTACGGGTCTGCAGGCCCGTACTCCCCAAAATTCCCTTTTTTTATTTCAAATGTGATTTGTTTTGGTAAACATTTTATAGTTTATTTTTTTTTAAAATCAAAACAATTTTTTTCAAACTATAGCATTGTGTAGGAATTTTTATTTTCTAAAAAAATTTTGCCTCTGCGAACAAAAATTCCATACGGCGTATCTGGGGGGCCAAATTTTTGCTTTTTCTTTCAGTGACCAAACCATAGCAATTTTTATATGATTTTTCGTCTCTCAGGCCTTCTGTACTCAATGACAAGGTCTATTTTGTCCCAGGAGGTCGTTTGTAGAAGTTCCTCCTCAAAACCCTCATGAAGCCAAAACCTGAAAAACCCTCTTCAGGCATGATTTTTCATTCACCCGATCTGCAAAATATACAACAAATCTCTAATACCTAGAACCCCCAATCTGCGATACAACCTGCACAAAACCTTGTAGTGTCCCAAATCCTTACATGCATTGCCATGGCTTCCATTTTGCATATGATCTACACAAACAAGGGTTATACATATCCAGGGAGCTCACACCTCCCTCAACCATAAACATGGCTCTGATACCAACTGTTAGGAATTTGTAGGTCTAATTAAACCAATTCCACATAACCTAATAGGAGAAACAAGATGCTAAAACAAACCATAATGCAAAGATCAAATGAACAAGCAACAAAATAACACAAGATATAGCTTGGGGAAACCCTTTGCAGGGAAAAACCTAGCCTCCAAAAGCATCCATGCTTAAATGTATTATTCAGCAAAAGAATTACAATACAATCCATGAGCCTCCATGAATACCTCTGAATCCATCAAGCACCTCCAATGCAACCTCCATGCATGTACAAGTATGAATCCACACATCACCTACCATGCTTCACAATATGCACTTACAGGAGAGAGTTTAATACAATGACAACCTCTCTCAAACCTCCAATCCACCTACAATGAAATAGCCAACATTACCCAAACCACTAACCATGTGCTTGCTTTTATAGACCAAGCTCACACAAATACAACTTGTGGTATTGGATAAAACCATGTGTCCCAAAAACCATGTTAGCACAAAAGCATTAACTTATAAACCCACTTGACCCCACACCCCACATTTGACTATTGGTACTAACTTTTCCCAATTAAATCAAATAATACAAATAATAGTTAATTACTCTATGTCCCACACACATAAAATAACTAACCCAATGTTATAATACAACTTATACAAGTGGTAACCGAATAAAATAGTACAATATTATGCAAGGTGTACAACACCTATCCCAACATAGGCTTTGTTTTAGGGCTTCAACCCAAGGAATCTACTACTCCCTAAAGAAATGTTTTAGGGTCACTCCCAAGGAAGCTACAACTCCATACAACTTTTGTTTTAAGGCTACAACCCAAGGAAACAACTACTCCCTAAACTGAGAATAAACTCAGAAAATATTGCAGCATGACAGTCCAACTTCCTGAAACTCACAATGAAGCTCACCCCTTTGATGATTGCACTTCTGCTTTGACACTCCTCTTTTTGATGATTGCTCTTTTGCTTTGACAACTTCTGCAACTTCTTCAAATGTCTTCTCTACAGCTTAATGACTCACTGCTTTCAACCTTCAACAAGTTTTACCTTTGGCTCACTACCTCCGGCAATCAGTTAGGCACACACTTCACTTCCCTCCTGTCTAAAAAATGTCTTCAAGATGAATTAGAACAAGCCTTATTGCTTCTACTCTTTCTCCTTCAGTCGCACATCATAATACATTACATATCATATCCACTTCACACACTCATATTCACAATCATACCTCACCTAGTTCAACTAGGTTTACAATATATACATGATATTACATTGATTACTTTAAAAGTCAGCCAAAGACAACAAGAATATTATAATTTACAAGTCAGCCAGAGATCAAACAACATGAAACATGTAGAGGACAAGCCTTAACATGAACTACACATAACACCAGGAAGAGTAACACGCCTTGTGGACCCCAACACATGCTTAACCTAGTCCTAAATACCCTTCACAACAACAACCTTCAAAGAATAACATCCACACACTTCGCACAATTGAATTAGGTCACCCTTAAGTACGAAATCATGAAGCTTGTAGCACATCGGTCATTACATCTTGATGGTACTCTTGGTAGATTAAACATTACTTGTGCTTCTTCCAAATGAGTTAGCATGACCCACACAACATCTCCAAACACTCCTTGAACTCCACATGGCAACAACTTTTTGGCGCACACCTCCAACATACCTCAATCAGCCTCATCAAGAATAACTCTTCATAAACTAACTTGAAAACTTTGTGTGGTACTAGAAACATGAAAGATCTGCATGTGCTTCAAACCTGAGAGACATAGAGACATGTAGAATGTCCACATAAACTCATATAGTCAATCTGTTCATTCTCTAACTGGCACAAGTACTCAAACATGTGTCTTGAGAATAATTAGGCATTTGGAACCATCTATAGTATATTGTTATATGAAAGCTGAACTTGTAGACCTCCAAATCACTTAATACTACAAAGTAGAATGTATTGAACATCCGTGAACATGTCCACAAAACTGCATGGACAAATATTTACTTCTAAAGGAATGCAGAGCATTCTAACCGGCCTTCATCATCACTTTATTCTGCCAGAGCACAAACCAAAACTCTATCACTTTTAACTTTCACTGCGGAGGAGCCAATGATATGAAACCTTGAATGTAGCACCTTCTTAACATATTAAACTTAACTTCTGAACCATGTGACCATATCTTCAAATGTGGAGAATTCTACCAAACAGTCTTCAAGGTAACTTCCTGCATCAGAAACCTTCACCAACGTCTGGAGACTAGAACCTCCTTATAGCAACACATACTTCCTTAGGAACAACAAGAAAGGGCATACAACATGCTATAGACCATCAACACCATCTCTTCGACATCATCATTACTTCTAATCATTATCTTTATGCTTCTAATTCCCATCTTTATGCTTCTATTTCCCATCTTAATATATCATCATGATATCATCTCCGCTAACGACAAACATGCTCAATATAGAATTAAGGCACAACATCTAACCATGAATATCAACAACACCATTGCTAGAACACCATTATAGTATATCAGTGACAGTCCAAACTGAGTGTTCCAAACTGAGTGTTGACATCAATGACAACCACACAACCACATCAGTGACAACCTTAGGTAACACATGCACGCAACAATCTCCCCCTTTGGAATTGATGTCAACATGCACTTGCTCATTCTCCCCCTTTGACATCAAGGATAAAGGGCCACAACTTCTCCTCCTTAGGTCACAAACTCTCCTTTTTAACCTTCTCCCCCTTAGGTCACAAACTCTCCTTTTTAACCTTCTCCCCCTATCAACATCAACTACTACCTGCTCCTCCTGAGAGGTAGCCACCATCAGTCTAGGAAAAAGATATAACATGAATTATTCCCCCTGGACAGATGCACCAACTATGCATCTAGCAGGAAGGAGGGGCAAGTACCCCTAACTTCTGTCGGAGATACTCAAAAGTATCCTTTGCAAGAGCCTTTGTGAAGATATTTGCAATCTGATCCTTTGTTGGAACATATTCCAACTTCACTTCTTTATCTGCAACCTTCTCTCTCAAAAAGTGATACCTAATTGATATATGCTTGGTTCTAGAATGCATCATTAGATTCTTGGAAATATTGATAGCACTAGTATTATCACACAAAATAGGAATAGGTTCATCATATTGTACCTTGATATTCTTCAATGTTTGCTTCATCCACAACACTTGTGTATAGTAAGATGTTGCAGCAATATACTCTTCCTCTGTAGTTGATAAAGATACTAAATCTTATTTCTTACTATACCATGAAACCAATCTGCTTCCTAAAAAGAAAGCACCACCACTTGTACTTCTTCTATCATCAACACAACTAGCCCAATCAACATCAGTGTAAGCAATCAGATCAAAATCATTATGTCTTGGATACCATAAGCCATAATCCAGAGTTCCCTTCAAGTATCTGAATATTCTTTTACTGCCTTCTCATGAGTTTTATTAGGATTAGCTTGATATCTAGCAACCACACATACTGCATGCATAATATCAGGTCTAGAAGCAGTCAAATATAATAATCCTCCAATCATAGATCTATAAAGAGTCTGATCAACCTCAGGTGACTCATTAGCCTTGCTCAAGTGACAACCAATAACCATAGGAGTACTTACTAGTTTGGAATCCTCCATACCAAACTTCTTCAACATCTCTCTGACATACTTAGCTTGAGAAATAAAGATACTATCACCTAGTTGAACAATTTGAAGCCCAAGGAAGAAAGACATCTCACCAATCATAGACATATCAAACTCTTTCTGCATCTCTTCTGCAAACCTCTTACACATGCTATCATCTCCACCAAAGTTAATGCCATCAACATATACTGGAACTATCAAAATCATGTCTCCCTCTTCCTTAATGTAAAGATTACTATCTGTAGTACCTTTCTTGAAGTCTTTTTGAATTAAGTACTTATCCAACCAAGCATACCAAGCTCTAGGAGCTTGCTTGAGTCCATACAAAGTTTTATTGAGTTTGCACACCATGTCTAGATCTTCTGATAACTGCAAACCATCTAGTTGCTCAATGTATACCTCTTCCTCTAAATCACCATTCAAGAATGCTGACTTGACATCCATCTAATAAACCTTGAAGTTCTTATGAGCAACAAGGGCAAGAAACATCCTGATTGCCTCCATCCTAGATACTAAAGCAAAAGTCTCCTCAAAATTAATGCCTTCAACTTGTGAATAACCCTTACACACCAATCTTACTTTGTTCCTCACAACTTCACCATCTTCATTCAGTTTGTTCTGGAACACCCACTTTGTTCCTATAACATTCTTATTAGTTGGTATGGGAACTAGTTCCTATGTCTGATTCTTTTCTATACGATTCAATTCTTCTTCCATTGCCTTCATCCATCCATCATATTTGCTAGCATCAACAAAGGTTTCAGGCTCCACCTTTGACAACAAGCACAAATTCACTTGCTCACTTATTTTTGCACGCCTTCTCCTAGTTTTCACACCTTCATTCTTATCCCCAATGATCTAATATTTTGAATGATTCCTCTTAACATACTTTGCTGGAGTCCTAGGGATCTACTCTGATTCTTGTTCCTTCTCTTCCTTCTCCTCTTCTTCTTCAATGCAGGGAGGTATATCAGATCCACAATCCTCTAGTTCTTGTGAGATTTGATACAAGTCTTCATCTACCTTGACATTTGGGCTTTCAATCATCTTTCCCAATCTCTTGTTGTAGCATCTATAGGCCTTGCTTCTGGTTGAGTAACCAAGAAAGATCCCTTCATCACACCTTGAATCAAACTTTCCAAGGTCTTCTTAATCTCTCCTGATGTAGCATTTGTTGACAAATACCCTGAAGTATCTAACTGTGGGAGGTCTTCCATACTATAGCTCATAAGGGGTCTTAGTTCTATTGACCCTCAATTGTACTCTGTTAAGCAGATAGACAACAGTGTGAATTGCTTCCTTCTAGTACATATTAGATAGATATGCATCTTTCAACATTGTTCTAGCCATCTCTTGCACAATCCTATTCTTCCTCTCCACTACCCCATTCTGCTGATGGGTCCTAGAAGCAGATAAATGTCTCTTAATACCATGATCTTCACAAAACTTTTCAAATTCATTTGAAGTAAACTCACCTCCTCTATCAGATCTTAAGCATTTGACCTTAGCATCCATTTCATTCTCAACTATTTCTTTGAAAATATTAAACTTATTAAAGGCATCTAATTTTTCTCTTAAAAAGGTAACCCAAGTCATTCTAGAGTAATCATCAATAAGAAATATGAAGTACCTTTCACCTTGTTGACTTTTTGTTCTTGTAGGACCACATAGGTTAGTGTGAATCAGCTCCAAAGGCATTGTAGAAGAATACTCCTTGCTCTTGAAATTTGTCTTTCTTTGCTTTCCCATTTGACATTCCTTGCATAATTTGTTTGCAGGCTTGGTTATCTTAGGCATATCTCTCACCACATGAATAGAGTTGATCTTTACCATATTATTAAAGTTGATGTGTCCCATTCGCTTGTGCCACAACCAATTCTCACCAGATTGAGCCAATAAACAGGTTCTTCAATTTACCTCCTTTAGATGATAGATATCTCCATATGTCTTAATACCTTCTACAACAAGTCTTTCAGACCATACCTTCCTAATTTAACATCCTTTGCCATGAAAAGTAAGATTGTATCCTTTACTGCACATCTGACTGACACTAAGTAGATTGTGCTTTAGCCCTTTGACATAGAGGACATCCCTAGTCATGTTCTTCCCATCAATAGTTATAGCACCTTTTCCATAGATTTGTGCTGACTCATCACCACCAAAATTAATAGCTCCACCATTCCATTTCTTGAGGCTGATAAACTTCTCCTTGTCACTAGTCATGTGGTTAGAGAAACCACTATCAATTACCCAAGCATTTGCTTCTTCTTTTGCATGAAAGGAAGTCCATACAACCATTGATTTTTTATTATCTTGATCAACTTGCAAGGTATCAGACTTTTCACATTTCCCAAATCACCCTTTTTGTCACCAACATTCAAGGCCATGAAAAGTGTAAATTCATCATTTGAATCATCATGATCCTCATCTTTTGAAGATCAACTATTCTCTACGGAATAAAGACCCTTTTTGAACTTCTCTCTCTTGTTTCTACCCCTTGATTCTTTAAAAGGACATTTAGAAGCAAAATGACCAATTTTCCCACAATTGAAACATTTGAAGGGTAACTTACCTTTGTACTTTCTAGTGCCCTTCTTCAATCTTCTTACTGTTGGTTTAGGTCCGGACAACTGAGGGGGGGGGGGGTGAATCAGTTGTCACATATTTAAATCTTTTCTACCATTAATCTTCCTTTACAACTTATAATCAAATTAATGATATAAACATTTCAACATCAATCAATAACACATGAGCAGAAACATAAATAACATACTTGACACCAAGATTTTGATGTGGAAACTCAGTTAAGGGGAGAAACCACGGTGGGGGTTAACCCACAAAAATTAATACCTTGTTAAAAGTATTTTTACAAATGAGAATGCACATGCATTTGGGCTCACTGCTCAAATAGAGGCTCACTGCCTACAAAAAGATTACAAGAGAATAATAGATATTTTAAATTGTTAAATAGCATCTACCCATGCAAGAGTTTTAGTTCCAATTAAGTGCAAAAACTGATCTTACACATTTCATCTTTACTTGCTCTTCTTATTGATCTGCCTTCATTCACTCCTTAGATTTTCTACTCTTTTCACAATTACACCTTATTCGCACAACCAACTCCAAATCATCCAATTTCATCTACTATATATATCCACAACATGATCTACAATCATTTTACGAGTCAGCTTCAAGAACATTTAGAACTTTGTTGAGTACTCTGCTCTGTCGGCTAGATCCATATATAATATGAGATGTGGACCAAAACTTGCACCCGCAAATCATCAATCATGTCATCTACCATCACTAATCACCACACATTGCCTAATAAACAACTTCTATACATCTGAAGTTAAGATCATTTACAAGGTCAGCCTGTTCTTCTTCTGTCTGTTTTGTCAAACTGAAACCTGATACTCAGAAGCTAATATCTTTTGAGTCCTTCATCTCCAGAGAACAAAAATCTAGATTTAGAGTGTCTTGACAATACTTACAACTACCTTAGATCCACAACAAACCATGCCTTTCCACCGGATAGATCCAGACCAAGATACCGGACCCTGTCACCTGCTCTATTCCTGACTGCCCGGACTTAGACAAATTCTGATTCTGACTTCCAATGTGAACAAATTGTGTTATGCGGATGATTGGGATGATCTTTGTTTCCATCAATGACAACACTTATCATGCCTAGCAGTGTCTCTTGCCAACAATCTCCCCCTTTGGCATTGATGGCAACACTTAGTGAAAAATGACTAAGTGTTGGAATCGCTCCCTCTTAGCTTGTGCTCCATACTATTGTTCACACTGCTTTCTGGTACTCCCCCTTAGCTAGATTCCTCATTTTTCACTGATCTTCACTCCCCCTTTGACATCAATGGCAAAGGGTGGGGTCCGCAAGCCAAAATTTTCCAAAAATTTGTATATAGGACCGCATAGGTACAACTAATCATTAAGTTCTATTTACATGAATTTGAGAATGTCTGCAAAGCTAGTTTTTATTTGCACAAGTTCAGAGGCCCAAGTACTCTTCATTCCATCCAAAATAGAGATGGGCCCACTTAAGAAAAATGAATATGCTTATGTCTTTGACAGATCTAATGGATCACTAGTCTGAACTGCAGTCTGAGCTTCAGATAGGGCATTATACAATGTCTTTAACTTAGGGGCAATCAATCCCCGGATCTCACACATTCTCTTCATAATGTTACTTTTCTCTTTAACAAGTCTCCTTATCTCATCAGTCAAGTGAATTACTTGACATTCCTAACTTATGGGTGAAATGGTTAGAGGATCAAAATTATTGGATAGATTTGACAATTTTAGTTCTTGTTCCTTTATCTTCTTCTCAATATCCTCATTTACTTTCAGCCAGGATAGACAAAATTTATATACATCAATTCCATCACTTAGAGCATTTTGAACACTCTTTATACTGATAGCAGTATAGTCCTATCATACCCTATTACACTCTTAATTTCACTAAATCTCTTTTCCAAAAACTCATTTCTGACTTTTGTCTCTGCAGACTTCTCAAAGGACTCAAAATGAGTATTTACAAAACTTACAAGATTTTTTAGATGTCTGGAGGGGTAATCAGATGGACTCTTCTGGTAGGAAGGCATTAATTTTTCCAAAATCCTAGTTGCAAGCCCTAGTAGCTCATTGTCCTCCATGTGGAACTTTAACATCTTTTCTCTGGCATTTACTTGGGTAAATGATGCAATTTTCATCAATTGAATTGGAGAGAGAGCATCTAGATTGGCTAGACCTTGGAGTAGTCCAGGCTCATCAATCTCAATCATTTCTTTTTCAAGAAGACTTTCACTGCATCTGTAGTGTCTCTTGGAACATTTTTTGAACCATCCTTTTGTTCATCAGATTTCTCAGTGTCTACTTTAGGTGCTTCAACATTTGTACCATCTTCTTCTGCTTAATCTTTCTTTCCTTTTTCTTCCTCTTTCTCTGCTTTACTCTTCTCTATGTTCTCTACAGAGGGACTCTTTTTTGTTTGTTCACCACTTGCTACTGGATCCAGAGGGCTCTATGAAGTAGTATTATTATCTTCTTTTCCTGATGGGTCAGGTGGATTAGGAGTATCTCCTGCATCAACTACTTTATCCATCATTTTTGTATCATCCTAATTTACTTGTTCCACTTCCAGAATAGAGGCTTCGCCCAACTCAGATTGTTGCTCGATGATGTTCTCTTCTTCACCATCTGAAACTTCTTCTGTGACTATGGGAAAATTGTGCTTTTCCTATGCTTTCAAAAGAATTTCTTGAGTTTCTTTAACGATTTCACTTTTTTCTCCAAGCATGAGTTTGTTCATTCTCTTTTTGCTTCTAAAGTCATCTTTGACTTCCTTGAATATCATATCTATTTGATCAGGTGAAATCTGAGGACACAAATTTATTAGCTCATGTTCCCTGATTTCCATGTCATTGCTCTTGGCATTTTCTTTTCTCAACTCCAAATATTTTTCAGACTTTGTGGCAACTCAGAAGTTATCTCAATCAGTGCCTTGTTGTAGATGTTGAGATATCTGACAGTTGCTTCCTCTAACACCTTTTTATCCACATCACTTTATTCATCATAGAATTCAATTATGGGTTTTAGATTACCATCTACAGTGACTGACTTTATCACATCCTCCAAGGAAAGTGTGGGTTTCTCAACATATTCCTCATATGCTTCTGTCTTTTGCCTTTTACTAGCCCTTTTACTTCTGGAGGACTTTTCTTTGGTTACTTTTGTAGCTTTTGTTCTGGTGGCCTTTATTTCCTTGATTTCAATGTTAGAATATGTATCTTCTTCTTCTTCTCTTATGCTTTCATAGGTCTGGGTTGCTTTTGTTTTCTTCCTTTTCTCCCATTTTCCAGATGATTTTGCTTCCAGTTTTGTAGTCTTGGAAGGAACAGGGGCAGCAATAGAGCTCCTAGTAGTTCTTGAAGTGGAAGAGAGTTCCACTGGAGCATCTATTTGTTTCTTATCTTGTTTCTCTTTCTTAGCCTTTTCTTTTCTTTCTCCGAGTTTCCTCACAACCTCCTTAGTTAGGCCCAGATTTTCAGCTAACTGCTCAACTTCTTTTCTTACTTTCCTATTGGTTTTAGGTTCTCTAAATTTAGTATGCAGTTTTAAATTCAGCTCCTCATAAGTTCCAAATCTTTCAACCATTGTGTCTTTAGGCTTGCTTAGAAGATGTTGAGCATACATATTCAAGATTTTTTCATCTACTTCATACCCCATGGGCATGATCCAAGCAGTTCTGAGTTCCACTGCTTCCATTAGACACTGATCAGTATCAACCATGAAGGATATATCATTTTTGTACTTCTCAACAATTGATTTAGGGATTCTTTCCCTTAACTGCTTAATACTCTAAAAATTCTTGAAGTAACCCCATATTGCAGTTTTCTATGCTTTGAAATCACCAATGCTGCGAAGATGATCTCTGATCTGAATGGCAACTGGCTCATCCTTAGTCCAATGCACACCTTTTACCCTAGGTACCTCATTCATAAAGTAAAAGAACATACATAGAACCAATGTACCATACTTGAAAGTGTTTTTCTTATCTTTCTTGATTAGTTGTTGGTTGAATTCACTTTTTGCCTCAGTCTCTAGATTTGTAGCTTGAATGCTCTTCTTCTTGTTTCCTCTGAATGCAAAGTGATTCAAATGAGTGACCAAGTGACCTTTTATCTTTTGCAAAACCTAATTTGGCATTATAATAAATGCATTGCCCTAACTATATCCAGTTACTATGTTTTTGATAGTTCTTCATGAATCATTCCGCAAGTTTTCATATCAACATCTTTTCTTCCAAAAATGCTTCCAAAGGTTCTGTACCAATTCAAAATATTCTCTTTTATTGTGCCAGATTTAGGCACCCACTTATTGACCGAGGGAAATTTGATGTTCAATGCATCTTCCCTTGAGCTAAAGCTCCTGACTTAATTCTCGGAGGAATTGTCAGCACCTGATTCCAGTGTGGACCCATCACTGTTGTTTATTGTATCTTTCTTTACCCAGATCTTGTTCATTTCGCTCTATATCTCATTCACATCAATTTTTCTTTTGCATTTGTCTTGTCTTTGTTCATCCAGTTATTTGTTTACCGGATCTCTTCTTCCATTGTTCCTATTTCTACAAAATCTTGTAATATGACTAGATTTATTGCAATTAAAGCAGACAACATTTCCTTGCTTATGAACTTGGTTTCCTCTTGATCTGTATTGATTAGCCATGTGTCCAAACCCATTGCAAGCAAAGCAGTAACCATTGAAGGAATTGCCAATTCCTCTTTGTTAGCATTATTCATACTTCTACATTCATTTGATCTATGACCATACCTCTTACACTTGAAGCATTGACCGGAGAAGGATGGACCATTTTTATTCACTCTGCTTTTGCACTTAGTAGCTCTATGACCAAATTTATTGCAATTGAAACAATTTCCATTGAATGATGGATATCTTTGAGCATTAGGTTGTCTTACCGGAGGTTTTCTAGTTATGTTTCTTTTATTCCGTGGTTGAAATTTCTTTGTCCAGATCTAGAGATTTCACCTTTCTCATATCTAAGATCATGCTTGTCATCATCCTTTTTATGTTCTTCAATTAGTGCTTCAAGTTTAGCTGAGCTTATCTTGAACTTCTCTTTATACTCATTGGCAATTTCTAAGTCATGTCTGAGAGTGATAATCTGTCTCTCAAGTTTTCTCTCATTGTTTCTACTTTTTTGTAGATTTGATTCTAGGAGACCAGCCATTCCATCCAATCTACAACATTCTTTAGTTCTCTCCTTCAGATTTTGCTTCATTTCTTCTTTAGTTTTCTTCCTATTTTTAATTTCCTTGGTCAGTCTCATCACCCTAGTTTCCATCTCATGTTTTAAGACAACAACTTCTTTAGCTAACTTTTAACATTCCTTTGTCTTCTCTTTTAGGGCCTTGTCTTCTAGTTGAAGAGGTTGCTCCTTACCTTTTGCATTGGATTTGCTCAATTTTTCTTTTAAAATCTCAATGAAGTTTTCAGCCTTTTTGAGGTTGTCTTGCAGCTCTTGGACCTCTACCTTGGACTGCTCAAGATCATCTAGGGCAAGATTCAGTTGCCCTTGAAGGTTATATTCATCCATTTTTATTGACTTCCCAGATCTCCCTTAAGCTGTTAAACTTTTCAAAAGGAACCTTGCTCTGATACCAATTTTTGGTTTAGGTCCAGACAACTGAGGGGGGGGGTGAATCAGTTGTCACATATTTAAATCTTTTCTACCATTAATCTTCCTTTACAACTTATAATCAAATTAATGATATAAACATTTCAGCATCAATCAATAACACATGAGTGGAAACATAAATAAGACACTTGACACCAAGATTTTGACGTGGAAACCCGGTTAAGGGAAAAACCACGGTGGGGGTTAACCCACAAAAATTAATACCCTGCTAAAAGTATTTTTACAAATGAGAATGCACATGCATTTGGGCTCACTGCTTAGAGCTCACTGCTCAAATAGAGGCTCACTACCTATAGAAAGATTACAAGAGAATAATAGAGATTTTGAACTGATAAATAACATCTACCCATGCAAGAGTTTCAGTTCCAGTTAAGTGCAAAAACTGATCTTACACATTTCATCTTTACTTGCTCTTCTTACTGCTTTGCCTTCATTTGCTCCTTAGATTTTTTGCTCTTTTCACAATTATACCTTATTCACATAACCAACTCCAAATCATCCAATTCCATCTGCTATATATATCCGCAACATGATCTACAATCATTTTACCAGTCAGCTTCAAGAACATTTAAAACTTTGTTGAGAACTCTGCTCTATCAGCTGATCCATACATAATATGAGATGTGGACCAAAACTTGCACTTGCAAATCATTTATCATGTCGACTACCATCACTGATCATCACACATTGCCCAATAAACAACTTCTATACATCCGGAGTTAAGATCATTTACAAGGTCGGTCTGTTCTTCTTCTGTCTGTTTTGTCAAACTGAAACTCGATACTCAGAAGGTAATATCTTTTGAGTCCTTCATCTTTGGAGGATAAAACTCTAGATTTAGAGTGTCTTGACAATGCTTACAACTACCTTATATCCACAGCAAACCATGCCTTTCCACTGGATAGATCCAGACCAAGATACCAGACCTTGTCACTTGCTCTGTTCCTGACTGCTCGGACTTAGACAAATTCTAATTCTGAATTCCGGTGTGAACAAATTCTGTTATGTGGATGATTGGGATGATCTTAGTTGCCATCAATGACAACACCTATCATGCCTAGCAGTGTCTCTTGCCAAAACTTACAAAGTTTGCCTCTACCTCATCAATGTCATCATCTTGATTAGCTATTTCATCTTCTTCCTTCTTACTTACTTTGAATGCTACTTCTTTTTTGGAGCACCTTTGTCAAATTTTCTCATTTCAAAGGTAGTGAGAGAACCAAACAATTGATCTACTATATAGTGATCCAAGTTCTGAGTCTCCTCAATAGCAGATACCTTATGACTGTAAGGTTTAGTGAGAGATCTCAACACCTTCTTCACAATCTCATCCTCTTTCACTGTTCCACCAAGACCTTTGATGCCATTAACTATTTCATCCACTCAGAGCATATAACTGGCAATGTCTTCATATTTTGTCATCCTCAAGGTTTCAATTCACTCTTGAAGATGCATCTTGGTCTGCTTCACTTTATTGTCTCCTTCATAAATGTTGCTAAGTTTTACCCAAACATCCTTAGCAAATTTGCAACCCATTACCTTCAAAAGTTCTGAATCAACTAGCCCACTCATGATAGCACTCTTTACCTTGGAATTGTTATCATACAACTTAATCTCATCTGCATCTATAGGATCAAAAGTAGGAGCAGTGTAACTATTCTTGACAGATTGCCAAACACCAAACCCTATAGAAGATAGATAGCTTTCCATCCTTAGCTTCCAAAAGGTGTAATTTGTTTCATCAGACATAGGTGGCTTGTGAGATCCATTATGAGCCATACCCGACCTTCCTCAAGTGGTTAAGCTTCTTCTGAGTAACTTGGATCTAATACCAATTGTTGAACACACCTGGATACTGAGAGGGGGGTGGATCAATATCCAAACAAATCTCAAATCCACTGGAGCAGATTAAAACTTAAACATTACAACATTAACAGGAAGATAAAAGATCAACACAATGCATAACACTAGATATATGTGGAAAACCCCAAAAGGGGAAAAACCATGGTGAGGATTAAATCACAATATATGAAGCTCACTACTATAAAAATTACAACTTTGTTTTAGGGCTACAACCCAAGGAAGCTACTACTCCCTGTAGACTTTATTTTAGGGCTTCAACCCAAGGAATCTACTACTCCTTGGAGAAAGGTTTTAGAGTCACTCCTAAGGAAGCTACAACTCCCCGCAGACTTTGTTTTAGGGCTAAATGGAAGCAACTACTCCCTGAATTGACAACAAACTCAGAAAAGATTACAGCACGACAGTCCTTCTACTATCTGAAACTGATAATGAAGCTCACTCCTTTGATGATTGCACTTCTACTTTGACACGAGCCTCTTTTTGATGATTTCCCTTCTGCTTTGACAACTTCTGCAACTTCTTCAAATGTCTTCTCTGCATCTTGTTGACTCACTGCTTTCAACCTTCAAGAAGTTTTGTCTTTGGCTCACTACCTCTGACAATCAATTAGGCACACACTTCACTTCCCTCTTATCTAAAAAATGTCTTCAAGATGAATTAGGACATGCCTTATTACTTCTACTCTTTCTCCTTCAGTCACATATCATGATGCTACATATCATATATGTTGGCCATATGTGTCATTGATGTCAACATAGCATACATTGATGTCAACACTATCATGAAAGTAAGATACTGTTCATGGTTGCATATTCCTAAGGAAGAGAAAGCTCATGAATGGAGGTCATAAAATTGACATTCCTAATCAAAAAAGAGTTGAGTTTGAAGCCCTATTAATATGGGAATTAGAAGCACTAAGAGATTCAGATGTTAAGAAAGGATGCTTGATGGCTTGAAGCCTGTTGTATGATCTATCCTACTGATCTTGAGTTGTATGTGGAAGATTGCTCTGCATTTTAATCATTGTACTATTGAGCTTCTATGGTTTGGAACATAGCTTCATACAATGTTATTTTATGTATGTTCCAAGTTTCATGATGTTTTGATCACTGAAAGGATGTTTTTCTATTGACAACTTAAAGATAAAATTAGTTTTGTAAAGGTATTCCTAGCAGGGTGATAGAATGCTCCACATTCCTCCATAGTTGTACATCTGGTTATGTGGTTTTGAGATCATGTTAAGAAGGTAGTGAAGGTGCTATTTCCAAAGTCTTAAATCATATTTCCCTTTGCTGTGAAAGCTATGTATGATAGAACACCAGAATGTGTTCTGCCAGAATGGTGCAGTATTGAAGACCCACTGGAATGCTCCACATTCGTCTGGAAGTGAATGATTGACCTTGTGGTTTTGGGAACATGTTCTTGGTTGTGCATTGCATTCCTCTTTTCTATTTCAAGCTTCTTGGTGATCTGCAACTCATTTTTTCAATTGATAGCATGGTGTAGTGTGTTCCGGATAACAGAGTGTTTTCAGAGTAAATGGTTGAAGCTGTGCGGCATAATTCTTTGATGTACAGGGAAAAGAAGTGTTTGAGTATGTGTTGTGAGTCATGTGGACTCATCTTGAAAAGTTTCACGAAGATCTTTCTTGTTTCTAGTACCACACAAGGTTTACAAGTTGATATGGTTGTTATACTTCAAGTCTTCATGTGATTTCCTTAAAGCTATCCTATTTTCAAATGAACGGAGTGTGTGGATGTAATTCCTTGGTATTTGAAGAAGTAAAGGATGTTTTGGACCTGGTTAAGAAAGTGTTGGGGTCCGCAAGGCCTGGATCTTCTATTGGTGTAACGTGTTGTTTCAATTAGGACCTATCTTCTACACGTTTCATATTGTGTGTTGTCTGGCTGACTTGTAAATGTATTTTTCATGATGTATCTAGCCAACAAGCTATGTAATCAATGTAATATATTGTATACATAGTGAATAAAATGAAGTTAGGAAGGTATGATTGCAAGATGATGACAAAGGTTCGTAAGCAGATAAAAGCAGAATAAATGAATTAATGATGTACGACTGTGGGAGAAAGAGCAAATATTGTTGATGTTGTCTGGATTCATCTTGAAGACATATTTGTGATAGTGATCAAGTATAGAGTGTGCCTAATGGATCAAATCTTTAGAAGAAAGTGTGAGAAGGCAGAAGTGTAATCATCAAAGGTGTGAACTTCAATGACAGTTTTTAGACAGTAAGAAAAGATTGTTATATTGTAATCTTTTGTAAGTGTATTCTCATATCAGGGAGTAGATGCTTCCTTGGGAGTGACCCTAAAACAAATTCATCAGGGAGTAGAAGCTTCCTTGGGTGTGACCCTAAACCAAAGTTACTTAGGGAGTAGCAGCTTCCTTGGGTTATAGCCCCTAAAACAAAGTTACTATTTGAGCTTCATATATTTTGAGTTAATCCTCATCATGGTTTTTCTCTTCTAAGGTTTTCCACATATATTTGGTGTTATGTGTTGATGTGCATTGTGTTAATGTTGCATGCTCATGTTAATGCTGTAATTCTTAACGTTTAATTTGCTCTGGATAAGTTGAATTTGTTGAAAGTGAAATTTGGTTGTATATTGATTCACCCCCCTCAGTATACTTGTGTGTCTAACAATATCCACTTCACACACTCATATTCACAATCATATCTCACCTAGATCAACTAGGTTTACAATGTATACATGATATTACATTGATTACATTACAAGTCAGCCAGAGACAACAAGAATATTACAATTTACAAGTCGGCCAGAGATCAAACAACGTGAAACATGTAGAGGACAAGCCTTAACATGAACTACATGCAACACCAGGAAGAGGAACATGCCTTGCAGACCCCAACACACACTTAACCTAGTCCTGAACATCCTTCACAGCAACATGTCCTTCAAGGAATAACATCTGTACACTTCAGACAATTGAATTAGGTCGCCCTTAAGTAAGAAAACATGAAGCTTGTAGCACATTGGTCATTATAGCTTGGTGGTACTCTTGGTAGATTAAACATTACTTGTGCTTATGCCAGATGAGTTGACATGACCCACACAACATCTCTAAACACTCCTTGAACTCCGCACAACAACAAATTTGTGGCACACACCTCCAACATACCTCAATCAACCTCATCAACAATAACTCTTCACAAACTGACTTGAAAACTTTGTGTGTTATTGGAAACATGAAATATCTACATGTGCTTCAAACCTGAGAGACATAGAGACATGTAGAAAGTCCACATAAACTCATATATCCAATCTGTTCATTCTATAACTAGCGCAAGTACTCAAACATGTGTCATGAGAACAATTAGGCATTTGAAACCATCTGTAGTACATTGTTATTTGAAAACTAAACTTGCAGACCTCTAAATCACTTGATACTGCAAAGTAGAATGTATTGAACATCCTTGAGCATGTCCACAAAACCTCATGGATAAATATTCACTTCCAGAGGAATGCAGAGCATTCTAACCAACCTTCATCATCACTTTATTTTGCTAGAGCATAGACCAGAACTCTGTCACTTATAACTTTCACTGCGGAGGAGCAAATGATATGAAACCTTCCATGTAGCACCTTCTCAACATACTGAACTTAAATTTTGAACTGCATGACCATATCTTCAAATGCGGAGGAATGTGAAGGATTCTACCAAACAGTCTTCAAAGCAACTTCCTGTATCAAAACCCTTCACCAACATCTGGAGACTAGAACCTCCTTGTAGAAACACATACTTCCTTAGGAACAATAGGAGAGGGCATACAACATGCTACAGACTATCAACACCATCTCTCCAACATCAACATTACTTCTAATCATTATCTTGATGCTTCTAATTCCCATCTTAATGCTTCTAATTCCCATCTTAATATATCATCATGATATCATCTCTGCTGACCACAAACATGATCAATATAGAATCAAGGCATGACATCCAACCATGAACATCAGTAACACCACTGCTAGCACACCATTGTAGTATATCAGTGACAGTCCAAACCGAGTGTTCCAAACTGAGTGTTGACATCAATGAAAACCACACAACCACATCAGTGACAACCTTAGGTAACATATGTGCAACAATATATAGGAGAATTTTTTCTAGGCCTAAGGTTATCAAGCACTATAAACCACTATATTTAGTAAACTTAATCTAGGGGGTGCTACATGGAGAGAAATAATGTGCACAATCATTAATTAATTACAAAAATTCATGCCACACAAAAAGTTTGATATTTTATGTGCAAGTTCCAATCTTTGCAAGCTTCTTGTCTCATAAATATGTCATGAACTTAAACTACTCTAAGACCTCCAAGAAACTCTTAAAGTTATTTAAAGCTTTACATAAACCTCCCTATTGATTAAAATATAAAAATTGTGTCCACAATATTCTTTTCTTTTTCATTTATTGACTTCAAAAAAACTCTTAAAGTTATTTAAACTTCTACAGAAACCTCCATGTTGATTAAAATCTAAAAATTTGTGTGCACAATTTTCTTTTCTATGGGTTGGTTATATTTATTTTTATATTGAAAGATGCCCTTGACTTTGAATTACTCAATCAATGATGATTACAAATCTTGAGATTTGTCAATAGCAGTCTAGCTTATTTTGCATTTTATCATAATCCTCATTTTTATATGTTAATTTTAATAGAAATGATTTGTTTTAATTAATAGCTTATAAGTACCAATTTATATTTTTTTATAATAATAATTTAGTTTTGGTGTTAAGTGACTTTTTTGAACATTGGGTTATTATTAGAGATGCAGTATATTCACAAGGATTATTGTAGAAAGACAAGTTTTCACATAATCAAGGAACCTAATTTGGCTCATTCTTTTCTCTAATAAAACAATAATAAATTTAACTGACTATTAGCTTCATTACATGACATGTAAATTGTGTCTATGGTTTATATTACACAAGAACTAGTCTAAGTCATGTTTATTTGGCATTCACTAAAGTTGTACAAATTTATAAATATAAAAGTTGTAGATTCAATCCATAAAGCTTGGAGTGTATTTGATAGAGCTTGAATTGCATGTACATTGTCTTATACAATATTTTTTATTCCTATCTAATAATTCCACTTAATTTATAGATTCTTTTAAAAAAAGACGAACACTAAATATAGTTATACACAATTAATTTGCAACCCAATTATTGCTATCATCACCTCAAATGTAGTTTTAACTACCAACTCATCAACAAGTAATTATATGTCTACAAAAATTGATTCACACACTTGGTGATGTTATATTTACTATCTAATCTTGCTTCACCACTTTTGTTTAAAAATAACTAGCAATAATTAAAGTTGTCTATGATTAATGACTCACACTTATTGATATGTCACTATTATCTAATATGATTTCATTGCTTCAGTGCAAAAAATGACTAGCAAAAATTTAAGTCATCAATGATTAATGACTTGCAATTACTACAATAGTGCACTATTTATGAAATCCACTAGTCACTAACCTTCACTCCAAATATAAATCAACTATCAAATCAATAGTATAAACCAGATACAATATGGTCAAGCTCATTGCCAATCCAAATATCATGCTGCTATACCTTTAATTTGGAGCTATTTAAATTCCCAACTAGACATATTTCGACAACTCTATTATCCTGCTTGACAAAAACAATTACTATATCACAATATTTATCTCCACTAAATGCACCAACTAATTAGTGGTACGAACTAGACACAATGCATCTCTTGTTTCAATATGATTTTATTTGTAAGAAGTATTTGGTTTAGAATGTTTTCTTAGAGATTTAGTAATTTTTTAATTTCTTAGAAGGTGGACCCAACTCATGATTAAACGTAATGTGTCTCTTGTTTCATTATGATTTTTTTTGTAAAGAGTATTTGGTATAAAATGTTTTCTTAGAGATTTAGTAATTTTTTAATTTCTTAGAAGGTGAACCCAACTCATGCCTAAAAGATAATAAAGCCAAACAGATATGACTTAGAACTTTGAGTATATTTTATATTATTGTAGAATGGGATCATGTTAATGTAGGGGATGAGGTCCCCCATTTGTGACCTCAATTGCCTCAGACCAACCTAAAAATTCTCAAAATTTATCACAAAATGAAAATGACACTTCTTAAACGATTAAAAGTATTTTTTCTTGGTTCATGGGTTTGCTAGAGTTAATTCTTCTCCAAACATATGGGAAGGAATAAGATGGATGCCACCACCTACATGATGGATGAAAATGAATTTCAATGGTGTCACTAGAGGAAAACCTAGTAAATTAGGTGTGGATTGTTTGGTTTGAGATTCTTATAGGAAATTTATTGGTGCAACTTCAAATAAACTAAAAATCGGTTTGAACAATAAAGCCAAAACATAATCATTTATTCTTAGCCTTCAAGTTTGTATCTTTTATGATGTTAGCAATGTTCAAATTGAAGGAGATTCCAAGGTGGTTGAACCCACAATAGTGTGTCCCACTTGTAGGACAGGGAAAAAATGCAAAGCACCTTCGAATGAAGGTGGGATTCATAGGTATACCTTCAAATGAAGGTATGTTTTAATTCTTTTTTTAATGTTTCATATTAAAAAAGGGGAGATTGTTAGAATATTAATCTTTACTTGGTAAAGGTAAAGAATATTATTTATTTTTCATATTTTAAATACTTGTATTTATAATACAAAGTATATTGTCTTATGTGAGTATCCTCACACATGTGTGAGGATGACTCACATACACATTCCTCTTGTAGGAATATTTGAGTTTTAGCCACCTCCTTAAGAGGTTGACACTTTGCACACACTTCATGAAAGGTGGCATATGGGAGTTATATGTAACTCCTCTTCTGACCTCTATTTATGAGGTGTTTTCTCTCTCACTCTTTGAATTCCAATCTCTAATTTTTTCACATTCACATGAATATTCTCTCATTGTAATTCTTTGAAGGCTTCTTGCCATCTTCATATATATTGGGGGTTTTTTCTTTGTTTTCTCCCCTTCAAATCTTGGTCTCCTTGTTGATTTTTGTGTATGATTTTGGTTTGTGTTCTTCTTGGAATGATAAATTTACTTCAAACAAATACTCTAGAATACTTGATTAGTTCTTTCCTTACTCTTCATTTTCCTTTCATGGTATCAAAGCAAGTTTTACTAATACAAGTGTGAGTTGAATTGTTGAAGCAACCATCATATTTTTTGAAGCATTCAGAGACTCATTTCAGATTGAAAAAAGAAGAAGATTTTTGTTTTAAAATATTGTTGTGTAGAAAAGAGTTGTAGATCTGTGTAAAAAAATATTTTTTTAGGGCCCCTAGCCCTGCTCTATCTATACTACTGAAACCTAGGAAATCATGCAAAGAAAATGAAATAAAACATGTAGATAAAACAATAATGCAATACCTTTAGACCTTGCACAAATTCAAACTTCTAATAGGCTGGAATGGAGTGTACCCAAGCTCCATTGATTTGTCCTATGGATGTATTGTGGGCTCCTCACACAACGAGCATAACTCTGCTATGAAAATGATAGAAAATATGATATGATACGAATGTGTGTATGAAATTTTATGAGAGTGTGAGGGTTTGAAAAAAATGGAAGTTTGATTTATAGATAGAGAGGAAATCAAATGGATGGCCTAGATTAGAAGGGTGAGGGATGAGGTGGATGACTAGAATTGAAAGCCAAATTTAGTGTTCATGACGCACCATAAATGAGGATGAAAAGTGAATAAAATAAGGGGGGGTGGGAATAAATGATATTTTCTAATTGATTTTGGAGAGGAAGTGCTTATGGAGCACATTTAAGGAGGTTAAAAATAGGAATGTGAATGGTGATAAATAATAATAAAATTATTTAAATTATGAGAGACAAGTGGCATATGAGAGCTAATTTAAATAAATGTTTAATTTATTTAAATTAATTGGAGGAAAATGGGATTAAATAAATAAAATTTATTTAATTTGGTGTAAGAGGAGGATAAATGGATAAAAGGGATTAGTTAAATAAATGTAATTTATTTAACTAATGGGAATGATGTAAGGGGTCATGAAAGGGACTTAGAAGAAAATAGGTCGCAAGGTAATGCAAGGTGACATAAGATAATGTCGTAATACATGGTCAATTTAAGGTGTCTACATTTTGCCCCTCTTTGAGATGATGTTGCGACTAAGAGAAATAACATCATTTCAAAGAAGAAAAGACATGGACGGAGGGAAAATGATGCCCTAGCCACTTGAAGGAGTGAAGATGAGGAATGATGTAAGGATGGGATGCCTCCTTGAGAGGATAGGTGGGTTAGGAGAACACGGGTATGCTCTTGATATGGATGGAAAGAGGTTGGATGGAAAAGGTTAAGGGTTAGGAATGGATAGTTAAGATGTATTGTTAAGTTGAAGGAGAAATAGGTGGAATAGATAGTGAAGAAAGATAGATTGAGAGGTGAAGAATACCAGTCTAGAATAGGATTTGGAAATGGATAAGTTATAGTCATAATGGATATAGTGGATAGAAAGGATATGGTTATGCTGGTATAATGTGTAGAGCAGCCCTAGTTTGATATAGCAAGAGGATATTATGCACCAAGGTATAAGGAACCAAGGTGACTTTGTATTCTTTGCACGGACTTGCCCAACGTAATACAACCTTGTCTAGACACAAGATATGAATATTAGTTGGAGTGATAAGAATATCCAGCAGACATGCAAAATGCTATGCCCCACTCTCTGCTAATCATAACTCACCAATACATAAATGGATCTAGGTGGCTTTGATAAAGAAAAAGGAGATAGAAAAGATAAAAGCAAAATACAAATGACGACACAAGTCACACAACCATTGTATCTCTTTCCATAGAGTTTAAGTGATGTTTGGATAGGTGCTTGATGACGAGAATGATGTATGGATCCTATATGAGGCTAGATGATGATTATTTGAAATCGAATGATGTGGCAATTGATAAAGTGATTAGATAGGCGATTTTGCTTAAGGTACAATGCATTGTATGAATGTTTCTTCTTGATTCAAAAACAAAGTATTGCCCCTGTCAAGCTATAAACTGATAATTGATTGATTGATTGATTGAGATAGTGTTGTCATTATGGGGAATAATATATACCTAGATCAACACAAGGATGTGGGAATGATATATCCCATTGATGATGATGATGATGATTGATTGATTAGGTTGACAACAAGATTAGGATCAAGACCAAGGATGTGATTGGATGATTTTGCTAGATTACTTTGACTAGATTGGTATGGATTAAGGATGACTTGCATTTAGATTTATTGCTTGGATTTTTTTGGAGTTTTTGAAAATGTTTTGATTTTTTTGGAGTTTTTGAAAATGTTGATTTTTTTTTGGATTTTGAGAATGTTTTGATTTTTTTGGATTTTGAGAATGTTTTGATTTTTTTGGATTTTGAGAATGTTTTGATTTTTTTTGGATTTTGAGAATGTTTTGATTTTTTTGGATTTTTGGAAATTTTGTGGGATGACATTGGATTACAGTTTGGATAGCCTAGATGCTATATACCAATGATAAGGGAAAATCATGAATAAGTAGATGGATGGGTGATAGTGGATGGGAGAGATAAGAAGTGTAAATTGGATAGATTGGTAGAGGGAATGGGCAAAAGTGGATAGGAGGGATAGGAAGAATTCAAGATGTGATCTCCAAGGAATATGTCGCATAAGAATAACATGCCCTATTCAAGTGTAATGCTTATGATTTTACATGATAAATCTTATGACAATAGGATGATATGATTGGATAGAAAGGATGAGGTAGATCAAGAGATGTCCAAAGCATTCTTCACCATTTTCCCCCTATCTTTATCAAGATCCAAGGAGGAAGGGAAGATGGGTATGTGGATAGGTAAATGGCATAGGTAGGTATGAGGATATGATGGATGAAGATGGTAGGATAGGAGGAAAATAATAGGATGGGATAGATGAGACAACATGCCCCCAAGTGTAAGACACATAGACAAGGAATCTACACACGATGCATGTTTTCCAGGTTTTCATCATGGTACTTATCCAAGGTGTCACTGAGGTGGTTTTCACCATTGGACGAAGGGATTTCTCTTTATTATTTTGATTTTTTTTGTTTTTTTCTCTTTTTTTGATTTTTCCTTTTTGATTTTTTTGATTTTTAGATGGGATAGGGGAATATGAATAGGAGGAATTTGGAAGAGGACGGGGACTCAAGCATCTAGTTCCATGAAAGGTGATAATGTCCCATTATAGAGGGATGTCGCACATGGATCACATCAAGTGTCATTTTGTGCATGGATGTTGGTAGAGGATTGCATGAGAGGGAGATGGAGGTGGATTATGAAGGGAAGGATAGTGAATTATGATGTGGATGATGGATGGATGGATGAAAGGTTTATGCAAAAGCATGGACCATAGGGATATGATGGGGGAAATATGTGGGATAGTAGATAGAAGATGGGGAGATGTAGGTATGTGGGAATGTTACAGATGGAAAGGAACCAAGACCAACGGTTGCACACACCGAATTAGATTTTGAAGCTTTTAAATGGAAGGAGGAGTTGGGAGTAATGGAGATGTTTTCTTAGGGGATGGTCGATTTAGTAATTTTGGGATCCAAATGGATTTAGGATTTTTATGATTTTGTGACGGGGAGTGAGATTTTTGGGATTGTTGGACTGTGGATGCTTCATTTGGATTAAGTACTTTTTGCTTGGGGACCACACCATTTTTGTTTTTGCTTTTGTTTTTTGAGGTGTGAGATTTCACTTGGATGTTAGAGATTGGTGCCTTGTGACATGATCATTCTTAGGCTTTAATGGAGTTTTTGCTCTATATGAGGAGGCATCCAAATTTCTATTTTTGAATCCCATGGGGTTGTGATAGCTTCATGTTTGGTTGATGTGTGCATTCATTGATCATGATTAGGAATTTTAGGGGATTTAAGGGAACAAGATGTGTGGATGGAGGGATTAGTGGACTTTTGGATAAAGGGATGAGGGGATTTAAGGATGCGGATATTAGGGGTTGGAAGGAGTGGAGGAAGAGTGGATGGAGGAAAGTGTATGCTCACATGCTTTTGGGATTTGTGTGACGATGGAGGAGGGATAGCGACATACATTTTGGAGGTGTAATGGGATACTTGGGGTTTGGGATGGAAAGAAGTGGATTTGGAAGGCATGGAGGTGGTACCGACATGTTGGGATTGCTTTCCTTGGGGTATATAGCCAAGGCCATGTGATTATGGAGGAACTTTGACATGGATGGGCTCCAAAATACCTTGTTCATGAAGGCCTACAACTTTTCCATGATAATTCATGTTTTGGAGCATGCGATGTTGGTGTAGTCACAGTTAGGAGGGTCGATAAAGTAAACTATCCAGGCCGTGCAGCTAGAGTAAACACAATGGAAAGAACTCAAAGATCTAAAGTAAATGCAAATTTAGTCATTCAGTATATCATAGAATTCAAATACAAATTGTCTGGCAACATGCAGGTTTACAATTAGGGCTCACAGGCTTGATTTCACAGTTATCGAATATGTACAAGATTTAGCTTTGAAGCTCCTTTGCAAAGAATACAAACTATTAAACTTGGAAATTATGCTAACTGATTTCCTAGACATCTATTACATTAATTTATATCATCTCTAGAACATAAGATTCCTCCACGTTAGCCAAGGAAGATCACAAACTCCAATGAAGAGTTGTAACATGTGTACACAGATAGGTTAGACCTAATCGAATAGAACTCCTCTGCAAATGAATGGAATGGTGTGCGGATCTTAGGGAAGGTTGACCATGAACTAAACAACATTGAATGATGTGTCATTTAGCTTTGCAAGTTATGAAATGCTCTACAAGTCTTCTCCTTTAGTTGATTGTCTGAGACTATTAGAATGCTCTGTTCTGAGAAAATAGTTATTCTTCTAATAGCGATATCTTACCGGTACCTGATCCAATTGCTCTAAGATTTGGATATGATGTGCATGAATGTGCCAAGATGCTAAGTCCAGCTTTGCAAGGTCTAAAATACAACTGCGGTAGAATGCGAACCAAAATATAGAAATTGCTATTGACTGAACTAAACTGGAAAATGAAAAGAAACATACTGAAATGCAAATGTTTTTGGTTGATGCAAGATTGCTCTTGAACTAGGGATGCTCTTGCATCAGACATCCGGGGTTATTTAAAAAGGGAGTCCCTCACTTTGCTGGGGCTAGAGGAAAACCAAGATGGTTCACCTTAGTCTAAGAAATCCAAGATGAGTCTTCTTCCAGTCCGCCTTTCCACTTCACAAGATATTCTTTGTATTGCCCACCTCTGGTGCTGCGTCTAACTCTGCTATCCAAAATGTCCTCAATTTGTTCTGGTGCTTGTTGTGGTAGCTGCTTCTTCAAGTCTTATTCAATGTTGTCACTAAACTCTGCTTCATGATACAGATATAGGTATGTAATGTTGAAAATAGGTGATATACCCAGTGTCTCTGATAACTCTACTTCATATGCATTTCCTAAATCAAACTTTATGAGTATCCTACATGGTCCAAACTTCTTCATCTTCAACTTTTATATGTCCCAACTAGAAATGTCTCTTTTGTCAAGTACACCATCACTTCATCTCCAACTACGAATTCCTTGTATCTTCTCTTCTCATATGCTTTCTCCTTATACTTACTGTTCATCTCCTACAAATGTTTCTTAACCTGATTATGCATTGTCTCCACATGTGTCCTACAAATTCTTCTGCTTCCACACTCCTCTTTTCTTCCAAACCAATGTCTCTCAACTCTACAACTCCTCTAGGGTTAGTTCTTGTCACAATCTCAAATGGTGTTCTTCCGATACTCCTATTCACTGGATTATTATATGTGAACTCTGCTTGTGAAAGAATCAAATCTTAATTTTCTTCCTTCTCTCCAATCAAACATCTCAACAAGTTTCCCAAACTCCTATTCACTACCTCTGTTTGTCCATCAGTCTGTGGATGAAATGCTGGACTGAACTTTAGATCTGTCTTCATCTTCTTCCAAAGTGTCTTCCAAAAGTATCCAAGAAATCTTGTTTCTCTATCTAAAATTATGCTCTTAGGTAATCCATGCAATCTCACAATCTCCTTGAAAAATAGGTCAGCTACATGCACTACATTAGTTGTCTTCTTACAAGGTATGAAATGTGCCATCTTTGAAAATATGTCTACCACTATAAATATAGAATCATGTCCTCTCTGTGTCTTCAGTAATCCCATTATGAAATCCATGCTTATGTATTCCCAAGGTCTCTTCGGTACTGTCAAAGGTTTATACAATCTAGTATTCTGACTACTTCCTTTTGCAACTTGACAAACTCTACAACTCTGCACAAATTTCCTAACATCCTTATGTATTTGAGGCCAAAAGTAATTTTCACTTACCAAAGCCAGTCTTATAAATGCCAAAATGTCCTGCCAATCCACCGTTGTGTTTCTCTTTGATCAAATTGTCTCTCATTGAACTCCTAGGTATGCATAATTGATTTCCTCTGAACATCATATCTTCTTGAATGAAATAGTCCAACCACTTAATCCTATATGTCACAACAGGTTCCTTACATGCTTTCCAAGGTTTTGCAAAATCAAGATCTTCTTCATACATGTTCTTCAATTCTTCAAATCCCAACACTTCAACTCTCATCTCTATCAACAAGTTCCTTCTCCTACTCAGTGCATTTGCAACTTTGTTTGATTTTCCACTCCTATGCTTCAACACAAAAGTATAACTCTGCATGAACTCTACCTAAAGATAGGGAAAAAGCTAGCTAACATTGCAGAAAACAAATAACAGCTAACCCTAGCTCCGAATGGAGTGCATTCTAAGCTACGAATCAATAAAACAAAATATGAAACAAGCTAACTAATGACTTCTCTCCATTGTCCTCCTCCATCTTGCACTATTGTTCTCAGACTTACAGATTCATGCAACCATCTTGAGAAGCTCTTGTGTATGATTAGCAAGATTTTGGAGATTTACAGCAAAATAGGGAGATTCCAGAACTAAGAAGATGACAAAATGAACTAAGAGAGCCCAAAATGAGCTAGAAAAAGTGATTTTATAGAAGAGCTGATTTGAATGAATGGCCAAGATTCATTGTTGACTTTGGAGGCGAATGGAGGGTTGAGATTAGTTAGGGTTTCTAGCCACTAGAGGACAAAAATAAATTTTAAATTGGGAGAAATTGTCAGGTGGAGAATGATTTTTAAATTAAATAAATTAGATTCATTTATTTAATTTATTTGAGAAGGGGAATAATGTGAGATGATTAAATTAAATAGGTGGAACCTATTCAATTATGATAAGGCCTTTTAATTTAAATAAATGTTTATTTATTTAAATTAAAGGGGGAAAGGGGTAATGAATAATTAAATAATTAATCAATTAAAATTAATTATTTAACCATAGAGGAAAATTACAGAAAAATGGTAGAATATGTACGTGATTAGGGTTTCACAATCCGAGGACACTTTTAGGTGTCTACATTTTGCCCCTCTTTGAGATGATGTTCGAGATGATGAGATTTATGTCAAGTAACATCATTTCAAAGAAGCTAAGGAAATGGATAGAGGAAAAGGATGATGATGGGAAGATAGGATGATGATGCCCCCTCGAGAGGATAGGCAGGTTGGATAAACATAGGTAGACTCTCGAAATGAAAGGGATTGGTCAAGGAAGAAAGATCGGGGAATGGATAGAAGAAATGAATGATATGTTAAGCTGCAATGAAGGTGGAGGAATGAAGATGTGAGAGAGAGATGGTGGAGGAATGAAAGATTGGCTAGAAGAATGGAAATGAGATCTTGCTTTGATAGATTTTTGAGCTTCTCACTTGCAATTTTTTCCTTATCATCATAGAACTTATTATGTCAAGGGACAACAATCACAATGGAATGATAGAGGCCAAATTATGAAAAATGTGATCCCTTGTGAAATAGGCACATGACAGACAAGGAATGCCTAACTCAGACTAGTAACTGTGGTACCTTGTCAGAACATGCGATGAGATAACTGTGAGGTGTGCAAGTCCTTGTGTAAAGAAGCAGTTATTCTTTCCAATGCATAAGATGTCTTTGATTCACATCCAATAGAATCCTGATCACATGCAAGGCACCAAGTTGCCCTAGTCATTTTGCCAAGACAAACTGCAAACAAAAATCAAAGAAAAGGGTTCCGTTCTATCCTCGCTTCTCTTCATCATTTAGGGACTACCTTGAGAAGCATAAGAACGAGATTGCAAAACAATCTAATAAAAGATAAGACAGACTAGACCAACAAAGTCAACAACCATTTAGATCTTTTGCTAAGTGATATGTGTGTTATTTCTAATTATGATTAGATGGAGAAGGCCTAGTTTTAGGATAGAAATGTGTTGTATAAAATCCCTGGTCTGGTTTCGACAATGCCCCTACCTGTTTAAGGAAAGTGATTGATTGATTGACACTAGTGTTGTTGGCCATGCGAGCAACACTAGGGTTTGATTGATGATTGATTTTAGAAATGACGCATGTTGTATAAGGTATAGAGTCCTAGTTTTGATGATGCCCCATTCCCTGTAGGATATGTGATGATTGATGAGGATGGTTGACATATGATCATCACAAGGTGATTGATTGATTTGTTTGATTGGATAGCTTGTCTGGTTTGATGTTTGGGATTATTTTTTGTGTGAAAGATTGATTTCTTTGTCTGATTGAAGTGTCTGTTTCACAAAAGGATGACTTATTATGATGGTTGACTCAACAGCCCCTAAGGGACTAACCTAATGCCTTGGGGGGCTCATCAAAGATGGCTTTGCCTACATGAAATCTCAGAGGTGACGTAGTTTGACCAAGTGGACTATGGATGATTTGAAGAACTAATTTGAATGATATAATAATACGACTGATTAGGATGTTTGAATGGATCAATCGAGAGATTTGAGTGAGTGATTTAGTTGAGGAATTGAATGATTTGAAGAATTGATTTGGTTGGAATGATGTGATGAATTGAAATGGATTGAATGATGTGGTGGATTGATATGATGAGTTGATTGATTTTATTGCTTAGATTTTTGTAGGATATTTGTTTTTTTGTGTTTTTTGGAATATATATATTTTTTTGTATTTTGATATGTTTCTATTTTTTTAGGATTTTTGACATGTTTTGATTTTTTGGGGTTTTTGATATATTTCAATTTTTTTGGATTTTTGAATGTTGTGATTTTTTTGTGTTTTTTGAAATGTTGCGATTTTTTTTGGATTTTTGGTATGTTTTGATTTTTTTGGATTTTTAAAAATATTTCTATTTTTTTGTGTTTTTGAAAATATTGTGATTTTTGACATGTTTTGATTTTTTTGGATTTTTGAATGTTGTGATTTTTTTTAGTTTTTGAAAAGTTTTGGAATGTCAATGGATGACAATTTAGATAGCCTTTGTGCTAGATACCAATGACAAGGGAGGACCAAGTCTAGGTGGGAAGGGATGAATGGAAGAAAGGGTGGGTGATAGTGGATGGAAGGAATGCATGCGTAAGAGGGCAAGGATGTGATCTCCAAGGATTATGTCACATAGGAATAACATGCCCCATTGTAGGTGTAATACTTAGGATTTTTCATGACAAAGGTTATGAAAAAAGGGATAACGATAGGAGGGATTGGTTGGATAGGGTGGGGTATATAGAGGGATATCCACGACATGTGTCAACATTTTGCCCCCAATTGTTATCATGATCAAAAGAGGAAGGGAAGATGGATGGATTAGATAGGATAGGTGTATGCATGTAATGGATAGGATGATATGGAAAGGGTATGGAAAATGATATGATAGGATAGAAATGATAGGTTGGATGAGACATCTTGCCCCCAAGTGTAAGTTGCATAGAAGATCAATTTACACATGACACCTATTTGCCAGGTTTTCATCATGGTACTTATCCAAGGCGCCACCAAGGGTGGTTTTCACCATTGGAAGAAGGGATTTCTCTTTACTATTTTGATGATTTTTTTTGATTTTTTTGATATTTTGACTTTTTTGCTTTTTTGACTTTTTGAATGGGAGAAGGGGAATATGGATGGGAGGGACTCAAATGTCTAGTGCCATGAAGGGTGATAGTTCCACTAGAGATGGATGTCATCGCATGGACCATGTCAAGTCAATATGCTCATTGATGTTGGTAAGGAGATTGCATGAGAGTGAAATGGATTAGGTAGATAGTGAATTATGGAGGGAACGATAGTGGATTATGATGTGAATTATGTAGGGAATATAGTGGATTATGATGTGGATTATGTAGGACAAATGCAAGGATGGATGGAAGGCTTACGCAAAAGCATGGACCATAGGAAAGTGATGGGTGAAATATGTAGGATAATGGTTGAATGGTGGGGTGATGTGTTGATGAGTGTTTTAGCACACAACAACGCAGATGTGATTGTTGGTATCACACCTCTCTTGAAAAGTATCCTACCCTAGGTAAGACTACTCCAAGGTTTCTACAACTAGGTCTTAGCTTGCTTAGAACCTCTCAGTTGGAATGTACTAGCTGTGACAATAGGGGGTCTTACATGCAGTTGATAGATTTAGACAATTTGAACAACAATTCATGCAAACCCTTTATAACTTTAGCTGATAAGACAATGTAAAATGCTACTAAAATACCTAAACTAACAATCATTTTCAAAGAAAATGCAAAAGGAGATAGGGTTTTAGAGAAATCCTAAGTGACCTTCACAATATACAGACTGCTGTAGGTAGACAAATGTTCTAAATTTTTTAACTAGTTTTTTGAGTTACCAAACTAAACAGATGTTACAGCACTGCAGAAAATGATGCTATCTTCAATGGAGATCTAGAGATTTTCATATTACATTCATTCATTAAATACCCAACGATGGTGAAATTTAATTTATGAAATGCAATTGAACTAAGCACAAAATCATCAGCCTAGGCTAACTTTGCACAGTCACTTACCATCAGCAAGTAACTAAAAGTATGGACTAAGAACATTCATCAGATACCTTCAACAAACCATAAACATTGCAAATACACAATTAACTAACTATTGGAGATCAAGAAGTGAACCATGAAAACCAGATAAGCAAATACAATACACAAATTCTCAGGGAAACTGTAGAAACTTGCTTTGTATTAACTTCAAATGGTAGAGCATCAATAATTTGGCATTAAGAGTCTTACAAATAAGAGAGAGGGTAGCCCTTTATATAGGAAAGGCACCATACTGAGTTTTTGAATGAACGGTGGAGATTAACTCGACACCGATGGTCCAGATTTAACACCATTTAATGCAATTACAACAGCTCATTGCAATCCCAGATTACATTTTGTCTCTTATGAAAAAGACAAAAAATGATCCCCAAATACATTGAACTTGGACAATTTGACTACCCATTTGGATGTATATATAGAAAAGATCATTTACAAGGCATAATAAGGACAAAATAGCATCACATGACCTTCCAAATATAGCAAATTACATTAGTGACGGGATTACATTTCAAAATATTCAAAAACATATACTAAGGCTCATCATCCAAATCTACTTTGTCTTCTTCTACCATTTTTTTGCGGTAGCTAACCCAAGTTGACAATGCTGGATTGATATCTACGGGGTTCGGGTTCTTGAGGTGGTTGACTCGATATCTGAACATCTCTAGCTCTTGACTATACCGATTATACATTTTTTCCACATCTTTCTTTCCTTTATGAAATGCATTTAAGTTAGTTTGGAGGTCATTGACTCTGTCCAATCTGGCTTCCACATCCAATTCAATATCTTCAAAAACTATCTTATGCAGCTTGTCTTTGCATCCCTTAATGTCGTATGGCGCCAGATCATCACAATCCATCATAAGGAAATCCTTCAAGGTGTCATTTATTTCATAAATAAGAGTTAATATATTTTCTTCTGCCACTTTGTAGGCTTCCTTGATGCTGTCAAAAACTTCCTTTCTCAATTTTATTTGTTGATACCAGGTTATGGCTTTATGCAGCCTATCTCCTGTCAAAATATTTTCAGAGAGCAGTGTCTAAACAAGTAGATCTTTGATTTCTTGTACTCAAGGGAATACTTGAGAATAGTATTCATCAAAAGAATCACATTCCTTGTACAAGTTTTTCCAATGTTCCCAAAGTTGAACAAAATTCTTATGAAACTCAGTTGCGACATCAATTGCTTCACATCGCTTTTTGCACACTCTGATCATCAATTTCTAAGTTCCTGTGGATAGAGTCTAGACTTCATCAAGTTTGGACACTTCATCTTTTGAAAACAAAGTGAGCACTATCCTTAACTCACCCTTAGAGTCTATTGGTTTTACCAAAAACTGCAAACAGGCTCTCAATTCCTCATTTTGCTGTTTCAACTCCTTCTTCATGAGTTCATCTTTGTCTAATTGTTCTAGGATTGAAGTAACAGAGCCTCTAATCTCATCATTTTTTTGAGCCCTTGTAGCTGGTTCCAAGTTCACCGTGGTTATAGTATAATCTTCAGCTTTAACTTGTTCTCTATTTGCATCAGCTGGTGGGACAACTACTTCTACTATCCTGGGTCTTGTTGCATCCTTATAAATTATGGACTGCACTTTTGCTTTCTTCTGTTTCTTTAGTTTTTGTGCCTATGATATAATAACACTTAGATCTAATTTCATGATTTCCACCTGAGGCTTTGGATATGCCATTCTGCTCTATAGCCAATCAGGTGATGAGGAGGAAGGCTCTTTAGAAACACTGGGATTCTCATTGTCTATACTAGGTGGACCTTCAAGTAACCTTTGCTCTTGTTATGATTCTTTATCCATGTCCTCTTCCTCATTTGCAAGGTTCCTCCAGTTTACCAATACATTTTTCTGAGCTACTCCCAGGATCGCTTCTGTTGAGTTCTTCTCTGGAGGACTATCAGATGTTTCAATTATTTTAGGGTTTGTTGTTTCAGCCAAAGGCTCATTTGGTATCTCTTTCTCTGTCTCTTCAAACACATCCCTATCTGGCTCTTGTTCTTGAAAGCCCATTTCAGCACATACTTTCTCTATGCCTGGCAATAGTGGCACAACCAAGGGAGTTGAATCTCGGTTCATGGCAACTTGAGAGATAGGGGCAACATATGATAGAGGAATTGCAATTGAAGGCAAGCTGATTTGGGTTAAATTGGCAAAGGTGGTAGACCCCAAAGCTGGTGGGATGGAAGAAGTTGACAAGAAAGAAGAAATGATAATGGATGAAGTGATCGACAGGGTAGGCAAAGGGAGAGAAGGTGAAAGAATGGTAGAAATAGGGGGCAATGCAAGGGAAGTGGAGAGTGAAATAGAAGATATGGAAGGCAAGGATGTGGTGGTGATGGAAGAACATGAGGAGGAAACAATGGAGGAAATGGGGCTACTATGAGTGCTTGAGTTTACTGCCAATGGATAGGAGGTAGCTGAAATGGCAATTGCAGGTGAGGAAGCAACAAAGGTATCTTCCTGAATGATAGTTACAGGAGAAGTAGGAACAACAGTGGAAACATCAGGGGAAGATGCAATAGTGGAAGTAATTGGGGAAAGAACAGTAGCACTTACACTTTGGGCAGCAGGAGGTGGAGAAGCTGGCAGGCTGATGTAATCAGGAATTGTAGCAGTAGCAGTCTCCATGGTCAGACCCTTCTCCTGGCCCACTAGGCATATCTCTCTTCTTTGATGCTCTTGTCCTGGTAGTAGGTGGCATGTCCTTCTGTACCTTAGGAACAACCTTTTTCACTTTCTTAGCCTTTTTTGCCAAGGGCACATGTTCCTCACTGTCTGATACCTTGGCAGGCCCTTGAGCTGACTCTGCTTCATCTGTTATCTCTATGGGTTCATCCTCTTCTCTTCCAGATTCTTTCTCAGACTCTATCTTAGTGTATGTAAGCTATATTCCTTGTCTTTCCAAAGCAGTAATCTAACCTCTTACCCAAGTTTTACTTAGTCTAATCGGTTCCTTCATCACAACATCCAGGGAACTTTCTTTAGCATTAGCCCAATTGGGCAAGGGAATAGGCTGGTGATATTGGACTTCCCAAGCTCCTCTATGCATCACATTTTCATCATCTTCCAGTTGGTCTGGGACTGCTATAATGTGGAACTTTCTTATGAAAGCCAAGGATAATCTGGAGTGGGCTCTTTTCATAACTTCATAGTCATCCAAGCAATTAGCCCAAAAATCTTCTATATGCATTCTATGAAACAATTTCTTGCCTACAAACCTCTCCATCACCCTATTCGGATCAAAATGATTTCTTTTGGTGTAGTAATGGAGGTTGAGTAGTTAGAACTCTATGTCTGAGTGCTTAGTTGCTCCCAATGAAGCACATGCATAGTTTCCTCTGCCTAGTAGAATAGGGAATTGAACATTTGTTCTATGCAGATGTTTGAGCTTTTCAACACAAGTTATCAACTATCTAGACAATTCTAAAAGAACTGCCTTATCTGTGGGGTATCTAGGTAGTCTATAGGCTGCTCCAGTGAAATGTTGGACTCTTAAATATGTGAACTTCTCAAACTATATATACCATCTTCCATACTTTGTGACCTCATTCATGGTTTCAGTGGATATCCTAAGAGTTGTGTTTCCTTGTAGTAATCTGGTTATATACATAGTAAAGGCATCATTTACTCTCTTAAAATGTATAAGAGATTGTGATAATGTCAGCTGTGTGTAGCACTCATAGACCTTAATCTGATGTTGCTCATCATTTCCCACTTCTCCCACCTTGGATAGTCTAGCATATTGATTCTTCCTTGCCAATGCATATACTACATAGGATGTCCACTTGAAGAACCATTTTTCTTTGAAGTTACTAAATGCTTCATGGATGTTATCACTCAGTATTTGTACCTAGTGGAACTTGGTATCTTTTAAAATCTCCTCAATTATAAAGAACATCCACCCTTCAAAGGTTGATGCCGTAGGCAATCCATATATTCTGCTCAACAAAGTTACTAGATCTCCTATCTCCTCATGAATGTCACTCCTATACAAAACCTGGGGAAATTTGACAAGGGCATACCTCTTACTCTTTGCCCACTATTCATTTATGTGTTTCCTGCACCCATCTATATCTTTCTTGTATGTGGCCTCTAAATTTACCTTGTCTGGCATGGTCATCACTGGATGCCATGGGATCCCAAAGATTTTAGCCAGGGATGGTGGGCTTAGACCAGCTAGCACATCTCCACTGGCATTTTGTATTGTTCTAGTCATGATGCCATACCTATCTGCACAAGCAACTATCAACTCTGCACATTGAGCTGATGTAGGGAAGGCAACAACTTCTACAATCTGGGTGTTGCCACAATAATGGGTTACACTTTCTGGGACATCCTAATTTTTGCTGAAATCACATATTTTTTTAAAATATAATGATTTAAGCCTTGAAAGGTTCCATTTAAATGATTTTAATTGAAGAGGGTTTGATCAAACCCCCTTAGATTCAAACCCCTTTGGATAGAACCCCACTAGTTTTAAACCATACTTATAATGGAGTCTCCTCTACACCTATCAACATATTGATAAAAAACTAATTTTGATTTATCTTTTGAGGGATCAAATGAATTCATTTAAAGTTTATGCTTTGTAAGTATGTATTCGTTATTATAAGCTTCCCCAAAAATATAATTTTAAATATATTTAATTTGATTATTATATTTATTTTTTATTTCTTGTGAATGTATGTTTTTCACCGAACATCAAGTTCTCTATTCTACACACATGGAAAATTAGTAAATTACTGAAAAAAAATTCTAAAAAATATCTATGCACTAGGTATTGATGTCCTTATTTCAACAAAAGAAAAAAAAATTGAATTTCGATACATACAGAAAAAGTTATGTTTTACAGAATACTCCTATGTCTAAATTATAATTTGTTTGACTTCAAAAATTAATTAAAAAATATATATTAGACAAAACATTATGAAACCAAATGCATACACTATATATCGGTGTTACCAATCTAAATTAAAAAGAATCAGAATTTTATCCTTTGTAGAAAAAATGTTATGTGCTACTAAGTACACATCACTTTAAAAAAATGTTGTTTTCTATTAAAAACTAGTTATCAAAGGAGATGCAAAACAATTTACAATTTAACTCTAAATTAAAAAAAAAAAAAATTTAGAATCTACAAACAAAATCTCACAAATCACTAGTTTGCATCATCTTCAAATTCCTATTGGTTTAGTGGCTATAGGTGCCAGAACATGAAGATCTAGTTCAAAATATAGATTTCAATGTCAAGTTTGGCCAAAAAGTGTAACCCATTATTCTGGGATGACCCCCCACTATCTTTCACTTTCTTGGCTCTCAGGGTTGGATTTGGTCCAAACACTCTAAGTCTGAAATCATCTAGGTCAATATGACCTAGGTCTATGTCTCCCACATTCTTCCATCCAGTAGAAATCTTCGTTTCCTGAGGGATACCTTTGAACTCGTACCTCATGATTTGAGCTTTTGCAGTCATTTAACCTGCATGACTAGACCCTATAAGTCTTGATGCCTCTGAAATGGTTTTCCTAACTCCTAAGTTTAAAAACCTATGATTATCAAATTAACTACTACATTACTAAGCCATGTTATGCTAAATGAGTCTAATATACATCCACTAAGTTACCATTGCACTTCTATGAAACAAACAAGTTTAAATTTCACCAACCATTACATTTATCACATGATCAAATGATAAAACATTCTTTCCTTCTTACTCTAATACATGTAATAAATGCTTAAAATGCTACAAAATCCTAATTAAAACATGTAAAACATCATGATTTCAGCAATGCAACAATTATTTTATCTTAATAGACCCTTCTCCTTTTGAAATTTCCCTTAGAACAATCATTTTACCCATTTTGCGCTAATTTTGGGGTCAACTGACTTGCAGAAGGTAAAGCGGTGATTTGGAGGTCCATCGATCTGGTGGGGAAATCGGGGTCATCTAACCCATTGATCAATTGGTATTTAGGTCATCGGACCATTGTAGTGTTTGCGGGGTTTCCATGATCAACCGACTTGCAGGGGTTTTGGATGGGACCGACTTGGATTAGTCATTGAGGTCAGTCAGTTAAGTTTCCAGCGCAAGTCGATGTGGATGATCTTCAGCACTAAACAACTTTATTACCTTTGCGTGGGTTTTGATGTCACCTAACTTTGCGGGGATTTAAGAGGTGACCAACCAAGTCGGTGAAGGCACATTCCGTTGCAGGGTCGAGGAGAGTTAATTTTAGCACTCGACTGCTTTGTCTTGTTTTGTAGAAGTTTTTGGTCCTATGGACGTGCGGAGAAATTGGATGTGCTTGACCTAAGTTAGAGAGGACATCATTTAGCACCAATTTGGGATACTTAACTTTAAGTGCAAAGTAGGCTTTGGGATTCTGCAGGACTTTAAGGGTCCTCCGACCAAGTTGGTTGAAGCGATAAGTGGTACAAGGTCAAAAAACAAGGTTTTAAGCGCAAGATGCATTCGGAGTCCTAACAGGGGTTTTCAAGGCTGCCGACTGACTTGAATCGATGCAAAGTTTAGGTCAGTCAGGTAAACTTCAACGCAACTTCAAAAGGTCGATTCTAGACTTAGTGAACTTATTTCAATGGTTTCCTCGTTGGTTCATCAATTTTATGGCTAAGTAAGAGTTTTAGTTTGTAACTTGATGATTTTCATTTAGGGCCTCATATCGGGGTTTTGAAAACATGTTTATCAGTGGTCCTTGCACTTTGTTTTCTCCTAGGGTTTCAAAATAATAATCTAATTCAGGAAAGAAATGCTAATTCCTGCCCTCTCCCATGGAAAAATGTATTCAAAGAAATTGATTTTTGCAGAATTTACATTTAAACAAAACCCTAACTGGCAGAAACAAACCCTAAGCAGATGGAAGTGACTCCTACTTGGTTCGCAGAGATGGAAATTTGATGGGATGATCAGGTAGCAACAATTCGGATTGAAGTTGGTGGTGATTTGTGGCAAGTCAAATTTGAATCTGTCTTCAGAGCTCCTTCAATTGAACAACAAGCTACAAAATGAGCTCCAAAATGAGTCGAGACACCTTTTATTCCCCTTACTGAATGCCATAAATGTAGAGGGTATGAGCTATCAGTCATGATGTTTGGCAGAGAATTTCAGGGTTGGCATGAAATTCATCGACTTGGCGGGGCTTTGGCATGTCACCGACTTGGTTGGTAGTCAAGACTTTTAGCGCAGAGTTAGTGAAAAACATTTTAAGTGCTTTGTGGGGGTTTGGGGATCCTCAGACCTGTGGAGGTTTCACTAGTCTCCAACTTAGTCAGTGGATGAACATTGTAGCGCAAAGTTAGGGATAGTTGGTTTTAGTGCTTGGTTGATGAATGAAGAAAGCAACGCAGAAGTCGAAGGAGGGAAACAACGCTAAGTCAGAGGTAATGAAATTTAGCGCAAAGGTAGGATGAAGGGCCTTTTAGCGCAAAGGTCGAGTGGAAGCATTCTTAGCGCAAAAGACATTTAGACCTAGTTTTACTGAATGCAAACACTTAGACTTAGCAGATTTTGGAATGACCTATTGACATCAATTTTCTAACATGGCAAGAAATGCATTTAAACCATTTTTGACAACTTAGGAGATGAAAACCTAATTGATACCCTAAACCAAAATTTGCAAGAGGGGGTCCCTATTTTGTGAAATGGGGCATGTGTACAAGGTACAACAAATGGCGACTCTATTGGGAAATGCTCCAGAGCATTTCAAAGATAAACTTTCTGTTCAAGCCCAGAATCTCTGTGTTTCCCACACATTAGACAAGAAAACATGATATCCTATCAAAGAATCAACGATCAATTAACCAATGCAAGAATCCATATCCTAGAAACCTAAGTGTGTACAATTACATTCATTCCCATCCCTTAGTGACTAAGCTTATCTTAGATCCTTTGCATTATGCTACGTGATTAATACACACCTTCTGAACTACCTAGACATTGCCCCGCTGCCAGCGAGCGTCTATAGCCCCGACGGGTTTGTCTTAGAATTCCACTCAAGTAGAGCCCCACTGCCAGCGAGCGTCTATAGCCCTAGTAGAGTTTACTTGATTATCCATCTAAGTTATGATATGTGATTATGATTTTCTTTGTATTTCTTTCTTTGATTGATGGATTGATATTTCATTAAGCTTAGATCTACAGAGTACAATGCAATATCACTACCATTAAGATAACTCAGCTGGCTAGGTGTAGACTCTCGATGGCGGAAAAGGTGGACCTTGGATTTTTCACTTAATAAAATATAACTAAGACTCACTTAGCTACTTTAGGATTATTTAAAGTGTGAGAGATATATGGTTAGAAAACATTTTAGGCACATTGAATAACGACTCCTTTCCAATGAACAAACACATACTCCCTGGTATAACAACGGAACCCACAGTAAGACCTAAGCAGAACTTCAGTTTCTCAAAGAAAGATTACAAATTATTTGCCCAACAAAGAAGAACTTGCAGGTCTGCATAACTGCCACCACAATCTAGAAACAAAGACCCCGCACAAAAGCAAGCACAATGAGCAAAAATGAAGCAGGAAAAGACAACTAACTAAGCGAAAAAACACCTAACAAATACAACAAATGAAAGAAGGAAATCAAACTAATCTAACAACAACCTACTCTAACCAAAGTAGACAAGAAACCAGCTATGTATAGTAAGGGGAGGCAAGAGTGCCTCTCAAGCCTGGAAGTAGTGCTTCAGGAATTGTCCATTGATAGGCAATGGAAGCTCCTCACCAGTAAGGCTCTTCAATCAGTATGTGTTATCACCAAGGATCTCATAGATTTGATATGGGTCCAACCGAAGCTTATCAAACTTACCATGCTCACCTTTCTTCTCATGAACTTTATCCCAATACAGAACTAAATTAGAAATGCATAAGGCCTTTACCTTGGCTCTCTTGTCAAACCATCGTTTCACTACACCTTGGTGCTTAGCAAAGTTTTCTATGGCAGTGTCACGTTTCTCTTCAAGGTACAGTAATTGGGCTAATCAGGAGGACAACTGGTCATCAATTTCAAGACAGTCTTGCATGAATTGTAGGACAGGGATCCTCAACTGAATGGGAAAGATTAGCTTGGTTCTATAGAGTAAATGATAGGGTGACATTCCCAATGCGGCCTTGTGCCTAATTCTATCAGCCCATAAAGCAAATCTGAGTTGAGTATGCCAATCCCTAGGGTTTTTGTCTAGTAGTTTCTTAATTACTTTGAGAAAATTTTTGTTTGTGGATTCAACTATCCCATTCCCTTGTGGATAGTAATTAGACGAGAATTTTAGAATGATCCCATAATCAAACGCCCAGTTAGAAAAACACAATGATGAAAAGGCAGGACCATTATCACAAACTAAAGAAAATGGGCAGCCAAAATGGGTAATAATATGCTTTTCAACAAATTCAATGACTACCTCTATGGTGCATTGTTTACAAGATATGGCCTCAGACCATCAAGTGCAATAGTCAGTAATGGTCAGAATATACTCGTGGTCTGCAAAGGAGGCCAGATTGATCATACTGATAAAGTTGAGGCCCCACTGTGCGAATGGTCATACCTCCACAACTGGTTGCAGCTGCATGGCAACATTTCATTCTCTTTTTGCAGTGGTCTGACATATATGGTAGGTTCTTACATGTGAGTAAGCATCTTTGAATAATGTAGGCCAGTAATACCCAGCTTGAAGAATTTTATTAGCCGTTGAATGGGTTAATCCGTGACCTGTCCCGAACTTCTCATGAAAACTGGTCAACACTTGATTTACTTCTATCTTGTCCAAGCATCTCAGATAGATCCCTTCATAATTCTTCTTGTAAAGAACTGACCCCTTTATCATATAGATATTGCTTTTTAGTTTAAGTGCTCTTCTTTGAACCGAATTCAACTGAGGTGGGCAACGTTGATTAAGCAGGTAAAATATGATATCTCCGTACCACTCGTCCTTAGAAATGTCCTCTAACATGTATTGCTGGGAGACTAGGCCTAGTCCCACCTCTACCATCAATTTGGTCAGTGCCTACCCTCTTACCAACTTCATGGACTGTATGTCTATATCAAATTCCTATAGAATGGTAACCCATTTTCCTCTCCTTTCTACAAGTTCACTTTTTATCAGCACTGCTTTAACTACTGCGTCTGGCACTATGGCAATTACCTGACTTCTTAGAATGCAATGACGAAACTTCTTAACTACCTTTACTAGGGCATATGCTTGTTTTTCCACATTCAGATACCTTAACTTTGCATCTTTTAATGGCGTGCTCATGAAAGCAATGGGTCTTTCATCATCAACTGCTCTCTTCTGTGTTAGCATTACTGCACAAGTATGTTCATAAGCGAATGAGTAGATATGAAATGATAATGTATAATTTGGACTTACTAGCATTGGAGAGTTGGCAATTGATTGTTTAATTTCTGTGAATGCAGCCTTGGCTTTTGGGGTCCAATCCATTTTGGCATCTTTCTTCAACATGGCATTGAGAGGCTGAACAATTTCAGCAAAACCTGTGATGAACTTACATATAAAGTTGATCATACCAAAGTATGACTTAAGTTCCCTCTTGCTAGCTGGAGGTGGTATCTTGAGGATTTCCTGCACTCATTTTGGATCAATAGATATGCCCTGCTCAGAGATAACATGTCCTAGCAATTTTCCTTCAGTTACCCCAAAGATGCACTTCTTGGGGTTGAGTGAAATCCCATAGTCTTTGCACCATTGTAATACCCTCCTTAAGTTAACCACATGATCTTCTCGTCTCTTCAAAAATACTATAAGATCATCCATATAGATTATGATGCACTTTCCAACTAATCCCTTAAAAGCTACATCCATGGCTCGTTGGAATGTGGCCCCAGCATTTATCAACCCAAATGGCATTCTGCAGTATGCGTAGATTCCCCATTTACATGTAAAAGATGTTTTCAATCTATCCTCATAGTCAACCATCACTTGGTTGTAACTTGAATATCCATCCAGAAACGACATCATTTGGGATCCATTGACAATTTGCAATACTTCATCTAATGATGGTAGTGGATAGTTATCCTTTTTAGATGCTTGGTTCAAATTTTGAAAGTCGACACAAAGTCTGATCTCCCCATTTTTCTTTCAGACTGGGACTAAGTTTGCTACCCAAGCTGAATGTTTCACATGAAATATTATTCTTGCAGATAGTAATTTTTGGATTTCTGTAAAAGAAAGGGGTTCCAACAGAGTGTTCATCAGCCGCTGTCTCTGTCTGAATGGATTCACACCTAGTTTGAGTGGTATGTGTGAGTAATGATTGAGGTGTCATATGTTTTGAGGTCCTCATAACTCCACGCTATAAATTCATGATAATCTCTTAATGCATGAATAATGCCTGCCTTTTCTTCTTTGGTACTAGCCTTTCCAATAAACACATTCTTAATCTCTTCATCTATCCCCAGATTGAACGGATCACACTATCCACCAGGGGATTCTCCTTCCTCTGGGTTCCCAACTTATCCGAATCGAACAACCGTTCCAACTCTACAATTCCTCATGGAATCATGTTTCTCTTTAGATTGAGAACTCCCTCAAAGTCCATTTCAGCTAGTTCCATTTCGTCTTCATCTATTATTTGAGCAGTAAAAACATCCGAAGAAGTGAGGAAATCAATTATGTGATTGTCATCTTTAAAGACCTAGAAATTTGTGACATTATCTGGCACCGATGGGGTGGTGACAAATTCAACAGTGAACTTCTTTAAACCTGCCATGGATGTTGGTTCCAATGTGCTTGCAGTCTGTGCCAAAGCATCTGCAACATGATTTTGTCTTCGAGGAATCAACTGGATATTGAATCCGTCAAAACATTCAATCAAATCCCACACTCGGTTTTTATACTTGTTCAACCTCTTATCGTTACATGAGTATTGCTTCCTTACTTGTTTTACAACTAGTTCTGAATCTCCAAACACATGAATAAATCTAACTTTCTTTTGAAGAGCCATAGGAATCCTTGTGCTAAAGCTTCATATTCTGTCACATTATTTGTGCAAGGAAATTGTAGTTTGTGTGATGCTAAATATGAACTTCCAGTGGGACTGATCAATTCAAAACCTACCCCAACACCTTGTCTGCATCTTGATCCATCAAACCTTAAAGTCCAGAGGCGGAAATCTTTATTGCTATCATCTTGTTTTGTTGATCTTTTCCCATTTTTTTGAGGTTCTGGCTCCACATTCTTTGTGATATTTCGATCTTCCTTTGGAGCTATGGGAATTTTCAAGTGTCTCTACACTTGCTTCACTACTTCTTGACAAAGCAAACATGTAAACTCAGAGTGAGAAGCATCATGTATATGGCACCAGTTTGGCAGCAGCAGTTCTTCCATCTGAATCTGCTTCCCTACAACTACTTGATCACTTATAAATTTAGCCACAAAGTCATGGAATCCTTCGAATATCCCTGGCTCTTCATCTTCTTAGGAGTTCCCTACGTCTGATTGTACATATGCTTCTATACTTTCTAGCTTTTCTACAAGTGGAGGATCAAGAAATTTGTTGTAGCTTAGCATAAGAATCTCATCTACTTGATCAACATGAGGAAGGTAGACTCCCAAATCAACTTTGGAAAACAAGATTTTATTTGTCTGATTATACTCCATAATCATGTGTTTCATTTTTGGCTCCCTTTCAATGCGAATATGGTTTTCCAGTCCCTTCCATGGTAGCCACATATGGGAAAAGTCAGTTGCCATGTAACCATTCAAAGTCCTGGACCAATCCCGACTTAAGAGCATAACATATTGATCTAGAATATCTACTACTTGAATATCTATGTACTGCTGCACCCTAGGATCAGAAGCCAACTGCATATGTATCCTATTCAATTCACCCATCACATTCACTTCAGTCTTATCCAACTGTGTGACTTTCCTAGAAGATTTGGCTGGAGTGAGACCCAGTGCCTTGCAGACTGACAAAGGCATCACGTTGGTGGAAGCACCGGAATCTACTAAGTAGTTGTGAAGATTTTTCCCAAATATTCTAAGTGTTAAGAGAAAAGGAGGGCTCTCTCTCTTATCTTTATACAATGTCACCTTTTGTTCAGCATCGGTCACATGAACCTGTTGGCAAGAGACACTATATGGATTCATGGTTGTTGTCATTGATGGCAACAAAGGTCATCCCACATATCCGCAAGTCATGATATGTCTCTACCGGAAGTCAGATTGAAGATTGTGGTGGTCCGGTGAACAAGAACAGAGCATGTGGCAAGGTCCGACAGATTGGTCCGGATCTCTCAGAGGAAGTGTCTTGGTGCAGTGCGGATCTGGGGAAGTCAAGAGGACTATCTTGAGTAGTATATTCCAAGGATTTAGCCTCCGGAGATGGACAAGGAAAAAGATATGAATAGTTGAGTACCGGATTCCTGAGAGACAGTGAAAATAGAGGAAGAACTGACTGACTGAGTATCAAACTACTTTCCGGATGTGTTACAGATGATGATAAAGGTTGCGGAGGCATGAATCATGTTTGGCCGACATAATTGATGATATCTACAAGTATATGCTTGATCCGCATTGCTTGGTGAGCAAGGATTCAGCCGACAGAACTAAGTTTGTAAGAAACTAGACTGTTCCGGATGCCGACTAGAAAGATGATGAAATTACTTGTGCGGATATATATAGAGGATGGATTTAGTTGTAAAGGGTGTGTAGTGTGTGTGAGGATATGCGAACAAGTCCAGAATAGAGCAGAAGAAACAAGAAAGATCCGGTATGTGAAAGGACAGCAGACTAAAGAACAGAGGAAAGATGAAGTGCAGCAGATCAGTATACTGAACCTAACCGGAACTGAACTCCAGCATATGCAGATGCTTCCAATCAGTTCAAGACTGTGATTCTTATCACTTTGTAAGACAGTGTGTCTTCTTGTAGGCAGTGAGCCTCTTGTGAGCAGTGTGCTCGGGCAGTGAGCCCTAATTGGCAAGTGCCATTTTTGTAATTTCCTATTCTTCTAACAGAGAATAATTCTTGGGTTAATCACCCCGTGGTTTTCTCCCTTAACAGGGTTTCCACGTCAAAAATACTGTGTCATGTGTTTCTTACTTCATGGTTAATGTTTTGTGTTTGATTTTATGCTGCTTCATTTAAAAGGAAAGTTTAATAAGGGAAATAATTAGGATAACTGATTCACCCCCCCCTCTCAGTTATCAACAATTGGTATCAGAGCTAAGTTCCTCCTAATAGAGCCTAACAGCTTGAGGAAGATCTGGGATTTCAAATGGATGCATATGGTTTAAGGGAGCAACTCAAGACTGCCCTTGAGGATCTTGAACAGTCAAATTCTGAAGTCAGTGAATTAAAGGAAAGACTCAAACAGGCTGATGAATTCATGAGAGAATTAAAAGACAAATTAAGTCTCTCTATGAAAAAGAGAAAGGAGCTGCTTCAACAGTTGGCAAGACAAAGTGAAGAAAGCAATACAAGTGAGGAATTGACTGAGCAAACCAAGTTATGTGAAAAGTTATCAAAAGAAGTCATTATGTTAAGACATGAAATGGAATCAGGAACTATAAAGTTTACTCAAGAGATTGAAGAAAAAAGAAAGGCTGAAGACAATCTAAGACAATCTCTTAAAGAAAAATCAGAAGAATGCCACCAGATGGACAGGATTATCAGACACCTTGAATCTGATCTCGAAGATTCCAAAGATAATGAAGGAAAACTTGAGGATCAAATTGCCTCTCTCAAAAGAGACCTTCAAACAGCAAATGAATATAAAGAGAAATTCAAGATAAGTTCTGCTCAACTTGAAATTCTTCTTGGAAGTCAAAAGAGGACAGATGACAAGTATGGCTTGGGATATGAGAAAGGAGAAAGCTCCGGATCCGGTCAGAGGAATCTTGGATCAGAAAATCCAAGGAGCAGGCCTAGAAGACCTCCGGTAAGACAGCCAAATGCTCAAAAATATCCATCCTTCAATGGATACTGCCACAGCTGCAACCATTTTGGTCACAAAGCTAATCAGTGCAGAATGAGAATGAATCAGATTAATTCATCCTTCTCCGGACAGTGCTTCAACTGCAAAAGGTATGGACACAAATCCCATGAATGCAGAATTATGCAAGTAAACAAATCATTCAAAGGTAGATGCTTTACATGCAATAGAGTAGGTCATATGGCTAATCAATGCAGATCAAGGGGATATCAGTTAAATATGCAAAGAAATGTTATTTGCCAAATCTGCAATAGGTCCGGTCATAATGCTAAAGTCTGCAGAAACAAGAATCAGGACAAAAGAGGTCCGGTGTATAATCAGAATCAAGACAAGGGTAAACAAAAGATGAATGCGGATGAAGTTAGGAATCAGATGAGCAAGATTTGGGTGAAGAAAAGCTCAGAGAATGTAGAGGTTGGATCCGCACCAGATTCTGGTGCTGATATTTCTTCCGGAAATTAAAAAGTGAGCTCAGGCTCAGGGGGAGACTCAAAGAAGATTCTGTTCCCCCAGCCAAACAAGTTGTGCCGGATGTGGCACAAGATGCGGATTAAAGGGTTTGTAGATATAAGTCCTGAGATGCTTCATTCAAGTTTTCAGAGATCCGCATGGAGTTATGAAGAAGCTGTGTTCGATTAAGTTAGACCTGTTCAGGGAGGTGCTCCGGTATGATAAAGGATTACAAAAAGGTCCGGAGAGATCCGGAAGTGCACGATCTTGTCTTGCGGATTGGACAGAGTGTTTGGGATGTTCTTGTAATATGTTACCTAGATTTATTCATGATTTAAAGATTCGGATGATATTCAGTGATCAGGACTAATCCGGGATACTCCAAGCTGTCCAGACATGGTAAACCGGAATAATGCAGGTGAAGCATTTATTGCAGACAGATATTAGGGTTTGCGGAGCAATATAAGGGATTTCTCAAAAGTTATCTGCTCATTCTACACTTGAGAAGAAGCGAATAGTGGAGCTCTGCAACAAGGTTCATCAAGCACACCAAGGATCTCCTGCCGAAGCTATTGCATAAAGAAATCAATCCAACCACTCCGTGCAAACCGAAGGCGCATAAGGTATTCTTCGTTTTTCATTGCCTCACTGCAAATCTTTGAAGAATGGCTACTCCAAACATAGTTAAGATCTCTGATAGACCTCGCCCCTCATTCAAGAAACATCCCTACAAATCGTTGGAGGTAGATCCACTAGGAGCCTTCTCTAGTGTTCCCCACGGAGTCTTACATACTGAAGATATTAGGGTTTACATACACGCAAACATTGAGGAATTTGGGGAATTCAAATTAAGAGACCTCTATCACAAACAACTGATAGACAATGCTTTTGAGCTCAAACCAGAGTATAAGGGTATCCAGAAGAAACAATTTGAGCAATTCATTCATTTCCCTAGCTTTGAAGAAGATGAGTGGGTCCGGTATGTACTGAGCAGGATGCATGACAACTTCCTTTGGCTAGATAGACCCTGTAAGATCACAAAAGAAGCAATTAGAGCAGTAACTGGTCTATACTCTTATCTTTATACAATGTCACCTTTTGTTCAGCATCGGTCACATGAACCTGTTGGCAAGAGACACTATATGGATTCATGGTTGTTGTCATTGATGGCAACAAAGGTCATCCCACATATCCGCAAGTCATGATATGTCTCTACCGGAAGTCAGATTGAAGATTGTGGTGGTCCGGTGAACAAGAACAGAGCATGTGGCAAGGTCCGACAGATTGGTCCGGATCTCTCAGAGGAAGTGTCTTGGTGCAGTGCGGATCTGGGGAAGTCAAGAGGACTATCTTGAGTAGTATATTCCAAGGATTTAGCCTCCGGAGATGGACAAGGAAAAAGATATGAATAGTTGAGTACCGGATTCCTGAGAGACAGTGAAAACAGAGGAAGAACTGACTGACTGAGTATCAAACTACTTTCCGGATGTGTTACAGATGATGATAAAGGTTGCGGAGGCATGAATCATGTTTGGCCGACATAATTGATGATATCTACAAGTATATGCTTGATCCGCATTGCTTGGTGAGCAAGGATTCAGCCGACAGAACTAAGTTTGTAAGAAACTAGACTGTTCCGGATGCCGACTAGAAAGATGATGAAATTACTTGTGCGGATATATATAGAGGATGGATTTAGTTGTAAAGGGTGTGTAGTGTGTGTGAGGATATGCGAACAAGTCCAGAATAGAGCAGAAGAAACAAGAAAGATCCGGTATGTGAAAGGACAGCAGACTAAAGAACAGAGGAAAGATGAAGTGCAGCAGATCAGTATACTGAACCTAACCGGAACTGAACTCCAGCATATGCAGATGCTTCCAATCAGTTCAAGACTGTGATTCTTATCACTTTGTAAGACAGTGTGTCTTCTTGTAGGCAGTGAGCCTCTTGTGAGCAGTGTGCTCGGGCAGTGAGCCCTAATTGGCAAGTGCCATTTTTGTAATTTCCTATTCTTCTAACAGAGAATAATTCTTGGGTTAATCACCCCGTGGTTTTCTCCCTTAACAGGGTTTCCACGTCAAAAATACTGTGTCATGTGTTTCTTACTTCATGGTTAATGTTTTGTGTTTGATTTTATGCTGCTTCATTTAAAAGGAAAGTTTAATAAGGGAAATAATTAGGATAACTGATTCACCCCCCCCTCTCAGTTATCAACAATTGGTATCAGAGCTAAGTTCCTCCTAATAGAGCCTAACAGCTTGAGGAAGATCTGGGATTTCAAATGGATGCATATGGTTTAAGGGAGCAACTCAAGACTGCCCTTGAGGATCTTGAACAGTCAAATTCTGAAGTCAGTGAATTAAAGGAAAGACTCAAACAGGCTGATGAATTCATGAGAGAATTAAAAGACAAATTAAGTCTCTCTATGAAAAAGAGAAAGGAGCTGCTTCAACAGTTGGCAAGACAAAGTGAAGAAAGCAATACAAGTGAGGAATTGACTGAGCAAACCAAGTTATGTGAAAAGTTATCAAAAGAAGTCATTATGTTAAGACATGAAATGGAATCAGGAACTATAAAGTTTACTCAAGAGATTGAAGAAAAAAGAAAGGCTGAAGACAATCTAAGACAATCTCTTAAAGAAAAATCAGAAGAATGCCACCAGATGGACAGGATTATCAGACACCTTGAATCTGATCTCGAAGATTCCAAAGATAATGAAGGAAAACTTGAGGATCAAATTGCCTCTCTCAAAAGAGACCTTCAAACAACAAATGAATATAAAGAGAAATTCAAGATAAGTTCTGCTCAACTTGAAATTCTTCTTGGAAGTCAAAAGAGGACAGATGACAAGTATGGCTTGGGATATGAGAAAGGAGAAAGCTCCGGATCCGGTCAGAGGAATCTTGGATCAGAAAATCCAAGGAGCAGGCCTAGAAGACCTCCGGTAAGACAGCCAAATGCTCAAAAATATCCATCCTTCAATGGATACTGCCACAGCTGCAACCATTTTGGTCACAAAGCTAATCAGTGCAGAATGAGAATGAATCAGATTAATTCATCCTTCTCCGGACAGTGCTTCAACTGCAAAAGGTATGGACACAAATCCCATGAATGCAGAATTATGCAAGTAAACAAATCATTCAAAGGTAGATGCTTTACATGCAATAGAGTAGGTCATATGGCTAATCAATGCAGATCAAGGGGATATCAGTTAAATATGCAAAGAAATGTTATTTGCCAAATCTGCAATAGGTCCGGTCATAATGCTAAAGTCTGCAGAAACAAGAATCAGGACAAAAGAGGTCCGGTGTATAATCAGAATCAAGACAAGGGTAAACAAAAGATGAATGCGGATGAAGTTAGGAATCAGATGAGCAAGATTTGGGTGAAGAAAAGCTCAGAGAATGTAGAGGTTGGATCCGCACCAGATTCTGGTGCTGATATTTCTTCCGGAAATTAAAAAGTGAGCTCAGGCTCAGGGGGAGACTCAAAGAAGATTCTGTTCCCCCAGCCAAACAAGTTGTGCCGGATGTGGCACAAGATGCGGATTAAAGGGTTTGTAGATATAAGTCCTGAGATGCTTCATTCAAGTTTTCAGAGATCCGCATGGAGTTATGAAGAAGCTGTGTTCGATTAAGTTAGACCTGTTCAGGGAGGTGCTCCGGTATGATAAAGGATTACAAAAAGGTCCGGAGAGATCCGGAAGTGCACGATCTTGTCTTGCGGATTGGACAGAGTGTTTGGGATGTTCTTGTAATATGTTACCTAGATTTATTCATGATTTAAAGATTCGGATGATATTCAGTGATCAGGACTAATCCGGGATACTCCAAGCTGTCCAGACATGGTAAACCGGAATAATGCAGGTGAAGCATTTATTGCAGACAGATATTAGGGTTTGCGGAGCAATATAAGGGATTTCTCAAAAGTTATCTGCTCATTCTACACTTGAGAAGAAGCGAATAGTGGAGCTCTGCAACAAGGTTCATCAAGCACACCAAGGATCTCCTGCCGAAGCTATTGCATAAAGAAATCAATCCAACCACTCCGTGCAAACCGAAGGCGCATAAGGTATTCTTCGTTTTTCATTGCCTCACTGCAAATCTTTGAAGAATGGCTACTCCAAACATAGTTAAGATCTCTGATAGACCTCGCCCCTCATTCAAGAAACATCCCTACAAATCGTTGGAGGTAGATCCACTAGGAGCCTTCTCTAGTGTTCCCCACGGAGTCTTACATACTGAAGATATTAGGGTTTACATACACGCAAACATTGAGGAATTTGGGGAATTCAAATTAAGAGACCTCTATCACAAACAACTGATAGACAATGCTTTTGAGCTCAAACCAGAGTATAAGGGTATCCAGAAGAAACAATTTGAGCAATTCATTCATTTCCCTAGCTTTGAAGAAGATGAGTGGGTCCGGTATGTACTGAGCAGGATGCATGACAACTTCCTTTGGCTAGATAGACCCTGTAAGATCACAAAAGAAGCAATTAGAGCAGTAACTGGTCTATACTCTTATCTTTATACAATGTCACCTTTTGTTCAGCATCGGTCACATGAACCTGTTGGCAAGAGACACTATATGGATTCATGGTTGTTGTCATTGATGGCAACAAAGGTCATCCCACATATCCGCAAGTCATGATATGTCTCTACCGGAAGTCAGATTGAAGATTGTGGTGGTCCGGTGAACAAGAACAGAGCATGTGGCAAGGTCCGACAGATTGGTCCGGATCTCTCAGAGGAAGTGTCTTGGTGCAGTGCGGATCTGGGGAAGTCAAGAGGACTATCTTGAGTAGTATATTCCAAGGATTTAGCCTCCGGAGATGGACAAGGAAAAAGATATGAATAGTTGAGTACCGGATTCCTGAGAGACAGTGAAAACAGAGGAAGAACTGACTGACTGAGTATCAAACTACTTTCCGGATGTGTTACAGATGATGATAAAGGTTGCGGAGGCATGAATCATGTTTGGCCGACATAATTGATGATATCTACAAGTATATGCTTGATCCGCATTGCTTGGTGAGCAAGGATTCAGCCGACAGAACTAAGTTTGTAAGAAACTAGACTGTTCCGGATGCCGACTAGAAAGATGATGAAATTACTTGTGCGGATATATATAGAGGATGGATTTAGTTGTAAAGGGTGTGTAGTGTGTGTGAGGATATGCGAACAAGTCCAGAATAGAGCAGAAGAAACAAGAAAGATCCGGTATGTGAAAGGACAGCAGACTAAAGAACAGAGGAAAGATGAAGTGCAGCAGATCAGTATACTGAACCTAACCGGAACTGAACTCCAGCATATGCAGATGCTTCCAATCAGTTCAAGACTGTGATTCTTATCACTTTGTAAGACAGTGTGTCTTCTTGTAGGCAGTGAGCCTCTTGTGAGCAGTGTGCTCGGGCAGTGAGCCCTAATTGGCAAGTGCCATTTTTGTAATTTCCTATTCTTCTAACAGAGAATAATTCTTGGGTTAATCACCCCGTGGTTTTCTCCCTTAACAGGGTTTCCACGTCAAAAATACTGTGTCATGTGTTTCTTACTTCATGGTTAATGTTTTGTGTTTGATTTTATGCTGCTTCATTTAAAAGGAAAGTTTAATAAGGGAAATAATTAGGATAACTGATTCACCCCCCCCTCTCAGTTATCAACAGAACCCTCTCCTTACCTTTGTCAGTGTTATCTTTCATGGAAATTTCTTTCTATGAAGAATCTGCCTTAATACTTGCCCCCATGTCTTGGAAGAAGGCTGTCCTAACCTCAGGTACTTTAAGCAATTCATAAACAAACAAACAAACTTTCATTTTCTTGAGCTCCTCTGCAACATACTACCCCATTTTTACTATATCAGACCGTTGAGAACTTTTAGTAGCAGCTCCCTGAATCATTGACTGGGGTGTGGCCTTCGGGGGCTTAGGGTTATTGGAAGCTTTTGGATCCGGTGGGATTTGATAGTTATTTGGAGGAATGGAAGTGGTGAAAGGACCCTTTGGTTTACTACTTCTCAGGTTATATGGAGTTTTATTGTATTGCTGATAAGCATTTACCTCATTTAACTCTTCTTCCTCAGGCTGATTATCATCTTGGAATGGAAACGTATAACTATCAAGAAATAGGGTAGTATCATACCTTTGAGATGGCACAAGTTTATACCCTGTTGGTGGATTCTCCTATGTTTCAACATTTTGGATCTCCATCTGGAAGATGCTTGATGCTATCTAAAATTCTGGACAGTCTAGCTCAGAATGAGCATTCGTATTATGTAGTCTGCACCAAGTAGACAAGGCTGCTTTTGCTAACATCATGCAACCCGGTGGGTGGGTATCGTTGTTCTGATTCTCCAAAGGTGATGGTACTCCTCCATTATTAGGCCTAGTGTTCCAAGACCGATTTGATCACTACTGAAAATTTTGATTTTGATAGTGGTTTTGATTCTGATACTGATTCTGATATTGGAACTGATTCTGATTTTGAGTCCTTTGCTGTAGATACACATTTTGATTCCTTAGGTGGGTGACCTCTATAGTGAGCTGCTTCATTTGCTTGGCTAACTCTCTTAGGTCATCTCTATCATCTTTTGCCTTAGCTGCTTCAGAAGATTGGAGAAATGGCATTTAGGCTGGAGGCAATTTAGCTACTAGATTTCTTGGGTGAACTACCAAAGCTTGTGTTGTAGTTGGGGTTGGAATCGGGTTCATTACAAGGGTATGATTGGCCAAGGCTTGGTTAATCATGGGTATTTGATTTGGCATGGCTACGGGACCCATGTCGTTTAATGGATAGGTGGCTTTTTATCCTAGTTGAGTATTCACAGTAACAGCTTCAGTGTAGGCTTCATCAAGATTAGCTGGGGGAGGGTTAGCCCTTCTTACAAACATGGAGGTGAGTCTATCCAAGGATGCATAATAAATAGGTAGGGCTGTGTCTTTCCCTATGACATAAGAAGCTTGTAAACAACAAAAGGTCTTTTGGAATCTATTATTAAAAGAACTTATTAGCTCACCTTCACCTCGATGAATTTCCACAAAAGACCGATAGAGATCTGCTGGAGTAGTACGCATTTAGAATCGGTCCAGAAATGCATTTTTCAGATTCTGCCATGAGTTTTTGGATGTTGCAGGAAGGTTGGCAAACCAATAATAAGCCTCATCCTACAATGAATAAGGGAACAACCTACAGACTACATCTTCATGTGGTATCTGGTGCATGAACATGTTACCCTCAAAAATTTTAATGTGCTCATTGGCAGTCCTATTTGGATCATTTACTCTAAACTTGGAGCAAAACTTGTTTAGGTTTTTAGGCATATCATGATAGTTATTGAATTGAAATGGGGACTGGTTATTTCCCAAGAAGAAAGCCATGACTGGAGGATTAAGAGGGGTTGCAGCTATGTTCCTTGGGACTGATTGAGCTCTTGGTGCTCTTGGTATCCCTTGGATTCTTCTTGTTCTCCTTAATTCTGTCAAAGACAATAGCTCTTCTCTAGCTGAGCTAGATTTGGTATGTCTCTGTTTAGTCCCCAGACTTGCTGATTTTTGTGGAGGGGAGTTTAGCTTGGTTAGCCCTCCTTCTAGTGCCAATTCTGTTGATGAGTGTTTTAGCACACAACAACGTAGATGTGATTGTTGGTATCACACCTCTCTTGAAAAGTATCCTACCCTAGGTAAGACTACTCCAAGGTTTCTACAACCAGGTCTTAGCTTGCTTGGAACCTCTCAGTTGGAATGTACTAGTTGTGCCAACAAGGGGTCTTACATGCAGTTGATAGATTTAGACAATTTGAACAACAATTCATGCAAACCCTTTATAACTTCAGCTAATAAGACAATGTAAGATGCTGCTAAAATACCTAAACTAATGCGGGTAGTGGCAAGGATGGATGGCTGTGCTAGAGAAACATTTCAAGTTTGTCCCAAGATATTCGCAACCTTATTGAGAAAGATGGAAGGGGCTATGAAATATAAGTGGTGCATGGTGATGGTTGTCCTTTGGTGTCACTAGGGTGAGAGATGGGCCGGAGTTCTTTCCTTGAACCATTCGAATAGCAATGAAAACCTCAGAGGTGGCGGGGCTAACATTTCAAATTTTCAAATTGATTTTGGCGGGATTGTTAGGAATTTACTGAAGGATGAGGTGGCTGGGTCGTGGGTGAGTCAACTATGTCTTATCAGCAAGAGTCAGAGAAGAGGGGTCCACATGGATATAGGAAATGACATTGGTGATAGTACAAAGAAGATATTGATGGGAAAGCTCGGTTGGCATGCTAAGAGGCGCAAGGACATTGGTATTGGTAGAGATCTAGGGTTTGGATCTTACAACTCAAAAAGGATGATGAGTGGATAGGTGGTTGGGATTTAGAGTGTGGATGTGATGGCTATTCTCATGGTTCTTTATGGTTGGGTTAGGACGGTGGCTAGTGTCACCTATCTTCACATGAGGTGGTGGCTAAATACTCCCCCCGATGAGTTGTATCTTGGTGGTGATCTTAAGGTGTTTCAAAATAATAATTACACTTCCATCATTACTACTACTCAACAATATTGCCATTTTAATGGTTTCTTTCCTAATTTCAAGTTTGCCGCTTGCGATCATTTCCATTTTGAACGAATCCAGTCCAGTTGCTTTAACTTTTCATAGATGAGTAAGATGGGAGGGGACATAGTGAAAATTGAACCTAGCTTGACTGAGGAATTTAAGCAAGATCCTCTTGTTTGGCATATAATCCAAGAGGGAGAGGTGGTGTCTTATCTTGAAGGAATGGTGGGTCATGACAAAAACCTGTCACAATAGTTTGTGGAGACTTGGGATGAGGAAACTAGGGAGGTTAGAATTGGGAAGATTGGATTCCAAGTGTCTGAAGAGGTCACTAGACAAGCCACTGGTTTACCCACGAGAGGCAAAATGCATTCGAGGAGAAGCAAAGTTGCCGACCCTGAGCACATGAATCTCTTCTTTCGGGAGGGCGAAGCTCTTGTGAAGCTTCATGGAGGGTTCGAGAGGGAGGAATTGCCAGATCCATGGGGGCAAATCTGCCTCATGATAATGAAGTTTTTCATGCTGGAAGGAAGGTTTCGGGTATATTATCACTATCACTTTGCCCTATTAAATCATTTTAGGAATAATGTTGAGATTAGCTTCCCCTTCTTTTTACTTTCTTTGCTGGATAATTCTATTAAGTCTGTTAGGGAGCTTAGGGCTAGGAATGCCAATCACCCTCTCATTCCAATTCATCAAGGTCTTATTTTGAGGCTATATCACTTTCATCTTGCCTTATGTCCGCCTAAACAAATTCAAGTCAAGATCCTTGAGGACCCACAACTAGGTACTTGTCATGGGGGTAAGGGCAAAGTGAAAATTAGCATAGGGACCCCTTTAATTAAAGGTGGCCCCAATGTGGTGGAAGGGAATCCAGTCGAGGCCCCTATTTCTGTTAAAAATAAGAAACAGAAACACATCACCCTGGCACAGGAAAGGAAGATTGGCAAAAGAGACAGGGTGGAGGAAATGGAGGGTACCCTGAAGAAAAAACAAAAGGAAGGGAAGGGTGTTGTCATGGAGGATACTCCTATGAAAATTGTGGAGCTGGATACTATTCTGGGAACTAAGGGTAGTAGCAAAGGCAGAGAGACTGCTCTTTCGAGCATTCACCAGTCTAAAAGGATTGCTGGGAAACCACTAGTAAATTCTTTGGGGGTGGAGGGTTTTGAGGAGTCTGAGTTTGTGGAAGAGATGATGGAGGAAGGCGGGGAGGAAACCCCTACTGAATTTGTGCATGAGGTCAAGGGCACTAGTCACTTTGCCTTGATGAATGAAAGCAGCTCTAAAGGCCAGGGCTAAGACTACTATTGGAAAGGACACTGTGGGGGAGGCCCTTGATCAAGTCAGTAAGGGGAATTGTGTTTTGTGTGTCAAACATGCAGAGGATATCCAGAACCTCTAGAAAAGAATGGATTCTATGCAAAAGAAATGGAAGGTTATGGTTGAATTTGCGGCCAAAGCTCTGCATCGGGCTACTTCCATCTTCATTGCGGTGAAGGATCTAGATGACAAGGTCAAACAAGTCAGCATCGACATCTTGGGCGACTACAATGAGATGGTGGAGTTCCTAGCCAAGTTTGGGGTGACTGATAGCCCATAGTTTCTTGTTTCTTCTATTTTCTATTGTTTCCATTGTCTTGTTGGTTTTTGATTAGTTGTTTTGGTCCGCTATTTCTGTGCTGTCAATCTGCTATTTCTGGCATGTTAAAGGCCTAATGCCCCGGGGGCTATTTTGTTAAAGGGATCTGGACCCTCATTTCCAGCTGAACTAATAAAAAATAATCATTTTCAAAGAAAATACAAAAGGAGATAGGGTTTTAGAGAAATCCTAAGTGACATTCACAATATATGGACTGCTGCAGGTAGACAAATATTTTGAAAATTTTAACCAGTTTTCTGAGTTACCAAACTAAATGGATGTTATAGCACTACAGAAAATGATGCTATCTTCAATGGAGATCTAGAGATTTTCAGATTACATTCATTCATTAAATACCCAACAATGGCACAATTTAATTTATGAAATGCAATTGAACTAAGTACAAAATCATTAGCCCAGGCTAACTTTGCTCAGTCACTTACCATCAGCAAGTAACTAAAAGTATAGACTAAGAACATTCATTAGATACCTTCAACAAACCATGAACATTGCAAAAGCACAATTAACTAACTATTAGAGATCAAGAAGCAAACCATAAAACTAGATAAGAAAATACAATACACAAATTCTTAGGGAAACTACAGAAACTTGCTTTGAATTAACTTCAAATGGTAGAGTATCAACAATTCATCATCAAGCGTTTTACAAATAAGAGAGAGGGCAACCCTTTATATAGGAAAGGCACCATATTGAGTTTTTGAAAGAAACGGTGGAGATTAACTCGACACTGATGGTCCAGATTTAACACCATTTAATGCACTTACAATAGCTCATTGCAATCCCAGATTACATTTTGTCTCTTATGAAAAAGACAAAAAATGACCCCCAAACACATTGAACTTGGACAATTTGACTACCCATTTGGATGTATATATAGAAAACATCATTTACAAGGCATAATAAGGACAAAATAGCATCACATAACCTTCCAAACATAGCAAATTACATTAGTGACGGGATTCCATTTAAAAATATTCAAAAAAATATACTAAGGCTCATCATCCTAATCTAATTTGTCTTCTTCTGCCATTTTGTTGTGGTAGCTAACCCAAGCTGACAATGCTGGATTGATATCTGCGGGGTCCGGGTTCTTGAGGTGGTTGACTTGATATCTAAACATCTCCAGCTCTTGACTATATCGATTAACATTTTTTCCACGTCTTTCTTTCCTTTATGAAATGCATTAAAGTCAGTTCGGAGGTCACTGACTCTGTCCAATCTGGCTTCCACATCCAATTTAGTATCTTCAAAAACTATCTTATGTAGCTTGTCTTTGCATCCCTTCACGTCATATGGCGCCATATCATCACAAGCCATCACAAGGTAGTCCTTCAAGGTGTCATTTATTTCATAAATAAGAGTCAATATATTTTCTTCTGCCACTTTGTAGGCTTCCCTAATGTTTTCAAAAACTTCCTTTCTCAATTTTATTTGCTGATACCAGGTTATGGCTTTATACAACCTACCTCCTGTCAAAACATTTTTAAAGAGCTGTGTTTGAGCAGGTAGATCTCTGATTGCCTGTACTCGAGGGAATACCTGAGAATAGTATTCATCAAAAGAATCACGTTCCTTGTACAAGTCTTTCCAATGTTCCCGACGTTGAACCAAATTCTTATGAAACTCAGCTATGGCATCAATTGCTTCACATTCCTTGAAAACTTTGATCATCCATTTCTGAGTTCCTGTGGACAGAGTCCAGACTTCATCAAGTTTGTGCACTTCATCTTTTCATAGCAAAGTGGGCACTGTCCTTAACTCACCCTCAGAGTCTACTGGTTTTATCAAAAACTGTAAATAGGCTCTGAATTCCTCATTTTACTGTTTCAACTCCTTCGTGAGTTCATCTTTGTCTAATTGTTCTAGGATTGAAGTAACAGAGCCCCTGAACTCGTCAATTTTTTGAGCCCTTGTAGCTAGTCCCAAGTTCACCGTGGTTATAGTATAATCTTCAACTCTAACTTGTTCTCTATTTGCATCAGTTAGTGGGACAACTACTTCTGCTATCTTGGATCTGTTGCATCCTTATAAATTCTGGACTACACTTTTGCTTTCTTCTATTTCTTCAATTTTTGTGCCTTTGATAAAATAGCACTCAGATCTAATTTCATGATTTCCACCTGAGGCTCTGGATATGCCATTCTGTGCTGCAGCGAATCGAGTGATGAGGAGGAAGGCTCTTTGGAAACGTTGGGATTCTCATTGTCTACACTAGGTGGACCTTCAAGTAACCTTTGCTCTTGTTCTGATTCTTTATCCATGTCCTCTTCGTCATTTGCAAGGTTCCTCCAGTTTACCAGTGCATTTTTCTAAGCTGCTCCCAGGATTGCTTCTATTGAGTTCTTCTCTGGAGGACTATCATATATTTCAATTATTTTAGGGTTTGTTGTTCTAGCCAAAGGCTCATCTAGTATCTCTTTCTCTGTCTCTTCAAACACATCCCTCTCTGGATCTTGTTCTTGAAGGCCCATTTCAGCACATACTTTCTCTATGCCTGGCAATAGTGGCATAGCCAAGGGAGTTGAATCTTAGTTCATGGCAACTTGAGAGATAGGGGCAATAGATGATAGAGGCATTGCAATTGAAGGCAAGTTGATTTGGGTTAAATTGGAGAAGGTGGTAGACCCCAAAGTCAGTTGTGTTGTGATGCTCACAACACGCCCCATTTTACTTCTTAGAAAAATGAGGACCCCTGCTGTGGCTGGCTTTTATTGCTTCTGTGTGCGGGTCTGCTTGGTCGTAAGAGGGAAAAGGGAAGTGAAAGTTACAACATTGGTGAAAATAAAGAAAAAATAACATTAAGTACTAGGGCAGAGTATGGGTGAATTCCTTGTCAAAAATGAGTAAGGGTTGCTTTTTGAACCATTTAAGAATTCCCAATATTTTGCAAGTTATAGTATTTTTTGGTAAATGTACAATCAGAAGGTTTATATTTTGCATATACAAAACTATTTGCATATACAAATTCGTGGTATACAAGGTCACTCATATACAAGGTCGTATGTATGTTGTGTCTTTGTGTTAGTTGTAAAAGGGGAAGTCATCAGGTTTATAAATGTATGTGGTTGTACTGGTATACATCTTGCTAACTCTTTATCTTCATATACAAGTCGGACCCGACACAGTTTAAAGTTGAAATGAATAAATGGTTAAGTCCGATGAATGTATGTTTTGTTTGTATATTTGGTAAATGGAAGACATACAAAGTAAACATGCAAAGCTTGATACATAGCGCGAAACCGAAAAGAGTATTAAAGTTGATATAATTGTTGTATGTTTTGCACTTTGTATATGTATGTTTCAGCTACATACATTTCAAAATACATACAGGGCAGAATCGAAAGGATCATGAAATAAGGTTATATTGTTGTATATTTCATGCTTTGTATGTAATGTTTTTTAGACATGCATTGTGAGATACATACAACGTGGAATTCAAGGAAAGTTTAAATCTGACATAATGTATGCATCAGGACTTAAAGTATATTGGAGGATGCATTGTAGTTTATATATACATCGTGGAACCGAAAGTGAGTAAAATGTGGTTTATAAAATGAGAAGTCCGAAAGGTGATACAAAAGGGGTTGTATGCATTTTGGCTTGTATCTAAAGGTTTGATACAAGCGTCATATGCATCGTGGAGATACAAGTAAAAGTAAGGTGGACCCCATTGATTACACATTTGACTTGTATAATAACAATGTATATTTTAGATGTACAAGCTGATGTAAAAATATGCAAAACGAAAGATGCAAAGCGGAAATAGAAACTGGATGCGAAAGAGGAATTAAATAATAGAAAAGTCTTTGTATGTTTGGGCGTTTGTATGTTTATGAGATACAATGCTGATATACAAAGAATTAAAAGCATCGCGGAGGATAAAAGGTAAAGAAAGGGTTTTTATAAGGTGTTTGTATGTGCGCTTATACAAAGGAATATACAAGCACGATATACAAAGGAAAAGATACAAGGATGTACGGAAAAAGCAAAAACGGAAAGAGCGTTAGTTGGTTTTTGCATAAAATGCTTGTATGTTTAAAGATACAACGAGGACATAAAAAGAAAACATACAATGAAATATACAAAAAAAAAGGTATGTATGCAAAATTAAACTAACGGTAAAAAGTTCAAAAAACTCAAACACTAAAGTAGAAGGCTGAAGTTTTGGCTCATTAATTGCTGTAATTAATTCAAGACTAACACTCAAGCAGAGTAAAATTTAACGAGGGTTAGGGTAATTTTCATGTTATTTTGCTTCCAAATATACATTGTTGAGAGCTAAAATTGCAGAGGAAAGAATTGTTATAGTGAATTGAATAGAATTTACCAAAGCAAAAGGATTACAACAGCTAGATGAGGGTAAAACGGTAAAAGTAAGTCAACGGTTAAACGGTCACGAAAAATAGGTATTTATCCCAAAATGCCATTTCTTTTTAGTTGATAAAATACTGTTAATTTTAGTAATTTCAGTGCAAAATGTAAGAATTTGTTTAATCTTTGTTTCAACTGTTAATTAAATGGGTAGGGATTAGGAAATTCAAAAGTAAAAAAAAAAAAAATAGAAAGGGAACAGTTAGGGTAAAATAGTAAAAGCGGAAATTCATAGTAAAAACCCTAGATAGGAAAGTAAAATGAAAGTTAAAAGATGCGTGTTTTTATAGGATGGCCCCGAAATAGAAGAAAGATATAGGGGGCGAGGTGAAAAAAGAAAGGAAACCATGAAAGGAGATAGAGAAAGAAGAATTGCCCTTGCAGAGAGGTTATCCATCTCTGATCAGTATGAGTGGAGTTGGCACGGATACAAGCATTGGAAATTATGATGCAGATGATGTGTTAAAAAAAATTACTGTTGCAGATGCTTCTCCAGATATGAAATGTATTTGGGAAAGTGGATTATATAGGGCTGCAGGTTTCCCATTGGCTATGGATGCCAGAGATTTGTGTTTAGACTGTGTAACTTTATATGATCCAGCCACTAGGAATATTATGCTGTATGATAGACTTATTGCTGATTTAACCACAGAGGGCATTGCCAGGGCATTTGGATTGGAAATTAATGAGAAAATGAGAGATATTGATATTGATCAATATAATGAAGACTTTCATACAAATGAAAGAGATTGTAAAGGTAAAATATTCCACAACTGGTGTAACCTAGAAAACAAACCCAAGGCTGTAGCTAGGGTACACAAGAACTTGATGAGGATAGACTTCATAGAAGAGATTTATTTGATGATCACAATGCTGAATAGGTTAGTTGGACTAAGAGATGGCACCAAATGTGAACCATGGATGTTCACTGTTATTGATTTCATAAGAATAGGAGAAAAAGAGCAAGGGCAAATCCACTAGGCCAAGGCAATAAGCACAGCTATTTGGAAGTAGGCCATGCTGAGAAAACAAAAGATGATGCCCTTTTATTTGTCTTCCTATGTCTTATATTCATGTGTAGCAGAAATTAGACCATATATACATGGAATTGAAAGGGTTGGTACCCTAGGGAATGGTCATAATCAGAAATTAGTGGATGAACATTATCCTGATCTACAAGAGGAAAATGCATTGAAGAATTTTGCTTTAGTTAATGATGTCTTTTATACTTACATGGTAAGAGTTTTGAGAGAGGAACCTAACAAAAGATTATCTACAAGTGCAGAAGATGCATTTGGATTGCATAGTTCCTGGTTCATACAATTTGAACAGTTTACTTATATCAAGACTGAGGGATTTGAAGGAAAACCTTTTATGCTGCCTCGGTATCCCCTTGATAAATTGATTGTGTTGGAATTTTCAAGGCAGGACTAGAATGTTTTAGAATGTATAAGTTGAAGTTCAATAGAGGGAATCTGAAGTTGCCTTCGACTATTGGCAGATACTCTTATTACAGTGAAGAGGTTGCAGGATATTCAGAGCAAGAACTGAGATATTATGGCTTTCAGGAATTTGATTTAACCAGGAGATTTGATCCTTTCCATAGGATCGAGAACTTTGTTGATAAAAAGTATAAACACCAGATACATATCGAGGATTTTTGGGCTGATTGTAAAAATGACAGGGAAGTGAGGAAAAGAGCTCATAAAAGATTAACCATTGAGCAAATGAAGTCTATAGGTGACATATATGTACCCCCAGAGGTTTAGGATGATGATAAATTGTTACATACTAGTTATGTAGAGGCAAGGGTGGCTCCTATTACATAGCCTGATTGGTCAGAGCCCTCGAACACATCATTGGACATATTGTCCAAGCCAGTGATATTATTTTCAAAGACATGGCTAAGAGATAGAATTGAGGAACTTAAAGCTGAAGGAAAAGAGGTCACCTATCCAAAGAAAAGAAAAAAAAGAAAGGCAGAGCCTAGCGAGGATTCGCAATGCTTTTATGAGAAGAAAAGGAAGATTGTAGAGGCCAAAATTGTTAAAAAGGATAAAAATGCTACTTTAATGGATCCATATGCATTAGGAATAACAGTAGCAATAGCATCAGATACTTTTGTAGATGCAAGGTCAATAAGTCATGAAATTAGTGCATAAGAGGTACAGACTGCCAAAGAAATAGAAGGACAACAAATTAGAAAAGCAATACCAATAAGTTTGTCAAAGGGTGAAACTTCTAAACCAGGTGGTATAATTGGAGCACATGAAGTAGGTGAAAAGATGAGCAATATACTTGGTACCTCCACATCCTCAGAACAAAGACAAACATTCGTGCAATAAAGACAAAGTTGGCTAGAGAAAGGTAGCAAGAGTTAGAAACTAACAAAGCCAAACAAACTATTGAGACTGTGCACATTGTAAGTGACAGTAGTGATGATGAGGAAAGAAGAATGTATGCAGGAAGAGAGATTGAAATAGAAGAAGATTCTAGTGATTTTCCAAGTGAAGAAGAAGAACCAAGCATTCAGGCTGAAATGGAGATTGAGTAGGGCTCAGAGCATGAAGAAGAAAAGGTACAAGAAGAAACAGGATCAGTGGATCCATTTGGGACCTTAGTTCCTCCTGAAATTATCCAAGATGTGCAAGAAGAGGCACATAAGATTGAAGATTTTGAGAAAGAAGAGATACCTGAGGAGATAATCACAGAAACATATGTTTCAGCAGAAGAAGAAACAAAAGATGACACCTCAGGTGTGGATGCTTTAAATATGCTGAATATGTATGGTGAGCCAGGTGAAGAAGAAAAAAATACAGAAAGCATACAATAACAAGAAAAGGAAACAAAAGAAGAAGATACAAAGGTAAATTCCCCTGTACATACAAAGCAGGTACAGACAAAAGATGCAGACAAAATAGAAGATGAAACCAAGAGGCCTAAGGGTATAGGAGAAATAGAAAAGGGATGATAGTAAAGTGGATGAACAAATAGAAGATATCAACATGCCAGATGTAGAGCAAGTACATACAGAAGAGGATCAGAAAAAAGAGCTCTCAAAAGAAGAAGGTCCTGAAGATAAAGATGATGATGGAGGGGATACTTAAATAGAAGAGGAGGAAAATGAGGGTGAATCAAAAGAACAACAAAATGACCCCATGGAATAGGAGCCTCCACTTCAGCAGCAAATTCCAGAACAAGAACAACAACAAGAACAACAAGAAGAACAACATGAACAACAGCAACAGGAAGAAGTGGAAACATAGAGATCTCATGAGGAGGTGATTGATGAAGATAAGATTGCAGAAGGCATAAAAGAAATTCCTACATGGTTAGGAGGAGAAATAAGAAAGAAGGAAAGAGAGGTACAGTTAGTACCAATTGACATTAAGAGTTTGCTAGGTGGTACCACTCCAAGAAAAGAAAAAAGAAAAGCTAGGACAATGTTAGCTATACAGAGAGGTCCAGATGGATCTAGAATGCTGAACCTAGCCATACCACAGAAGGAAAAGTCAAAAGGAGAAATAGCCTTGGAGGAGTATAAGATATTAAATTTGGTCCTTGGGCATTCTACAAGAGAACAACATATTAATGAATGGGAGGATATGCACTAAGTGACAACAGATATGCTAAGAAAAGACAAGGATAAACAAGAGTACTTAAAAGGACACATTGTCCAACTTCAATGATTTATTAAAGGGATATTTGATCCCAATACCACAATTCCAGAACTGCCCAATGACATAGCAATGGTATCCAAAGAAGAAATAAGGGACATGGAAAATGAAAGGCTCAAGGCCAATATTCTTGATGAATGGTTTAAGGATTTTATACAGGAAGGTGAGCAGATAAGAAAGCAAGCTGTGAAGAGTTGGGAGGCAGTTACAAAAGAAAAGAATAAGTGTAATATATTTATACACAATTGTCAATTTAGAAAGGAAGAGTGCAAGTCTGAGCTGACACAGTTGACAGAAATAGAAGAAAGAGTAGAGGAATTAATTAATGAAGGAGTAATTACTCCTTCATTGGCAAGTCAAGTGCCACAGACAAGATTAGAGCTTATGTTTGAGGAAGATAACCTCAGAAAATGCATAACAGTGGTCCAGGATTTAGAAGAGAAAGCAGATGAAATGATTAGACTGCACAAGAAGATGGTAGAGAAACTTTTAGAGCATGAATGTATGGAAGTGCCAACATATGGAGAGGAAAGGGCCTTTGATGCAGAGGCATCCACACTAAAACCTTGACATACAGCATGGATGTCCGCGACCCTTCATCATCATCATCATATTTTCTCTAACACTGTCAGCATCATCATATTTTCTCTGCCGACCGATATCCTCCTGCAGACAAACCTTCAACTTTTCGCATGTCAGCAGCATCATCATATCCGGCTATCGGCAGCATCATCATATTCGGCAAGCGCAAACATCCTCTTGATGTTCACTGTTCATCTTACCGCCAAACTCTTTCTTCAGCATCATGATGTTCAACATCATGTTCATCAGCAGGATATAGAACATCCGGTTCCTCCCATATATCCTGATGATGACAACCTCATGCACCTTTCCTTCGATGCTTACGTCACCCTGATATCCTGATGACGATTATCCTGATGACGATGATGTCACATGCAGCTCCTTCAATATCCTGCTGCTCGATATCCTGATGACGGTTATCCTGATGACGATGACGTCACATGCAGTTTCTTCAATATCCTGCTGTCGGCCAAACTTAACATTATCGGCCCGCGATGGTTTTATCAACCTGATCTTCTACCTTATGCCGATACGCTCCTCCTCGGCAACACCTGATGATGATCACCCCAATGCACATTCACCTTATGCAATCGACTGCATCATGCTCATCTCCACTTACTCGGATGACGCCCGAAGCGACTGCAGGATATACACAGAAATATCCTGATGATGCAGTTGTGTTGGATTTTCCAACCTTAGCGAATTTTGATCCGCCGAACCTCCTGGGATGACCCGATCTGCTTTCAGGGTGATCTTCCAGACTCTAACTACCAGCACGACCTAGCACATACCCATGCTAGGGTCCTCAACACCTCTCGATCGCGATCCTGCACACCTGCATGCAAACGAACACAAAATGCAGACTAAACCCTAACCTACTGTACATGGCCATTCCACCGATTCGATGAATCAACCGGTGGAATGGATCAGCCAATCCATGAAACCACCAAAACAGCAACTCGATTTCACAATGGAGATCAAACAGAAAATGAACACAAACAGGATCTTTATTGATTTCAAAAGATGCAAATACAATATTCTGTCTCTCTCTCCCTGTCTCACTCTGTGCAACCTAGCTCGATGATCTAAAACCAACCGATCCTCATGCATAAATAGGATCTCCTGTGAGTACTATTGACCTGACTCCAAGCGGCTGGGAAATCTCTCCAGGCGGCTGGGAGATCCAACCGGACCTACAACATAACAGCTGTCTTAACAAACTAGCTAAAAATAGCAACTAAAACCTTGACATACAGCATGGATGTCCGCGACCCTTCATCATCATCATCATATTTTCTCTAACACTGTCAGCATCATCATATTTTCTCTGCCGACCGATATCCTCCTGCAGACAAACCTTCGACTTTTCGCATGTCAGCAGCATCATCATATCCGGCTATCGGCAGCATCATCATATTCGGCAAGCGCAAACATCCTCCTGATGTTCACTGTTCATCTTACCGCCAAACTCTTTCTTCAGCATCATGATGTTCAACATCATGTTCATCAGCAGGGTATAGAACATCCGGTTCCTCCCATATATCCTGATGATGACAACCTCATGCACCTTTCCTTCGATGCTTACGTCACCCCGATATCCTGATGACGATTATCCTGATGACGATGACGTCACATGCAGCTCCTTCAATATCCTGCTACTCGATATCCTGATGACGGTTATCCTGATGATGATGATGTCACATGCAGTTTCTTCAATATCCTGCTGTCGGCTAAACTTAACATTATCGGCCCGCGATGGTTTTATCAACCCGATCTTCTACCTTATGCTGATACGCTCCTCCTCGGCAACACCTGATGATGATCACCCCAATGCACATTCACCTTATGCAATCGACTGCATCATGCTCATCTCCACTTACTCGGATGACGCCTGAAGCGACTGCAGGATATACACAGAAATATCCTGATGATGCCGTTGTGTTGGATTTTCCAACCTTAGCGAATTTCGATCCGCCGAACCTCCTGGGATGACCCGATCTTCTTTCAGGGTGATCTTCTAGACTCTAACTACCAGCACGACCTAGCACATACCCATGCTAGGGTCCTCAACACCTCTCGATCGCGATCCTGCACACCTGCATGCAAACAAACACAAAATGCAGACTAAACCCTAACCTACTGTACATGGCCATTCCACCGATTCGACGAATCAACCGGTGGAATGGATCAGCTAATCCATGAAACCACCAAAACAGCAACTCGATTTCACAATGGAGATCAAACAGAAAATGAACACAAACAGGATCTTTATTGATTTCAAAAGATGCAAATACAATATTCTGTCTCTCTCTCCCTGTCTCACTCTGTGCAACCTAGCTCGATGATCTAAAACCAACCGATCCTCATGCATAAATAGGATCTCATGCAAGTACTACTGACCCAACTCCAAGCAGCTGGGAAATCTCTCCAGGCGGCTGGGAGATCCAACTGGACCTACAGCATAACAGCTGTCTTAACAAACTAGCTAAAAATAGCAAAGCATGGTCAACATGACCTTATTACATGCATTGGTCTTATCAGACCTTCTTGGAAACATTAACAAGACTCAAAACAAACTAACTGCCTCATGGAGGCCAGCTGTCAGGTAGGTGCTCCTGCACCATACTCCCCAACAGAAAAGAACTCATGTCCCATGAGTTTAGTTGTGGAAGTCCTCCACCTTTACACTTTGTCATGTCAGTGTTCTGACCTATTCCAGCTTTGTCCTCTGTTGGCTCTTGGCTACTCCAAGACTTCTAAACTGTAACTTGCTTTCTTACAAGTAAATCCTCATGCCTGTCAATGTAGGCCCTTCTCTCACATACCTTGTGTTTGTCATGTTGTCTGACCAGAACCTCTGTTTGAACTGCCTCTTGAACTTCTGCAATGTTCAACTCTGTCTTTCTTTCAACCTTTATAGGACAAACAATAGTCCCAACTATGACAACATCCTTGTCATTCCTCTCAACTGGTTGCTGTTTGCAAACCTGTTTCTGAACCTGCTGCTGACCTCTGTCAGTCAAAACTGTAACTTTCTTCAACCTGATGTCCTTAACAATTCTTTCCCTGCAGTGTCCTCAACTGCCTTTATGCCTGCTCCTATAGGCATCTGCACAAATTCCTTCTTTCCCACTAAAATGATTTTGGCTGCCCCCTGTGCTGCAGCATTTTCCTGTAATGGCATCAACATAATAGTCTTCCCATCTTTCTTGATGGTGTAGGTATTAATCATATAGTACCCTCCTATCAAATTGCCATGGTCTACCCAACAGTAGGTGACAACATTCCATGGGCAAAATGTCACACAAAACTCTATCATGATATGCTCCAATCTGAAAATCCACATATGCCTGTTCATAGACAAAAAGTGATTGACTATTACTCACCCAAGATGCCTTGTAAGGGTGATGGTGTGGAATCCTTTCCAAATTCAGTTTATCCACCATCTCCTGAGATACCATGTTGTCTGTTGAACTAGTATCAATGACAACCTTACATACTTTACCTTTGCTCTTGAATGTGGTCTTGAAAAGAGCTCTTCTTTGCATCATATCCTTTGATGCCTGCAAACTAATTCTCCTAAGCATCAATGCTTCTCCCTCCTCAGGATACCCATAATTGTCAGGTTCCCTATCTCCTTTATAAGTGTTTGAACTTTGCACACTTTGCCCTACTTTCTCTTCCTGTACAAGTTGTACTCTCTTGTCATTCGTTCTATCATTTCTGGATGATGAACCTTTGCTTTCTGGACATTTGAAAAATGGATGACCAAACTCACCACAGGTGTAACATTTTCCTGAAAATGTAGTAGAACCTCTACCACCTCCAAATCTGCCTCTATTACCTTTCCATCCACCTCTGAAATCAGACTGTCCCTGTCCTTTACCAGTGTCTTCTTGACCCTCAGTGGTTTGCCTTTGTGTAGGGGCTGATCCTCTTCCCCTCATATTGCTGCCTCTTCCTCTCATGGACTTATCTTGTCCCCTATTCATCTTTTCTTCAATCCTGATTGCCATTTGATAACAATCCTCCACACTCTTAGGGTTAGCTAAAACTAACTCATCCTGTATGTTCAATCTCAAACCAGCCAAGTACCTAGCCACCTTTTCTACCTCATTCTCATGATGACCAGATCTCATACTCAACTTATAAAACTCCTCAGTATATGCCTTCACATCCCTTTCCTTCTGCCTTAAAAATTGCAGCTTCTTAAACATCTGAATTTCATAATCCCTAGGCAAGAATTTACCTTTGATCCTTGCTACCATCTTATCCCATGAAGTGATCTTTGACTTCCCTTGTTTCCTTCTCTCGGATTGTACATAATCCCACCATACCAAAGCATGACCTCCTAACTTGGTCTTTGCAATCTTTACCTGCTGATCCTCAGCAACATCTTCACATTCAAAGTGATTATCAAGTGCAGCAATCCAATCCAGTAACTCATCTTCATTCAAACTTCCATTATACTTGGAAACATCAACCTTTACCTTAGGTTTATCATTCTGCACTGCCTTTAACAGTTTTGCAAATCTCTGGTCTTCAACATCCAGATCTTCAGCTACCTCTTCATACTCTTCAACAGTATCTTCATCTTCTTCAGACTCACTGTCTTCCACTTCCCTCTTTTTGTTCTTTTCCAGGGCTACAAGCCTGGCTTGAAGTGCTTCAGCAAGCTCCTTCATCTTCCTCATCTCTCTGGTATGTTTCTCCTTCATCTCCTGCAATTCCCTTGCAGTACCAGTACCTTTCGGAGGCATTTTGTCAACCTCTCACTCCTCTACCTCTGTCCTTTCGGTGACAAAATCAACTCTACCTCTGCCCTTTCGGTGACAGAATCAACACACAACAGCCCAGACCTTTTGCTAAGCTCTGATACCACTATGATGCAGAGGCATCCACACTAAAACCTTCACATACAGCATGGATGTCCGCGACCCTTCATCATCATCATCATATTTTCTCTAACACTGTCAGCATCATCATATTTTCTCTGCCGACCGATATCCTCCTGCAGACAAACCTTCGACTTTTCGCATGTCAGCAGCATCATCATATCCGGCTATCGGCAGCATCATCATATTCGCCAAGCGCAAACATCCTCCTGATGTTCACTGTTCATCTTACTGCCAAACTCTTTCTTCAGCATCATGATGTTCAACATCATGTTCATCAGCAGGATATAGAACATCCGGTTCCTCCCATATATCCTGATGATGACAACCTCATGCACCTTTCCTTTGATGCTTACGTCACCCCGATATCCTGATGACGATTATCCTGATGACGATGACGTCACATGCAGCTCCTTCAATATCCTGCTGCTTGATATCCTGATGACGGTTATCCTGATGACGATGACGTCACATGCAGTTTCTTCAATATCCTGCTGTCGGCCAAACTTAATATTATCAGCCCGCGATGGTTTTATCAACCCGATCTTCTACCTTATGCCGATACACTCCTCCTCGGCAACACCTGATGATGATCACCCCAATGCACATTCACCTTATACAATCGACTGCATCATGCTCATCTCCACTTACTCGGATGACGCCCGAAGCGACTGCAGGATATACACAGAAATATCCTGATGATGCTGTTGTGTTGGATTTTCCAACCTTAGCGAATTTTGATCCGCCGAACCTCCTGGGATGACCCGATCTGCTTTCAGGGTGATCTTCCAGACTCTAACTACCAGCACGACCTAGCACATACCCATGCTAGGGTCCTCAACACCTCTCGATCTCAATCCTGCACACCTGCATGCAAACGAACACAAAATGCAGACTAAACCCTAACCTACTGTACATGGCCATTCCACCGATTCGATGAATCAACCGGTGGAATGGATCAGCCAATCCATGAAACCACCAAAACAGCAACTCGATTTCACAATGGAGATCAAACAGAAAATGAACACAAACAGGATCTTTATTGATTTCAAAAGATGCAAATACAATATTCTGTCTCTCTCTCCCTGTCTCACTCTGTGCAACCTAGCTCGATGATCTAAAACCAACCGATCCTCATGCATAAATAGGATCTCCTGCGAGTACTACTGACCCGACTCCAAGCGGCTGGGAAATCTCTCCAGGCGGCTGGGAGATCCAACCGGACCTACAGCATAATAGCTGTCTTAACAAACTAGCTAAAAATAGCAAAGCATGGTCAACATGACCTTATTACATGCATTGGTCTTATCAGACCTTCTTGGAAACATTAACAAGACTCAAAACAAACTAACTGCCTCATGGAGGCCAGCTGTCAGGTAGGTGCTCCTGCACCAGCCTTAACATAGTTTAACACCATTTGCACACCATGCATAGAGAATCCTGATGCAAATCTCAGCAAACAGATGATGGATACATTAGTGGAAGAAAGTGCTAAAATGAAAAAGTATAAGAAAAGAAGAGAAGGCTCAGAGAATAGAGAGAAGAAGTGAAGGGAAGGAGTTGTGATGAGGGAATTCATATGGGAAAAGAGTCCAGGAGGGGACCGCACCTGTGTAGAAGGTGTAATCAGTAATTTCAAAATATATTTGAAAGAATAGAAGTCAAATAAGGAGTATCATCTAGAGGAAGTCAATGAAGAAGGGGAATCTTATTTTTTGAAAGATTCCAACAGCATCCTTTGAGAAGGAAAAGATGCCATTTAGATATTTTGACAGACAGTTGGAGATGAATGTACACCATTGATTAATAATAGAAGGATCTCAACCGTAGATAGAGTTGTAGCCGTAGCAGTGAGAAGTTTAAAATCTATATAAGAAACTTTGCTACATGTACATTACTTACACAGGGATTTTTAGAAATTAGCTAGCAATTGTAATTTGTTTAGAAACTTTGAGTAGAAGGAGTATTTTAGTTTAGAGGAGGTCGCCTGTGTCTGCACTAAGGAACGTGTGGACTTTCCAGCTTTCTTATTGTATTTGTAAAACATTGTAAGTTTTTGTGAATTTGATTAATGAAGCTAAGAGTAATTCATACATTGTAAATCATATATGACTATGTGTTTTGAATACAAATGAATCTAGAAATCTGCGTCTATTTTTTGAGTGTCTTCTGGTTCTTCTTTGTATTTGAAATAGTATCTCTTAAAGCTCGTAATCTTGAATGCATGTTCATGAAAATACTCAGGACATTTGTATTTAACGATATAGTCTACTGATTTAATTGAATTTGCTGTATTTCTTACCACATGCACAACAGAGCATTTAGATCCTGTAGCAAGTGATGTTGAATTTGAATTTCTCTAACTTTTCCCAAACAATTTGAAATACTTAGCTTAAACACAGAAATCTAAAGGAGATTGTCTGACATTTGAAAGAAATAGAAACAATTGAGTTGATATTTGGCAATTTTTATAAATATTGGAAAATAAAAGCATGTTTTAATATAAATCATTTAAAGCTTTGTGATACAGTAACAGATTTATGCAAAGAGATAGATCATTTGTTGATATTTGCAATAATTTGCATAATTAGAGTCCAGTAAGTCATCAATCACCTTAAATCACGTAAGGCCCCTTGCATATTATAGCTTCACATTTACCTACTGAATTGTCCAACAGGTCAAGACCTGACCATACAGAAACTTGGGATTAAGTAATCTTTGTGGATTTCTTCATATCTTTCAAGACAGTTAGGTTCATTTTGTGAATTTTAACTTTTGTTATGAATGTGTAAAAACAATCATCAACAGTTTTTGGCGCTAGAAGGAGGGCCTAATTGGAGTTAAGGATGAATTTGAGTAAAGCTGGCTCATAACAACAGTAGATTGACTAGGTCTAGATCTAATTCAAAAAATATATTTATGCAATTACCGGATAGGAGGCAGAGTAAGGGTCCTTTGATTTGGAATTCTAAAATATCAAATACAGGAAGTTCATCTGGAACACCTCTTGGATAACCTTTTAACATCCATAATATTGTGAGTCCTGACATTTCTTCATTTAGATTTTTAAATCTTGGTTCAGGTCCTCCTAGAGGTCCTAGTCCTCCTAGAAATACTAGTCTGCCAAGAAATTCAGGTATTCCTACAGGTCCAGGGCAAGCACAAGTACCTGCGATGGATTATTTTAATGCCAATCCTCCCATATAGTTCATTGATTATCATGAGATGCCAAAGAATCCTAAAAAGATATGTCCTAAATACCAATTGCATCAGGATCCGGAAGATCATATTAGGATATTTAAGGAGACATGCTTTAGAGCCAGGCTAGAATATGAAGATTTTGTGTGTAGGTTGTTTCCTTTCACCTTTAATGAGCAGGCTTCTAATTGGTATGTGAATTTCCCTAATGGATATGTTTCTTCTTGGACACTTATGGAGGAAGCATTTTTGTCTAGATTTAGGGGACCAATAGATCCTTCCATCTTATATCATAAATTGGCTGCAATTAAGAGAAGTGAGGGAGAACTAATTGACAATTTCAATGATAGATTTCAAAAGGCCTATTCTAGGTTGGTAGCTCCATACATAGTAAATGCAGATACATTGTTAGCCATGTACTATGTTGCATTAGATCCATTAACTGCTATGTTTGTCAAAAGAAAGCCTGACATAGATTCAATATCCAAAGCTTATAAAGAGGCAGCCTCAGTAAATCAGGAGATGAGGCAGACAACTTATAATCCATTTCTCAATGGAGGAAATCCTGGGATACAAAGTCAAGCACAACCTTGGAATGGAGTTCCTACACATAACGCTCCATTGCTAAATCTAGTCCCTACATACACACCAGTGTATAATCCTGCCCCAATCCAAACTATAGTACCTTATACTGGTAACACTACCAATAATAATCAGAATAATGGCCAATCTTTCTTTCAGACTCCTCAGGATACATTTGTGGCAAAAGCACAAGAGGAAAGGGAAGAAATCAAAGAAATTACTGTGCATTTGAGAAGATTGACCACTGAAACGACACAATTGAGAAATGAGAATTTCTATGGTAGAAACAACCAAGGATATAACTAGAACCACAACTAGAATTATAATCAGGGCCACAACCAAAATTAGAATCAGAATTATAACCAGGGTCAGGGTTCTAATCAGGGTCAAAATCACAGTCAAAATTAGAATCATAATCAAGGAAAACATATGCAAAATAAGGGACTTGCTATAGATAACAGAGCCTGGGGTAATAATAACAGAAATCAAAATCAACCAAGGCCACCTAAAACATGGAACACAGGGCCTAATAATGGCACTCTAGCTTCTCCATTTGAAAATTTAGATAATCAGGAGACAAAACAACCAACTAGAATTCAAATGGCCAGTGTAGCATTAAAGAATTGGTGTAGAATTCATAATACCAGTGCCCATGCTGAATTAGATTGTCCTCAGTTTCATTTGGCAGCAAGTATTTTTAATGTAGATGTACAGGCTCTTACTTCTGAGTTCTTAATTCCCAAAGGAAATGAAATAGTACCCTCAGGATATGATACTGCTTTAGTCTTAGAGACTTTTACCTTTGCAACCAGAGAAGAAGAAGACCAATTGTTATAGGATGACCCTTATTTTTGTGAAAACCTATATCTTAAATCAGCCTTAGTTTTGAATGCTTTTCAGTTTCCCTTTGAAACTAAAAATGAAGTGTTATATGAGATAGAAGAGGTCTAGGCTTTTCAATAGTCAAATAAAAATCATACTTACAATATGAGAAATAATACCAGGCCAAGAGGTCCTTTCACCACTTCCACTCCTAACAATTTCAATACTCCCTCAGACCAGAATGCTAGCAATAATCTTGCTATATTGAAAGCCAATCATCATGCAAATAATGGAACAGTAGTACAAAGGGTCTAAACAGGTAAAATAGAGACTGTAGAAATAATGAGATTGATGCGTTACTTGTCAGAGGAGATAAAGAAAATTAAGGTTATTATACCTTTGTGTGAATTGTTGAAAAGTCTAGGGGTTAGAAATGCTTTTATAAAATCCTTGGAGACATCTATGACAGGTGAGGTTTCTGCTGATATGAATATTCCTAGCAGAGACTCACAACCCAAAGAAAAGAGTAGGAAAACTGAACAACCCTCCAACACTAATGTGGTAATGTATGCAGATAAAAGAGAGGCTCCTCCTTTCTTGTTAACCATTAGGATGTGTGGAAATAACATACACAATTGCATGGTAGATTTGGGTGCATCAGCTAATGTAATGCCTTTAGGAATATGCAAAACTTTAGGGTTGACTCCTACTAAATCTGCCAAGGTAGTTACACAGTTGGATAAAACTAAGGTTAATGTGATAGGAGAACTGATGCATATCCAAATGCAGTTAGCCTCAGATCCTAGGGTAAGTCAATTTATTGACATTCAGATAGTAGATATACTTGACAATTATGAAATGTTGTTGAGTAGAGACTGGTCTAAGACTTTGAATGGATATATGGCCACTGATTTTTCACATATGTGGTTACCTTGGAGAGGTGTACCAAATCATATCAGAATAGAAGCTGAACCCAGGATGAAACACATGATCATAGAGTACAATAGGACTAATAAAATATTGTATTCTTCTGTTGAACCTAGTGTTTACAGGGTCACTAACAAAGGGGTACAAATTGAAGAAATCTTAATGCTGAATTTCAGAGAAAAACTTGTCAGTAAAGAAACAAGATTATTCATTGAGTCTGATGGAAATTCTTCTAATGAAGAAAACAATGCAATAAGTAGGTTTGGTCAGATCATTAGACAAGAAATGGAAAGGTGTATTGAACAAAATTTGCCAGTTTAATGTAAGTTATGTAAAGGTATGTGTAGAGTCCATGATAAGCCACATTCTGAAGAGAATTGTGGAATGTGTGGAGATATCAATGGGTATTAATATATAAAATGCACAAAAGGACTAGAACTGCAAGAAGGAAAAGTTAATTATAATCAACCAAAGAGATACTTTCAGAACAACAAAGATGTATTAACTCCAAGTCTAGGAAAAGAGACAAAAGATAAAGATGTCTGTCATTCTGATTTACAAACTGAACAGATAAATGTACAAGTAAGTCAAAATGAATTGCTTATGAATAAACAAGATAGCACCTCACATGTGATAGAAAAAGCAAAACATGCAAAAGTAAAAGGTCAAAAGAAGAAAGAAGGTGTAATCTATGAGAACAAAATTAAAGTTAAAATGCAAATCAAATGCAAAAACACAAATGATATACCTTCACTTGACCCACAAATCCAAGATAGCGGGAAGGAGTTGCACCCAAGCTCCTTAGATTTTACCCAATTTGATTAAAATGTGGATTGCTCAATGTTTGCTCAACACAATGTAGATGAGAGATTTGATGATAGAGTGATAGATTGGATGGAATGAGGAATGGATAGAGTGATTTTGACATTATGATGTTGGGATGAGAGGATTTTGGAGAGATTTTAGCAGAGTTTGGATGCAAGAAGAAGTCCCTCTTGAATGGCTTGGAGAGGGGTCTCATTTATAGATTTTTGGAAATGAGGATGGAGGGTGAGGATCAAGAGTTGAGATCAAGGGCTAGAAATGAATGAGAGTTAGGGTTAGGATTGAAGCCATAGCCTTGTGACAAGTGTCACAAGGGGAATGGATGAGAGAGATCAAGGGTTGAATCTTGGTCAATGGGATTGGAGGGCTCTCATTATTTGTGAATTTTAAATTCACATGGGGAAAGGTGTGGAGGACAAAAATGAATTAAAGATTCATTTTTGGGAAGAGTGGACATGACAAGTGAATTTTTAATTCAACTCACGGGGGAGAATTAAAAATTCACCTTTATGTGGAGATGTGAAGATGTACTCTTACATGTGTAAGAGGGTGATAAATGAGGGGTAAGGAGGATTTGACCCTTTGAATAAAAGATTGATTTTTATTCAAAGGTGTGTGGGAGGATGGGCTAAGCAGGGTTAATTAAGTGTTTAGCTTAATTAGTTTAGGTCTAGGGGATAGGTAGGCTAAGGTAGATTGATTAGTAGGATAGATTAATTAGATAAGAATGATTTATCTAATTAATAGGGATTAGGGAAATGGACAAAATCAACTAAATAAATATTAGAAATATTTATTTAATTGATGAGGATAGTGTTGTAAGGTATAGTGACAAATTAAATGAATTAATTGATCATAAGGGATAGACAGATGGTTAGGGATAAATTAATTAAATAAGATGAATTTATTTAATTAATAGGGGGGATGAATTGGTGTAGAGGTATGGGAAACAGGTTTATAGAGAAAGCCAATTTTAGGTGTCTACATTTGCCCCTCTTTGAGATGGTGTTGCGGCTAAGTAACATCATTTCAAAGAAGTTAAAACATAGAGTTGGATTGGATAGAAAAGAAAAAGAAAGATTTTGGCTTAGAAGAATAGGGTAAGGTTTGGGGATAATTGGTAAGGGTGATGCCCCCTTGAGAGGATAGGCGGGTTGCAAGAACACGGTTGTGCTCTTGAAATGGATGGAAGAGATTAGTAGAAGTGGTTAGAGGATAAGGGGTGAGATGAAAGTGTGATAATATTGGAAGATTGATTGGTGGATGATCATTGTGTTGAAAATGATTTAGAGCAATCCTAGGTTTGATATAGCAAAGTGGATATTTTCACCAAGGTATAGAAGACCAGGGTGATGATGTTTATCCAACATTTGCATGGGCTAGACACGCAGACAAAGGGATGATCTCATGCATGTCCAAGATATTACAACCTTGTCTAGATGAGGGAAGGGGGCTCATAGCATATGTTCTTAGTACACAAAAGGTATGATGAACCTTAGATGCATAAGCATATCAATATGCTAGAACCGACCCTATGATCCATAAGATATGAATACTAGCTTGGAGTAATGATACCAACCCACAAGCACAACATAGAAAAGCAAGACTATGCCCCATTCTAGATGTTTTCGCCACATACCATGATATAGTGAGATCAAGGTAGCTTTGATTTGATCTTTGAATAGGACAAAAGATAAAAATAAAAAACAAAAAGACCAACGAACCAAACAAGTAGCCATTGTATCTCTTGCCAAGATGGATGATGATTTGATAGATTCTACCTATTGTAGGAATGATATATCCTAAGGCAAGAATCAATGGATGATTGGATCATGTTTAGTTGATGTTGTAAGATTGGCTCAAGATATGATGGTGACAAGTTGTGGTTGATGCTGATTTGATAGTTGATGAGTTTTGATTAAGGGACAATGCTTTGATAGGCGATGCGATGCTTGGATCTAGTGTAAGCTTAGCGGGTTGGATGGGTGCATCTTATGTACCTAAGTACTAGAAACTTCTTGTGTATTCCATACTACCTACATGCCCTATATCCATGGGATCAAGGCACATTAAGATGCAGGTGTTTATGATATGTATTTCTGATTTGTGATGATGATGTGGGATGATGTGTTAGATGAGTTGGGTGCTTGTGATGATAATTGTTTTTGGGATTTTGTGGATATTTTGATTTTTTTTGATTTTTAGATTTTGTATTGTTTTTAGATTTTTTGATTTTGTATTGTTTTTAGATTTTTTGATTTTGTATTGTTTTTTGATTTTTTTATTTTTTTGGATTTTCATGATTTTGGAAAAGGAATGGTTTATTATGAGATGGTTGCATTGGATTTTGTGTGGATAACCTTTATCCTAGATACCAATGACAAGGGAACACCAAGTCTAGAGGTGAAGATGATGGGGTTGGATAGGAGATTTGATAAATGGATAGATACATGCGGATAAGGGGTAGGATGGGGGATAAAGGATTGGGTAGGGATACATGATAGATGGATGGGGGGTTTGGCAGTGGAAAGTGATAGAGAGGAGATTCATGATAGATGGATTGGAAGATAGAGATAGGGATGCAAAATAGATGGATGGGAGATGGGGATAGGATTTTCTCCAAGGGCTAAGTTGCAAGGAATCATATGCCCCAATGCTTAGAATTTTTCATGATGGGCTCATGTTGTTACCAATCTCTTCAAAGAATTTTGCATGATGGGTTCATGTTTGAATGGATGGACTTTGCAGTAGATGGATGGAGGATGTACTTACAAAGGGAGTATGCCAAGAGGTGTCCAAAGCATGTTTTTTTGATATTTTTGCCCCTTGTCTTTATCAAGATCTAAGGTGGGAGATGGTAAAAGCAAGATATAATGGATAGGATGGATGGGAAATGATAGGATAAATAGGGGGTAGTGGATAGGAATATGATAGGATAAGGATACATGGATAGGATATGCAAAAGGATGTTATGGATGTGGATGATTAGATGGTTTTGCCCCCAAGTGTAGGGATACAAAATGGATGGAGAAGGGATTATGCATGATGCCCACAAGGGGTTTTCATCATGGTACTTGCCCAAGTTGCCACAAGGAGTGGTTTTCACCATTGGACGGATTTTTCTCTTTACTATTTTCTTGATTTTTTTTCTTTTTTTTCTTTTTTTGATGGAATGGGGATTCTAAAGCCTGTTTCCTTATCAAGGCAAAGATGGTCCCATGTTGGATAGAATTATGGATTATGATTGCATGGATTGTTGGTAGATAGGAGAAAATGGAATGGATTATGATGTGGATTATGTGTATTATGATGTGGATTATGCGGATTATAATGTGGATTATGCATATTATGATGTGGATTATGCAAAAGCATGGAACATAGGAATGTGATGGGGAAGATATGTAGGATAGTGGATGAAAGATGGAGAGATGGGGGTATGTGGGAATGTCAAGTGGTGGAGGAGAACCAAGACCAATGGTTGCACACACCGTGATGTATTTGGAAGCTTGTACTTTTGATGTGGAGTTGGGAGTAATGGGGATCGGGATAGGGGATTTTTGGATGGTCAATTTAGGGTTTTAGGGACCCAAATGGACTTAGGATTTATGGGATTTTTAGATGGAGAGCGGGATGTTTGGGATTGTGGGGTAGATTGGGATGTGGATGCCTCATTAGAGTTTGGTGCTTTTTGTTTAGGGACCCACACCATTTTTGTTTTTTCTTTTTCTTGTGATGGTATGTGCTTTGATAGCCTTTTGGATTTTTTATTTTGCTTGGAAGGGATAACATCTTTAGGCTTGTGTGCTTTATAAGTTGAGGCATTCAAAATTTTGAATCCCATGGATTTGGGGGAAGCTTCATGTTTGAAAGATGTGTGCTTTTGTTGGTCTTGATTGGGAAATTTAGGGGGTTTATGGGTGGAGGGGTAAAAAGTGGATTTTTGAATAAATGGATGAGGGGATTTGAGGATGGGGATATTAGGAGTTGGGAGGATGGGATGATAAGAGGATTTGTGGCTAGGGATGTTGGGAGTTGGTAGGATAGGAGGTAAAGTGGATTTGATAGGGATATTTGGAGTTGGAAGTAGTGGAGGTAAATTTGATGGGGGAAGATGGATGGTCACATGCTTTTGCAAATGATAGGATGATGGAGGAGGGATGGTGACATATGATTTGAGAGTGTGATGATATGCACCGGATTTGGAATTGGGTGAATGGATTTTGGAGGGTGCGTGGGTGGTACCAACATGTTTAGATTGTTTTTCTTGGGGTGTATAGCCAAGGCCATGTGAGGATGGATGGAATGTGGTGTGGATGGGCTCCAAGATGCCTTGTTCGTGAAGGCCTAAGCCTTTGCCTTGATAGTTCATATGTTGGAGCATGCGACATGCAATGGGATGTTTGGTGCTTTGGAAACAAGACGTGAGTCTATTATTTGTTGGAATAGGATAGGTGGTGGATGGAAGTTGTTCACCTCCTACAAGTGAGTTACCACGGATGAAAGTGCTTTGTCCAAGTGAATAGGAGGGTGGATTTGGGATGGGATTGGTAGATGGAGGTAAAGGGTTCATGGGGGATGGTAAAGGGGTGGTAGAAGATGGTGTGAGATCAATACGTTGATCAATAGATGGGAGAGGATTGGGGATGGGATTAGATAGGATGGTTAGATCTTGACTAGGAGAAGGGGTTGATGTTTCAACATGCTTTGGATTTGATTCTTGACATAGCTCGTGTGCTTGGATAGAAGTGGGAGTGACTTGGATAGATGTGGTGGGTGCTTGGATGGATGTGATAGGTGTTTGGATGGATGTGATAGGTGCTTGACTTACGTGTTCTTGAACATGGCTACATGATGGTTCTTGAGTTATGATAGGGGGTTGTTCAAGAGATTTGGTGGGTGTTGGATTGTATGAGGGTGTTTGATTCCTTGCTAATAGCCAATGGATGGCATCCTTTATGAGTGTATGGGTTGAAGAACAATATAATGGATGGATAATGATGGTGGTTGGTGTGGGATTAGGATTGGGATTGGATAGCTGGGTGATGGGATTAGGTAGTGATGGTTCTAGGGTGGGTTCAATGATAGGTGTTGGACTAGATGGTGGTGTTGGAGGGGTGGAGGATTTGGGGGATTCCTTTGCTTTGTTTGGTGATGTTCTTTGGAGGAAATCCCACAAGGATTCTTTGGATATCATGGTGTTAGGATTTGGAATATTTGATGGTGGATTAGATGGTGTATGGGTGATAGGGGTTGGTGGATTGGGAGATACATAGGGTGATGGATTAAGATTGGAGGAACATTGTGTTGGGGGGGTTGGGATTGATGGATTGTAAGGTAGGTAGGGTGATGGATTAAGGTTGATAGGATGGGGATTAGAGGATGGGGGATTTGTATGGGGAAATGGTTTTTTATATAAGCTTTGGATTTCGGAGATAAGGTGTGATAGATTGGTGTTCCCTTGATCAAAGTTATCATGCCAAAGGTTGGGGGATGGATAAGTTGGAGGTATTGATTGGTGGGATATGTATGATGGCATGGATGTGTAAGGGGATGGTGATTGATATGAGGGTAAAGGTTGATATGATGGAAGTTGGTATGAGGTTGATGGTTGATATGAGGTCGATGGAGTGGATATGTAAGATGTAGGTTGGTATGAAGGTTGAAAGAATGAAGATTGATATGATGTGGATGGGGTTGATATGTAGGGTGTTTGTTGATATGATGAAGGTTGGGTAGGGGCTTAGGATTCTCCAATGATGAGGTGTGCTAAGGGTATATCCTTAATGTCATTTTTGCATTTTTTCTTAGCATTAGGATCCATGTTCTCATAGACTTTTCTAAGTCTTTGTAATTGTTGCATTGCTTCATAAGGATACATTTTGTGGGAGAGATATGAGATGAAATGGAGGATAATGGATGATTGTGATGTTGGGAATCAAATTTCAAGACCTTAGGATGATTTGATTTGCTTCAAAGGATGGATGATTCTCTATACTTAAGGTGGACTAATGACACTTAAGTAATAGAATTGATTTGGCTGATTTGATTAGATGATCAATTAAGGTCTTGATTTTTGATTGGGTTGATCTGGATTTGGATTGGGATGAAAGTAGTTAGGATGTTATTTGGCTTGGAATGATTGGATTATATGTAATGACTAGGATGTTGACTCGGATGATGTTGATGGGATGAGGATGAATGATGAAGATGTGACTAGGATGTGCTTAGGGATGATTGGGGTTGAGGTTGATTTGACAAGGATTGAAATAATGATGTTGATTGGATAATGATTTAGATAGAATGATGATGATTTGATGATGTAGAGTGACAAGGATATGATTAGGATTGATTTAGGATGACTTGGATGTGATTAGGAATGAAGTGGCTAAAAATGGATGATTAGGATGAATGTGATTGGATTTGAATGTGTTGGATGAATGAGTTGAATGATTTGTCTTATGTGTTTGATATTTAACTTGATTTGGCAATGTTCAATCAAATGATCACACATGTACAAACACAATTCACTCACGCAAGACACAAGCAATTTTGAATTTTGAATTTGCAGAATATGATGATGATTAGACAAGCACATGTGGAAGACACATCAACATGCCCTAACGTCTAGTTTGAAATAGGGTATGGCCAATTAGGTTTGGGCTATGTTTATATGAGGTTGACTAAGGAATTGAAAGTGGAATCTTGTCACACAGCCGGGAGAAGGGGGTAACCCACCCTTCACCTTCACTTCCCAAAGGTAAGAAGTTCTTTGGGGCTTAGCCAAGAGTGACAAGATTTCAATTTCAATGAGGGTATCTTTCGATTCAGCCTCGAATGAGGTCGTCCCTAGGGGTGATGAAATCCCCTAGCAGGCCTCCTAGGAAAGGGTAAACAAAAGTGAATCAAATGAGGTGTTTTTGATCTCCAAGGTCACCTTGCGGTGCGAGGAGAGAGCATACACACGCACACTTGATTTACACTTACAATGGTTAATTGCCCTTAGAAATTGAAATGTGTGAAAGATACGTCAAACAATGGTTCTTTTTAAATCCCAAATCCCAAATGTGTGATGAAGACACTGGTTGATTTTATGTCCAATTTTGATATGTGATGAAGATAAATGTTCGTTTTAGAAGCCCAACTCAAAATGTGTATGCAAACAATGATTCGTTTTATGTCCCAAAGTGAAGTGTGTTTGCAAACAAGATTATGATGAAATGAGAGATAGAATGAGTGCACCTAATTAATTTTTTGTCCAAGCTACTGTATATGTTGTTCCTGATGTTGTTCTAGCTCCGTTGATGTCCCTACAAGTCACCAAAATTGAAAAGAAACCAGTAGACTAGCACATGAGATCGTTATGCAAAAATTGATAATCTGATAAAAATCTGATGAAGATGAATAGATACAGAAAAATGAAGTGCATAAACAGATTCTAGATGAAATTCCATGCAATTTGAAAAAACAATTCACTGAAAAAGGATCAAATTTGCAAACGATATGAGCATTTGAAGTTTTTATGCAAGTTTGACTTTGACTGCGAAAAAAGTTGATAAAATGGTATAGCCATCTGAAAATTTCTTCACAACTGTGTAGTTTGCCTCGTCAGCTTTCCGGCAAGTCCTTGTTTGCAAATTTTTGACTCCGTATATGAAAGTTGTGAAAATTTGAAAAAAATAGCCTATTTCGGCATGTATGAGGCACAAGAGGTTAGCTGACTGTTTCGAATAAACCACTGGCAGTTTGTTTCTGAGTGGTCACATGCTGAAGGGTTTAGTGCTGGTGGTTAGAGTTGTTGTTTAAAGTTAAGCCACACCCCTGGTCACTCATATGACTAGGGGTGGATGAGGAGCAAAAATAAAAAGCAAATGTTGGGGTCGATAGCCCCTGACCCTCCTCTCTTCTGCCAGTCACTAATATGACCCTGCGTTTAAAGATACACCCCACGCAAACTTTAATTAGGGTTTTTTAGACTCTTTTCATTGTTAGGGTTATATGGAGGAATGGAAGTCAGCAGAGGAGACTCAATGTGGAGGGCGCGAATACCTAAGGCACAGAGGCAGAAAGGCTAGCAGCGACCGGGCCAAGATTGGGCAAAGAGATGAATAGTAGGTGGAGGTCGAGTGACAAAGGTGAGTGGGTCAGATTTGGATTCGATGAGTGGGAAGAGGGGATGTGCAGAGGCAGCGGGGAGTGTTGGATGGAGTGGCGACAGGGGTTTGAGCGATGCTCGGGAGTTGGGCATGTTAGGCGGGTGACGAGGATGAGGCTCAGGGCGGTGATGTGGTGGCAACTGCAGGAAAGAGGTGGTGATAGGAGTATTGAGAGGAGGAAATGGATCCCGATGGTGGTGACGGGGGATTCAAAATTGGTGGTGGCTAAGGCTTAGTTGCAGAGGGAGGTTTTGACAGAGCGCCAACCGGGTGATGAGTAGCAGCAGGAAGGAGTGATGTTGGAGGGCTATGACTAGATCAGGGAAGTGTCAACAGGGCCAATGGATGGTGGTGATGCATGGCTTAGGTTTAGGGTTTCATAGGGTAAAATAGCTGACAGGAGGAATGTGCAGGGCCATAGTCGATCTTAATTTTTAAAAACCAAACTTTCTTCCATTCCACATAAAATACACCCAAAACTAGGTTAGCGACAGTCAAGCCTGATCCAAAACTAGAGATTTAGACAGAGGCTCTACACAGGGATGGTATGGACAGTCCGTACGGTACGGACTGTACCCTTAAAAAATTTTCAAAAATTTTCAAAAATTTCTGTGATGCAATATAGTCAAATTTACTGTCAAAAAACTCAGAAACAACATCCTGATCACAACAGTGAGGTTAGTTTCTGCCCAAGATGCAACCTGCAACAGTTTACCTACAAAACTTGCAAAACTTCACAAAAACTAGGGTTAGAAAATGAAGATTTTGACAACAAAACCTTCACAAACTGACGATTAGATCCAAGACCGGGCATGCCAATGTAATCTATGAGAACAAAATGAAAGTTAAAATACAAATCAAATACAAAAACACAAATGGTATACCTTCACTTGACCCACAAATCCAAGATAGCGGGAAGGAGTTGCACCCAAGCTCCCTAGATTTTACCCAATTTGATTAAAATGTGGATTGCTCAATGTTTGCTCAACACAATGTAGATGAGAGATTTGATGATAGAGTGATAGATTGGATGGAATGAGGAATGGCTAGAGTGATTTTGGCATTATGATGTTGGGATAAGAGGATTTTAGAGAGATTTTGGCAGAGTTTGGATGCAAGAAGAAGTCCCTCTTGAATGGATTAGAGAGGGGTCTCATTTATAGATTTTTGGAAATAAGGATGGAGGGTGAGGATCAAGAGTTGAGATCAAGGGCTAGAAATGAATAAGAGTTAGGGTTAGGATTGAAGCCATAGCCTTGTGACAAGTGTCACAAGGGGAGTGGATGAGAGAGATCAAGGGTTGAATCTTGGTCAATGGGATTGGAGGGTTCTCATTATTTGTGAATTTTAAATTCATATGGGGAAAGGTGTGGAAGACAAAAATGAATTAAAGATTCATTTTTGGGAAGAGTGGACATGACAAGTGAATTTTTAATTCAACTCATGGGGGGGTGTGAATTAAAAATTCACCTTTATGTGGAGATGTGAAGATGTACTCTTACATGTGTAAGAGGGTGATAAATGAGGGGTAAGGAGGATTTGACCCTTTGAATAAAAGATTGATTTTTATTCAAAGGTGTGTGGGAGGATGGGCTAAGCAGGGTTAATTAAGTGTTTAGCTTAGTTAACTTAGGTCTAGGGGACAGGTAGGCTAGGGTAGATTGATCAGTAGGATAGATTAATTAGATACGAATGATTTATCTAATTAATAGGGATTAGGGAAATGGACAAAATCAACTAAATAAATATTAGAAATATTTATTTAATTGATGAGGATAGTGTTGTAAGGTATAGTGACAAATTAAATGAATTAATTGATCACAAGGGATAGACAGATGGTTAGGGATAAATTAATTAAATAAGGTTAGGGATAAATTAATTAAATAAGATGAATTTATTTTATTAATAGGGGGGACGAATTGGTGTAGAGGTACGGGAAACTAGTTTGTAGAGCAAGCCAATTTTAGGTGTCTACAGAAGGCATGTGGACATTAAAATGTGATGGATCAAAATCTAAACAGGGTGTAGGTGCAGGTGTAGAACTCATAGATCCTCATGGTAAGTCATATTTAGCAGCATACATTCTACAATTTTCTTGTACTAACAATGTTGCAGAATATGAAGCTTTAATTTATGGACTTGTGATGGCTATAAAGAAAAAGGTAAAAATGATCAGAGTATTTTTAGACTCTAAGATAGTAGTTAGACATGTAAGGAAATTGTATGCATGCAACTATAAAAAGATGGTTTGTTATAGGCATAGGGTATGGGATTTGATAGATTCATTTGATGCTTTCAATATAGAGCATATCCCTAGAGAATTGAACCATAGGCCAGATGCACTAGCAGTTGCTACTAGCACATTAGAACCCTTAACACTGTCAGGATTAAAAAGATTTGCTATAGAATTAGTGAATGTGCCTGGTGTACCAGATAATGTAACTCATTTTTAGGTATTTGAAGGAGATCAACAAATTGTAGATTTTCTAACTTGTAATGAGGTATTTGAGGCTCAAATTATTGATGAACAAGAGAGGCCTGATGTGTCTTGGGATGAATAAGACATAATCAACTTAAAAATCAACTTCTTACCCAAAGTGGTAATTGAGTTAGAACAAATATTTGACTTTGATGGGGTAGTAAAACAAAAAGACTTGCCCAAAATTGAGGGAGGTAAGTGTGATCCATATAACCTTGGAACAGAGCAAAATCCTCAAAATGTACAGATTGGAAAGGCTTGCTTTGAGGGGTTTAGAAAAGAAATTATAGATGTTCTGAAATATTACAAATATGTTATAGCATGGACATATGAGGATTTAAAGACATATGATACGTCAATCATCACTCATGTGATACCCTTAAAGCCAGATATCAAACCATTTAGGAAGAAACAAAGGCCTGTGAATGCTATTTTAGAACCTTTGATATTTGAAGAAGTGAAAAAACTGCTGTATGCTAGAATAATTTTCCCTGTCAGACATTCAACATGGGTAACTAATTTAGTACCTGTTAGAAAGAAAAGTGGAGACATCAGGTTATGTGTAGATTTTAGGAATTTGAACAAGGCATCTAAAAAAGATAATTATCCTCTGCCTCCCATGGATGAAGTGCTGCAAGCAGTGAATGGAGCCAAGATGATGTCTTTTGTGGATGGATTTTTAGGGTATAACCAGGTCTTGGTTGATAAAGAAGATAGGTTGAAAACCAGTTTTACATTTAAATGGGGTAATTATGCATATAGAAGAATGTCGTTTGGTCTAATTAATGTAGGTGCCACTTTTCAGAGAGCCATGGATATTACATTCTGTGGATTGCTAGGTAAATACATTGTAATTTATATAGACGATTTAACTATTTATTCTAAAGATGCATCCACTCATGCTGAGGATCTGAGAAGAGTCCTTAAGAGATGTGAGAGGTATGGAATTTCTCTTAACCCTAAGAAATGTTCATTTGGAGTAACTGAAGGAAAACTATTAGGACATGTCATTTTTGAGAATGGTATATCTATTGATCCTGATAGAATAGAAGGGATAAAGAAATTGTAATTACCAAACACTAAGAAGGAATTAAAATCATTTTTTGGTAAGATTAATTTTGTCAGGAAGTTTATTATAGGGTTTGCAGAAATTGTGTGACCATTGAACGCCATGTTGAAGAAGGATGCAGATATAGAATGGATACCAGTAGCTAAAGCTACATTTGAAGATATCAAGGAAGCTATTTCTGATGCTCTTGTATTGGCTAGTCCATATTATACAAAGCCATTCTATATTTATTCTTTTGCATCCACACATTTAGTTGCAGCTGCTTTGACACAGAAAGGAGAAAATGATGAAGAGAAACCCGTAGCTTTTATGAGTGTACCTCTGAAGGATGCATAGCTGAAATATCTTGATATAGAAAGATAGGTGTTTGCACTAGTAAGAGCAGTAAAAAAGTTTAGACATTATATCTTACGCAATCAAGTTAAAGCCATAGTACCAGATGCAACAGTGAAGATGCTGTTGATGTAAAATGAGCTTGGAGAGAAATGAGCTAAATGGATTACAATTTTGCAAGAGTTTGATATGGAAATCATTCCAATGAAGCTAGTCAGAGGACAAGATTTAGTGTAAACCATAGCCAATATAGACCCAAACTTGGTAAAACAACAGTATGTGTTGAATACTAATGATGCATCAGGGTGGTATGATGATTTGAACACTTTTCTAATATCAGGGAAATACCCAAGCAAGATGAAATTCTCACAAAGAAAAGATTTAAAGATCAAAGCACAAAAATACATGGTACAAGGAGGTCTTCTATTCAAGAAGAACCATGAAGGAATATATTTAAGATTTTTAAATAGAGATGAAGAAGATAAGGTATTGCTAGAGCTGCATGATAAGTATGGAACTACTCATGGTTCCCATTTAGCTACAATGCATAAGATATTAAGAGCCGGGTATTATTGGCCTACTATGTTTAAAGATACAGAGAGTTACATTACAAGTTGTCATATTTGTCAAGTTACAATAGATAAGGGAAGAAACCAAGCTAATCCATTACAGCCGGTTATTGAATCTAGGCCATTTGCACAATGGGGCTTAGATTTCATTAGAGTCATAAATCCTCCATCATCTGTAGGACACAAGTTTATACTTATAACAGACTACTGTACAAGGTGGACTGAAGCCACATGTTGCAAGTTCTCTACTACTGAGGTAGTTATCAAGTTCCTTGAAGAGAACATCATAACAAGGTTTGGAGCTCCATACTCACTGGTATGTGATGATGGCCCTGCATTTTCTTCTTTGAAATTTTCTAAATGGGCGTTTGAACATGGAATTGTTTTAAAGTTTTCTTCAAACTATTATCCTCAAGGGAATGGGTTAGCTGAGTCTACAAATAAAATTTTATTAGATATAATCAAGAAGCTAATTGAAAAGAATCCAAGAGAATGGAACACATTGCTAAAGTATGCGCTGTGGGCAGATAGGACTAGGGTTAAATCAATCTTAGGCAATGCACCCTATCACTTAGTTTATGGGACTGATCCCATACTTCCAGTAAATTTAAGAATACCAGTTTAGAAGTTTGCTAATGAATATTTAGGCTTTGATGATCATAGAGAAGCCAGAATAATCCAACTGTTGCAATTAGATGAGAAAAGAGATCAAGCCATTGAGAAATTTGCTAAACATCAAGCAGTGGTAAAGAGATGGTTTGACAAAAGAGCAAGAGTCAAAACATTTAAAATTTTAGACTTAGTACTGTGCTGGGATAAGGCACATGAAAAAAAAGGAAATCATGGAAAATTTGACAAGTTATGGTTAGGTCCATTACAGGTCTTAGAAATAATATGAGACAACACATTCAGGCTCAAGACCTTGACTGGGGAAGATGTGCCATTACTAGTTAATGGCCAGCATATGAAACATTATTTTCAGGCTTGAGGTGAGGGTTGTTGGTCTATGTTGTATCTGTATACGCCTAAAAATGACACGATTCATCCTAAATAAATATTCTAAATATTTATTCCATTCTTCTATCAATTAAATAAATATTCTAAATATATTTAATCGATTCACTATCCTACAATTAAATAAAATCATTTTATTTAATTAAAATCCCTAAATTCTTCTAATGTCTCAAATCACAAAATCCACCTCACAAAATCCACCTCATCAATCCACCTCATCTTTCCACCTCATCATCTTCAATTGATACATGGTTGTCCATCGAGAAACTCTCAAGTTAATTGAGCTACCATTTGTCGATGTCTTCCAAAACCTCTTTGATGTGCACAGTTCAACATTAGATAAAGACCCAGAGGAAGCTAAAATGGACCTAGGAGGTTCTTTACCTCAAAAAAGATGTATACGAATCTCCTCATTTCCATATTCCAATTTATGCATAAATTCACAGCTTTCTCTGTCCTCTATGCACTCTTTACAGATCACTGATTGTGTTCTTAAAGTATGGATTTTACTCATCTTACACTCCTGATCATCAACATTTAAGTCCTCCTTTGTTATTGGCACTTCCTTGTAGCTTCCATAAATATCATTTGCTTCAAAATTTTGAAATTCAACTAGAAAACCATCATAATAAATCATGCCCTTTCTACAAAATAAAAAAAATCTAAAAACATCACAAAATCAAAAAATCCCAAAATAATATATTCATCACAAAAATCAAACTTGCTCCATCACACTCTCATCATCGTCACATTCATCATCATCCCACATCATCATCACATCTATCCTTAATAAGCTTACACTCGATCCAAGCTTCGCATCACCTATCAAAGCATTGTCCTTAATCAAAATCCTCAACTATGAAATCAGCATCAATCAAAACTTGTCATCCTATCGTCAAACTTGTACGCGGGGCAAACTGGTGCATGTATCATTATCAGACTATTTATTCTTTGAAGCAATGCTGTAAATTGCATTGCATCAAAGAGGGGCAAAATGTATATGCCTAAAAATGACATGATTCATCCTAAATAAATATTCTAAATATTTATTCCATTCTTCTATCAATTAAATAAATATTCTAAATTTATTTAATCGATTCACTATCCTACAATTAAATAAAATGATTTTATTTAATTAAAATCCCTAAATTCTTCTAATGTGTCAAATCACAAAATCCACCTCACAAAATCCACCTCATCTTTCCACCTCATCTCTTCCACCTCACCATGTTGCACATATAATTAAATATTCTTAATATTTAATTAGCTAATATCCTCTATTTTCTAAAATAAATCTTTAAATCAATTATCCTCCACCAAATGGAATATTTAATTCTGTGTTCCCCATTATCCTCCACCAAAGGGAATATTTTATTCCATGTTCCCCACTAGCCTTCACAAATGGAATATTTTATTCCATGTTCTCCACTAGCCTTCACAAATGGAATATTTAATTCTGTGTTCCCCATTATCCTCCACCAAAGGGAATATTTAATTCCGTGTTCCCCATTATCCTCCACCAAAGGGAATATTTTATTCCATGTTTCCCACTAGCCTTCACAAATGGAATATTTAATTCCGTGTTCCCCATTATCCTCCACCAATTGAATTTAAAATTCAATTGTCATAATCCACTACTTTCAAATAATAAATCTTTAATTCATCCATTATGAATTAAAGATTCACTTTTATTCCTAGCCATTGATCTTCACATCTTCTCTCAACCGTTGATCCTCATTCTTCCAAGTCTATAAAAGAAGCTTCATCCCTCCATTCTATTCATCCAGGTTATTTGTATTGTTACTCTGCAGAATTCTACCCCCATGCCTTTGGCACCCCAATACTATTCGCTTGAGATCACCCTTTTGCTTTGAAGCTCTACTTCACAGCAATATCTATCAATATAGCCATTTACTATCGACATCCTACAACGCAGCTAAAAGAGTGCACTCACTAAGGGCCTACTTCATTAGCAAAGGACGGTTGTAATAGGCGAACAACAGAAGCTTTGAAATAGGGAAGGTTTGCATTGTTATTCATTTGTTTCATTTCCTTCTATCTTTCTTATTTTCATTATTTTGTTGATGTTTGGGTTTGATATTGTTCATTTGATTAATCCACATTTTACCCTAACATTTTTGGTGCCCACCATGGGGCCTTGCCCCTTTATCTCATCAAAATCTGAGCTTTTTTGAAGGCAGGTTCCATACAGGTCACGCACAGCCACACATAGGCTTCTTTGGCGCATTTGAACATTTCTTCTGCGCATATGTCCCCTGTTACTACACATTCATAATTACTACGCATATTTTCATTTACACGGCGCATTTGAGTACTGTTACTGCACATTTGTCCATTCTGCGCTTCTATGTATTCTTACTGCACTTCTACGCACTGTTGCGGCACATTTGTCTTTGCTGCGCTTCTATTGACTATCTCTGTGCATTTAGTCATTGAAGCTGTGCATTTGTAATAAGTAATGGTTTTAGTGCTTTTCTTGGAAAGTTTGCTAACGCTAACCTTTTCGCAGGTGTTCTCTAGAGCTGTTTTGCAGGATAGGCTCCGGTTTAGTTCCATATAGTTGCATCTAAATAGTTCACACTTCAATTTCTAAGGGATAGTAAAACTGATGTTTATTCAAATCCTCACCTAGCTCTAATTAGGGAAGAAGTAACTGAATCATTTGTTTCTTGCATTGCAACACTTTCCAAGTTATTGCTATCTGGGATTAAAAACTGAACTCACCATTAATTTTGGGGTTAAAATTGAACTACTGCTATCTCGTTGGACCAAAACTTCAAAGTTAACTATTTCGTGTTATGAGAATTAAAATTGAACTCACCATTGATTTCTGGGTTAAAATTGAACTACTACTATCCGTTGGACCAAAAACTTCAAAGTTAACTATTTTGTGCTACGAGGATTAAAACTAAACTCACCATTGCTTTCTGAGGATAAAACTGAACCAATGCTATCTTGCTAAAATCACTTCAAAGTTCTGAGCTTGAGTAGATTAGCCCATTTAGTTTTTCTACTTTTAAATAGGTTGGATTAATCAGTGTCTTCTGTGCTTGACGAATGACAATAGGCTTATGCTCTCCCCTTTACTGGATGATCAGAGTGCCAGACTTGTCATTCTATCTGTTTAACCTTTAGGAGGGGCCTGCCCTTGGATGCACGCTTGTCCAAGTGGAAACGACCTTGAGTGGTAACGGGCTAAAGCCAAGCCCTACCAAGCCACTTAAAATAAATTGTGCTTGAGGTGAAAACTTCCTGCAACAAGTGCTGCTATGTTACACCGACGGCCAACCTCCCCCAAAAGCCTCACAGGTGCAACCCTTTAAGGCTGGGAGACTCCACAATGGAGAGTAGTGCCACCGCATGTGTAACCACTTGAATGGTTGCCTGCATTAAATACCTCTTGTTCTAGTGGCCAAAATCCCTTATAATCCATTTCTAGCCTAGGATCTTTGTGCTTGCTTTTGTTGAAAAAAAAATAGTAAAAAAAATTCTATTTTTTCACCATATCTTCCTTGTTTTCACTCCATTTCCTCTGAAAATTCACCAGAACCCCTAAAATTCCATTCCGCATATTTCCTTCCTTGAGGACCATATCCAAAATTCCCCTTATCGAAGCCCAAAATCCCAAATTTGTCTATTTTTAGGGTTTGTCATAACTTCTTCGATTTTCACCCAAACACCTTCAAATTTGGCCACAGTGTTCATTTCCCATTTCTGCTCCCTTGTCCCTCTTCGACAGATTTTCTCATTCTTTCACCCCGCTTCTAAAATCCTAATTTTTCTGTTTCCCTATCCCTCAGAAAGTGCCCAAACCCTAGTCAAACCCCCATTACCCATCTGAGTTTTTCCCAAATCCAAATTTTCCCTTCCTAAAAAAGTTTTTGTTTCCATTTTTCTACCCCTTCCCAAAAAAAAAAAAAAACCATAAAATATTCTTTGTGCTTGCTATGTTTTCTTGCTGTTAATTCATAAAATCAGATCAAGAAGGCCTTTTTCCAGCCAAAAATATATATATATATACCCAAAAACAACAGAAAAATCCAAAATTTTGCCCAAAAAAAAAAAAAAACAGAGCTACGCATATGCCTATTTCTGCTGCGCATTTGTATCGACTTTCTGCGCATACACGACAGTGAACACATGCACTATTTTTGAGAAAATATTTTTACCTATTTGGAGCACCCATTTCAGCCTAGCTTCACTTTCTGAGATCAGATTCAACCTTGCAGTCAGTCTTCATCCATTTCACCCAAAGTGTCTCTCTCCCATCAATCACCCATTCACCTCCCGTCAAAGTGTAAGTCAATCTATTCCATACTAGTTTGACATAGGTCCCTTTTTTTTCGTATCATTAGTGAATTCACGTAAGCCTAGTAGGTCACAATACCTTTGCTAGTAGTCTTGTTGAAATGACTAGTCCCTACACAGTAAGACAGGTACCGGCTACCCTTACTAGTGGCTACCGTCGTGTGTCAACCGTCTTACTTGAAGTCATTGAGCGAGAAAATCCTTTGTCCAAATCCTGCCCTAGGTATCCCATTCACAACAGTCTCAGTCGGCACCTTGCCATAATTTCTAATCCTAGTCCACTCCATCCCACGTCACCTTGCATGGCCCTTACTCGATCCCAGTACAAAAAGCAAATAGAAATGGCCAGCTCGTCCAATCACATCTTTCCACCTCAGGATGGTGATGAAGAAATTTCTCGTGAAGAATATGAAGCACACATCCAAGATAGAAAATTCCAATGCCTAATAGAGAAGGTGCTCCAAGAAGACCCTCATAAGTATTTCCATCATCTTTCTAGCCTTGGAATCAAACTCCCCACAGATTTTGATATAAACATGATCATGGAAACTGTAGACAATGATTATGAGAGGGGTACAAATAACACAGTCCCGCATGCAAATGATAGAGGAAAGAAACCCATGGATCAAAATGCTCCTATGGAAGAAATGCGAAAACAACTCAAGAACCTCACACAACAAATATCAGATCTTAAGATAGGTACAAGTACCAAGAACTACTCCTTGGAAGACATAGCTCCTTATCCTTTTGACAAAAGTCTGGACATGAGACCATTCCCCTACAGGTTCGAGGTGCCAAAGTTTGATAAATATAAAGGGAAGGGGGACCCTAGAGATCATATCTGGGAATTCAATGTAGCATGTTTAGAAGTAGCTCACAACGAGACCTACTTGATGAGACTATTCCCAAGATCTTTAGGTGGTCAAGCTATGGAGTGGTTCTCATGTCTCCCACCTGGAATCAGAACTTTTGATGAACTTGTCAATAAATTTATAACACACTTCTCTTACAACATCGAACACGAGGTATCTATGCTAGATCTATGCAACACCAAACAAAAGAGTGGTGAGTCATTCACCACCTTCTTACAACGATGGAGACAACTAGCTAGTAAGTGTTCTTATGATGTGCCTGAGAAGCAGCTATTGGAGATGTTTGTCCACAACCTAAACACTGATCTTAGCTATCAAATACAGATACAATGCCCTACATCATTCACAAAGGTCATTGAAATGGGCTTATTCATCGAAAAGGCCATGATCACTAAAGGAACTATCAAGCTATACAAGGACACACCTACCTCCAATTACACAATGGATAAATCAAAGTTTTGGACCAAGAACAAGAATGTGGTCAACGATGGGGTAGTAGATACCAAGGCGGCAGCTCCCAAGCAACAACCCATTTTCACTCTCAAGGGAGAAACAAACAATGGTACACTCAACAAGCCACCCTCAAGGGAGCCCAAACCTTGGTTCAATTCAAATCCAAGGAGAAAATTCACACCATTGGGTGAGTCTCAAGAGTCTGCACTAAGGAAGTTGTTGGCTAACAACGAAATTTCTCTACTGCCAACAAGTGATTACGAGCCTATAGTCAAACCTCCCTACTGGAAGGACACAGACTATTGTGAATATCATTGAGGAAGGGTGCATACAACTAACAACTGCATCCACCTCAAAAATGTCATACAAGATATACTAGATCAGAATCAGGGAGGGACACAACAACATACCTCCAATGAATCTCATGTGGCCTACAGGGATCCACTTTTGAACCACAACAGGCCATATAACAACAACAACAACAACGGCTACAATAACAATGGCAACAATAGTAACGACAACAACAATAATCACAATCGGCCAAATCAGAACAGTGGGACTAGTAATGCCAACTATGCAAGTGTGCCATTTAACTACACCATAAACTGTATTTCTAAGCAAATTCCACAAGTCAATGTCATCTCACCCAACCAACAACCAGGACCTAATAGAACTAGTTGTAGCATAATTACCCGCAGTGGTAAAGTCATTCTCAATACTGCCCCTCCAAGGTCGTCACCGTCTCCATCCAATTTCTGTCAGTACAATGTCATCGACTAGTTACAGAAAACTCTGGCTCACATTTCTATATTGGAGCTATTGCGTCTATCTTCTTTTCATAAGGAGATTCTTGAGAAAGCCTTAGTGGAAACCACTGTCCCCACTAATTTGGCCCAAGAGAAGTTCCAGACCATGGTAGGCAATCTGACATCCTCCAACTCCATATCGTTTACTAAGCAAGATGACCTCTCTGTATCCCAACCTCATAACACCCCCTGCACATTGTCGCATTCATAGACAAGCACTACATCAAGAGGGTTCTCATTGATGGGGGTGTTGGTTTAAATATTTGCACATTAAAGCTAGTCCTTGCACTGGGGTTCTCCAAACAGGTAGTTGATCCAAGGAGGAAAATTACCATCAAAGCATATGACGAGGAAGAAAGAACCACAAAGGGAACAGTTGTCCTACCCATTCAAGTGGGACCAGTAATAAAAGATGTGGTGTGTCAAGTCCTTGATCGGGAGCTTGCTTATAATATCCTACTAGGGAGACCATGGATTCACGCCATGAAGGCTGTCCCCTCAACCTATCATCAATGCATTAAGTTCCCGCACAATGGCAAGCAAGTCACCATTCAAGGCGACCTTGACCCCTACCAACACTGCAATTCTTTCCGTGCAAAACCTGAATGTGTCATACCCAACAACAGAGCATACATTTCCCCTACCCCGTGACAGGACCATACCGCTGAAGCTTCCTCCTCAAAACCAAAAGAGCAAAAGATTACCATAAAAGAAACTGGGGTGGGAGAATACTCAATTGAGCACAGTCTCAATCTTTCCAAGCTACCTTTGTCTCCTAGATCTTTTGGCCAACCCAGACATTTTCCAAAGCCATCTGCTCCTCCTATAGCTCCCGCAACTCCCTTTGTAAAATGGGGGACCTTATCTGATGAAATAGAGGAGCAAGATCTCCTGCAATGGCTTTATGCTGAAGAAGAAAACACACCCCAAGATCTGCCTAGACTCCCAATAGAACTCTATGGGCGAGGTGAGACTATTCTGCATAGAATGGGATATGAAGGACAAGGTCCCATCAGCCTCAGAAAAGAAGGAATCATTGAACCTATTCAACCTTCTTCATCCTCATTGGCTAGAAACACAAGTGGCCTAGGATACAAAAGCAAAGGCAAAGCCAAAGAAAATGCATGTCTTGTAGAAACAATCCAAACACTCCAAGTAGACAGCGACACAGATTCAAATGAGTATGAATGGGACGAGCTAATAGAGCACTCCTATGATGACAAAGAGGTCGACACCATCCAAACTCTTAGCCCCTACCGTGAGGGACAAACGTAATGGAACAGACCACTGGAGTTTGATTTGCCCATCCCTGAGATTATGGCTTTCGAGGAAAGTTTAAATTCTATTGCAATAAACAACTTGGAGGAAAGTACCACCCTGAACGCTACCCCCGCCAATGCGTCTAACATTTCCATCCACACCATTAATGAATCAGGTCTATCATCTGACTCCCTTCCCCTCTTGCACCCTGAGCTTATTGACCGGACTCTACAAGGAACTCCCCAATTAGATATGTTCCAAAACAATGATGCTTACATTGATTATATGGAACTTAGGGACCACTTACCCAAAGGAGATCATAAAGCTGGTTTTGCTATTAAACTGAATACTGTGGCTTACTTTAGGGAGGGTGCTAATCCTTCCAGTCACAAAAATATCAAGATCAAAAATGGATCTGATGGTGAAAACTGCATTGCGGCAGTGTCAGATCACAAAATAGTAAAAATAAAGGACGCATCCGAAGGTGAAAACCCAACTATGGCACCTGACGATGGAATGCTTGACACTCTCCCTAGTGATATGTACCAGGAAAGGTCACAGATTGTTGTGGAACCAATAGAGCCTGTGAAGATTGGAACAGAAGAACAGCCCAAGATTATCCACTTTGCCAAATCTCTTACACCACCAGAGAAAACCAGGTTTGTACCATTCTTTAAGAAGAAGAGAGACAGCTTTGCTTGGTCGTATGTAGACATGCCAGGTCTAGACCCAAACTTAATTCTACATCATCTGCCATTGGACCCAGGAGTAAAACCAGTAAAACAGAAGTTGAGAAAAATGCATCCTCACATAGCACTTTTGGTCAAAGAAGAGCTCAAGAAATTGTTGGATGTGGGGTTCATCAGAGCCATAGATTACCCAGAATGGATATCCAACATTGTGCTAGTGTCTAAACCAGATGGCCGGGTTCGACTATGCAATGACTTTCGAGACTTAAACAAAGCATGCCGTAAGGATGATTTTCCATTGCCAAACATCAATATCATAGTCGACCTACCTGCAGGACATACAATGCTATCACTCATGGATGGGTTCTCAGGGTATAATCAAATCAAAATAGCACTAGAGGACCAACACAAGATAGCTTTCACTTGCCCATGGGCTACCTTTTGCTGGAATGTCATGCCATTTGGGCTAAAAAACGCAGGTGCTACCTATCAGCGAGCTATGACAACTATATTTCATGACATGATGCATGTAACCATGGAGGACTATGTTGATGATATCCTAGCAAAGTCTCTCACAAGAGACTCACACCTGGATGTGCTAGAAAAAGTCTTTCAAAGATTGGACCAATTCCAAGTCAAACTGAACCCAAAGAAATGTGTATTTGGGGTAACTTCAGGCAAGCTGCTAGGCTTCATCGTGTCGGCAAACGGAATAGAGGTAGACCCTGCCAAGGTCAAAGCTATAATGGACATGCCACCACCCAAGACTCTAACTCAGTTGAGATCACTATAGGGCAAGCTACAGGCCATCTGTAGATTCATATCACAGCTGGCAGACAAGTGCCAACCTTTCAGCCATCTCCTACATAAGAACATTCCATTTAGGTGGGATAAGCGGTGTGACGAGGCATTCAACAAGCTAAAGGAGTACCTTATGAATCCACCCATTCTCATGCCTCCAATCCAAGGAAAACCCCTAATTCTCTACATATCTGCTACACCTACTGCTCTTGGAGCTCTTCAAGCGCAGCAAGATTACGAGAACAAGGAAAGAGTTGTATACTACATCAGTCGAACCTTAGTGGGCTATGAATTACAATACTCACAAGTCGAAAGATCATGTCTCGCGGTAGTTTTTGCTTCACAAAAACTTTGACATTACATGCTTGCACATCCAGTAAAACTCATTGCAAAAATCGACCCGCTCAAGTATCTCCTCAGCAAAGCAGCTCTCACAGGTCGCCTAGCAAAGTGGGTAATGCTTCTCAGTGAGTATGACATCGAATATGTGGACAGAAAAGCCATCAAGGGACAAATCATAGCTGACCAACTAGCAGATGCACAATTACAAGATAGCAAGCCCATGCAGTTTGAGTTTCCCGATGAGTCCTTATTCACCATATCAACATCTTCTTGGAAACTCTACTTCGACGGGTCTTACACCAACCATGGATCAGGGGCCGGCATCCTCTTTATAACTCCTCAAGGTGACACAATTCCAAAGTCTTATCGTTTGTTATTTCCATGCACCAATAACATAGCGGAGTATGAAGCCTTGGTAATTGGTCTCAAGATGGCAATTGAGTGGAAAATCCAAGAACTGCATGTCTACGGTGATTCTCAGCTTATAATTAATCAGGTCAACGATGAGTATCAAACCAAAGATGAGAAGCTCATCCCCTACAAATGGATGGTTGACGACTTTAAAGAGCACTTTGGGACCATCTCCTTCAAACAAATACCTAGGATTGAGAATAAGGTGGCAGATGCAATGGCTACCATAGCCTCTCTTCTAGAAATACCTGAAAAATGAGTCATGGTATGAGTTCTTAATAGAAACTATCCAACAACCAGCATATGATCTCCTTGAGACCCATTCCATCTGCTAGTTGGATCTGATTCACCTTGGTACGGTAAGACTTACACTTACCTCAAGGACAATGTACTCCCACCTAACCTCTCTTCCAACCAAAAGTGAACTTTCATATGACAAACCTCTCGCTACACCATCATAGCTGATAACCTTTATCGACGTGGTCTGGATGGTACTTTGCTCCATTGTTTAGAACAAGAAGAATCCACAACTGCCTTGAAATACATACACGAAAGGATCTATGGAACACACTCTAGCGGTCCTTCCTTAGCCAAGAAACTCATGTATTTGGGTTATTACTGGCCAAACATGGAAATGGATTCATATCAGTTCATCAAAAAATGCAAACAGTGTTAAATACACGAGAACCTGATTCATGCACCTGCTCAAGAGTTGAGACATTTAACGACACCCTGGCCCTTTTGCCAGTGGGGACTTGACCTTGTGGGAAAGATTCATCCACCCTCTTCCAACGGCCACAAAATCATCATAACCGCCACTGAGTATTTCACAAAGTGGATTGAGGCCATTCCCCTAACCACCGTCATAGGCAAACAAATTTCCTCTTTCATTCTGAATTACATTATCTGTAGATATGGCATTCCTTCATCCATCATAATGGATAACGGAAGACCGTTCAAAAATTAGGATGCCCAAGAACTCTGTGAGCGTTTCAAAATCCAACATCATTTCTCCTCTCCATACTACCCCCAAGGTAACAGCCAAGCTAAGGCATCGAATAAAACCATTCTCAAAATCCTAAAGAAAATCATCAATGATGCTGGCCTTGATTGGCATGTCCAACTCAATCCTGATCTGTGGGCTACAGAACCAGTATACACACTCCCACAAGTGCTACACCCTATGCCCTTGTCTATGGTTCATAAGCCATCCTTCCCATTGAGGTCGAACTACCCTCTCTCAGGGTGTCATTGAAAGGTCTTATATTAGACGAAGAATATAGGGTCTCCAGGTTACAAGAACTAGAGCTACTGGAGGAAAGGTGACAGAAAGCCTTCAATCATCTCAAAGCCTATCAACAGATGATGTCAAGAAGCTATAACCACAAGGTTCACCCAAGATGCTTTAAGGTTGGGGACCTCATTCTCAAAGAGAATCCTTGCAATCAATAAGACAGAGAAAAGAAAGGCAAGTTCGAGCCTAACTAGCTTGGGCCCTATGTGATTGTAGCTGCTTACGGATTAGGGGCATATCAGTTGGCCATGTCAGAGGGTGAGTTGTTCGATGATCCAATCAATAGTATACACCTTCACTAGTTTTATACCTAGGAGAATCCCAGTGCAAGGGGGGCACAAAAATACAAAAAAGTCAAAAAAACTAGAAAAATACAAAAAAATAAAAAGGGGAACAAAAACAAAAAAGTCAAAAAAATTAGAAAAGTACAAAGAATCATCCTTTGATGAAAACTTGGCAAACAGGTGCCTTGGATAGGTATCATGATGAAAACCTGGCAAACAGGCGTAATGTTTACTTTCTAGCTTCTTATGCAAGTAAAAATAGGCGTTACTTGTGATAAACCGCCTTCTCCATCTCTGAGAATCCATTCACTTTGAGTCTAGTCTTTCTTCACTCACATCTCATTTGACCCATATCTATCCCATAATAAACACCTGGCAGTTACCTATCATGGCTTGATAACTCTCCCTCTTTGTGGCCTTGTCAACCAAGGTTTTGTTCCATATCATCTCTTCAGTGTGAGCCTAGCATAGTGTCTCTCGTCAGTTTCCATGGTCCAAGTCCATGAACTGCGTTGCCTCTGCATCATCATGTAGGCAAGGCCATTGTCCCATCCATTCCATATCTTGTCATTTTATCCAGCTGAGTCCACCTCCACTCTCGCTTGCCTAGGTCTTAGGTTCGTTAGGGTTAACCCCAAACTACATTGCCTCTGCGTCTTCACGTAGGCAAGGCCATTTAGCTATGCGCCCCCAAGGCACTAGGTCAGTCCCTTAGGGTCCATCTCACTAATAAAGATTGCAAGAATCTCTTCTCACCAAACAAGCAGGTGCAAGCAGAACCCAAGCTCCAAGCAAGAACCCTGACTTTACACAGCTTAACCTATTCAAATGCAAGGCAAAGTACCCAAGGCCTTCTAAATGATTTTACTCAAATTACAGCAGGAAATGAACACATCTAAATGCAAGAATGTTTTATGGATTGAAATCATGGTTAAGTTACAGAGTCTTGATTTTTGCCATCATGTCCTCCTATGCTACTCAAGGATGCCAAAAGCTAGAGATGCTATGATGAAGGCATGATCATTTTCTTTGTTTGCTATCTGTGGATTACGCTTTAGTAACACCTTGTCTAAAGACATGATCGGCAAAAGATCATCGAGGACATCAAAAGTCTAACATGAATGGGGACAATCCTTGTTTGTTGAAATGCAAGAAGTAGTCAGGTCATCTAGATTCAATTTTGACTAGATGCTTGTATTGGCTTGCTAAAGCAAAACCCATGTAAGTAGTACTCAGGTCATCTCGGTTCAATTATACCTAGATGCTTGTATTCACTTACAACATTTCATAAAAAGTACCAAAAATAAATTGCCCAATGATGAAATAAAGCACTCCAATAGCAAAGCATCCATCCTATATCCATTTATACATCCATACCATACCCCATGCAATAAAGATCTGCCAATGCAGAATATCAATACAAATAAAAGCTTGTGAGTCCTTCTATCGAGTCTTTCTTCTATCAATCAGATTTCTATCTATCATCATATCTTTCATCCTTGTCCAGTCGGTCTGAGCAATGATCCAAATACAAGGTCCATCCTTAATCCATACCAATCAAGTCAAGTCAATTTTGCACAAATGATCCAATCACAATCAGGGGTCTTGATCTTTGTCTGGTCGTAAACCAACTCAATCAATTATAATCAATCAATTGTCTTATACAGGATGTGGCATTGTCGAAATCAGACCAACACATGCATCTTACACGACATGCTTCATTTCCTAAAACCAGACATTAGCCTTCGTGTTTACTCTAGGGATATATCATTCCCCGCCATGACAACATGCCTGCTATGTTGGTCTAGGGATATATCGTTCCCTGCGATGACAACACTGTCGTATATCATTGGTTTACTGCTCGACAGGGGCAATACCTTTTTTGTTCTTGTATCATTTGTGCATACTTGCTCGCTTGCTTGTGTATGTTATCATTTTCTCTGGCATCACATATCATTCAGCTCTTTCTTCACCCATTTTCTTCAAACCTAACCTTCTTCATCGTGAGATTGTCTGTCTCACACCTTCTACCTTCTCCCCGTCCAATCTCCCGAGGGGGCATCCTATCGTCAAACTTGTACCAGGGACAAACTGGGACATGTATCATTATCAGACTATTTATTCTTTGAAGCAATGCTATAAACTGCATTGCATCAAAGAGGGGCAAAATGTATACGCCTAAAAATGACACGATTCATCCTAAATAAATATTCTAAATATTTATTCCATTCTTCTATCAATTAAATAAATATTCTAAATATATTTAATCGATTCACTATCCTACAGTTAAATAAAATCATTTTATTTAATTAAAATCCCTAAATTCTTCTAATGTCTCAAATCACAAAATCCACCTCACAAAATCCACCTCATCAATCCACCTCATCTTTCCACCTCATCATCTTCAATTGATACATGGTTGTGCATCCAGAAACTCTCAAGTTAATTGAGCTACCATTTGTCAATGTCTTTCGAGACCTCTTTGATGTGCACCGTTCAACATCAGATAAAGACCCATAGGAAGCTAAAATGGACCTAGGAGGTTCTTTACCTTAAAAGAGATGTATACGAATCTCCTCATTTCCATATTCCAATTTACGCATAAATTCACAGCTTTCTCTGTCCTCTATGCACTCTTTACAGATCTCTGATTGTGTTCTTAGAGTATGGATTTTACTCATCTTACACTCCTGATCATCAACATTTAAGTCCTCCTCTGTTATTGGCACTTCCTTGCAGCTTCCATAAATATCATTTGCTTCAGAATTTTGAAATTCAACCAGAAAACCATCATAATAAATCATGCCCTTTCTACAAAATTAAAAAAAAATCCAAAAACATCACAAAATCAAAAAATCCAAACACATCACAAACATCAAAATATCCCAAAATAATATATTCATCATAAAAATCAAACTTGCTCCATCACACTCTCATCATCGTCACATTCATCATCATCCCACATCATCATCACATCTATCCTCAATAAGCTTACACTCGATCCAAGCTTCGCATCACCTATCAAAGCATTGTCCTTAATCAAAATCCTCAACTATCAAATCAGCATCAATCAAAACTTGTCATCCTATCGTCAAACTTGTACCAGGGGCAAACTGGGGCATATATCATTATCAGACTATTTATTCTTTGAAGCAACGCTGTAAACTGCATTGCATCAAAGAGGGGCAAAATGTATACGCCTAAAAATGACACGATTCATCCTAAATAAATATTCTAAATATTTATTCCATTCTTCTATCAATTAAATAAATATTCTAAATTTATTTAATCGATTCACTTCCTACAATTAAATAAAATCATTTTATTTAATTAAAATCCCTAAATTCTTCTAATGTCTCAAATCACAAAATCCACCTCACAAAATCCACCTCATCAATCCACCTCATCTTTCCACCTCATCTCTTCCACCTCACTATGTTGCACATATAATTAAATATTCTTAATATTTAATTAGCTAATATCCTCCATTTTCTAAAATAAATCTTTAAATCAATTATCCTTTGCCAAATGGAATATTTAATTCCGTGTTCCCCATTATCCTCCACCAAAGGGAATATTTTATTCCATGTTCCCCACTAGCCTTCACAAATGGAATATTTTATTCCATGTTCCCCACTAGCCTTCACAAATGGAATATTTAATTCCGTGTTCCCCATTATCCTCCACCAATCCTTCCCCATTATCCTCCACCAAAGGGAATATTTTATTCCATGTTCCCCACTAGCCTTCACAAATGGAATATTTAATTCCGTGTTCCCCATTATCCTCCACCAATTGAATTTAAAATTCAATTGTCATAATCCACTATTTTCAAATAATGAATCTTTAATTCATCTATTATGAATTAAAGATTCACTTTTATTCCTAGCCATTAATCTTCACATCTTCTCTCAACTGTTGATCCTCATTCTTCCAAGTCTATAAAAGAAGCTTCATCCCTCCATTCTATTCATCCAGGTTATTTGTATTGTTACTCTGCAGAATTCTACCCCCATACCTTTGGCACCCCAATACTATTCGCTTGAGATCACCCTTTTGCTTTGAAGCTCTACTTCACAGCAATATCTATCAATATAGCCATTTACTATCGACATCCTACAACGTAGCTAAAAGAGTGCACTCACTGAGGGCCTACTTCATCAGCAAAGGACGGTTGTAATAGGCGAACAACAGAAGCTTTGAAATAGGGAAGGTTTGCATTGTTATTCATTTGTTTTGTTTCTTCTATCTTTCTTGTTTTCATTATTCTGTTGATGTTTGGGTTTGATATTGTTCATTTGATTAATCCACATTTTACCCTAACAGTATCATAGTGTGAATAATGTATAGTTTTGTTGTGTTTTGCTTTTTGTTTTATTTTTTTGTTTTTGTTTTGTTTTGTTTTGTTGTGTTGCTTTAGTAGGATATTTGTTTTGTTTTAGAGTATACAGGAGTAGACAAAACAACCTCTAAAAATAATATAAAATTTAGAACATTCAGGTTAATTATTTGAAATTTATGCATAACTTGTTGTGACTGTCATGAATGTAGAAAGTTGTTCAACTTGTGAAATTTTGTATTCAATAACTATGGGTTGAGTATTCAAGGGAAGTTTCTCACAATGACACACCTAAAATCCTTGGGTTTGTTGAACCTACCAGTGTAGATATTAGGTGAAAAATTAGAGGTCACCCTTGCTACCATTACAATTCTCAGCTTAATTTTAGCAAGTGATTATTCTTTGCATCATGAAGTTACAACTGAAATATCTTATGAAGTTTCTATCTCATCCAAAATATAAAATAAATAAATAATAAAATGGATTTTATTGAAATCCAGGTTAAGTCATCTAAGTAACCCTACCGGGGCTATAGACGCTTGTTGGCAGTGGGGCTCTACTTAGGAGAATTGTAATGATAACCTTGTTGCGGCTATGGATGCCTGCTGGCAGCAAGGCTCTATCTGGTTGGCTATGAGGGAATGACATCAACTAGGTAGTCTAATATCAGTCACTGGTTTGTTCAATTAATTTTCAAGATGAGGATTATTAATCATGTGCACCCACTTAAACTGAAAAGGGAAAATTCATGCACCTTAGTGAATACATTGCATCTCAAGTTAGATATGATTTGTAGAAAAGATAGTTGGAAATTATGAATTTAGTTCATTTAGTTTTCTTTAATGGTTTTAATTTAATTGTTTTGTTTGGTTGCTAGTTGTTGTGATGCGCACAACACACCCCATTTTACTTCTTAGCAAAATGAGGACCCCTGCTATGGCTGGCTTTTGTTGCTTCTATGTGTGGGTCTGCTTGGTGGTAAAAGGGAAAAGGGAAGTGAAAGTTACAAACTTTGGTGAAAATAAAGAAAAAATAACATTAAGTCCCAGGGTAGAGTATGGGTGAATTCCTTGTCAAAAATGAGTAAGGGTTGCTTTTTGAACCATTTTAGAATTCCCAATATTTTACAATTTATAAGTGTTTTTTGGTAAATGTACAATTAGAAGGTTTGCATTTTGCATATACAAAATTGTTTGTATATACAAAGTTGTGGTATACAATGTCACTCATATACAAGGTCGTTTGTATGTTGTGTCTTTGTGTTAGTCGTAAAAGGGGAAGTCATCAGGTTTATAAATGTATGTGGTTGTACTGGTATACATCTTGCTAATGCTTTATCTTCATATACAAGTCGGACCCGACACAGTTTAAAATTGAAATGAATAAACGGTTAAGTCCGATGAATGTATGTTTTGTTTGTATATTTGGTAAATGGAAGACATACAAAGTAAATATGCAAAGCTACATACATAGCGCAGAACCGAAAAGAGTATTAAAGTTGATATAATTGTTGTATGTTTCGCACTTTGTATATGTATGTTTCGGCTACATACATTTCAAAATACATACAGGGCATAATCAAAAGGATCATGAAATAAAGTTAAATTGTTGTATATTTCATGCTTTGTATGATATATTTTTTAGACATGTATTGCGATATACATACAATGTGGAATTCAAGGAAAGTTTAAATCCGATATAATGTATGCATCGGGACTTAAAGTATATTGGAGGATGCATTGCAGTTTATATACATTGTGGAACCGAAAGTAAGTAAAATGTGGTTTATAAAATGAGAAGTTTGAAAGGTGATACAAAAGGGGTTGTATGCATTTTGGCTTGTATCTAAAGGTTTGATACAAGTGTCATATGCATCACAGAGATACAAGTAAAAGTAAGGTGGACCCCACTGATTGCACATTTGACTTGTATAATAACAATGTATATTTTAGATGTACAAGCTGATGTATGTTAAAATATGCAAAATGAAAGATGCAAAGTAAAAGATGCAAAGTGGAAATAGAAACCAGATGTGAAAGAGGAATTAAATAATAGAAAAGTCTTTGTGTTTGGGCATTTGTATGTTTATGAGATACAATGCCGATATACAAAGAATTAAAAGCATCGTGGAGGATACAAGGTAAAGAAAGGGTTTGTATAAGGTGTTTGTATGTGCGCTTATACAAAGGAATATACAAGCGCGATATACAAAGCGAAAGATACAAGGATGTAAGGAAAAAGCAAAAACGGAAAGAGCGTTAGTTAGTTTTTTCATAAAATGCTTGTATGTTTAAAGATGACATACAAAGAAAACATATAATGAAATATACAAAGAAAAAGGTATGTATGCAAAATTAAACTAATGGTAAAAAGTTCAAAAGACTCAAACACTAAAGTAGAAGGCCAAAGTTTTGGCGCATTAATTGTTGTAATTAATGCAAGTCTAACACTCAAACAAAGTAAAATTTAATGAGGGTTAGGGTAATTTTCATGTTATTTTGCATCCAGATATACATTGTTGAGAGCTAAAATTGCAGAGGAAAGAATTGTTACAGTGAATTGAACAGAATTTACCAGAGGAAAAGGATTATAGCAGCTAGACGAGGGTAAAATGGTAAAAGTAAGTCAACGGTTAAAGGGTCACGAAAAATAGGTATTTATTGCAAAACATTGTTTCTTTTCAGTTGATAAAATACTGTTAATTTTAGTAATTTCGGTGCAAAATGTAGGAATTTGTTTAATCCTTGTTTTAACTATTAATTAAATGGGTAGGGATTAGCAAATTCAAAAGTAAAAAAAAATAGAAAGTGAAATACGAGTTAGGGTAAAATAGTAAAAGCAGAAATTCATAGTAAAAACCCTAGATAGGAAAGTAAAATGAAGGTTAAAAGATGCGTGTTTTCATAGGATGACCCCGAAACAGAAGAAAGATACAGGGGGCGAGGTGAAAAAGATGAAAGGAGATAGAGAAAGAATAATTACCCTTGCACAGAGGTTATCCATCTCTAATCAGTACGAGTGGAGTTGGCACAGATACAAGCATTGGAAATTATGATGCAGAGGATTTGTTAAAAAAAATTACTATTGCAGATGCTTCTCTGGATATGAAATGTATCTAGGAAAGTGGATTATACAGGGCTGTAGGTTTCCCATTGGCTATAGATGCTAGAGATTTGTGTTTAGACTGTGTGACTTTATATGATCCAGCCACCAGGAAGATTATGCTGTATGACAGACTTATTGCTGATTTAACCACGAAGGGCATTGCTAGGACATTTGGATTGGAAATTAATGAGAAAATGAGAGATATTGATATTGATCAATATAATGAAGACTTTCATACAAATGAAAGAGATTGTAAAGGTCAAATATTCCACAACTGGTATAACCCAGAAAACAAACCCAAGGCTGTAGCCAGGGTACACAAGAACTTGATGAGGATATACTTCAAAGAAGAGATTTATTTGATGATCACAATGCTGAGTAGGTTAGTTGGACTAAGAGATGGCACCAAATGTGAACCATGGATGTTCACTATTATTGAGTTCATAAGAACAAGAGAAAAAGAGCAAGGGCAAATCCATTGGGCCAAGGCAATAAGCACAGCTATTTGGAAGCAGGCCATGCTAAGAAAACAAAAGATGATGCCCTTTTTATTTGTCTTCCTATGTGTTATATTCATGTGCAGTAGAAACTAGACCATATATACATGGAATTGAAAGGGTTGGTACCCTAGGGAATGGTCATAATCAGAAATTAGTGTATGAATATTATCCTGACCTACAAGAGGAAAATGCATTGAAGAATTTTGCTTTAGTTAATGATGTCTTTTATACTTACATGGTAAGAGTTTTGAGAGAGGAACCTGAAAAAAGATTATCTACAAGTGCAGAAGATGCAATTAGATTGCATAATTCCTGGTTGATACAATTTGAACAGTTTACTTATATCAAGATTAAGGGATTTGAAGGAAAACCTTTTATGCTGCCTCAGTATCCCCCTGATAAATTGATTGTGTTGGAATTTTCAAGGCAGAACTTGAATGTTTTAGCAATGTATAAGAAGAAGTTCAATAGAGGGAATCTGAAGTTGCCTTACGCTATTGAGAAATACTCTTGTTACAGTGAAGAGGTTGCAGATATTCAGAGCAAGAATTGAGATATTATGGCTTTCAAGAATTTGATTTAACTAGGAGATTTGATCCTTTCCATAGGATCGAGAACTTTGTTGATAAAAAGTATAAACACCAGATACATATCCAGGATTTTTGGGCTGATTGTAAAAATGACAAGGAAGTGAGGAAAAGAGCTCATAAAAGATTAACCATTGAGAAAATGAAGTCTATAGGTGACATATATGTACCCCCAGAGGTTCAGGATGATGATAAATTGTTACATAATAGTTATGCAGAGGCAAGGGTGGCTCCTATTATAGAGCCTAATTGGTCAAAGCCCTGCAACACATCATTGGACATATTGTCCAAGGCAATGATATTATTTTCAAAGACATTGCTAAGAGATAGAATTGAGGAACTTAAAGTTGAAGGAAAAGAGGTCACCTATCCAAAGAAAAGAAAAAAAAGAAAGGCAGAGCCTAGCGAGGATCTGCAATCCTTTTATGAGAAGAAAAGGAAGATTGTAGAGGCCAAGATTGTTGAAAAGGATAAAAATGCTACTTTAATGGATCCATATGCATTAGGAATAATAGTAGCAATAGCATCAGATACTTTTGTAGATGCAAGGTCAATAAGTCATGAAATTAGTGCAGAAGAGGTACAGACTGCCAAAGAAATAGAAGGACAACAAATTAGAAAAGCAATACCAATAAGTTTGTCAAAGGGTGAAACTTCTAAACCAGGTGGTATAATTGGAGCATAGGAAGTAGGTGAAAAGCTGAGCAATATACTTGGTACCTCCACATCCTCAGAACAAAGACAAACATTTGTGCAAGTAAAGATAGAGTTGGCTGGAGAAAGGCAGCAAGAGTTAGAAACTCACAAAGCCAAACAAACTATTGAGATTGTGCACATTGTAAGTGATAGTAGTGAAGATGAGGAAAGAAGAATGTATGTAGGAAGAGAGATTGATATAGAAGAAGATTCTAGTGATTTTCTAAGCGAAGAAGAAGGACCAAGCATTTAGGCTGAAATAGAGATTGAGTAGGGCTCAGAGCATGAAGAATAAAAGGTACAAGAAGAAACAGGATCAGTGGATCCATTTGGTACCTTAGTTCCTCCTGAAATTATCCAAGATGTGCAAGAAGAGGCACATAAGATTGAAGAATCTGAGAAAGAAAAGATTCCTGAGGAGATAATCACAGAAACATATGTTTCAGTAGAAGAAGAAATAAAAGATGACACCTCAGGTGTGGATGCTTTAAATATGTTGAATATGTATGGTGAGCCAGGTGAAGAAGAAAAAAATACAGAAAGCATATAAGAACAAGAAAAGGAAACAAAATAAGAAGATACAAAGGTAAATTCCCCTGTACATACAGAGCAAGTACAAACAGAAGATGCAGACAAAATAGAAGATGAAACCAAGAGGCCTAAGGGTACAGGAGAAATAGAAAAGGTTGATGACAGTAAAGTGGATGAACAAACATAAGATATCAACATGTTAGATGTCGAGCAAGTACATACAAAAAAGGATCAGAAAAAAGAGCTATCAAAAGAAGAAGGTCCTGAAGATAAAGATGAGGATGGAGGGGATACTTAAATAGAAGAGGAGGAAAATGAGGGTGAATCAAAAGAACAGCAAATGACCCCATGAAATAGCAACCTCCACTTTAGCAGCAAATTCCAGAACAAGAACAAGAACAAGAACAACAACAAGAACAACAAGAAGAACAACAATAGGAAGAAGTGGGAACAAAGAGATCTCATGAGGAGGTGATTGATGAAGATAAGATTGCAGAAGGCATAAAAGAAATTCCTGCATGGTTAGAAGGAGAAATAAGAAAGAAGGAAAGAGAGGTACAGTTAGTACCAATTGACATTAAGAGTTTGCTAGGTGGTACCACTCCAAGAAAAGAAGAAAAAAAGCTAGGACAATGTCATCTATATAGAGAGGTCCAGATGGATCTAGAATGCTGAACCTAGCCATACCACAGAAGGAAAAGTCAAAAGGAGAAATAGCCTTGGAGGAGTATAAGATATTAAATTTGGACCTTGGACATTCTACAAGAGAACAACACATTAATGAATGGGAGGAGATGCACTAAGTGACAACAGAGATGCTAAGAAAAGACAAGGATAAACAAGAGTACTTAAAAGGACACATTGTCCAACTTCAACAATTTATTAAAGGGATATTTGATCCCAATACCACAGTCCCAGAACTGCCTAATGACATAGCAATGGTATCCAAAGAAGAAATAAGGGACATGGAAAATATAAGGCTCAAGGCCAATATTCTTGATGAATGGTTTAAGGATTTGATACAGGAAGGTGAGTAGATAATAAAGTAGGCTATGAAGAGTTGGGAGACAGTTGTAAAAGAAAAGAATAAGTGTAATATACTTATACACAATTGAATATTTAGAAAGGAAGAGTGTAGGTCCGAGCTGACACAGTTGACAAAAATAGAAGAAAAGAGCAGAGGTATTAATTAATGGAGTAATTACCCCTTCACTTGCAAGTCAAGTGCCACAGACAAGATTAGAGCTTATGTTTGAGGAAGATAACCTCAGAAAATGCATAACAGTGGTCTAGGATTTAGAAGAGAAAGCAGATGAAATGATTAGACTGCACAAGAAGATGGTAGAGAAACTTTTAGAGCATGAATGTATGGAAGTGCCAACATATGGAGAGGAAAGGGCCTTAACAGAGTTTAATGCCATTTGCACACCATGCATAGAGAATCATGATGCAAATCTCAGCAAACAGATGATGGATACTATAGATTAGATAAACAAAATGAGGAGGAAACACAAACTAATATGCATAAAAGCACAAAAAGCTATACCTCACATGCAAATCCAATCTCATCAAGGGAGAAGAAGCATTTGCAACCAAAACAGTTCCTAAGACATGATTATCCCTAGACAAGTGATTCAAATGTGAAATGCTAACTAAATATGCAACTCACTAAAACTAGCTCAATTGATATTTTGGCATAATAACTTTGCATAAAACTTGGATCCTTGAATGGGTTGAGAGATGTTGTATTTATAGACTTTTTCAAAGGATTTTGATCCAAGGGTGGAGATTGATTTGGAAAATCAATGGTGGAGGATAAAAGTGATGTGGAGGGCCTAGATTCAATCTTGAATGAATGGAGGGCTAGGAATAAAAGTGAATCTTTTATTTATTTTGGGAAAAGGAGTTATTAAATGAGCATGGGGTGGAGGATTATTTTTGAATTAAAGTTTCATATGGGGGAATGTAAATGAATTAAAAATTTATTTGGGGAAGAGAGGAAATAAATGAGCAAGGGTGAGGTAAGGGGTTGTAAGGAGAATTAAATGTGATGTGGGATGTTTTAAAATAAAAAATTGACTTATGTGGAATTATTTTAATTTTTTATTTGGAGGATGTGAGGAAGGGTGTTAAACTAGGTTTGACCACCCAAATGAGAGGTTAGGATTAATTAAACACATATTTTATTTAATTAATCCTAGGGCTAGGATGAGGTAGGCTAGGGTAGACAATTAAATAATAGCTATTTAATTGTCTAGGGTAGGGATAGGTCAATTAGTAGGCTGGATTAATTAGTTAACATGGTTTTAACTAATTAATTGGATTTAGTAAGAAGGGGGAAATAGATTTAATAAATATTGCATATTTATTAAATCAATTGGCTAAGGTTGGGACTATTGAATTAATGAAATTAATTCAATTATTGGGATAAAATAATGAAAAATAGGGTAATGAAGGGATAATTAATTAAATAAAATTTAATTAATTGGTTTAGGAGGGAAATTGACATGATTAGGGATGTCAGGAGTCAGTTTGAAGGTAGAAGACATTTTTAGGTGTCTACATTTGCCCCTCTTAGATGTGGCATCAGGACCTAGGAGGGAGGTGGCGTCAGGTCGAAGAAAAAATATGCCCTAGCTGCCGGGAAGGAATAAGATGGATAAGGGATGCCCCCATGAGAGGTCGATGGGAAAATAAAAATTTTCCAGGTGAGTTCTCGAAAGGATGTGATGGAAGTGAAAGTTGGATAGGCAACGGAAAAAGATGGCAGAAAGAAAAATGGAGGAAAAAGGCTAAGATCTGCACCCTGGATGAAAAAAGAGGGGGTGGAAGTATGATATGGCCCACTATATTAGGAAAAGTGTACCCTAAGAGTGCCACATTTGCACACTTTGACTTTAGAGAAGAAGAAGCGAAGGAGAGATGGTTGATCGCAACCCCCCAGTTCCTGCGACTTAGACACCTTTCAAAGTGGTTCTGAGAGTTTGGCCGAGCACCGGAGGCTGGACCCCAGGTAGGGCCTAACCCTTGCTTTGTGAATTTTTGATTTACGTGCATTTTTTTGGGTTCGAGATTTGGGATTGGAGTGTGTAGCGCCAACAATAAGGCAGATTAATGCCATCCTTTGGATTGGAGCTATCCGCTAGGGTAGGATTAGGGCGGTTTGTCACCATTTAGTTAGGATTTTAACGCTATCATCTGGATTAGCGCAATGTCGAAAAGGTTAGGGTTTGATGTTTTAGCGCCATTCTGGCTTTATGGTAGAGCTATTTTCTAGAATTGCGCCATTTAGAGGAGTAGCGCTATTTGGAATTCTAGCACTATATAGGGGTTTAGCGCAATGTAGGAAATTAGCACTCTTTTCAGAATTAGCGCTATTCACTGGATTAGTGCAAAATTCTAGGGTGATGCCATGACGCTACATTTATTGCGAAGTAGCACTATGATTGGGATTAGCACAAAAAGGTTTGCGCAGTGGCGCTATTCTCTGGAATAGTGCTATTTGGAGGAAGTAGCAGCGCCATATTAAAAATGATGCAAAGTGTTGTCTATTTTGGCGCCAAATGTGTCTAGCTGTTTAGACATTAGAACAAAGGGGTTGGTTTAGAAAAAGATAGGTTGACATCTAACCAGAATGTTGCGTATGCAGGATACCTACCGATTTATATTACAGTCACGAGAGCGACGACTTCCATTTGTGATGGCACTGTTTGACCATTTTGATGATGCTATGCAGGCCAGACTGGCTAGGTTGGGGCTTCTGACAGTCACGTCGATGCCCATTCTATGAGCTCATCGAGCTTTGATGACAGCGGTAGTGGAGCGGTACCGCTCGGAGACCTATTCATTCTTGCTGCCAACTGGTGAGATTACGATCACACTTAAAGATGTTTATCGCATCCTCAAGCTATCTATTTGAGGCTGGCGTGTTAGATATGACACAAGGAGGGGGCAGAGTGCCCTGATCAGAGTGTTTGGAGAGGACCACATTGTTCTCTTAGTGGATGAGAGAGAGATGGACTATGAGGGGACACTCGCTGCAGGTGCAGATCCCTGTGCCTTATTCTTGTGTGCATTGATTAGAGGTGTTGTGATTCCTGACAGGCAAGGCATGGGCTTTCCGGTTGGCTGGGGGGATGATAGAGGGGATGGTGAGGCATGAGACCATCTATGCCTAGGGACCGACGATGTTAGGGCAGTTATACCATGAGATGCATACAGTCGCCTATCTACATGATAGAGCGTTGTCAGCTGGAGTTACTCTACTTCATGTATGGATTTGGGAGCACATCACTGTTACCTGGCTGACATGTGGGTATTATCGGCAGCCTTTTGAGGCTTTTGTATTTTTATATCGAGATGTAGAGTACATGTATACTGGACAGGTGCGGTACTAGAGGAGGATACTAGATGATGTTATTGGTGTGACCTGGTGACTGTATATTGACATAGAGCCGTGGCTAGATGATGATATTCATCTATCATTTGTGTTTTAGCAGTGGTACCTAATGGATCGAGGAGACCATACTATAGAGATGTATCTACCCTCTCGGGTCATGTGGCAGTTTGGTTTGAGATAGGACACTCCGCAGCAGATGGCCATATTTGCGTAGACTCCTCAAGATGCGGCCTTCTGGCCTGCAGCCATACAGGCACAGGTCACCTTAGCTAATTTTGTAGCTTTACGGCCAGTGCAGTGGGATTGGGGGAGCACTGTTAGAGATGCAGGTACTATGCCTACATATGATATATGGTGGCAGATGCATCAGCCCACTTGGTTGATGGACCCAGTGGAGGAGGCAGCAGGCTCAGGGGGGATGATTCAGATGGTGATGGAGATGACCCAAATGGGGATGACTGCATGGAGGGGGAGGAGATTATTGAGGATGACCTCATGGAGGTTGGAGATGATGGAGAGGAGAGGTGGATTGGTAGGGATGGTCAGCTAATAGATGTGCTAGCAGCTGTGGCAGTAGGATAGGGGCAAGTGGGGCAGCAGGTGCAGACGAGAGTTGGGCGACAGGAGAGAGGACCTCGGTGGCATGGGGGATAGCTAAGGGTGGATATGGGAGACCTACCCCCACCATATTTAGGGCAACAGTAGGGTACAGGGTAGAAGACAGTAGGATAGCAGGTAGGCCCCTTAGGGACAGCTGGAGAGGGTGAGGTTGAGAGGCTTACACCTCGTTGGTGGCCTCGAGGTGAGGAGGAGGAGATGGAGACCCTACAGGCACAGGTGGCCATCCCAAAGGAGGCACTAGAAAGCTGTGATGCAGAGTTGGTGCAGTTGCGGGGGGCATTGGCTTTATTAGATTGGGCAGATGGATAGGTGGCTGCGTTGCGGGCACAGTTAGCCCAAGCGCAAGGTGATATAGAGGTGTTGACCAAAGAGCAGGATACAGCGCTCGCCAGGGCCTAGCAAGAAGAGACTTCATTAGGTAGTCTACAGGCTTCAGGTGGTGGACTTGCCCCAGTTTTGATAAGGATGCAGGCTCAGTTGTCTCAGGCACAGACACAGTCATATTAGTTACAGGGACATCTGACCCAGGTATAGGGGGATTTGACAGAAGCCAGAGCACGGGTTGAGTACTATCGGGGCTTGTATTATGCGGCTGTGCTAGCAGCGCAGCGTGCCCCAAGCTACAGTCAGGTCAGGAGATCAGGGGCCTCTAGGTCTCATAGATCGAGATCAGTGCAGTCAGTTCAGTAGATGATGCCTCCTCCCTCGTACGTGCCCCAGTAGGTTCCACAGGTGCAGTCACAACCAGAGATAGGAGCACAACCACGACCAGGATCAGAGTCTCCCACTCCTTCAGAGAGAAGATCCTCCTTGTGATAGCTTTATCATGTTAGCCCTCAAAGGCATTGTATCAGGACTTGGTATTTTTTGATGATATGAGCGGTGTACATTTTTTTGCTGTGATTATATATATGATACGATGCGTTTTGATGGTTTATGATGCCCTATTATGATGATGCCTATGTGATTAATGCAGTATTCTCTATGGGTTTATATGATATGGATGTGTTATGTTTATGCAATTATGTTTTTGATTTTATGGATGTATTTGTGATGGATTTATTGTGATATATGCATGGTGTTTGTGATTTTATAGACTATATGATGTATAATGCAAATGAATGTTCAGATTAATAAACATTTATTATGGATGCAACAATGTGATGCAATGTATGTTTATTGAAATAAACACATGTTATGTATGAAAATATGTATGTGCCTACTAGATGATTTGCTTTAAATGCAGTTTCAATGATTATGATTGTGATGATGTAATGTAACTAAATGTTTATGAGATGATATAAATGGAATGCATTGTGATGAGACTAATTTTAATTTTAACATGCACCTATGTGATGAGAACATAAATGATGTATGATGTGCAACTAAATGATTCTATAATGATCCTTATGATATGATATGTAATTTAAACTGATGCTAAAATGAATTTAATGATATGATATGCAATTTAAACTAATTCTAAAATGAACCTAATGATATGATATGCAAATTAAGTATTAACATGAATCTAATATGATATGTAATTTGAATCTACATGACTATGCAATCTTAAATAATTTAGAATGAACCTAATATGATATGCAAATTAAAGGATTTAAATGAATCTAAATGACTATGCAGGCTAAATGAACCGAATATGATATGCAAATTAAAGGATTAAAATGAATCTAAATGATTATGTAGGCTAAATGAATCTAATATAATATGCAAATTAAAGGATTAAAATGAATCTAAATATTTATGCAAGCTAAATGAATCTACTATAATATGCAAATTAAAGGATTAAAATGAATCTAAATGATTATGCAAGCTAAATGACATGTGAGATGCAAACTAAGTGATAGGTGAGATGCAAACTAGGTGATAGGTGAAATGCAAACTAGGTGATAGGTGAGATGATCAGGTCCTAGTACACGTGATGTTCTTTTTTTGACCCTGAGTGATGAGGCTGTGGGAAAGGGGATTGGTTGGGGAGAGGATAGGGGTGTTTGGATGGGGTATGGATAGTATAAGGAATGTCTAGAGAATGGGGTTGGGGGGAACGAGAGGATTGTTTAGGTCATAAGATGCCACGTCATTGAGGGGGGATTTGGTTTGGTTCAAGATGTGTTAGATAGAGATATGGTGGGGGAATGGGGTTAGTGAGGGAATTTTAGATGGGGGGGATATGGTAGGTGATTATGAAATCTAGGCCCAGATGGTAATGTTGAATGAGTGATTAGGATGGTGATTTTGAGCTAGTAACAGTAGTTGCATAAGATTAATTGAGAGCATTTCTTAGTTTATTATAGCAATGTAGGATACAGTTCACAAAGGTATGAAATGACCTAGGTGATGATGTATATCCTACGATTGCATGGACTTGACCCACAAACAATAGGTTGATTTCATGCATGCCCAAGGTAGTATAATCTTGCCTAGCCTTGGAAGGGGACTCATAGCGATGAGTGTGAATAATACATATAAGGTTTTGATGCCTATATATGTAAATGGGACACATCATGCTAGAACCGACCCAGACTTCAAGATATGAATACTATTCCTGGAGTAATGGAACCAACCCACAAGCACAGCATACAGAAATAGGTGACCATGTCTACTCTAGGTGCTGTCTGCTACTTACCATGATATAATGAGATCAAGGTAGTTTTGGAGGTAACCTAGAGTGAGATAAAAAGATAAAAATCAATAATAAAAAAGACCAATGGAAAGATACAAATAACCTTTATGTGCTCTTGCCAAGAGATGTGATGATAGAATGATAGATTTCTGTCCATTGTAGGAAAGATATATCCTAGGATGCAGATCAGTTGGTGTTGATTGGAAAATTTTTGGAAGATGGGCAAAAGAATAGTCTGGCCAGATGTAGGATTATATTTGGTAGGTTGATTGATGATTTTTGCGCTAGGGACCATGTTTCAAGCGTATACGTAGCGTGTGTATTATTTATTAGATCTAGAAAGCTCAGTGAATGGGGGTCATCCAAATGGGTTGAATGGGGGTCATCCAAATGGGTTGGATGGGTGCATCTTATGTACCTAAGTATTGGAAACGTCCTTCGTATTCCAGACTACTTACATACCCTGTATCCACGGGATCAAGGTACTTTCAAGATGCGGGCGAAATGAATATGTAGTTCTGGTATGACTTGATGATGTGGGAATAGTCTGGGATTTTTTGTGATGGTGGGGATTTGATGTATGTTTTGATGATTGTGATTTGTAGTGAGATAGATGTATGGGGTGATTGTTTTGGATTTTCTATGTTTTTCTACTATTTTGGATTTTTTTTTTGATTTTGTATTATTTTTTTAATTTTTTGATTTTGTATTGTTTTTTGATTTTTGGATTTTTTTGATTTTGTATGTACAGAGGGGAGCTTACAAGGGTCCCCATTCCATGAGTCAGCCTTGGGATGGGACAGTGTGGGTTGGGCAATAGGGTTTGATGTTTCTCAATTCCAAGCCATGGGATGCGTGAGATATGGAGTGGTGTAACTTCACGAGGACTTATTAGATGGTGAAACCGGCCACTACACATGGAGCCTGAAACAAGTTTTCACCATGGTACTTATCCAAGGCATCACCGAAGTGATTTTCACCATTGGAAGTTTTTATTGCACTCGGGTTTGTTGCTGATTTTTTAGTTTTCTTGATTTTTCTATTTTTTTAATTTTTTGACGTGGGGTACCAGATGGGTTATGCATAAAATTTCTTGAGATGTAGGATGTTCATTGGCTCATCTAGAGTCCACCCCTCAGGTGTTGCAAACTGATATGCTCCAGACCCATAATCAGCTATGACGACATAAGGTCCTAGCCAATTGGGTTCAAACTTTCCTTGCTTAGGACGTTCTTGCAGGTTCTTCTGATTTTCCATAAGGACAAGGTCACCTACTTCAAATTTTCATGTTCTGATCCTCTTGTTGTAGCTTCTTCGGAGGTGGTTCTGATATGCCTACAGGTGGTTCAACGTGTTCATGCATTTCTCATCCAATAGTTCTAGTTGATGCAACCTTGTGACTCTATATTCCTCATCAGAGATTATGTTTTGCAGGGATACTCATAAGGATGGGAGCTCGACCTCGATAGCTAAAATGGCTTTAGATCTGAATACTAGTGAGAATGGAGTGGCTCCTGTAGGAGTATAGATGCTTGTGCAGTATGCCTATAGGGTAGGGTTGAGTTGGAGGTGCCAGTCATGGCCAACTTCATTGACTATCTCCTTGAGAATGCAGAGGATGGTTTTATTAGAAGCCTCTACTTGACCATTTCCTTGAGGGTAATACAGTGTGGAGAAATATTGGTTCTTGAATGGCTTTTCATTGTCAGTGACAATGGAATGAGGGATACCGTAGCGGCAAATGATGTAGTGAAGGATGAATTTGGAGATTTGGGTGCTAGTGGTAAAGGTGAGTGGTATTGCTTCCACCCACTTGGTGAAGTACTCGGTAGCAGTGATTATGAACTTATGGCCATTTGAGGATGGGGGATGTATTTTCCCTACGAGGTCGAGTCCCCACTATGAGAAAGGCCACGACATTATGATGGGTTGTAGCTCCTATGCTGGTGCGTGGATGAGATCGCCATGCTGTTGACATGGGAGGCATTTTTTGATGAACCGATAGGCATCTCGGTCCATGGTTGGCGAATAATATCCAGTCCTAAGGATCTTTTTAAAAAGAGCGGGTCCACTTGAATGCACCCCACAGATACCTGCATGTACCTCTTCCAAGGCTACTTCAGCTTCCCTAGAGTCTAAACATCGTAGAAGCATGCCATCAAGACTCCTTTTGTATAGGGTGTCGCCTACAAGGATGAAGCGGGAGGCTCGACGGATGAATGATTTTCTCTGTGATGTGGATAGGTTAGGGGGATATTATCATGAAGGTATAGGTAGGTTTCCTGATACCACGGGGATAAGGGACCAATGACTTTGCACACTAGTTCAGATTGAGGAACATCGTATGCTAGGATGGGGAGTTCTTCTATTAGGAACTCACATTTCTTGCTGTCTTTCTTCATGTCGACCAGAGATCCAATGGTAGCCATGGCGTCTATAGCTTTATTGTTGAGCCTTGGGATTTGCTTGAAGTGGATGTGGTCGAAGTAATCTTTGAAAACATCGACCATCTTTTTGTAGGGCAGGAGCTTATCATCTTTGGTTTTGTATTCATTATTTACCTGCCGGATGACCAGTTGAGAATCTCCATACACAGTCAACTTCTCAATTTTCCATTTTATTGCCATGCAGAGACCTATGATGAGAGCCTCATATTCTACCACATTATTGGTACATAGAAATGTGATTTTGAAGGACTTAGGGATGGTGTCGCCCTGAGGGGTAACAAACAGGACACTTGCCCTTGAGCCTTTGTGTGTGCACGATCCATCAAAGTACATCTTCCATGTGTCTGTGGCTGGTGTGATTGTCAGGATAGCTTCATCAGGAAACTCTGCTAGTGCAGGATGTTATGCCAGAATAGGTGCTTCAGCCAGTTGATCAGCTATAACCTATCCTTTGATGGCCTTTCTCTCCATGTATTCAATGTCAAATTTGGTTAGAATCATGACCCGTTTTGCCATTCTGCCAGTAAGAGTAGCTCTGTTTAGCAGATACTTGAGTGGGTCAATCTTGGCGATGAGCTTAGTCTTGTGATTGAGCATATAGTGTCTTAACTTTTATGAAGTAAAGACAAGGGCTAGACATGCTCGTTTGATTTGTGTGTAGTTGAGCTCATATGAGATCAAGGTGCAACTAATGTAGTAGATGGCTCTTTCCTTTCCATGCTCATTGTGTTGTGCTAATAAGGCTCCAATGGCTGTCTCTATTGTGGAGATATATAACAAGAGGGGTTCTCCTTGTCGTGGTGGAGTTAGAATAGGAGGATTAGCTAGGTATTCTTTTAGTTGATCAAAGGCATCCTGACATTGAGTGTTTCAGTCAAAAGCTATATCTTTTCAGAGTAGATGTTGGAATGGTTGGCACTTATCAGCAAGTTGGGCAATGAATTGTCAGATAGACTGGAGTTTTCCTTGCAAACTTCTCAGTTGTTTCAGTGTTTTTGGAGGTGGTATTTCAATGATGGCCTTGACTTTTGTGGGATCAACTTCAATTCCTCTTCTTGAGACTATGTATCCCAGCAGTTTTCTAGAGGTGACTTCAAAGACACACTTCTTTGGATTTAGGTGAACATTGTATTGCTCTAATCAGTCGAAGATCTTGGCCAACACATCTAGGTGTTCTTCTCTAGTCTTTGATTTCCCTAGTAAATCATCCACATAGTCTTCCATGATGTGGTGAAACAGGTCATAGAAGATGACAGTCATAGCTCTTTGATACTTAGCTCTTGCATTTTTCAGGCCAAATGGCATTACGACCCAACAGTATGTTCCCCATGGGCATATGAAGGCTGTCTTATGCTGATCCTCTTCGGCGATTTTGATTCGGTTATATCCTGAGAAACCATCCATGAGGGATAACATTTCATGTCCTGCCATGAGATCCACTATCATGTCGATGTTTGGTAGTGGGAAGTTGTCTTTCAGGCAGGCCTTGTTGAGGTCTTTGAAGTCGATGCAGCAGCGGATTCAGCCATCTGGTTTGGCTACTGGTACTAGGTTTGAAACCCATTTAGGATAATCAATCAGACGAATGAACCCAAAATCTAGTAGTTTCTTTAGCTTTGCTTTGACAAGGAGGGCCACCCGAGGATTCATCTTTCTGAGTTTTTGCTTTACTAGTTCCACATCAGGGCTTACTACAAGATGATGAATGACCAAGGCGGGATCTAGCCTTGGCATGTCTGTGTAGGTCCATGCAAAATTGTGATTTTGTTGTGTGAAGAATGCCAAGAAGTTTTCCTGATCTTGTATGCTGAGAGATTTGGCCTTGAAAGTGATTTTCGGCTCTTCTTCTATCCCAAGGTTCATCTCTTGGGCTAGCTCAACTAGGACAGGTGACCTATCTGGATACACCTTGTCTACCTCGGGAAGGCCCATGCTTCCATCTCCTTGCACCTCTTGGAGGTTTTCACCAGGAGCTACATCTTTTGTTTTTACTTTTTTAGGATCTGATACTACCATAGAACGGTTTTCACCATCAGATCCATTTTTGATTTTTATGTTTTTACAACTGGAAGCAGGGGTTGTCTCCTTGAAATAGACATGTGAATCAAGCTCCATGATGTATCCTACTATGTGGTCTCCCAAGGGGAAGTGGTCTCTAACTCCCATCATTTCAGCAATGGCCTCATCGTTAGATGCAATTTCGAAGACAGGAGGTCCTCATTTGTCCCAATCTATAAGTTCTAGGTATACTAGTGGTAAGTCATTGAAGGATGAGGCGAGGGTGGTGATTTTGTGGATGGTGCATATGGATGATTCAAAGAAGTTGGTAAAGTCATTAAAGGAGTCTCGAAGGCCCATTTTGTTAACATTATCAACTTCTAAGGAGACTGTAGCGACCTCAGCTAAGATACATTCACCGATAGTGAGGATGCATTGTAGTTGATTGTACCCTAACCCTTGAGTATAGGGGTTCTTTGTTGCTTGCAATGGTTCTATGATCCCCTGTTCATGAAGGCCAATATCGCCTTGTCCTTTATAGCCCATGCTTTTGACAATTTTAGAGCCTTTGCCATAGATTTCCGTTGGGATGGTGGGTGCTTCTTGTTCAGGCTCTTCATCCTTGTATAGCCAGGATGAGATATCTTCGAGTACATCCTGATCTAGAAGGTGTTTCTTCTCAAAGATGGGCGAGGGTTTGCACTTGATGATGACTGTGTTGGCTGCCTCTGTTTTTGGGATGCCAAATGTTTTAGGATTGGGTAATGTGCCCACACAAAAGGTACCGTGTAGGTCATATTCCTCACATCCCATGTCACTTAGCTTGATCTAGACCTCGGGTGGTGGAGGTGCTTGGGATGAAGTGGTGGCAATGTTTGTGGGGTCGACATATGAGTTTGATGTTGTTGGATTATCTTTAGTGGTGGCTTTATTGTGGGCCGAAGGTTTGGTTGTGGCCTTCTAGAAAACTGCAGTATTGGAAGGGACGGGGGTCGGCATAGACAATGACTTCTGTGCCGTTGTGAGGGAATTTGAGGCATTGATGGAAGGTGGATGGGACGGTTTGCATGGCATGAATCCATGGTCTGCTGAGAAGAGTGTTGTAGGGGAGATTGAGATCAAGAACCTGACATTTTGTTTCTAGTATTTTCTGTCCCACTTGAATGGGAAGCTTGATAGTGCCTTCAGAGAGCCATTCGGTGTCATCATAACCTTTGATTGTGATGCACTCACTGGTGTCTACAACCACATGGGAGTACCCCAAGTGTTTTAACAGTTTTAGAGTGCATATGTTGAGGCCAGAGCCACCATCTATTAAGACTCTTTTAATGGTGTACTTGTGGATACAGACTTCGATGTGTAGGGCATTGTTATGTAAGTGTTCAGAAGCGGGAAGGTCCTTTTCTGAAAAGGTGAGATGGTGGGGTGCAACAATGTGTCTTACCATGGCTTGGAATTGGGTCACATTTAAGTTGGCAGGGACTTGAGTTTGCAAGAGTGCTTTATCAAGGACGTCCTTATGAAGGGGTGATGTGCAGTGTAATGCCCCGCATGAACACCTTAGAGAACAACACATCTACGCTAAGAAAACAGAATATTTTTTTTTTTAAAGAATAAAGTAACACAGCATTACACATCATTAAACTATCAACTTGTTACTCTAAGATAACATGGGAGCATTACTTGACAAATCAAACAACATAATCTGACATACATCTACATGCAGAGCAACTCAAGTATGGAGATTTGTGCAGGTGTCTTTCCTAGATGCTCTAGGAGGTTATACTGGTGGGTAGGTGATGGACATGTGGTTGGATGAGGACGTAGGGGATTTGATGTGGATGTAGGTGTTTGTTTAGTGGGAGGGGCTGCGTGGATGGATACACGGCCACGACGGGTTGTGACAGCACAATCAGGTGCTTGTGCCTGAATGGTGATTGTGTTGACATGGTGGGATGATGGTTCTATCCGGCCTACGATGGAGTCATAGGATGCAAGTGTTGGGGTGACATTGTATGCTTGGTTGGATGAGGAGGATTTATTATGGTTAGATAGGGGATCCTTGTAAGCTCTAAGGTTGGCGTTTGGTGATGGTTGGGCACTGTGATCAAGGCTGACTAGATTTTGATCTATAAGGTCTTGGATGCAATGTTTTAGTTGCATGCAGTCACCTATTTTATGACCTGCAATGCGGTGGTATTCACAATAGTCATTTTCATTGTACCATGCGGCTTTGAGTTCATTCTCTTGACGGGGTCTAACAGGTGGGAGCATGATCAAACTTTGCTTGAGACATCTGTAAAGGATGTCTTCGATGGGTTTCCCTAAGGGTGTAAATTACCTTCGAGGTTTGCGTGGTTTAGTTTGACCCCTCTAGTTATTTACATTTGTTACATATGTATGTGTAGGTGTTTGGTTATGTACATGTTGGATGGTTTTCACATCTGTGACACTGTCATTCAACATGTTCTTGTTCTTCCCCCAATAGCGTGATTTGTCATTTGATTGCGTGTTGGCGTTGTTTGTATTGGGGGTGTTGTTATTGGATTTGTAGTTGTTATTGTTGTTGTTGTTGGATTTGTGGTCGTACAGTTTGATGGAGCCCTTGGCAATGAGGGCCCGTTCAATAGTGGTACCTTTGTTGATGACCTCTTCAAAGGTAGATGCACAAAGGATTTGTAAATGAAACCCTAATTCCTGGTTGAGGTTGGTTACAAACATGGTGACAAGTTGTTTTTTCGAAAATGGCCATGGGAGTTTGCTTGCTAAGCCTCTCCATCTTTGTAAGAAGGAAGTGGAGGCTTCTCTGTTCTTTTGTTTGGTCTTGCAAAGGTCTGTCATAGACATTTCATGCTCGAAGTTGTAGGAGAAGTGGTTTACAAATTTTTTCGCAAGCTCAGGGAAAGTCCTAATGCCTGTGGGAAAATGTGTGAACCATTCAGCGGCTTGACTGCTGAGGCTTCTTGGGAAGAGTCTCATAAGATACGTATCGTTATTAGAGACTTCTAAGCAAGTGATGTAGAACTCCCTAAGGTGATCCCTAGGGTCTCCCTTCCCCTTGTATTTGTCAAATTTAGGCATCTCAAAGTTCTTGGGGAAAGGGGGCATGTACAATGTGCGATCAAATGGATAGGGGCAAATATCCTCGAAGGAAAGTGTTTGCACTTGCCCCCAGTTTGCATGTCATCTACCTTTTGGATCAAGGACTATACAATAGTTGTGAGATCTTGTGGTTGTGGTGGTTGGGGTGTGTAGGTTTGGTGATTGGTGAGATGTTGGAGATGGGGTGGGATTTGGTGTTGGAGATTTGTTTGGTAGAGGTTTTGGTACTGTGGATTGGTGTTTTGATTGATGAGTGCTTGATGTTGTTGATATGCGTGGAGTTGTTGGAGAATATGTGGTGGTATTTGGGGATTGGTTTAATGTTGTGTTGATGAAGTTATGGGGTTATGTGGATACGTGATATTGGATGGATTGACGTTGGATAGGTGGATGTTGGATGTATTGTGAGGTGGTTGTGAGAATAATTGTCGTAGGTATGCTATGGTTTGGGGGTTCGGTGGAGGAACACTCGTAGAGGTACTTGCATGTGTGATGTTTCCGTGTATGCCCAAGGTGATTTGTGGAATGGAAGGGTTTATGGTAGTTGTGGTAGTAGAGGTGATGACGGGTTGGGAGGTGGTAGGGATGGTGGTACTCATGGGGATTGTAGATGTGGTAGTGGTTGAGCTTGTGGAGGTGGTAGATATGGTAGGTGTTGACGTTTGAGAGGTGGTGGGTTGGGTATGTGATGTAGATGCTTGGGTATTTGATGGGGTAGGAATGATTGTAGAGGTGGATGGTTGTGATGATGTCATGATGGGGGGGAGTTGAGCACCAATTTTGAGAAGATGATCAAGATATCTACTTGGGTCTAACCTTAGGATTTTATCAAGTAGCTCCATGTTATTAGCATCTTGTGTAAAGCTTAAGACATCTAGATTATCTTGGGAAATGGTGGGGACATTTTGTGTCGGTGGTGGTGGTGGTGGTATTTGTTGTAAGTAATGAAAAAGATTTTCGTTGGGACCATATGGGGGGATGTAAGAGTATGTAGGTGGGTTGTATGTTTGATAGATGGGTATGTTTTTGCTATTGGTGTTAGGCATGCCATATTGCCAATGTTCTACCATTTCTTGATTCTTTTTGTGTTGTGATCTCGTGATGGGCATGCACGCGTATGGGTTTGATTTCTAGAAGTAGAGTGAGATGGGGGTGGAGACCTTAGAGAATCTAATTGATTATGTTGGACCCAATGATGGATGTGGTAGCGAGATGGAGTAGAAGAGAGGATGTGGTGGAAGATCGATATCTCTTTCTAAGGGTTTTAACCTAAGGGTGATACGGATGGGTGATATTGATTTTTTTGCACAAATTTTGGACCAAAGATAGATGATGATGTGTGTTTTGAGGATGATTTTGATGGAAGGGGTTTTGATTTTGATGTTGATTTTGACTGATTAGGATGATTAGGATGATGTTTTTGGAATGACTTGATTCAACAAGTTGAGCTTTAGGTAAGATCTAGATTTTTGTGTTGGCACAAATGGATGTTTTTCTTTGTTTGGGGTAGACTAATGACCTTACGCAAAGAGGGGTGATTGTTTTTTCTTGAAAGGTAGAATAATGACTTTTCAAGGAAAATATGATGTTAATGATGAGATCTAGATCTAACTTTGGCTCAAAAGGGTGACAAGTTTTTGGTTGATGATTGGTTGATGGGTGCTTTGATTTAGATTTGGGTTTTTTTTGAAATGATTTGTTTTGGTCTAAGGTGATATGCAAAAAAAAGATTTAAGGGGGATGGATAGATATGGATTTGGGTGGATTATGATGTAGCAAAGGGTCCAATAATGATGGTGGATTCTCTAAGGTTGAAATGATGGTATGTTTTGGAAAATTTTGAGGAGAAAATGGACGGGGTGTAGACGGTTTTTTGGAATGTAAATATGGATTATGGCAGAGCAGATGGTGAAGATCACAATTGAATGAGTCTTTGTTTCAGGCAAGTTAATTTAAAAATAGTGCCAATCCATGAGTGAAATGGTGCTACAATCAGATAGATATGGCGCTAAAACAGGGTAGTGTTGGTCGAGGTCCTGAAAAAGATAGATTTTGGATTTTGTTTTTGATTTGGATTTTGATCAAATGATTTGGTTTGTCTCTTGGCAAGTGTTTGAAATCAATTTAAGAATATTAACACACAATTAAGCACATGAACACACAATAACCAAGATTTTTATTTGTAAAATGATGTGTGATTTTGTTAAACAAGCACTTTTCACAACCTAAAGTGAGGATATGATAGTATTTGTTGAATCCCTTAGCTGCGCCTATTCAAAGCGGGTAGCTCCAGGATCTTGGTAGCACTGGCTCTTCCTTACAATTGTACACACTTCTTGTGCATACCAAGATCCAAGTTTCTTATAAGGCTTGTCCCTCACCAAACCTTTAGATTGTCCCTACTACCTCAGCTAAGAACCGCATGAATCGGGGCCGCTTCAAAGGTTTCCCTTTTGTGTCAACAAATAGAAGGATTTGGCTTGCTAAACAATGGTTCGTAGTAAGGGCATCCATTCAGGTGGTTATACATGCGGCAGTGCTACTGTCCATTATGGAGTCTCCCAGCCTCCAAAAGTTACGCCTTGGAGTGTTTTGGGGGAGGTTGGCTGTCGGTATAACAAAACAACACCTGTTGTCTATGACTTTCGTCACAAACACCTTATTTTATATAGCAGCTTGGAAGAGCTTGGCTTTAGCTTGATGCCGCTTGGGTCATTCCGACCTTTCAAAGTGGGGTAGCAGGCCCTCTAAAGATTAACAAAAGCAACACAATCACAAAAATACTTTTGATCCCCAAGTTCATACAAAGATGCAAGGGGAGAGCATACGTATTCTTTATGATTGCATCACACTAAACATGGTTCATTTTAGTTCTTTGGATTATGTTGGGGGTGATTAATGCAAGTATTGTGAGGAGCTTTTGATTCCCAAGGTCACCAAATTGTGCGAGGGAAGAGCATACACTTCTCACGCTACTAACACAAACCACGAAAACACTTCACACAATTTAAAATGATTCTTTTGATTAAATGAGTGAAGCATGCAGATTGTTGTTCTTTTTAACCTAATGAATTTTGTTGATGCAATTTGTGGTTCTTTTTAAAAGCCCAAATTGAAGTGTTTGGATTGTTGTTGTCGGCACACAATTGTCAATTTTAGAACACCAAAATTAAATGTTGGGCACACACACACACACGAAAAAGATTTGTTTGTTTGTTTTGTTCAATTTTATAGCACCAAATCAAAATGTTGTGTAACTAGCATGCCAAGGGTTCATTTTTAGATTTCCAAATAAAGTGTTTTTGCTAAACTAGAGATAAAAACATCTTGCAAAAAGTTTGTTAGTATCTGCAAAATAATAGTAAAAGACTTGCAAGAACACTTGTCAGCACCTGCACAAAGAGCAAAGTCAATTTCAAAATAGTGCTAAAACATAGGTAAAATAGTGCCACTATGGACAGAAAATAGACAGAACCCAACACCATATACTGATAGCGCTAATTCAACAGATAGCGCCAATACAAGACCCGTAAAGTGCCAGAACAGACGATCGCGCTACAACATTACAAAGAAGGTGCTAATAAAGTACATAGCGCTAATACAATATAGAGAAAGCACTAAAGGAGGGAATTGCACTAAAAGAGGTTTATGAATGCGCCATTGCAAGACTTGTTAGACAGTCTGGTTACACCTGCGGATGGCACCAATCTGGGTGAATAGCATCGATACGGGGCTGAATGTGTCTGACTTGCAAAATGGAGACCTCCTTACGAAAACAAAGCGTTATACTACAAACACAAGATGTCCCATTAGCATTGTTAGTCTGAATAAATGAAAAACAAGACAAAGATAAAGCCAAAATGCATGTTTAGTCTTTTATGAAAATTTTGACATAGCTTCCCCTTGTTCGATCGATATTCCTGCAGAAACAGAGAGCATCAAGATATAAAAATAACAAGGAGATCATTTAAGAGAATAGAGATGCAAGTGAGTTTTCCAAAGAGAAACATGCTATGCCCAAATAGCGCTAAAACAGAGAATGGCACTAAAAGGATCCAGTGATGGCATTGTTGCATAGGTAGGATGGCTTCAGACATGTAAAAACATGTTTCTCACACTAAAAACTCACAAAAAGGATTAGATTCAGACCTTGTGGGTCCCACCGAGCGTACCAATGTAGATTAGATAAACAAAATGAGGAGGAAACACAAACTAATATGCATAAAAACACAAAAAGCTGTACCTCACATGCAAATCCAATCTCATCAAGGGAGTAAGAAGCATTTTCACCCAAAACAACTCTTAAGACATGATTATCCCTAGACAAGTGATTCAAATGTGAAATGCTAACTAAATATGCAACTCACTAAAATTAGCTCAATTGATATTTTGGCATAATAACTTTGCATAAAACTTAGATCTTTGAGTGGGTTGAGAGATGTTGTATTTATAGACTTTTTGGAGGGATTTTGATCCAAGGGTGGAGATTGATTTGGAAAATCAATGGTGGAGGATAAAAGTGATGTGGAGAGCCTAGATTCAATCTTGAATGAATGGAGGGCTAGGAATAAAAATGAATCTTTTATTTATTTTGGGAAAAAGAGTTATTAAATGAGCATGGGTGTGGAGGATTATTTTTGAATTAAAGATTCATATGGGGGAATGTAAATGAATTAAAAATTCATTTGGGGAAGAGAGGAAATAAATGAGCATGGGTAAGGTAAGGGGTTGTAAGGAGAATTAAATGTGATGTGGGATGTTTTAAAATAAAAAATTGACTTAGGTGGAATTATTTCAATTTTTTATTTGGAGGATGTGGGGAAGGGTGTTAAACTAGGTTTGACCACCCAAATGAGTGGTTAGGATTAATTAAACACATGTTTTATTTAATTAATCCTAGGGCTAGGATGAGGTAGGCTAGGGTAGGCAATTAAATAATAGCTATTTAATTGTCTAGGGTAGGGATAGGTCAATTAGTAGGCTGGATTAATTAGTTAACATGGTTTTAACTAATTAATTAGATTTAGTAAGAAGGGGGAAATAGATTTAATAAATATTGCATATTTATTAAATCAATTGGCTAAGGTTGAGACTATTGAACTAATGAAATTAATTCAATTGTTGGGATAAAATGATGAAAAATAGGGTAATGAAGGGATAATTAATTAAATAAAATTTAATTAATTGGTTTAGGAGGGAAATTGACATGATTAGGGATGTCAGGAGTCAGTTTGATGGTAGAAGATATTTTTAGGTGTCTACATTTGCCCCTCTTAGACGTGGCGTCAGGACCTAGGAGGGAGGTGGCGTCAGGTCGAACAAAAAATATGCCCCAGCTGCCAAGAAAGAATAAGATGGATAAGGGATGCCCCTTCAAGAGGTCAGCGGGAAAATAAAAATTTTCGAAGTGAGTTCTCGAAAGGATGTGATGGAAGTGAAAGTTGGATAGGTGACGGAAAAAGAAGATGGCAGGAAGAAAAATGGAGGAAAAAGGATAAGATCTACACCTTAGATGAAAAGAGAGGGGGTGGACGTATGACATGGCCCACTATATTAGGAAAACTGGGCCCTAAGAGTGCCACATTTGTACACTTTGACTTTAGAGAAGAAGAAGTGAAGGAGAGATGGCTGATCGCAACCCCCTAGTTCCCATGACTCTGACACCTTTCAGAGCGGTTTCGAGAGTTTGGCCGGGCACCGGAGGCTGGACCCTAGGTAGGGCCTAACCCTTGCTTTGTGAATTTTTGATTTATATATATATTTTTTAGGTTCAAGATTTGGGATTGGAGCACGTAGCGCCAACAATAAGGTGGATTAGTGCCATCCTCTGGATTGGCGCTATCCGCTAGGGTAGGGTTAGGGTGGTTTGTCACCATTTACTTAGGATTTTAGTGCTATTATCTAGATTAGCGCAATGTTGGAAAGGTTAGGGTTTGGTGTTTTAGCGCCATTCTGGCTTTATGGTAGAGCTATTTTCTAGAATAACGCCTTTTAGAGGAGTAGCACTATTTGGAATTCTAGCGCTATATAGGGGTTTAGTGCAATGTAGGAAATTAGTGCTCTTTTAAGAATTAGTGCTATTCACTGGATTAGCACAAAATTTTAGGGTGACGCCATGACACTACGTTTATTGTACAGTATCTCTATGATTGGGATTAGCGCAAAAAGGTTTGCGCAGTGGCACTATTCTTTGGAATAGCACTATTTGGAGGAAGTAGTAATGCCATATTAAAAATGACGCAAAGTGTTGTCTATTTTGGTGCCAAATGTGTCTGGCTATTTAGACATTAGAACAAAGGGGTTGGTTTAGAAAAAGATAGGTTGACATCTAACCAGAATGTTGCGTATGCAGGATACCTGCCGATTTATATTGCAGTCACAAGAGCAACGAGTTCCATCCATGATGGCACTATTTGACTATTTTGATGATGCTATGTGGGCCAGACTGACTAGGTTGGGGCTTATGATAGTCGCGTTGATGCCTATTCTACGAGCTCATCAAGCTTTGATGACAATGGTAGTGGAGCGGTACCACTCAGAGAGCTATTCATTCTTGCAGCCGACTGGTGAGATTATGATCACACTTGAGGATGTTTATTGCATCCTCAAGCTACCTATTCAAGGCTGGCGTGTTAGATATGACACGAGGAGGGGGTAAAGTGCCCTGATCAGAGTGTTTAGAAAGGACCACATTGTTCTCTTAGTGGATGGGAGAGAGATGGACTATGAGGGGACACTGACTATGGGTGCAGATCCCTTTGCCTTATTCCTGTGTGCGTTGATTAGAGGTGTTGTGATGCCTAACAGGTGAGGCAGGGGCTTTCTGGTTGGCTGGGGGGATGATAGAGGGGATGGTGAGGCATGAGACTGTCTATGCTTGGGGACCGGTGATGCTGGGGTAGTTATACCATGAGATGCATACAGTCGCCTATCTGCATGATAGAGCATTGTCAACTGGAGTTACTCTGCTTCATGTATGGATTTGGGAGCACATCACTGTTACCCGACTGACATGTGGGTATTATCAGTGGCCTTTTGAGGCTTTTGTGTTTTTATATCGAGATGCAGAGTAAACATATACTGGACAGGTGCGGTACTAGAGGAGGATGCTAGATGATGTTATTAGAGTGACCTGGCGACTGTATATCGACATAGATCCGTGGCCAAATGATGATATTCATCTACCGTTTGCGTTTCAACAGTGGTACCTGATGGGTCGAGGAGACCATACTATAGAGATGTATCTACCCTCTCGGGTCATCTGGCAGTTTGGTTTGAGATAGGACACTCCACAGTAGATGGCCATATTTGCGCAGACTCCTCGAGATGTGGCCTTCTGGCCTGCAGCCATACAGCCATAGGTTGCCTTAGCTAATTTTGCAGATTTATGACCAGTGTGGTGGGATTGGGGGAGCACTGTTAGAGATGCAGGTACTATGCCTGCATATGATATATGGTGGTTGATGGATCGGCCCACTCGGTTGATGGATCCAGTGGAGGAGGCAGTAGGATCAGGGGGGATGATTCAGATGGTGATGGAGATGACCTAGATGGGGATGACCACATGGAGGAGGGGGAGGAGATCATTGAGGATGACCTCATGGAGGTTGGAGATGATGGAGAGGAGAGGTTGATTGGTAGGGATGGTCATTTGATAGATGTGCTGGTGGCTGTGGCAGTAGGACAGGGGTAGGTGGGGTAGCAGGTGCAGACGAGAGTTGGGCGACAGGAGAGAGGACCTCAGCGGCGTGGGGGACAGCCGAGGGTGGATATGGGAGACCTACCACAACCACAAGTAGGGTAGCAGTAGGGTACAGGGTAGAAGACAGTAGGACAGCAGGCAGGCCCCTCAGGGACAATTGGAGAGGGTGAGGTTGAGAGGTTTACACCTCGTCGGCAGCCTCAGGGTGAAGAGGAGGAGATGGAGACCCTATGGGCATAGGTGGCCATCCTAAAGGAGGCACTAGAGAGCCGTGATGTAGAGTTGGTGAAGTTGTGGGGGGCATTGACTTTATAAGATGGGGCAGATGGATAGGTGGTTGCATTGCAGGCACAGTTAGCCCAGGCACAGGGTGATAGAGAGGTGTTGACCAGAGAGCTGGATATAGCGCTCGCCAGGGCCCAGCAGGTAGAGACTTCATTAGGTAGTCTACAAGCTTCAGGTGGTGGACTTGCCCTAGTTTTGATAGGGATGCAGGCTCAGTTGTCTCAGGTGCAGACACAGTTGTATCAGTTACAGGGAAAACTAACCCAAGTATAGGGGGATTTGACAGAAGCCAAAGCATGAGTTGAGTACTATCAGGGCTTGTATTACGCGGTTGTGCCAGCAGCACAATGTGCCCCGAGCTACAGTCAAGTCAGGAGATTGGGGGCCTCTAGGTCTCATAGATCAAGATCAGTGCAGTCAGTTCAGCAGACGATGCCTCCTCCCTCGTACGTGCCCCAACAGGTTCCATAGGTGCAGCCACAACCAGAGACAGGAGCACAGTCATGACTAGGATCAGAGTCTTCCACTCCTTTAGAGAGAGGATCCTTCTTGTGATAGCTTTATCATGTTAGCCCTTAGAGGCATTGTATCAGGAATTGGTATTTTTTGATGATGAGCGGTGTACATTTTTTTGCGGTGATTATATATGTATGATATGATGCGTTTTGATGGTTTATGATGCCCTATTATGATGATGCCTACATGATTAATGCAGTATTCTCTATGGGTTTATATGATATGGATGTGTTATGTTTATGCAATTATGGTTTTGATTTTATGGATGTATTTGTGATGGATTTATTGTGATATATGCATGGTGTTTGTGATTTTACGGACTATATGATGTATAATGCAAATGAATGTTCAGATTAAAAAACATTTATTATGGATGCAACAATGTGATGTAATGTATGTTTATTGAAATAAACATGTTATATATGAAAATATGTATGTGCCTACTAGATGATTTGTTTTAAATGCAGTTTCAATGATTATGATTGTGATGATGTAATGTAACTAAATGTCTATGAGATGATATAAATGGAATGCAATGTGATGAGACTAATTTTAATTTTAACATGCACCTATGTGATGAGAACATAAATGATGTATGATGTGCAACTAAATGATTCTATAATGATCCTTATGATATGATATGTAATTTAAACTGATGCTAAAATGAATTTAATGATATGATATGCAATTTAAACTGATTCTAAAATGAACCTAATGATACGATATGCAAATTAAGTATTAACATGAATCTAATATGATATGTAATTTGAATCTACATGACTATGCAATCTTAAATGATTTAGAATGAACCTAATATGATATGCAAATTAAAGGATTTAAATGAATCTAAATGACTATGCAGGCTAAATGAATCGAATATGATATGCAAATTAAAGGATTAAAATGAATCTAAATGATTATGCAGGCTAAATGAATCTAATATAATTTGCAAATTAAAGGATTAAAATGAATCCAAATGATTATGCAAGCTAAATGAATCTAATATAATATGCAAATTAAAGGATTAAAATGAATCTAAATGATTATGCAGGCTTAATGACATGCGAGATGCAAACTAGGTGATAGGTGAGATGCAAACTAGGTGATAGGTGAAATGCAAACTAGGTGATAGGTGAGATGATCAAGTCCTAGTACACGTGATGTTCTTTGTTTTACCCTGAGTGATGAGGTTGTGGGAAAGGTGATCGGTTGGGGAGAGGATAGGGGTATTTGGATGGGGTATGGATAGTATAAGGAACATCTAGAGAATGGGGGTGGGGGGGATGAGAGGATTGTTTAGGTTATAAGATGCCACGTCATTGAGGGGGGATTTGGTTTGGTTCAAGATGTGTTAGATAGAGATATGGTGGGGGAATGGGGTTATTGAGGGAATTTTAGATGGGGGGGATATGGTAGGTGATTATGAAATCTAGGCCCAGATGGTAATGTTGAATGAGTGATTAGGATGGTGATTTTGAGCTAGTAACAGTAGTTGCATAAGATTAATTGAGAGCATTTCTTAGTTTATTATAGCAATGTAGGATACAGTTCACAAAGGTATGAAATGTCCTAGGTGATGATGTATATCCTACGATTGCATGGACTTGACCCACAAACAATAGGTTGATTTCATGCATGCTCAAGGTAGTATAATCTTGCCTAGCCTTGGAAGGGGACTCATAGCGATGAGAGCGAATAATACATATAAGGTTTTGATGCATATATATGTAGGCTGGATTAATTAGTTAACATGGTTTTAACTAATTAATTGGATTTAGTAAGAAGGGGGAAATAGATTTAATAAATATTGCATATTTATTAAATCAATTGGCTAAGGTTGGGACTATTGAATTAATGAAATTAATTCAATTGTTGGTATTACATGATGAAAAATAGGGTAATGAAGGGATAATTAATTAAATAAAATTTAATTAATTGGTTTAGGATGGAAATTGACACGATTAGGGATGTCGGGAGTCAGTTTGATGGTAGAAGACATTTTTAGGTGTCTATAGATACATTAGTGGAAGAAAGCACTAAAATTAAAAATTATAAGAAAATAAGAGAAGGCTCAGAGAACAGAGAGAAGAAGTTGAGGGAAGGAGTTGTGATGCAAGAATACATATGGGCAAAGAGTCCAAGAGGGGACAGCACCTTTGGTAGAAGGTGTAATCAGTAATTTCAAAATATATTTGAAAGAATAGAAGTCAAATAAGGAGTATCAGCGAGAGGAAGTCAATAAAGAAGGGGAATCTTATTTTTTGAAAGATTCCAACAGCATCATTTGAGAAGGAAAAGATGCCATTTAGATATTTTGATAGATGGTCAGAGATGAATGTACACCATTGATTGATAATAGAAGGATCTCAACCGTAGATAGAGTTGTAGCCGTAGCAATGAGAAGTTCAAAATCTATATAAGGAACTTTGCTACCTGTACATTACTGACACAGGGATATTTAGAAATTAGCTAGCAATTGTAATTTATTCAGAAGCTTTGAGTAGGAGGAGTATTTTAGTTTAGAGGAGGTTGCCTGTGTCTGCACTAAGGAACGCGTGGAATGTCTAGCTTTCTTATTGTATCTATAAAACGTTGTAAGTTTTTGTGAATTTGATTAATTAAGCTAAGAGTCATTCATACATTGTAAATCATATATGATTGTGTGTTTTTAATACAAATGAATCTGGAATTCTACGTCTATTTTTTGAGTGTCTTCTGGCTCTTCTTTGTATTTGAAATAGTATCTCTTAAAGCTCGCAATCTTGAATGCATGTTCGTGAAAATACTCAGGACATTCACATTTAACAATTTAGTCTGCTGATTTAATTGAATTTGCTATATTTCTTACCACGTGCACAATAGAGCATTTAGATCCTGTAGCAAGTGATGTTGAATTTGAAATACTTAACTTAAACGCAGAAATCTAAAGGAGATTGTCTGACATCTGAAATAAATAGGAACAATTGAGTTGATATTTGGAAATCTTTATAAATATTGGAAAAAAAAAGCATGTTTTAATATAAATCATTTAAATCTCTATGATACAGTAATAGATTTATGCAAAGAGATAGATCATTTGTTGATATTTGCAACAATTTGCATAATTAGAGTCCGGTAAGTCATCAATCACCTTAAATCACGTAAGGCCCCTTGCATATTATAGCTTCACATTTACCTACTGAATTGTCCAACAGGTCAAGACCTAACCATACAGAAACTTGGGATTAAGTAATCTTTGTGGATTTCTTCATATGTTTCAAGACAATTAGGTTAATTTTGTGAATTTTAACTTTTGCTATGAATGTGGAAAAACAATCATCAACAAGTTGGATGGAAGAAGTTGGCAAGAAAGAAGAAATGATATGGGTGAAGTGATGGACAGGGTAGGTAAAGGGTGAGAAGGTGAAAGAATGTTAGAAATAGGGGGCAATGCAAGGGAAGTGGAGAGTGAAATAGAAGATATGGAAGGCAAGGATGTGGTGGTGATGGAAGAACATGAGGAGGAAGCAATGGAGGAAATGGGGCTACTATGAGTGCTTGAGTTTACTTCCAATGGACAGGAGGCAGCTGAAATGTCAATTGCAGGTGAGGAGGTAGCAGAGGTATCTTGGTGAATAATAGTTACAGCAGAAGTAGGAGCAATTGTGGAAACAACAGGAGAAGATGCAGTAGTGGAAGCAATTGGGGAAAGAACAACATCACTTACACTTGGGGCAGCAGGTGGTGGAGAAGCTGGCAGGATGATGTTATCAGGAATTACAGTAGTAGTAGTCTCCATGGTCAAGCTAACACTCTTTGCTTTAGCTTTCATCTTTTTAGACACTTCTCCTAGCCCACTAGGCATATCTCTCTTCTTTGATGCTCTTGTCCTAGTAGCAGGTGGCATGTCCTTCTTCTGTACCAACCTTTTTCACTTTCTTAGCCTTTTCTACCAAGGGTACATGTTCTTCACTATCTGATACCTTGGCAGGACCTTGAGCTAACTTTGCTCCATTCATTATCTCTATGTGGTCATCCTCTTCTCCTCTAGATTCTTTCTCAAACTCAAGCTCAGTGTATGTAAGCTGTATTCCTTGTCTTTCCAAAGCAGTAATCTGACCTCTTACCCAAGCTTTACTTAGTTTAATCAGTTCCTTCATCACAACATCCAGGGAACTTTCTTCAGCAATGTGGAACTTTCTTATGAAAGCTAAGGATAATATAGAGTGGCTCTTTTCATAACTTCATAGTCATCTAAGCAATTAGCCCAAAAATCTTCTATATGCATTCTATGAAATAATTTCTTGCTTACAAACCTCTTCATCACCCTATTCGGATCAAAATGATTTCTTTTGGTGTAGTTATGGAGGTTGAGTAGTTGGAGCTCTATGTTTGAGTGCTTAGCTACTCCCAATGAAGCACATGTATAGTTTCCTCTACCTATTAGAATAGGGAATTGAACATTTGTTCTATGCAGAGTTTGAGCTTTTCAACACAAGTTATCAACTATCTAGACAATTCTAAAAGAACTACCTTATTTGTGGGGTATCTAGGTAGTCTATAGGCTGCTCCAGCGAAGCGTTGGACTCTCAACTATGTGAACTTCTCAAACTGTATATACCACCTTCCATACTTTGTGACCTCATTCATGGCTTTGGTGGATATCCTGAGAGCTGTGTTTCCTTGTAGTAATCTAGTTATTACATAGTAAAGGCATCATTTACTCTCTTAAAATGCATAAGAGATTGTGACAATGTCAGTTGTGTGTAGCACTCATAGACCTTAATCTAATGTTGCTCATCATTTCCTACTTCTCCCACCTTGGACAGTCTAGCATATTGATTCTTCCTTGCCAATGTATATACTACATAGGATGTCCACCAGAAGAACCATTTTTCTTTGAAGTTACTAAATGCTTGTGGATGTTATCACTCAGTATCTATGCCTAGTGGAACTTGGTATCTTTTAAAATCTCCTCAATTATAAAGAACATCCACCCTTCAAAGGTTGATGCTGTAGGCAATCTATATATTCTGCTCAACAAAGTTACTAGATCTCCTATCTCCTCATGAAAGTCACTCCTATATAGAACCTGAGGAAATTTGACAAGGCCATACCTCTTACTCTTTACGCATTGTTCATTCATGTGTTTCCTGCACCCATCTACATCTTTCTTGTATGTGGCCTCTGAATTTACCTTGTCTAGCATGGTCATCACTAGATGCCATGGGATCCCAAAGATTTCAGCTAGGGAGGGTGGGCTTAGGTCATCTAGCACATCTCCACTGGCAGGTTTTTTTTAGTCATGATGTCATACCTATCTGCACAAGCAACTATTAGCTCTACACATTAAGATGATGTAGGGAAGGCAACAACTTTTGTAATCCCATTATCTTTCACTTTCTTGGCTCTCAGGGTTGGATTTGGTCCAAACACTCTAAGTCTAAAATCATCTAGGTCAATATGATCTAGGTCTGTGTCTCCCACATTCTTCCATCTAGTATAAATCTTCATTTTTGGAGGGATACCTTTGAACTCGTACTTCATGATTTGAGCTCTTGCAGTCATTTAACCTGCATGACTGGACCTTATAAGTCTTGATACCTTTGAAATGGTTTCCTAACTCCTAGGTTTAAAAACCTATGATTATCAAGTTAACTACTACATTACTAAGCCATGTTATGCTAAATGAGTCTAATATACATCCACTAAGTTACCACTGCACTTCTATGAAACAAACAAGTCCAAATTTCACCAACCATTACATTTATCACATGATCAAATGATAAAACATTCTTTACTTCTTACTCTAATACATGCAATAAATGCTTAAAATTTTGCAAAATCCTAATTAAAACATGTTAAACATCATGATTTCACCAATTCAAGAATTATGTTATCTTAACAGACCCTTCTCATTTTGAAATTTCCCTTAGAACAATCATTTTACCCATTTTGCGCTAATTTTGGGGTCAACTGACCTGCAGAAGGTAAAGCGGGGATTTGGAGGTCCACCGATATGGTGGGGAAATTGAGATCGTCCGACCCATTAATCAATTGGTATTTAGGTCATCAGACCATTGTAGTGTTTGCGGGGTTTCCATGATCAACCGACTTGTGGGGGTTTTAGATGGGACTGACTTGGATCAGTCATTGAGGTCGGTTAGTTAAGTTTCCAGCACAAGTCGATGTAGATGATCTTCAACACTAAACAACTGTATTACCTTTGCATAGGTTTTGATGTCACCTGACTTTGCGAGGATTTAGGAGGTGACCAACCAAGTCAGTGAAGGCACATTCCAGCGTAGGGTCGGGGATAGTTAATTTCAGTGCTCGACTGCTTTGTCTTGTTTTGCGGAAGTTTCTGGTCCTATGGACTTGCAGAGCAATTGGATGTACCTGATCTAAGTTGGAGAGGAAATCATTTAGTGCGAAGTTAGGATACTTAACTTTAAGCACAAAGTAGGCTTTGGGATTCTGTGGGACTTTAGTCCTCCGACCAAGTTGGTTGAAGCGATAAGTGGCGCAAGGTCAGAGAACAAGGTTTTAAGCGCAAGATGCATTCGGAGTCCTGACAGGGGGTTTTCAAGGCCGCTGACTGACTTGAATTGATGAAAAGTTTAGGTCAGTTGGGTAAATTTCAATGCAACTTCAAAAGGTCGATTCTAGACTTAGTGAACGTCTTTCAATGGTTTCCTCGCTAGTTCATCAATTTTATGGCTAAGTAAGATTTTTAGTTTGTAACTTGATGAATTTCATTTAGGGCCTTGTATTGGGGTTTTGAAAACATGTTTATCAGTGGTCCTTGCACTTGGTTTTCTCCTAGGGTTTCAAAATAATAATCTAGTTCAGGAAAGAAATCCTAATTCCTGCCCTCTCCCATGGCAAAATGTATTCAAAGAAATTGATTTTTGTAGAATTTACATTTAAATGAAACCCTAACTGACAGAAACAAACCCTAAGAAGATGCAAGTGACTCCTACCTGGTTCGTAGAGATGGAAGTGTGATGGGATGATCAGGTAGCGACAATTCAAATTGAAGTTGGTGGCAATTTGTAGCAAGTTGAATCTGAATCTATCTTCAGAGCTCCTTCAATCAAATGACAAGCTACAAAATGAGCTCCAAAACAAGTCGAGACACCTTTAATTCCCCTTACTGAATGCCATAAAAGCAACGGGTACGAGCTGTCAGTCATGACATTTGATAGAGAATTTTAGGGTTTGCGTGAAATTGGTTGCCACCGACTTGGCGGGCTTTGGCATGTCACTGACTTGGTCGGTAGTCAAGACTTTTAGCGCAGAGTTAGTTAGAAATGTTTTAAGTGCTTTGTGGGGGTTTGGGATCCTCAGACCTATGGAGGTTTCGCCAATCTCTGACTTAGTCGGTGGATGAACATTGTAGCATGAAGTCAAGGACAGTTGGTTTTAGCGCTTGGTTAGTGAATGAAGAAAGTAGTGCAGAAGTCAGAGGAGGGAAACAATGCTATGTTAGAGGTAATGAAATTTAGCACAAAGGTCGGATGAAGGGCCTTTTAGTGCAAAGGTTGGATGGAAGCATTTTTCAGCATGAAAGACATTCAAACCTAGTTTTACTGAATGCAAACAATTGGACTTAGCAGATTTTGGAATGACCTATTGACATCAATTTTCTAACATAGCAAGAAATACATTTCGACCATTTTTGACAACTTAGGAGATGAAAACCTAATTGATTCTGTAAACCAAAATTTGCAAGAGGGGGTCCCTATTTTGTTAAATGGGGCGTGTGTACGAGGCACAACATGATGGAGGTATAAAAATAAATCATGACCAATGGTTGCACACACTATGATAAACATGGAAACTTTTGATTGGATGGTGGTGTAGGAAGCAATGGTGATGTTTGCTTAGTGGATGGGTGATGTAAGCAATTAGGTACCCACATGGACTTAGAATTTGTATGATTTTTGTTTGAATTGTGGGCTTTGTATATGGAATGGGATTTTTGAATGGAAGGTGATGGTTGGGATTTTTGAGAGGTGGATGCCTCATTTGATTTTCATTTTTTTTTTAGGGATCCATATCATTTTAGTTTTTGACTTTGCTTTTGGAGGTATGGGCTTGGATGGATTTTTGTATGTACTTTGTTTTGATTCTTTGAATTTGTACCCTAACACATTAGGATCCTTAGAATTTTTGGATTTATAGGATAAGGCATCCAGACATTTATTTTTGAATCCCATAGATATGGTGAAAGCGGGGTTGGTGGAAGCTTTATGTTTACACAATGTGTGCATTTGTTGGTCATGATTATGATTGCGAGGGATTTTATGGAGGATAGGGATATTAGGTGTTGGAAGCAATGGTGGTAGAGTGGATGGAGGGATGTTAGGAGTTGGAAATAATGTAGGTAAATTGTATGGAGGGAGGTGTATGGTCACATGCTTTTGACATTTGTAGGATGATTGAGGTGGAATGAAAACATATGTTTTGGGAATATGATAGGACTTGTGATGGAAAGTGGACTTAGAATGAATGGAGGAAGTACCAACATCGTTAGATTGTTGACCTTGAGGTGTGTATCCAAGGCCATATGAGAGAGAGGGGACATCTACACGAATGGGCTCCAAAATACCTTGTTCATGAAGGCCTAGGCCTTTGCCTTGGTAATTCAGGTTTTGGAGCATGCAATGGACTATGGGACTAGGTACGGTTTGGACACTAGACATGAGTTCTTTATTGGATGGAGAAAGTGAAGTGGATAAAGTTTGTTGCTGTCCCAAGGAGGAATATTCATGAATGAAGGTGGATTTGAAATGGGGTTGATAGTGGATGATGTGGAGGGATCATTAGGATCTTGATTAACATTGTGTTCACTAAGATCCAAGATATTTATTTGATCTTCTATGTTCGCTTGGGAGGCATGTGTCTCATCATGACAAATGGATGTTGTGGGATCATGAATGGGTGAAGTGGCAAGCTCTTGACCATGGAATGCAAAGAGTTGGCTAAGTGGATCATCACGGCCTTCTTGATCATAGAGGGTTTTGATCATAAATGGGAGCTTGATCATGGAAAGGATTAAGTGTGTTATGGATGGGTGGAATGGAAGGGGTTTGACCTTGATTTGGATAAGGGGGTAATGTTTCCACATGATTAGGATTGGACCCTTAACATAGCTCTTGACTTGAAATGGAAGTGAATGTGGAGGACTCTTCAATAGGGTCGATATGTTGTGGACCACATGATGAGATTGGGGGATTAGGCATAGAATTTGAAGGCTCTTTGCTAGGCTCATGAATGGGTGTTTGACATGGGGATAAGTTGTTCCTTTCTAGTAGCCAATGGAGCACATCCTTTGCAAGGGCATGGGTGGAAGGACAATATAGGAGATGGATAATGAGGGTAGATGGTGTGGACTCATGATTAGGATTAGGAGTTGAAAGTTCCCATGGTGGAGGGATAAGAGGGATGGAAGGTGCTGGCTTAGGGTTTGGATTTTCATTGGATGAAGGATTAAAAGGATTGGATGAAGTGGTGGATATGGACAACCCCTTAGGCTTGCTTTTGTAATGTTTGATTCTAGGACGCGTAGTTAATGGGGGATTGGAGGATGGTAATGATAGTGAATGGCTTGCATGGACTAGGTTGATGTCTCCCTTGTCAAAGGTTGTATTCAGATTCAAAGGCATTTTATTTTGTTTTAAAGGGTGACTTAAACTCACATGTTCTTGTTTGTGTACTAATGTGGCATTGACTTGACATGTGGATGGACTAGGTTTTGGACTTGTCTCATCCTCGTAATTAAAGAGATAGCCTCCTCGAAGTATGAACTTGGGCTTAGGAGGAGGGGCTCCTTGGAGTATAAACTTTGGTCTTGGTTTGGAAATAGGATTGCCAAGGATTAAAACCATGTTGACAAGTGCTTGATTAGAATTACGGTAATGGTAAGGTGGAATGACTAGGAATGTGATAGAGTATGAGATTGATTGGATGATTAGATGAGTGACTAGGAATGACCGGGGTACGGTTAGGGCATGATTAGGATGACCTAGAATTAGTTAGGACATGATTAGGAGTGAGGTGATCAGGATGAATTTGAGTGAATGATGTGCTTAGAAAGGGCGATTAGGATGTGAAGGTTGAATGATGAAGATATGAGTAGGATGTGATTATGATAGTGTCAAATGATAAGAATAATGATTAGGATATGATTAGAATGAAGGTGACAAGAATGGATGTGTTGGTGAGAATATTGAGAATGGTTTGAATGAGGGATGACTAGGAGGATCTACTCCCTTTCTCTTCTTTTTGCAACCGTGTCTCTACCGAACGAGACTTGTGAATTGTAGGATGGTATGTGGATGCAATGTAAGGTGATGAGGCCCAAGCTATGATAGAGGCTAACGATTATAGTCTTTGAAAAGTCTAGCTCCAAGAGGGTACTCTCGTCTACTAATGACCTTGTCAAAGTATAAATTGGATTTATCGAGACCTTGAGGTGTGTACGAAATGATTAATTAAAGTGAACCCATGAGTTTCAAAATTCACTTTAAAGGATGGACTTAAACTAGCCTTGAAGTATTAAGCCCAAGTTGTGATTGATTTGAAAAAGATGTTAGGGTCTCTTGGTCCATATTTGTACTTGTGATACAGTCAAGCTTCGACAATTTCTCCCTATGTTTCAACCTTAGGAAGACTATTGTTTTGGGAATTTCTATAGATGTCCAAGGCTGAATTCTAATGAAATATTGTGATGAAATTTGATCCTAGAGGAATGAAATTAGATATATAGTGGGTGAAATTTGACATAGTTGCAATTGGATTCGATAGGGATCGTAGATGCTCAAAGGTTTCCCTACGGTTGTGGTGTGTTGTAATGGGAAATGATTAGGATGAAATGGATTGAATTAGGAAGAAGTTGATTGGATTAGAATGAATGGCTAGGATATGATTAGGATGTAATTGGTTAGATTAGAATGAAGATGATGATGTGTAGTGATGAGATTAGATGACCTTGGATTGATTGGGATGGAGTTGATTGGACTAGAATGAAGATGATTATGTGTAGAGACAAGATTAGATGACTTGGATGGATTAGGAAGAAGTTTATTAGATATGAATGAAGATGATTAGGGTTTGGAATAGGATGATCAAGATGATGGTGATTAGATGAAAGAAGCGATTAGGGTTTGATAAGGATGGCTTGGATATGATTAGGAGAATAATTAGGATGAGGTGATTAGATGAGGATGATGATGTGTAATGATTAGGGATGATGACTTGGATGGATTAGGATTATGTGTAATGATTAGGAATGATGATTAGATATGATTAGGATGAGGTGGAATGATTAGGGATAATGAATAGGATATGATTGGGATGAGGTGGAATGATTAGGGATGATGAGTAGGATATGATTGGGAGGAGGTGTGTTGGGTGAATATTTTGTCTTCAACCAACTAAAGGCAAAATGGTTATATCAACCAGTGTAATGAGATAAATCTCTCCTCTCAGCAAGGGGAGGTTCCCTGTTAACTATTACAAACTTATTTACACTAAGAACTAAATTGATGGTGAAACCATGTCATCCATTTCTCTTTTTTCAGAAATGATGTTTACAATATAAAAGAGTACTTCCACAATACAAATTGAAATAACCAAGAAACCCATGAGAGCACAAAGTTTATCATTGCTTCTTTTATTGATGTACAATTTAGAAACAAGTAGGATAAGATGCAGCTCAAAGTCTTCACCGAATACTACAATAAAACATATGATCACAAATGATAATAGTAGCTCAAAGTCTTTCCAATATATTTTACTTCAAAACGTAAAATCACAAGCTAAAGACAATTGTTGTAGCACAAAGTCTCCAAAATCAACTTTAGAACATCTCCCAGATTATTCACACTCACACTACAATTTGATCAAGTAGATAAGATAGTATAAGGAAAAGGACATAAGAACAATTTCCAATAAGCCACAAGTTATTCCAATGCAAAGTTTGAAAGATCACTTGCTTTTTTATTCACTTGATAAAATATAATTTACAATTTGAACACAAAGTCTCAAAATGCTCTTCAATTTGGCAGAGTTTCGCTTCAATAACTAAAAGATCCTAATTACAATGGGGGTCCTCTTTATTTATAAGAGAAACCGAGAGAAAACATAGGAAAATAAAAACTAACTATGACTTATTCAACAAAGGATTCCTTTCTGATTTGGGACTTCCTACTTTTTTACATGTAATTACATATGAGAAAAGTACATGTAAATATGTCCAAAATTATTTCAAAAGTACATCTAAAAAGTAGAAAATAAACTAAGTAATGAAAAAGCTGCTTCAACTTGCACTGCTTTCTTTCTTCATGTGGCAATCATACATGGTGAACGCTGCTTGCATCCCAAGACTGTCTAGACTAACTGTGTTCTTGAAAATCATCTGGGCTTTGACTATTGCATTTCTGACTCTAGTAATTGATTTTGCATGGCTAGTTAACTTGGCCTTCAGATTATCCAAAGTTAACTGATTATCAAGAATATTATCCACGGAGGCTACTAAAAATGTTTTGTCCTCAAACTCCTTCTGAAACATATTCTCAAATTCTTGGACCATCTCCTCTGCAGAAAGAAATCGATTATCCTGTGACACCAAATTGCATGGCAACTCCTCCAACTTGTGCAAGAGACTAACATCACTTTGGTCACTCAGCGTCCTTGCAGTTTCTAGGTCATTGATCAAATCTTTTAGCACACGTCTCCGATATGTCAATGCCTCCTTAGTTTCAGTATATGAATCCCTATTTGGAATGACACCAATTGATATCAAAGCACTTATTTTCAACTTCCTCATTTCTACCCACTTATCATGATTTTGTTCTAAACGTTCAATATCCTGAGAAATTGCATCAATCAAATCATCAAGTTCTGCCCTGATTTTCTCCATTTTGCTTGGTTTCTCAGCTAGCTCTGTAAGAAGAGAGATTCCTTGTGTGCGCATCCTTTCCAAATATTCTTCAAGCACTCTTCCCTTAAGGTGAGTCTTTTCAACTTTCTGGATGACACGATCTTCTATAGAAATGGCCTCAGGAGTTACTGATTCTGAATTCAAAGTAATCTTCCTTACCACTGTAGTCAATTGTTCTACCATTGCTTTATAATGATCCTTCATCTCCTTTTCTTTATCAAACTTCTAAATCAAAATATCCATTGCAGATTGCATGTTAGTCTTTGCACTCTCATGTGTTATTTTGTTCAACTCAATCCTAGAAATAGAGTAATCATTCATACTAAAATTTTCTATGGTAGCATCCCGTGGGGGCTTGGAAATCTCCACAAATTTGTGACATTTGTCTCCCAGTACTCTTGAAAGAATTTTTGTCTTCTTTGGAATCTTAGCCTTAGCAGGCACCAACTTACCAATATTAAAGTCATCTAGGGAGATGGCTTGTTTCTTTCTTTTAGGTGTATATGATGACAACCATGGAGGAAGCACAAAAGTACTCACATTCAGATCCGTTTCCATTGTTGGTGTACTGGAATTGCACTAGCACTGGAAGTAGAAATAATAGGTGGAGTATTAGTAAACACTACACCTAACACATTCACATTTGAAACTTGCTCAGAACCCATTACAAAGTGATCAAATATTGAAGAATCTCCAGTATCAAAAGATGAGGAGGACAGACTAGGAATAGACTCAGAAGAACGAAGAACATCATCAAAAGCAGTTTGAGGATTATCAAAAATTATTTTTGAAGGTGATGGAGATTCAAAAGATGGGATGTCAATAGGTGAAGCAGCCAAAGGAACTGAAATAGGTATACTAGACAAAGGAGAAGAGACTCCCATATCCTTTTGTACATTCTCCTGTTGAGACAAAACTTCATCTCCTTGTCCTTCTATTGGTCGATTTTCAACCTCCATTTCTTTGGTAGCTGGCTCATCAGTATTTTGTTTCTCAATTTCCATTTCTTCTACCTCAGATTCTTTTTCAACAGCCTTTGATTTCTTTGACACAAATTTGATCCTCGGTTTATGTGGCTTGGAAGAAGAGGGAATGTCACTCTTGTTCTTTGTTCTATTCTCCACCTTCTTACCTATTTGTTCTTGGGCTTCAGTCTCTGATCCCATAAGGAATTATTTCAAAGCAATTCCCTTACCTGCTAACCACTTGTTGGTGTTAGCCAATATAGGTTCAGACCTTTTCCTTAGAGAAGTCAATTCTTTCTGAGACCATTGGATAAAAGGAAAAGGAGAACCAACAACCTGCTTAGTGTTATACCAAGGATCAATAAACTCTTCATCATCCACTAGGTCTTCAGGTATATCAATGAATCCTAGATACTCATTCTATTCCAGAGACAACCTACTATGGTCCAATTTTCTAATATCCTCTTCTGTTCTCAAGTCCACCTAGATGTCTTCAACCATTGGCTCATGAAACTAGGTCTTCCTTTTGATTTTGTCTTTTACACCCCTGTAATCAAACCTTGGTCTTCATTTGAACTATTTCATGGTCACTAGTTGCATTTCAACTTCCATGGCTCTAGCCTTTGCAGCAGTTGACACTGAAAACCTGCCAACTTCAACTGGAAATTTGAATCATGGTTTCTTGAGTTCCATTTTCTTATTATGTACGATAATCATTTGTCTACATAGTTCCAATAGAACAAGTTTATCTAAAGGAAACCTTCGCAACATATAAGGATAATCTTGGAAAAAGCCAAACCTTAAATATGAGAAAGTAGGAAATTGTAAGAACATGCATCCATAATCATTCACCACTGACTAGGCTTCGTCTAAAACTCTTCTTTGCTCTAACTGAGGGTCAAAAGGATACAAGAACACTGCGAAGAAAGCATCATTTACCCTCCTAAAGTGGTGAATAGAACCTTTCAATGTCAGTTGAGGATAGTACTGATATATAGGAACCACTCTCCTATCTTCTTTGGATGTCAAACCCGAAAAAATCCTCATTGAGGCTGCTATATACACAAGGTAAGAAGTCATATAGAATTTGAAAGTAGTGGATACCTTAGTCAATTGCTCATGCAGAGCATTGCTGATTTGCACACCCCAAAAGATGGCTTGCTTGCCTTGAAGTATAATCTTGATAAAAGGGTACATCCATTCATGAAAAAGAGAGGAAGAAGCCAGCCCCCTTATCCTGCTAGGAAGAGTTATGAGATCACCAACCTCCTCAATAAAATCACTTCTAGGCAAACTCCTCAGCCACCTGGATAAGTTTGACCTTGAAGTCTTAAACCATTTGGTGTTAATTGTCTTCTTTGCTTTCTCAGAATTCTTATCATATTCCTTTTGGCCTTCAGCAAAATCTAGTTTTAGAACTTCTATAGCAGTAGGATACATAAAAACTTTATTAATGAATTCCAGATCCAATTTGATTATCACATTGCCATTCTTATCCACCACTGCCCTAGTGCTTCTGTTGTAGAACTAAGCGCATTGGAGAACAAACTCATATTATGAGCTGCCACCAGGAAAGATGACACCAAGTGAATGTTGCTATCAACAATCTTCTTCATTGCAGAACTAGGGTTATTAGACTTAGTTGTTTCCACAAACTCAGCCATGTCTACATGTCCAATCTCTGTATCCCAAATGTCATCAACATTAGAAGTAACCGAGGTGATTAGAAAAACACCCTAATACTTATACTTCATTTCTTTCAACTTCTTTGGAGACAACTCAGTCATCTGAAAAAGCTAACAATAGAAGGATGTCGATGGAGAAAGAAAATCCATAGAAGAAGCTGCAACAAAAAGCCATGATTGTGTAATTAGGGGAAATACTAGTAATTTTGGAAAATTGCATGTTGATAATCACGACTACGGGGATACGCTTGAAAGGACTAGAGCGCAAGTAGGTTAAAAAACACAAGAAAGCAGGCTTAGGAAAGCAAAGTTGAAAATCTCTTAGAGTTGGAACATGGAGGGAGTGAATGCACGGGCGCCAAAATTTGCCGCCCTTGCATTAGAGGGATGAATTGAAGGTGTCAGGGCAACAAATTTTGCCGACCCTGCATGTTGGAAAAACTTTGATGTATGTGCAAGGTCAGCAAAATTTGCCGCCATTGCATATGTTCTAAGAAAATGTGTTTGATGTAGGGGTAGTCAATTTCACCACCCTTACATATGAGGGAACAAGTGTCTAATCAGATATACATAAGCGGCAAAAATTCCCGATAATACGTATGAGGGAAAAGCTTTCTAATACAAAGTTGGTCAGGATGACCGCTCAAGCATATGTTCTTGAAACTCCAAATTATTTGTGAGAGCAGAAATTTCTACCGCCATTGCATATGGGGTAATACACGGTTTTTGTAAGGGCAACAACTTTAACCGCCCTTACATGAGGGGATAGGGAAGCTTGATAAGGTGTATGCACAAGCGGCAAATTTGCCCGCTAATGCATATGGATGAAAATCTTGTGTAGAGTTGGTCAAAAAGACCGCCATTTCATATGGGAATACAAACCAAAAATATGCATCGGTGATAGAAAAGACCGTCAATACATATGGGGAAACACTGGCAAAACAAGTTCTCATGGATAATATCTAAAATCCACCACTAGAACTAGGACTAGGGCATGATGAATTCATTGATAATGAAAAGGATAATGGCAAAGAAAAATACAAAAGCATTCTACTTAGGGTTTTTTAACTTAGACTCAAACATGCAAAATGATGACTACAATCAAACAAAAACAATTGCATGAATCACAAACAAGCATTCCTATTATAAAGAACCCCTAAAAGAAGGAGGAAAAATGATCAACGAAAGCAGGAGAAATGCCATCCTACTTGGCAATAATAGCGAAAACCCTAGGTACGAAATATGTAAAATCTACGAATTCCGCGGTTCAACTGGTTTCAAAGAGGAATTAAATGGCTTATTTTGAGAAGTTTGAGAATAAAAATTAAAAAGAATAATGACCAAAATGCTTTAAAAAGACTTAAAACAATGTATTAATGGCAACACAAGCGCCATTAATGACACTTAAGTTTAAGATTTGACAAGATCATGCTAAGGTGGTGAAAACCGTCGACCATGCATTAGCTAGATGTCTTGTGCAAGAGCAGTCCCTACGACTGCTGTTACACATCAAACTTTGACAAGGAACATGTATGGGTGGCAATTTTCACTACCCATACATGTTATTCAAAAAACAACCATGCATGTAAAAGCGGTGAAATGGGCCAACATTACACTTTGGAACATCAAGGATATGCAAGAGTGGTATTTTTAACTGCTTATACACATGAAGACTCAAAAACCTACTAGCACCCTAAAATGATCAAAATTGATATTTTGATCGATTTGCAACCTAATCAATTTGCACAAATTTCAAGGAATCTGTTGTGATGCTCACAACATGCCCCATTTTACTTCTTATCAAAATGAGGACCCCTGCCATGGCTGTAGCTTTTTGCTTGGGTGCAGGTCTGCTTGGTGGTAAAAGGGAAAAGGAGGTAAGTGTTACAAATGTTGTTGAAAATAAAGAAAAATAGCATTAAGTACTAGAGCAGAATAGGGGTGAATTCCTTGTCAAAAATGAGTAAGGGTTGCTTTTTGAACCATTTTAAAATTCTCAATATTTTGCAAGATATGCATGTTTTGGTAAAATGCACTATAAGAGGGTTTGTATGTTGTGCATACAAGGTCATTTGTGTGTCAGGTCGTTGTATGAGTTTCATAAAAGAGTTGTCAGGTTATTAAATCTTGGTATTTGTATGCATATTGCTAATGTTTCATTCTTTACATACAAATCGGATCCTACAGAATTCAGAGGTAAAATGGATCATTGGGTAAGTCCGCCGGATGTATATTGGGCTTGTATGTTTGGCGAAAAGTAAATATACAAGGAAATATACAACACGATATACATGTCATGGAACCAAGGAAAGTATTAAGTTTGGTTTTATCGTGGTATGTTTCACATGTGTGTATGTTGTATGCTTTGAGTTATACTTTTTGATATACATTCAATGTGGAACTTAGGAAAAATTAAAGTTTAGTATAAGTGACACATTGTACCTCAATGTATATTGAAAAATGCATTTCACTTTATATACATGTTGGAGCTGAAAGGTTATGTATTGTGGTTTATAAACGATGAGAGATCTGGAAGAAAGATAAAAGGAAGTTTGTATGTTGAAAGGATACAAGCATCGTTGTATCATTAAGATACAAAGAGGAAATTCAAGTGGGTCCCGCCGATTGTGGGCTTGTATGTTAACAATGTATATTTCTGATATACAAGCCAATATACAAGAAGGGGATACAAATGAATATGCAAGACAGATTCAAAAGTAAGTTAAATAAATGAAAATCTTTGTATGTTTGGGATAGTTGTATGTTAAGGATATACATGTTGGATATACAAGGAAATAAAAGACATCATGGGAGATAAAGGTAAAAGGAGGCTTGTATGGGCTATTTGTATATGCACTTGTATCTAATGAAACATACAAAGAGCGATATACAAACCAGGAGATACAAGTACAGATAAAAAGGGAAAAGGGAAATAGCCTTAGTTATGGTTTCTTGCATATTAGTTTGTATGTTGAAAAGATACAATGCTAACATACAAAGAATAACATACAAGGAAATATACAAAGAAAAAGATGTATGCAGAAATGAACTAACGGATAAAAAAGTTTAAAACTTAAACGCTGAAATAGAAAGCCGAAGGTTTAGGCACATTAACTGTTGTAATTAATGCCGAGCTAACACCTGAAAAAAGTAAAATTCAAGGGAGCTAGGGTAAATTTAACATTATTTTGCTTTCAGATTTACATTGTCAAGAGTTGAATTGTAGATAAAGGAATTGTTACAGAAAATTGAACGGAATTCATCAAGGCGAGGGAATTACAAAAGTTGGACGGAAGGCAAAATAGTAAAGTAAGTCAATGATGGAAAGTGAGTGGTCAAGAAATATAGGTATTTATATTAAAATGCTGTTACATTTTCAAATGGTAAAGAAAAAATGCAAAACAAATTTTTAGTAATTTCATTTTGAAATATAAATGCTTGTTAAATTACTGGTTTAATTGTTAATTAGCTGGGTCGGGATTAAACAAATTTGAAAGTTAAAATGGGAAAAGACAAACTGGGTTAGGGTAAAATGGTAAAAAATAGAAATTCATAGTAAAACCCTAGGAAGAAGGTAAAATGAAAGTTAAAACAAGATGCATTTTTCCATAGGATGGCCCCGAAGCAGAAGAAGGTAGATACAGGGGGCGAAGTGAAAAAAGAGAGAAAACCTCGCAAAGAGATAGAAAAGGAAGAATTGCCATTACACTGAGGATATCCATCATTGATCAGCTACACTGGTGTAGGAACAGATACAAACATTGGGAATTATGATGCAAATGATGTCTTACAGAAGATCACGACAACAGATGCTACACCAGATATGAATTGTATATGGGAGAGTGGACTGTACAGAGCTACAGGTTTTCCGTTGGCTATGGAGGCTAGGGATTTCTGTTTAGATTACTTAACTCTGTATGACTTATCAACGAGGAGAATAATGTTTTATGATAGACTCATTGCAGATTTATCCATAGAGGGTATTGCAAGGACATTCGGTTTGGAAATCAATGAGAAAATGGTAGACATTGACATAGATCAATACAATGAGGATTTTCAAATTGATGAAAGGGATTGTAGGGGTAAGATATTTTATAGTTGGTATAGCCCAGAAAACAAACCCAAGGCTATAGCCAGAGTGCACAAGAATCTGATGAGAATATACTTCAAGGAGGAAATATACCTGATGATTACAATGCTGAGTAGATTGGTTGGATTGAGAGAGGGCACTAAATGTGAGCCCTGGATGTTTAATGTCATCCAGTTCCTGAGAGAAGTAGGAAAGGAACAAGGACAGATTCACTGGGCCAAGACCATAAGCATAGCTATATGGAAACAAGCCATGCTAAAGAAGCAAAAGCTGTTGCCTTTTTATTTGTCTTCATATGTATTGTATTCATGTGCAGTAGAAGTTAGACCATTCATACATGGAAGAGATAGGGTTGGAACCTTGGGCAATGGTCGAGGATAGAAATTGGTATATGAGCATTACCTTGATTTGCAGGAAGAGAATGCATTGAAGAAATATGCTTTGGTTAATGATGTGTTCTATACTTACATGGTGAAAATTTTGAGGGAAGAACCTGACAAGAGGATATCTAAGGATGCAGAAGATACAATTGGATTGCATAGCTCTTGGTATATTCAATTTGACCATTTCACTTACATCAGGACTAAAGGATTTGAGAGAAAACCTTTCATGTTACCCAGATATCCCTCCAACAAATTAATTGTTCTAGAGTTTTCAAGGCAAAATATGAATGCCTTTAGGATGTATAAAAAGAAGTTTAGTAGAGGAAACCTTAAGCTACCTTGGGCCATTGGTAGAAATTCATGCTATAGTGATGAGGTGGCTAGTTGTTCAGAGCAGGAATTAAGATATTATGGATTTCAAGAGTTTGATCCCTTTCATAGGATTCAAACTTCAACTGATAAAATGTTTAAACATCAAATTCATGTTGAGGATTTTTGGTTAGACTGTAAAAATGACAAAGAGGTAAGGAAAAGGGCTCATAAAAGGCTATCAGTGGATCAAATAAAATCCATGGGAGATATATATGTTCCTCCAGAGGTTCAAGAGGATGATAAATTGCTACATCATAGTTATGCAGAGGCCAGGCTTGCCCCTATTACAGAGCCTGATTGGTCACAACCATGGAACAAATCTTTGGACGTATTGTCCAAACGAGTTATTCTGTTTTCAAAGACATGGTTAAAGGATAGGATTGAAGAACTCAAAGCTGAGGGGAGGGAAGTCACTTATCCAAAGAAAGGGAGAAAGAGAGTAATAGAACCTAGTGATGATCTCCACTATTTTTATGAGAAGAAAAGAAGAGTTATGAAAGCTAAAATTGTTGAGAAAGATAGGAATGCTACTGTAATTGATCCCTATGCATTGGGAATAACAGTAGCAGTATCATCTGATACATTTGTAGATGCAAAATCATTAAGCCATGAAATTAGTGCAGAAGAAGTACAAACTTCCAAAGAAGTAACAAGACAACAAGTTAGAAGGGCAATACCAATAAGTATATCAAAAGGGGAGACTTCTAAAACAAGTGAAGTCATTGGAGCACAACAAGTAGGTGCAAAGTTGAGTGATACACCTAGTGCGTCCACCCTAATAGAAAAGAGACAAGTATTTGCTCAAGTGAAGACAGAATTGGCTGGGGAAATACTGCAAGGGTCACAAGCACATGAAGCCAAACAAACCATTGAGACTGTTCACATTGGGAGTGATACTAGTGAAAGTGAGGAAAGGGGAATGTATACATGAAAAGAAATTGAAATTGAAGAAGAATCCAGTGAGTTCTTAAGTGAAGAAGAAGAGCAAAACACGCCGGTCGAGATGGAAATTGAACAAGGCCCAGTGTATGAAAAGGAAAGGGTACAAGAAGAATCAAGAATAGTAGATCCATTTGGTACCCTAGTGTCCCCTAAAATAATCAAGGATGTGCAAGAAGAGGCACATAAAATTGAGGAAGCTGAAAAGGAAGGTGCACCTAAGGAAACAATCACAGAAAAGCCTGTTCAAAGAAGAGATGAAATAGAAGCTGGCCCTTCAGGTGTGGATGTCTTAAATATTCTTAATATTTATGGTGAACAGAGAAAAGAAGAGAAGAACACAGAAAGTAGGCAAGAACAAGAAAAAGAAGTTAAAGGAGATGATACAATGATAGGTTCACCTGTAAATATAGAACAAGTACAAAAAGTAAGGGAAACTACTGAAGATGCAACCAAGAAGCCCGAGGATGAGGAACATATAGAGAATGTTGATGAAAATAAAATTGAAGAACAAGCAAAAAACATAGACATGACAAATATAGAGACAAATACAGAGAAAGCACATGAAGAAGAAGATGAAGCTGGAGGGGACACATAAATGGAAGAAGAAGAAAATGAGGGCGAGTCCAAACATCAAAATGACCCAATGATACCACAATAGCCTCCACCTCAACAACAACAACAGCAACAAGAGCAGGGGGAAATAGAAAGACCATAGGAAGAGGTAATAAATGAAGAAAAGGTTGCTATAGAAACAAAAGAGATTCCTGCTTGGCTAGGAGTAGAGATAAGAAAGGAAAAGAAAGAGGTACAATTGGTACCTATTGATATCAAAAGTCTCTTGGGTGATACCACACCAAGGAAAGAGAAGAGAAAGGCCAGAACAATGTCATCCATACAAAGAAGTCCAGGTGGATCTAGGATGCTGAACCTGGCAATACCATAGAAGGAGAAGACTAAGGGAGAAATAACTTTGGATGAATATAAAATACTAAATTTTTACCTTTGACATACTACACAAGAGAAACACATAACTGAGTGGGAAGACATGCACCAGGTAACAACAGAAATGTTGAGGAAAGATAAGGACAAACAAGAATATTTAAAAGGACACATTGTCCAATTGCAGTAATTTATTAAAGGGATATTTGATCCCAATACAACAGTGCTAGAATTGCCCAATGAGATAGCAGTTGTATCCAAGGAGGAAATAAAAGACATGGAAAATAAAAGGCTTAAGGCCAATGTATTTGAAGAATGGTTCAATGATTTCATGAAAGAAGGTGAAAAGGTAAGAAAACAAGCAGTGAGAGGATGGGAGGTGGCTAGAAGGGAAAATAATAAATGCAATGTACTTATACATAATTGCCAATTCAGAAGGGAAGAATGCAGTTTTGAATTGAAACAATTAACAAAAATTGAGGAAAGAATAGAAGAATTAATAAATGAAGGAGTAATTACCCCTTCAATGGCAAATCAAGTGCCACAGGTGAGGTTAGAACTAAAGTTTGAAGAAGAGAATCTTAGAAAAAGCATAACAATTGCTCAAGATTTAGAAGAAAAAGTAGATGACATGATCAGAATGCATAAAAGGATAATAGAAAAGCTATTAGATGATGAATGCATGGATACACCAGTATATGAGATGGAAAGGGCTTTGACAGAATTTAATTCCATTTTCACACCATGCATGGAAAGCCCCGAAGCATACTTGAGTAAACAGATGATTGATTCATTGATGGAAGAAAGTGCCAAAATGAAGAAGTACATGAAAAGGAGTGAAGGTTTAGAGAACAGAGAAAATAAACTAAAAGAGGGGGTTATAATGCAGGGATATATATGGAAAAAGAGTTCAGGAGGAGACCGCACCTTTGTAGAAGGTGTAATTAGTAATTTCAAATCATATTTGAAGGAATAGAAATTGTAAAGGAAGCAGCGGTTTTGGAAAAAGTCAAGTAAAGAGTATCTACGAGTAGAAGTCAAAGAAAAAGGGGGGGATCTTATTTTAAAAAAGATTCCAATGGCATCCTTTGAAGAGGAAAAGATACCATTCTGATATTTTGAGAGGTAGTTAGAGATGAATATGCACCATTGATCAATAATAAAGGGATCTCAGCCGTAGATTACGCTTTGTAGCCATAGCAGTAAGAAGTTTCAAAATCTATATAAGAAACTCTGCTATTTGTACATTAGTTACACAGGAATTTATGAAATAGAGCTGGCAATTATAATTTGTTTGAGCATTTTCGAATAGAGGAATATTTTAGTTTAGAATAGAAGGAGGTCTCCTGTGTCTACACTAAGGAATGTGTGGAATATCTAGCTTCCTTATTGTATCTGTAAGACGTTTGTAAGTTTTCTGTTGATTTGATTAATGAAGCAAACCAGTTATTCATACATTGTAAATCATACATGACTATATACTTCAAATACAAGTAAATTTGGGATTCTGCATCTATTTTCTAAGTGTTTTCTGACTTTTACTTATGTTTGAAAGTATTATCTCTTTGAAAGCTTGAAATCTTGTATGTGTGTTCATGAAAATACTCAGGGCTTCACATTTAAAGATTTAATCTATTGATTTGATCAAAGTTTGACATATTCCTTACAACGTAGATAACAGAACATTTAGATCCTATAGTAGACGTGATGTTTAGTTTGAATTTCTCTAACTTTTCCCCAAATATTTGAAATAATTAGCCTAAACATAGATATTTAAAGGAAATTGTCTAACATTTGAAGGAAGCATGAACACTTGTGTTAATATCTGACAATTTTGATATTGATTTGAAAGAAAATCTTGTTTCCTTAGAAATCATACAAAGCTTTGTGATATAGTAATAAATTTATGCAAAGAAAATGGATAATTTGTTGATCTTTGTAACAATTTGATTAATTCGAGTCTAGTGAGTCATAAATCACCTTAAATCAAGTAAGGCCCCTTACATATTATAGTTCACATTAACCTACTGAATTGTCCACAAGGTCAAGACCTGACCATACAGAAACTTGGGATTAAGAACTCTTAAGTGACTTCTTCATATATTTCAAGAAAGTTTAGGTTCATTTTGTGAATTTTAACTTTCGTTATGAATGTGTAAAAACAATCATCAATAGAATCGACTTAAGGGAATGTCACAAACTATTCTAATATGCCAGATGACTTTGCATGAGGACAAGAGTACTCATCTCAATTTGTGAACTTAGAGTGTAGGCTATGAAAAGGACAAGTTTCGTAGGGGGTTGTCTACAAAAAATGAGTGTAGCTGATTTTGAGGACAACAACTGGCTCTAACTGGGGAACTTCCTTCGATTAAACTTTGAAATGATCAAAGGGAGAAGAATCCACTCTCTAAGTTCCTTCATCCATGCCATTGGGCCATAGAGTCAAGCTACCAAAAAGAAAAAGACACAAAAGACTAAACAAAAACACAAAAATAAAAACACGAAACTATACAAATGCATGAATGAACTTATCTGATACTTCAAGGATTGAAGTGCTTCAGATGTTGTCCACTGTGAGGTAGAAAGAATGGTGTTCCATCAAGATACTCCAACAAGAAGCTATTTCCACCACAAATTTGATGAATGATGAATGCGCCTCTCCATAAGGAATCAAACTTCCCATGCATTCCTTTTGATTCTCTCCTCTTGTCCCATAACAAGACTTGATCTCCAATTTAAAAATCATGAGCCTTTGCTTTCTTGTCAAAGAGCTTCTTCACCTAACTTTGATGTTCAGCAATATGGTCTACTACTATAGATTGTTGTTCAAGTTTAGTGAGGCACATGATTCTTTTGTCAATAGAACTTTCAAAAGTTCTATCTTCTACTGCCTTTGCCAACTTCAATGCTGGCAATTCCAAAGTAATAGGTATTTCTACATTCAAACTATACAGAAGCTGAAATGGCAACATACCTATCACCCTTTTGGGGGTAATCCTGTCTGCCCATAAAGCATCAAACAATGCTTTATGCCAAGTTGTTTGATTATCTTCCAAAAGTTTCCTGATAATAGTAACTAGATTTGTGTTACTAGATTTCGCTTGACCATTTCCTTGCGGATAATAGTATGAAGAGTGAGAAAGAATGATCCCATGTTCATAGAAAAAACTAGTGATCTCATTGGAAGAGAAACAAGTAGCATTATCTACCACAACTTTGTTTGGGACTCCGAACCAGGAAATAATATTTTCCTTAAGAAAATTACATACCACTTCAGAAGTAGCATGCTTTACTAGGATGGCTTCCACCCACTTGGTAAAATAATCAGTTGCAGTGAGAACAAAGTTGTGTCCCTCACTTGATGGTGGGTTCACGGCACCAATGAAGTCAATGCCCCATTACTAAAAAGGTTCTTTAATTACAATTGGCTTGAGAGGTAGTGCAACCAACTTAGGTATTCCAACAAACTGCTGACATAACTCAGACCTACGTACCCAGTTGTATGCATCCTGAAACAATGTGGGCCAATAGTACCTAGCCCGTAGAATCTTATGAGCCATCACAAGTGTGGAAAAATGTCCTCCACAAGCTAAATTGTGAAAAGACTCCAGAAGTCTATTTTGTTGCGTTTTATCCACACAACGGAGAAAAACTCCGTCAAGGCTTCTTTTATATAAACCATTGTTCCATAGGACATAGTTAGCAGCCTTCAATTTAATAGTTCATTTCTCCTTATAGGATAGATGAGAAGGACACTCACCATAGGTAAGAAAATGAGCAATATTTGAATACTACTCATCTATAGTAGTGACAAAAAGAACAGTCGGCATATCCTCAACTTCTTCTTCATCCTCTGTCTCTTTTGGTACATCGTCGGCAATCAACTGAAACAAACCTCTGCCACGTACAAGATTGGTAGGTTTGATATCAAGATCAAACTCTTGGATCTTGGCAATCCAATTGCCTCTATTGGTACCAAACTCCTGTTGAGTCAGGATCGACTTCACTGTTGTGTCGGGCACCAAAATAACAATATGTGAATTCAAAATATAAAACTGGAAATGCTTTACCGCCTTGACCATGACATAAGCATGTTTCTCCATATTTGAATATTTCAATTCATGAGCCTTCAGAGGACAACTCATAAATGAAATGGGATATTCCACACCTTCTTCATTCTGCTGAACAAGAATGGCGGAAAGTGTATGCTCTGAAGCATAACTGTATACTACGAAATCCTTGGTATAATCAGGACAAACTATAACTAGAGCATGAGCTATGGCCCTCTTGATGTCCTCAAATGCTACTTTACCTTCTGCACTCCAATGGAAAGTAGTCTTACCCTTCATCATGTTGACAATGTGACAGGTTTTCTCTGTGAATTCTAGAATGAATCTCTGTAGAAAATTTACCTTTTCGAAGAAAGAGTGAACTGTAGTCTTACTAGCAGGCAAAGTAAGACTTTGGATGGACTTGACTCTTTTGGAGTCAATTTTAGTACCTTCTCTAGACACAATATGACCAAGAAGTTTACCTTCTGTAACCCCAAAAACAAATTTCTTAGAATTAAGAGAAATGCCATTTTATCGACATCTTTCCAGCGCTTGTCGATGATACGCGTGATCTTGACATTGTTTGCAAAAAATGGTCAAGTCATCAAGATATACCAAAATGAATTTCCCCATCTCATCTTTGAAAGCAAGGTCCATTGCTCTCTGGAAAGTAGTGCCATCATTGATTAAACAAAATGGCATCCTGCGATATGCAAACGTGCCCCAAGGTGTTGTGAAAGCAGTCTTGCACTGATCTACTTCTCTAAACTCTACTTGATTATAACCTAAGAAATCGTCTAACATAGATGACATTTCTAAACCAGTCACAGTTTGCAACACTTGGTCCATGATGGGTAGGGGGTAGTTATCCTTTAGAGAAGACTGGTCCAGATTCCTGAAATCAACGTAGATACGGATCTCTCCATTCTTTTTTCTTACAGGAACAATATTCGCGATCTCGGCAGAATGATGAATAGGAAATATTATTCTTGCATTCAACATTTTCTGAATCTCATAAACAATAGTACCTAATATTTTGGGATTATATTGCCTCTGTTTCTGCTTGTGAGGCAATGACCCAACCTTGAGAGGAATTTCATGCTGAATCTCCTTAGGCCTGAAGGACTTCAGATCATCATAAGAATATGCCAGAACATTGATGTAATGGAGAAGAAGTGTAGTGAATTTAAATTTCTCATCGGCAGTGCAACATTTCCATATGTTAACAATTTTGGGATCTGCCTCAAAACTCAAATTTACTTGTTCAAATTCCATAGATAAACTTGAATGAGGTTTTTTCTACTGCTTAATGTATCTGTCATGCTTATCAAATAGATTTTCTAGGGAAATCAAACCTTTTGGAATCTTATTCCATTTTAGTTGAAGAAACTCTTCAACAGTATGTGAATCTACTTCGGAAACGTATTCCCGTGGTGGAGATTCACTACCTTCAAAATAGAGCTCATCAAAGCTATCTGTCTTTTCCAAGAAAGCTATGATTTGATTATCACCATTGAACACTTGCTAATGGTCAGCATTATCTTGTACACTTGGTCAGAAAATCAACTCAATTGTGTACTTGTTACCTTTGAAGTCTTTATGGGGAACCATGAGGGTGGTGGAGATAGCTAATGAATCAGCGCAATCATTAAACTCTCTTGGTACTGCAGAAATATTGAAAGCATCATAACCTTGGATGCAATCCCAAACACGGTTACAGTAATGCCTCAACCTCTCATTTTTGGTCTGATATAAATTTCTCACTTGGCAAACAACTAATTTGGCATCTCCTTGAGCATGAAGATTTTTAACACCTCTAGCATTAGCAGCCTCCAATCCGAGCAACAATGACTCGTATTCAGCGGTGTTATTGGTATTGTTGAATTGCAGCTTGTATGAGAAATCAAAGATATCACCTTGTGGAGATATCAATACAATACCAGCTCTAGAACTGGTAGAGGAATGACTACCATCAAATTCTAAAACCCAGATATCATTTGAATTTCTTACTTTGATGTTTCTGTTACTAGTAGATTCTTCTTCATCAGAAAGAGAAGATTCTGGCATCACTATGCTCTCATTTGAACTTTCATCTATTTTACTAGACATATCCTCTGATTCTGCATTTGAAATGTTAGAGCACTCATCTAATGAACTAGAAGTATCTTCAGTAGACTTGAAATAATTACCCATTCCCGAGGACTCAAACAAAATTTGGGCTTTGGGATTTGCCGTTTGGGTAACAATATATTTTGGTTCTTTCTCAGAAAGCAACTTTTGCATGATGCCTTTAAGAGGTATCCTTGCTTTGGACAGGTCCATGTTCAGTTCTCCACCCACATCTTGACAAAAATTACGCCCAAGTAGAATGCCATAAGAGGCTGGAACATCAGCCACTAGGGTGGTCATCTTGATCCTCTTGTCTGGAAAGGCTGCAAATGCAAATTGGGCATCTTTGATTTGGCCCAACAATGGCACTTACTTATTTTCCATGGAGAAACATCTACCAAAGGTCTTAGTTAAGGTGAGACCAAGGGCGTTCGCCACTTTGGCAGGCATGACATTATCGGAGGCCCCAGAATCTATTATGCAATTGCTCAACTCATGACCATTTACCAATAGAGAAACATAGAAATGTTCTATTTTCCTTGGTGCAACAAGGTGAGTAGTGACAAGATTATTTTGGGTGGATTTGTTCTTTGAGGAATCATGAGCAACTTTGGGAAGGTCCTGTCTTGTAGGGATAGTCTTGTTTTTGACATATTTAGCTAACCTATCAAATTGTTCGGGATTAGCTTGTAAATACTCAACCTCAGACATTTGGATTTTGGTCTTCCTAGCATGATCTATTATATCAGATAGATCAAATGAACTAGGTATAGAGGAAGGAAATCCATCATTCTAAGTTTTATTAGGGGTAGCATTGGTCTGAGGGATAGAAGTAGGAGATATAGGATTGTTAGATGCACTTACTTGCTTATTGCCAACTGGGTCCCTTGACTAAAAAGCCAACCGAGTTCCCTGTTTGGTAATTGAGATCACTGGTTGAGGTTCCTCTCTTGCCTTTCCTTTATCAGCTTGTTGATTTGATTGACTCTGGGACCTAATAAAAAGAACATATGCTCCATCATATACTTCAACTTCTTTTTCAGCTTCATCTTGGTAATTCAGAAAGCCAATGGTAGAGTCGCCAGCTAATTCTTCTTCTCCTTCTATAAAAGATTAGCATCATTCTCTTGATCCAACTCAGGTTGGAAAGAATGGTCATGTTCTGATTCATAATAGCCAACTGTTGAGTTGACCGGTGCTGCTTCAATGCCTAGCTTCCCCTATGTGGGAGGAAGACGATTTGGTTGCCCTTAATTTCTGGTAATGTTGCTTTGCTATGAATGATTGGGAAATATTCTCCTTAGTATATCCCTATAGGAAGGAGTGGACATACCTTGAGACATTTGTTTCTTCAAAGCTAGCACTTCATTTGCCAACTTTTGCACCATAGGATCCGTGGTGTTCGTGGAAGAATTATCAATAGAAGACTGACCTCGTTTATGTTAGAATCTCTTCTGATCTTACTCATAAGGATAAGATCATCTTCCACCTTCGTAGCCAAAATTTGGGCTATGGGAAGATCAGCAGGACCAGCCCGTCTTAGCAGAAAGCTTACCTAAAGAAGCTGAGTATTTATGAAAAAACACTTAAGATTCACCGCTGTTGGTTGAGCGGTTGTAGGAATCCTGTTGTCATCTTATTGAACTTAGTGATGAAGTCTCGCATGGGTTCATGTGGCTCTTTCTTCATCTGTGTTAGCTGTGCTAACAAGGCATGTGCATCTTTCGCAGGTTTGAACCTAGCTTCGAACTTGGTCTTGAGAGTGTTCCAACTCATTATAGTTTGAGCTTGAAGATGGTAAAACCAATTTGCAGTAGCACCTTGCAGTGTTTCTACAAAAAGTCTGCAGTAGCACCTTGCAGTGTTTCTACAAAAAGTCTTACTTCTACATCCTCATGTTCCACACCTAATACACCACAAGCTATGTAGAAAACTACAATGTGTTCATCCGGGTGGACTTTCCCATCGCCATAGAACTTATTAGGGGAAGATCAGCAGGACCAGCCCGTCTTAGCAGAAAGCTTACCTAAAGAAGCTGAGTATTTATGAAAAAACACTTAAGATTCACCACTGTTAGTTGAGCGGTTGTAGGAATCCTGTTGTCATCTTATTGAACTTAGCGATGAAGTCTCGCATGGGTTCATGTGGCTCTTTCTTCATCTGTGTTAGCTGTGCTAACAAGGCATGTGCATCTTTCACAGGTTTGAACCTAGCTTCGAACTTGGTCTTGAGAGTGTTCCAACTCATTATAGTTTGAGCTTGAAGATGGTAAAACCAATCTGCAGTAGCACCTTGCAGTGTTTCTACAAAAAGTCTGCAGTAGCACCTTGCAGTGTTTCTACAAAAAGTCTTACTTCTACATCCTCATGTTCCACACCTAATACACCACAAGCTATGTAGAAAACTGCAATGTGTTCATCCGGGTGGACTTTCCCATCGCCATAGAACTTAGGAAAATTCTTCCTCGAACTACAAGGTAGTCCATGCAATGGTGGAGTTAAATTCAAAGCACCAAAAGTGTTACCCGAAGGGCCTTGAGCTGCCATGATGTGCTAATTAAAGGGTGGGATAACAAACCTTTGTGGAATACGAAGAGATAAAACTATGTTAGTACTAGAACTACAAGCTTCACCTGGTATTGGAGACCTGGCGTTAGTAGGATGAAAACTCCTAGTTCTCTAAAGTTGAGGTCGTGGAGGCAAAAGACCAAAGTTATTTTGGTGCATCAACTCAAATACAGGATCAATAATACCTTGATCTCTCTTGATTTTGTATACTGCGAGTCTGCCATAATGCAATGTACTCAACAAAATTTTGAAAAATCTCAAAACAATGGAAAAGAACTGTAGTGCTTCAACTCAAAGCGTGAGGCTTTAAGTTGCACGTTCCTTCTCCAATAGAGTCACCAAAAACTGTTGGGTGAATATTTTGTCTTCAACTAACTGAAGGTAAAATGGTTATATCAACCATAGTGTAATGAGATAAATCTCTCCTCTCAGCAAGGGGAGGTTCCCTATTAACTATTACAAACTTATTTACACTAAGAACTAATTTGATGGTGAAACCATGTCATCCATTTCTCTTTTTTCAGAATTGATGTTTAAAATATAAAAGAGTACTTCCACAATACAAATTGAAATAACCAAGAAACCCACAAGAGCACAAAGTCTATCATTGCTTCTTTTACTAATTTACAATTTAGAAACTAGTAGGATAAGATGTAGCTCAAAGTCTTCACCGAATACTACGATAAAACATACAATCACAAAAGATAATACTAGCTCAAAGTCTTTCCAATATATTTTACTTCAAAACGTAAAATCACAAGCTAAAGACAATTGTTGTAGCACAAAGTCTCCAAAATCAACTTTAGAACATCTCTCAGATTATTCACACTCACACTACAATTTGATCAAGTAGATAAGATAGTATAAGGAAAAGGACATAAAAACAATTTCCAATACGCCACAAGTTATTCCAATGCAAAGTTTGAAAGATCATGTTCTTTTTTATTCACTTGATAAAATATAATTTACAATTTGAACACAAAGTCTCAAAATGCTCTTCAATTTGGCAGAGTTTCATTTCAATAACTAAAAGATCCTAATTATAATGGGGGTCCTCTTTATTTATAAGAGAAACTGAGAGAAGAAATAGGAAAATAAAAACTAACTATGACTTATTCAACAAAGGAGTCCTTTTTGATTTGGGACTTCCTACGTTTTAACATGTAATTACATATGAGAAAAGTACAAGTAAATATGTCTAAAATTATTTCAAAAGTACATCTAAAAAGTAGAAAATAAAGTAAGTAATGAAAAAGCTTCTTCAACTTGCACTGCCTTCTTTCTTCATGTGGCAATCATACATGGTTAACGTTGCTTGCATCCCAAGATTGTCTGGACTAACTATGTTCTTGAAAATCATCCGGGCTTTGAGTATTGCATCTCTGACCGTGGTAATTGATTTTGCATGGCTAGTTAACTTGGCCTTCAGATTATTCAAAGTTAATTGATTATCAAGAATATTATCCACGAAGGCTACTGAAAATGTTTTGTCCTCAAACTCTTGGACCATCTCCTCTGCAGAAAGAAATTGATTATCCTGTGACACCAAATTGCATGGCAACACCTCTAACTTGTGCAAGAGACTAACATCACTTTGGTCACTCAACCTCCTTGCAGTTTCTAGGTCATTGATAAGATCTTTCAGCACACGTCTCCGATATGTCAATGCCCCCTTAGTTTCAATATATGAATCCCTCCTTTGAATGACACCAATTGATATCAAAGCACTTATTTTCAACTTCCTCATTTGTACCCACTTATCATGATTTTGTTCTAAATGCTCATATCATGAGAAATTGCATCAATCAAATCATCAAGTTCTGCCCTGATTTTATCCATTTTGCTTGTTTTCTCAGCTAGCTCTGTAAGAAGAGAGATTCCTTGTGTGTGCATCCTTTCCAAATATTCTTGAAGCATTCTTCCCTTAAGGTGAGTCTTTTCAACTTTCTAGATGACATGATCTTCTACAGAAAAGGCCTCAGGAGTTACTGATTCTGAATTCAAAGTAATCTTACTTACCACTGCAGTCAATTGTTCTACCATTGCTTTATAATGATCCTTCAACTCCTTTTCTTTGTCAAACTTCTGAATCAAAATATCCATTATTGACTGCATGTCAGTCTTTGCACTCATGTGTTATTTTGCCCACCTCAATCGTAGAAATAGAGTAATCATTCATACTGAAATTTTCTATGGTAGCATCCTGTGGGGGCCTTGCAATCTCCACAAATTTGTGACCTTTGTCTTCCAGCACTCTTGAAAGAATTTTTGTCTTCTTTGGAATCTTAGCCTTAGCAGGCACCAGCTTACCCAAATCAAAGTCATCTAGGGAGATGGCTTGTTTCTTTCTTTTAGGTGTATATGCTGACAACCACGGAGGAAGAACAGAAGTACTCACATTCAGATCTGTTTCCATTGTTGGTGTTACTAGAACTGCACTAGCACTGGAAGTAGAAAAAATAGGTGGAGTATTAGTAAACACTGCACCTGACACATTCACATTTGAAACTTACTCAGAACCCATTACAAAGTGATCAAATATTGAAGAATCTCCAATATCAAAAGATGAGGAGGATAGACTAGACATCATTAAAAGTAGTTTGAGGATTATCAAAAATTATTTTTGAAGGTGATGGAGATTCAAAAGATGGGATGTCAATAGGTGAAGTAGATAGAGGACCTGAAATAGGTATACTAGACAAAGGAGAAGAGACTCCCATATCTTGTTGTACATTCTCCTGTGGAGACAAAACTTCATTTCCTTGTCCTTCTGTTGGTCTATTTTCAACCTCCATTTATTTGGCAACTGGTTCATCAGTGTTCTGTTTCTCAATTTCGATTTCTTCTACCTCAGATTCTTTTTCCACAGCCTTTGACTTCTTTGACACAAATTTGATCATGGGTTTCTATGGCTTGGAAGAAGAGGGAATATCACTCTTGTTCTTTGTTCTATTCTCCACCTTCCTACCTGTTTGTTCTTGGGCTTCAGTCTCTGATCCCATACGGAATTCTTTCAAAGCAATTCCCTTACCTACTAACCACTTGTTGGTGTTAGCCAATATAGGTTCAAACCTTTTCCTTAGAGAAGTCAATTCTTTCTGAGACCACTGGATAAAAGGAAAAGGAGAACCAACAACCTGTTTAATGTTATACCTAGGATCAATTTGTTGCAAGGTGTGACCCTTGGTCTTCTTGTTCAGCGCTGCGCTGCGGTGGTTTGTGACAAGGGCTTAACCGCCTCCCGTGCTTGTTAAGTCAAGTGGTTGTATCAGGCATTAACAGGTCGATCTTTTGGTGCAACGGCAACTAACAGTTGGTATCAGAGCTGAGGTCACGGGTTCAAACCCCGCGCTTGCACTGGGGGGGATTGTTGCAAGGTGTGACCCTTGGTCTTCTTGTTCAACGCTGCGCTGCGGTGGTTTGTGACAAGGGCTTAACCGCTTCCCGTGCTTGTTAAGTCAAGTGGTTGTATCGGGCATTAACAGGTCGATCTTTTGGTGCAACGGCAACTAACACAATCAACTCTTCATCATCCACTAGGTCTTCAGGAATATCAGCCAATCCTAGATACTCAATCTGTTCCAGAGATAACCTGTGATAGTCTAATTTTCTAATATCCTCTTCTATTCTCAAGTCCACCCAGATGTCTTCAACCATTGGCTCATGAAATTGGGTCTTCCTTTTGATCTTGTCTTTTACACCCCTGTAATCAAACCTTGGTCTTCGTTTGAACTATTTCATGGTCACTCGCTACATTTCAGTTTCCATGGCTCTAGCCTTTGCAGCAGTTGACACTAAAAACCTCCCAACTTCAACTGGAAATCTGAATCCTAGTTTCTTGAGTTCCCTTTTCTTATTATGTACGACAATCATTTGTCTACATAGTTCCATTAGAACAAGTTTATCTCAAGGAAAACTTTGTAACATATAAGGATAATCTTGGAAAAACCTAACCCTTAAATATGAGAAAGTAGGAAATTGTAAGAACATGCATCCATAATCATTCACCACTGACCAGGCTTCGTCTAAAACTCTTCTTTGCTCTAACTAAGGTTCAAAAAGACATAAGAACACTCTGAGAAAAGCATCATTTACCCTCCTAAAGTGGTGAATAGAACCTTTCAATGTCAGTTGAGGATAGTACTGAGATACAAGAACCACTCTCCTATCTCCTTTGAATGTCAAACACGGAAAAATCCTCATTGAGGCTGCTATATACACAAGGTAAGAAGTCATATAGAATTTGAAAGTAGTGGATACCTTAGTCAATTGCTCGTGTAGAGCATTGCTGATTTGCTCACCCCAAAAGATGGCCTGCTTGCCTTGAAGTATAAACTTGATAAAAGGGTACATCCATTCATGAAAAAGAGAGGAAGAAGCCAGCCCCTTTATGCTACTAAGAAAATTTATGAGATCACCAACCTCCTCAATAAAATCACTTCTAGGAAAACTCCTCTGCCACCTAGATATGTTTGACCTTGAAGTCTTAATCCATTTGTTGTTAATTGTCTTCTTTACTTTCTCAGAATTCTTATCATATTCCTTTTTAGCTTTAGCAAAATCTAGTTTTACAACTTCAGTAGCAGCAGGACACATAAAAACTTTATCAATGAATTCTGGATCCAATCTGATTATCACATTTCCATTCATATCCACCACTGCCCTAGTGTCTCTGTTGTAGAATTGAGATCATTGGAGAACAAAATCAGTATTATGAGCTGCCATCGGGAAAGATGACACTAAGTGAATGTTGCTATCAACAATCTTCTTCATTGCAAAACTAGGGTTATTAGATTTAGTTCTTTCCACAAATTCAACCATGTCTACATGGCCAATCTTTGTATCTCGAATGTCATCAACATTGGAAGTAACCGAGGTGATTGGAAAAACACCCTGATACTTATACTTCATTGCTTTCAACTTCTTTGGAGACAACTCAGTCATCTGAAAAAGCTAACACTAGAAGGATGTCGATGGAGAAAGAAAATACATAGAAGAAGTTACAACAAAAAGCCATGATCATGCAATTAGGGGAAATATTGGTAATTTGGGAAAATTGCATGTCGAAGATCACGACTATGGGGATATGCTTGAAAGGACTAGAGCACAAGTGGGTTAAAAAATGGAGGAAAGTAGGCTCAGGAAAGCAAAGTTGAAAATCTCTTAGAGTTGGAAAATTGAGAGAGTGAATGCACGGGAGGCAAAATTTTCCGCCCTTGCATTAGAGTGATGAATTGAAGGTGTTAGGATGGCAAATTTTGCCGACCCTGTATGGTGGAAAAACTTCAATGTATGTGCAAGGTCAGAAAAATTTGCCGCCATTACATATGTTCTAAGAAAATGTGTTTGATGTAGGGGCGATCAATTTGACCGCCCTTACATTTGAGGGAACAAGCGTTTGATCAGATATACATAAGTGGCAAAAATGCCCTCTAATGCATATGAGGGAAAAGTTTTCTAATATGAAGTCAGTTAGGATGACCGCTCAGGCATATGTTCTTGAAACTCCAAGTTATCTGTGAGAGTAGAAATTTCCACCGCCATTGAATATGGGGTAATACACGGTTTGTGTAAGGGCCGCAGTTTTAACCACCCTTACATGAGGGGATATGCAAGCTTGATAAGGTGTATGCACAAGCGGCAAATTTTCCCACTAATGCATATGGATGAAAAGCTTGTGTAGAGTTGGTCAAAAAGACTACCATTTCATATGGGAAGACAAACCAAAAATATACATCGGCGGAAGAAAAGACCGTCAATACATATGGGGAAACACTGGAAAAACAAGTTGTCATGGATAATATCTAAAATCTGCTGCTAGCACTAAGACTAGGGCATGATGAATTCATTGATAATGAAAAGGAAAATGACGAAGAAAAATACAAAAGCATTCTACTTAGGGTTTTAAAACTTAGACTCAAACATGCAAAATGATGACTACAATCAAACAAAAACAATTGCATGAATCACAAACAAGAATTCCTATTATAAAGAAACCCTAATAGAAGGAGGAAAAATGATCAACAAAAGTAGGAGAAACATCATCCTGCCTAGAAATAATAGTGAAAACCCTAGGCACAAAATATGCACAATCCACATTTCATACAGTATTAAATGGCTTATTTTAAGAAGTTTGAGAATAAAAATTAAAAAGAACAATGAACAAAATGCTTTAAAAAGGCTTAAAACAATGTATTAATGGCGATACGAGCACCATTAATGACACTTAAGTTTCAGATTTGACGAGATCATGCTAAGGTGGTGAAAACAGCTGACTATGCATTAGCTGGATGTCTTGTGCAAGAGTGGTCCCTACGACCTTCGTTACACATCAAACTTTGACAAGGAACATGTATGGGCGGCGATTTTCGCCACCCATACATGTTATTCAAAAAACAACCATGCGTGTAAAAGTGACAAAATGGGCTGACATTACACTTTGGAACATCAAGGATATGCAAGAGTAGTATTTTTAACTGCTTATACACATGAAGACTCAAAAACCTACTAAAACCCTAAAATGATCAAAATTGATATTTTGATCAATTTGCAACCTAATCGATTTGCACAAATTTTAAGGAATTGACTTAAGGGAATGTTGCAAACTATTCTAGCATGTCAGATGACTTTGCATTAGGACAAGAGTTCTTGTCTCGATTTGTGAACTTAGAGTGTAGGCTATGAAACGAACAATTTTCGTAGGGGTTGTCTACAAAAAATGAGTGTAGCTGATTTTGAGAACAACAGCTGGCTCTAACTGGGGAACATCCTTCGATCAAACTTTGAAATGATCAAAGAGAGAAGAATCTAGTCTCTAAGTGCCTTCATCCATGCCATTGGGCTATAGAGTCAAGCTACCAAAAAGAAAAAGACACAAAAGACTAAACAAAAACACAAAAATAAAAACATGAAACTATACAAATGCACGAATGAACTTATCTGATACTTCAAGGATTGAAGTGCTTCAGATGTTGTCCACTATGAGGCAGCAAGAATGGTGTTCCATCAAGATATTCCAACAAGAAGCTATTTTCACCACAAAGTTGATGAATGATGAACAGGCCTCTCCATAAGGAATCAAACTTCCCATGCATTCCTTTTGGTCCTCTCCTCTTGTCCCATAACAAGACTTGATCTCCAATTTGAAAATCACGAGCCTTCACTTTCTTGTCAAAGAGCTTCTTCACCTAAATTGATGTTCATCAATACGGTCTACTACCATAGCTTGTTTTTCTTCAAGTTTAGTGAGGTACATGATTCTTTTGTCAATAGAACTTTCAAAAGTTCTATCTTCTACTACCTTTGCCAACTTCAATGCCAGAAATTCCAAAGTAATAGGTATTTTTGCATTCAAACCATATAGAAGCTGAAATGGTGACATACCTATCACCCTTTTTGGGGTAATCCTATCTACCCATAAAGAATCAAACAACGCTTTATGCTAAGTTCTCTGATTATCTTCCACTAGTTTTCTGATAATAGTAACTAGATTTTTGTTACTAGATTTTGCTTGACCATTTCCTTGCGGAAGCATAACTGTATACTACAAAATCCTTGGTATAATCGGGACAAACTAGAACTGGAGCATGGGCTATGGCCCTCTTGATGTCCTCAAATGCTGCTTTACCTTCCGCTCTCCAACGGAAAGTAGTCTTAGCCTTCATCATGTTGACAATGTGATGAGTTTTCTATGCAAATTCTGAAATGAATCTCCGCAGAAAATTTACCTTTTCGAAGAAAGAGTGAACTGCAGTCTTACTAGTAGGCAAAGTAAGACTTTGGATGGACTTGACTCTTTTAGAGTCAATTTTAGTGCCTTCTCAGGACACAATATGACTGAGAAGTTTACCTTCTGTAACCCCAAAAACTAATTTCTTAGGATTAAGAGAAATACCATTTTGTCGACATCTTTCCAGCACCTCTCGCAAATGATACACATGATCTTGACATTGTTTGGACAAAACGGTCAAGTCATCAAGATGTACCACAATGAATTTCCCCATCTCATCTCTGAAAGCAAGGTCTATTGCTCTCTGGAAAGTAGCGCCAGCATTGATTAAACCGAACGGCATCCTGCGATATGCAAACATGCCCCAAGGTGTTGTGAAAGTAGTCTTGTACTGATCTGCTTCTCTAAACTCTACTTGATTATATCCTAAGAAACTGTCTAGCATAGATAACATTTTTGAACCAGTCACAGTTTGCAACACTTGGTCCATGATGGGTAGGGGGTAGTTATCCTTTAGAGAAGACTGGTTGAGATTCCTGAAATCAACACAAATACGGATCTCTCCATTCTTTTTTCTTACAGGAACAATATTCGCGATCCAGGTAGAATGATGAATAGTAAAGATTATTCTTGCATTCAACATTTTCTAAATCTCAAAGAGAATAGTACCTGATATTTTGGGATTATATTGCCTTTGTTTCTGCTTGTGAGGTAATGCCTCAACCTTGAGAGGAATTTCATGATGAATCTCCTTAGGCCTGAAGGACTTCAGATCATCATAAGAATATGCTAGAACATCGATGTAATGGTGAAGAAGTGTAGTGAATTTAAATTTCTCATCAGTAGTGCAACACTTCCCAATGTTGAGCATTTTGGGATCTGCCTCAAAACTCAAATTTACTTGTTCAAATTCCATAGACAAACTTGAATGAAGTTGTTGCTACTGCTTAATGTATCTATCATGCTTATCAAATAGCTTTTCAAGGGAAACTAAACCTTTTGGAATCTTATTCCCTTTTAGTTGAAGAAACTCTTCACCAGTTTGTGAATCTACTTCGAAAACGTATTCCCATGGTGGAGATTCACTACCTTCAAAATAGAGCTCATCAAACCTATCTATTTTTTCCAAGAAAGCTATGATTTGATTATCACCATTGAACACCTCCCAATGGTCAGCATTATCCTGTACACTTGGTCAGAAAATCAACTCAATTGTGTACTTGCTACCTTTGAAGTCTTTATGAGGAACCATGAGGGCGGCGGAGATAGCTAATGAATCAACACAATCATAAAACTCTCTCAGTACTACAAAAATATCAAAAGCATCCAAACCTTTGATGCAATCCCAAACATAGTTATGGAAATGCCTCAACCTTTCATTTTTGGTCTGATATAAATTTCTCACTTGGCAAACAACTAATTCAGCATCTCCTTGAGCATGACGATTTTTAACACCTCTAGCATGAGCAGCCTCCAATCCGAGGAACAATGACTTGTACTCAGTAGTGTTATTGGTATTGTCGAATTGCAGCTTGTATGAGAAAGGGAAGATATCACCTTGTGGAGATATCAAAACAATCCTGGCTCTAGAACTGGTAGAGGAACAACTACCATCAAATTCTAAAACCCAAACATCATTTGAATTTCTTACTTTGATGTTTTTGTTACTAGTAGATTCTTCTTCATCAGAAAGAGAAGATTCTGACATCACTATGTTCTCATCTGAACTTTAATCTGATTTACTAGAAATATCTTCTAATTCTGCATCTGAAATGTTGGAGCTCTCATCTAATGAACTAGAAGTATCTTTAGTAGACAAGAAATAATTACCCATTCACAAGGACAAAAACAAAATTTGGGCTTTGGGATTTACTGTTTGGGTAACAATATATTTTGGTTCTTTCTTAGGAAGCAACTTTTGCATGACACCTTTAACAAGTATCCTTGCTTCAGATAGGTCCATGTTCAGTTCTCCACCCACATCTTTACAAAAATTATGCCCGAGCAGAATGCCATAAGAGGCTGTAACATCAGCCACTAGGATAGTCATCTTGATCCTCTTGTTTGGAAACACTGCAAATACAAATTGGGCATCTTTGATTTGGTCCAACAATGGCACTTGCTTATTTTCCATGGAGAAACATCCCCCAAAGGTCTTAGTTAAGGTGAGACCAAGGATGTCTGCCACTTTGGCAGGCATGGCATTATCAGAGGCCTCAAAATCTATTATGCAATTGCTCAACTTATGACCATTTACCAATAGAGAAACATAGAAAGGTTCTATTTTCCCTGGTGCAACAAGGGGGGTAGTGACAAGATTATTTTGGGTGGATTTGTTCTTTGAGGAATCATGGGCAACTTTGGGAAGGTCTTGTCCTGTAGGGACAATCTTGTTTTTGACGTATTTAGCTAACCTATCAAATTGTTTGGGATTAGCTTGTAAATACTCAACCTCAGACATTTAGATTTGGGTCTTCCTAGCATGATCTATTATATCAAATTGCGTAAATGAACTAGGTATAGAGGAAGGAAATCCATCATTTTGAGTTTTATTAGGGGTAGTACTAGTTTGAGGGACAGAAGTAGAAGATACAAGATTATTAGATGTACTTACTTGCTTATCGCCAACTGGGTCCCTCGACTAAAAAGGCAACCGAGTTCCCCATTTAGCAATTGAGATCACTAGCTGAGATTCCTCTCTTGCCTTTCCTTTATCAGCTTGTTGATTTGACTGACTCTAGGACCTAGTAAAAACAACATATGCTCCATCATATACTTCTCCTTCTTTTTCGGCTTCATCTTGGTAATTTAGAAAGCCAATGGTAGAGTCGCCAGCTAATTCTTCTTCTCCTTCTGTAAAAGATTAGCATCATTCTCCTGATCCAACCCAGGTTGGAAAGAATGGTCATGTTCTGCTTCATAATAGCCAACTGCAAGGTTGACCGGTGCTGCTTCAATGGCTAGCTTCCCCTGTGTGGGAGGAAGACGATTTAGTTGCCCTTGATTTCTGGCAACGTTGCTTTGGTATGAATGATTGGGAAATGTTCTCCTTGGTATATCCCTATAGGAAGGAGCAGACATACCTTGAGACATTTGTTTCTTCAAAGCTAGCAATTCATTCACCAGCTTTTGCACCATAGGATCCGTGGTGTTTGTGGAAGAATTATTAGCAGAAGATTGACCTCTGTTTCTGTTAGAATCTCTTCTGATCTTACTCGTAAGGATAAGATCATCTTCCACCTCCGTAGCCAAAATTTGGGCTGCAGGAAGATTAGCAAGACCAGCCCGTCTTATCAGAAAGCTTACCTCAGGAAGCTAAGTATTTATGAGAAAACACTTAAGATTGTCCATTGTTGGCTGAGTGGTTGTAGGAATCATATTTATCAGCTTATTGAACTTAGCGATGAAGTCTCGCATGGGTTCATGTGGCTCTTTCTTCATCTATGTTAGCTGTGCTAACAAGGCATGTGCATCTTTCACAAGTTTTAACCTGGATTCAAACTTGGTCTTGAGAGTGTTCCAACTTGTTATAGTTTGAGCTTGAAGATGGTAAAACCAATCTGCAATAGCACCTTGTAGTGTTTCTACAAAAAGACTTACTGTTACATCCTCATGTTCCACACCTGATACAACACAAGCTATGCAAAAAGCTGCAATGTGTTCATCTGGGTGGACTTTCCCATTGCCATAGAACTTAGGAAAATTCTTCCTTGAACTACGAGGTAGTTCATGCAATGGTGGAGTTAAATTCAAAGCACCAAAAGTGTTACCCCAAGGGCCTTGAGCTGCCATGATGCACTAATTAAAGGGTGGGATAACAAACCTTTGTGAATACGAAGAGATAAAACTCTGTTAGTACTAGAACTAGAATCTTCACCTGGTATTGGAGACCTAGTGTTAGTAGGAGGAAAACTCCTAGTTCGCTAAAGTCGAGGTCGTGGAGGCAAAAGACCAAAGTTATTTTGGTCCATCAACTCAAATACAGGATCAATAATACCTTGATCTCTCTTGCTTCTTGTATACCATGAGTCTGCCATAATGCAATGTACTCAACAAAATTTTGAAAAATCTTGAAACAATGGAAAAGAACTATAGTACTTCAACTCAAAGTGTGAGGCTTTAAGTTACACGTTCCTTCTCCAGTAGAGTCACCAAAAACTGTTGGGTGAATATTTTGTCTTCAACTAACTGAAGGCAAAATGGTTATATCAATCATAGTGTAATGAGATAAATCTCTCCTCTCAGCAAGGGGAGGTTCCCTGTTAACTATTACAAACTTATTTACACTAAGAACTAATTTGATGGTGAAACCATGTCATCCATTTCTCTTTTTTTAGAAATGATGTTTAAAATATAAAAGAGTACTTCCACAATACAAATTGAAATAACCAAGAAACCCACGAGAGCACAAAGTCTATCATTGCTTCTTTTATTGATTTACAATTTAGAAACAAGTAGTATAAGATGCAGCTCAAAGTCTTCACCGAATACTATGATAAAACATACGATCACAAAAGATAATAGTAGCTCAAAGTCTTTCCAATATATTTTACTTCAAAATGTAAAATCACAAGCTAAAGACAATTGTTGTAGCACAAAGTCTCCAAAATCAACTTTAGAACATCTCCCAGATTATTCACACTCACACTACAATTTGATCAAGTAGATAAGATAGTATAAGGAAAAGGACATAAAAATAATTTCCAATACGCCACAAGTTATTCCAATGCAAAGTTTTAAAGATCACTTGCTTTTTTATTCACTTGATAAAATATAACTTACAATTTGAACACAAAGTCTCAAAATGCTCTTCAATTTGGCAGAGTTTCACTTCAATAACTAAAAGATCCTAATTACAATGGGGATCCTCTTTATTTATAAGAGAAACTGAGAGCAAAAATAGGAAAAGAAAAACAAACTATGACTTATTCAACAAAGGAGTCCATTTTTTTTGGGACTTCCTACATTTTTTACATGTAATTACATATGAGAAAAGTACATGTAAATATGTCCAAAAATATTTAAAAAGTACATCTGAAAAGTAGAAAATAAAGTAAGTAATGAAAAAGTTGCTTCAACTTGCATTGCCCTCTTTCTTCATGTGGCAATCATACATGGTGAATGCTGCTTGCATCCCAAGACTGTCCAGACTAACTATATTCTTGAAAATCATCTGGGCTCTGACTATTGCATCTCTGACTGTGGTAATTGATATTGCATGGCTAGTTAACTTGGCCTTCAGATTATCCAAAGTTAACTGATTATCAAGAATATTACCTACGGAGGCTACTGAAAATGTTTTGTCCTCAAACACCTTCTGAAACATATTCTCAAATTCCTGGACGATCTCCTCTGCAGAAAGAAATCGATTATCCTGTGACACCAAATTGCATGGCAACTCCTCCAACTTGTGCAAGAGACTAACATCACTTTGGTCACTTAGCTTCCTTGTAGTTGCTAGGTCATTGATAAGATCTTTCAGCACATGGCTCTGATATGTCAATGCCTCCTTAGTTTTAGTATATGAATCCCTATTTGGAATGACACCAATTGATATCAAAGCACTTATTTTCAACTTCCTCATTTGTACCCACTTATCATGATTTTGTTCTAAACGCTCAATATCCTGAGAAATTGCATCAATCAAATCATCAAGTTCTGCCTTCATTTTCTCCATTTTGTTTGTTTTCTTAGCTAGCTCTGTAATAAGAGAGATTCCTTATGTGCGCATCCTTTCCAAATATTATTCAAGACCTCTTCCCTTAAGGTGAATCTTTTCATCTTTTTGGATGACACAATCTTCTATAGAAATAGCCTCAAGAGTTACTGATTCTGAATTCAAAGTAATCTTCCTTACCAATGCAGTCAATTGTTCTACCATTGCTTTATAATGATCCTTCATCTCCTTTTCTTTGTCAAACTTATGAATCAAAATATCCATTGCTGACTGCATGTCATTCTTTGCACTCTCATGTGTTATTTTGCCCAACTCAATTCTAGAAATAGAGTAATCATTCGTACTAAAATTTTCTATGGTAGCATCTTGTGGGGGCCTTGCAATCTCCACAAATTTGTGACCTTTGTCTCCCAACACTCTTGAAAGAATTTTTGTCTTCTTTGGAGTCTTAGCCTTAGCAGGCACAAGCTTACCAAAATCAAAGTCATCTGGGGAGATGGCTTGTTTCTTTCTTTTAGGTGTATATGTTGACAACCATGGAGGAAGCACAAAAGTACTCACATTTGGATCCGTTTCCATTGTTGGTGTTACTGGAACTGCACTAGCACTGTGTTGATCATGATGGTAGTCATTCACAAACATAGAATAAAAGTTACACAACAACCTTTACTCATCTTGAAAGATACGATGAATTCAGAGAATTCATGATCCCAAGTCTCCGGTGATTAGGTCTTAATCTACTGACGTTACTCAGTGGTTGATGTGTGTTGCTGTTTTCCATTCAGGGGCCTTACGTATTTCTGCAAAGTTCATCATTGTTCCTCCAAATATCCTGCTCTGTATGTCTGCTCTGCATAAATCTCTAATAATTCTACCTCTGCACTGTGAGTTTAGTCAAATAATGTGCCTACAGGCTGATATTTGCATGATTTCTACCATTATTTGCAATTCTTTGCATGATATTTTCAATACTACATGCATTTAACTCAAATATGCTAATGATTTTCAGTTACCTACGGGATTTCAGCATATTTCTCTGTTTCTGCTTATTATTTATCATGAATTGCAGTTATGGTGATGAATTTATGAAATTAAAAAAAGGAAAAGGGTTAAAGAATGAGATTCCCAAAACTACTTGACTTAGATCACTGATCCACATACAAGCTCCCATACATGCAATGAAAAGAAGGAAACTAAAATCATACTTCACCAGGACATTCCACAAATCCGCATGATCTAGTGCAAATCTTCAAAGGAAAAGTTGATAACAACATGTAATGAAATGAAAGCGCTTCCAGTTGAACACAGCATTCTCCAGTACATATCCAGAAATCAACATGAAGATTACGTAAAATTTACAATCAGGATGTAATCTGAAACTTCATATCCATTCAGTATGCTCAAGAATAGGTACATTTACAGTGATCTGAAGAAAGAACCTTGACATTTCGACAATTCTATCCTCATTAGTCTCAGCAATCCGATCCCCTAATTGACTCTACAGTAATCAGCCTTAATGCCAGATGTTCCTATGTCTATCAATGTATATCTTATGCCTCAGGTTCTAGCCTTTATATAGAACAAATGCCAGAAAATAGTTACAATGATCCAAGGATCATGATCTTCTCATAACAATCAACGGTCCAGATGAAAAGCACATCCTTCGCTAGTTGGCAAATGAACAGCTGGCACAGAATATTCCAGCATCTTTGATTTGATTCAGTCTCCAGCTGGCAAACAACATATTTGACAATATCCTCCTCATTTCTAGTTCATGTTGCCTCCATGTGCAACCATACAATGCTCAGCAACAGTAGTAGCTCTAACAGCATCATGACTTCCTGCAAATAAACAGACAAACATTAAGTTCATCATCATGTGGATAAACAACAGGAAGTAAACGTTTTATTAAACATGCCTCAAAATATGCAGCTACACGCAATCAGGCTTTCAAATTTCTATCGTTCTGTTTTCCCGCCCATTTTCATGTATATCGGGTTCCAAATATGATCATGTGTCTCAAAATATACAAGGAAATAATTACTTTTCAATTTATTTCAAATCCGGTTCTGTATATTTCGGCATGTGTATCGGGTTCACATCATATTCGCATCGGTGTGACCACATATGATCGGAGTGACAAAATTAGACTTGGCCGATGGTAAAACATACACCGATGCCAGCAATCATGATGACGTCCACCCATCGGGAAGACAACCAATATCGGAGTGAAAAATCAAGACAGGGCCGATAGTTAAAACTACGCCGATCAACAACATATCGGCGTGACTATCTCCATCGGGGAGAAAATATAAAGCATGGCCGATATCATATGCTGGGCCGATGGACAATCTTAGGGCTTTCTACCTATCTGCAGGATATCGTGAAATATGATGCTCCCCCTTCCGAATGCTCTGATGATGTCACCGTCATGTTTCGCTTCTGTATATTGGGGAAAAGAAAGACATCATCATCATCATCATGTCGAAGGAAAATAGGAGGATATGAAATATGATCCTGCTGCTGAGGAAAGGAAAATGATGGTGACGTCATCGTCATATTCGGGCTTCATTAAAATGCAAAAGATGACATCACCGTCATGTTAAGTTAAGATCAGGGGATAAATGCAATATCGGGTCACCTAAGGAAGATGATCAGGTGGTGAATGTAATATGACCCCTTTGCGGCCAAGGTAACCCTCTCGAAAGATCAGGATGATGATGATCATCAGGATATCCGGGGCTTTTGTTAAACTTAGAACAGGACGTCATCATCATATTTGCGAACCGGATCGTGTTTTGGAAAATATCCTACCGAAGGAGAAATGTGATGATGATGTCATCCTGATATTTGCTTCTTCGTTTATCAGATCGGGATGACGTCATCAGGATATTTGCAAAAGGTCATACTTTGCATCAAGATGATATTAACGAATATCAGGTTACCTTCAAAAACATGATGCTCGTGATACAAAAGACCGCTCGACGGGGGAAAACTTACTATCACTTAAATTTGACGTCCGGATATTTGAACTTCAGGATATTATCGGGGGGGACGTTTCAAATATGATGATGATGTTCTTCAAACAACAAAACTGAGTTTATAAGATATGACGCTCTTCTTGTGAATATCAGGATGATGACCCTCCGATAGGACTTTGACATGCGCATGCAAATTATGCAGATGGTGGACTTTCTAGGCAGGGTGATATTATAATATCAGCATGATATTATAATATCGGGTGATGTTATAATATCATGATGCTCGTATAATTTGAAATATGACCCTCCTAAAATCATGATGCTCACGATGCGCATAAGGTTATTTGACGGGTAAAGGGCACTATCACCTAAGATTGACGTCCGGATATTTCGACTGCATGATTTTATCAGGTGATAGACCAAGATCATGATGACCTTGACAACATGACTGAGGATAAAAATATGATGATCCTCTTGCGATTATCAGGATGACCAAAACTTTGACTGCTCATAACTTCCTCATATGGACGAATTTTCAGGTGATGTAAAAGGCAAACCTGTATGGAATTTCAAGCTCTTTCTAAATATGAGGTCATAGAAACAAAATATGAAGTCTAGCAAAACTGACCTCATGATGATGACCAACCTCATCGAATATCATGATGATGATGCACCTGACTCATTTTTACCAAACCGCCAGAAAACAGACAACACAAGCCAAGCCAAAAAGTTGGGTCCCTGTTTTGCCAAGTTAAAATGGGGCGTGTTGTGTAACCACACAACACACTGGAAGTAGAAACAATAGGTGAAGTATTAGTAAACACTGTACCTGACACATTCACATTTGAAACTTGCTTAGAACCCATTACAAAGTGATCAAATATTGAAGAATCTCCAATATCAAAAGATGAGGAGGACAGACTAGGAATAGAATCAGAAGAATGAAGAACATCATCAAAAGTAGTTTGAGGATTATCAAAAATTAATTTTCAAGATGATTGAGATTCAGAAGATGGGATCTCAATAGGTGAAGTAGACAGAGGAACTGAAACAGGTATACTAGACAAAGGAGAAGAGACTCCCATATCCTGTTGTACATTCTCTTGTGGAGACAAAACTTCATCTCCTTGTCCTTCTGTTGGTCTATTTTCAACCTCCATTTCTTTGACAACTAGCTCATCAGTATTCTATTTCTCAATTTCCATTTCTTCTACCTCAGATTCTTTTTCTACAACCTTTGACTTCTTTGACACAAATTTGATCCTGGGTTTATGTGGCTTGGAGGAAGAGGGAATGTTAGTCTTGTTCTTTCTTCTATTCTCCACCTTCTTTCCTGTTTGTTCTTGGGCTTCAATCTCTGATCCTGTAAGGAATTCTTTCAAAGCAATTCCCTTACCTGCTAACCACTTGTTGGTATTAGCCAATATAGGTTCAAACCTTTTCCTTAGAGAAGTCAATTCTTTCTGAGACCATTGGATAAAAGGAAAAGGAGAACCAACAACCTATTCAGTGTTATACCTAGGAACAATCAACTCTTCATCATCCACTAGGTCTTTAGGAATATCAGCCAATCCTAGATACTCAATCTATTCTAGAGATAACCTGCTATAGTCCAATTTTCTAATATGCTCTTCTGTTCTCAAGTCCACCCAGATGTCTTCAACCATTAGCTCATGAAACTAGGTCTTTCTTTTGATCTTGTCTTTTACACCCTTGTAATCAAACCTTGGTCTTCGTTTGAACTGTTTCATGGTCACTAGCTACATTTCAGTTTCCATGGCTCTAGCCTTTGCAGTAGTTGACACTAAAAACCTGCCAACTTCAACTAGAAATCTGAATCTTGGTTTCTTGAGTTCCATTTTCTTATTATGTACGACAATCATTTGTCTACATAGTTTCATTAGAACAAGTTTATCTAAAAGAAATCTTGGCAACATATAAGGATAACCTTGGAAAAAGTGAACCCTTAAATATGAGAAAGTAGGAAATTGTAAGAACATGCATCCATAATCATTCACCATTGACCAGGCTTCTTTTGAAACTCTTCTTTGCTCTAACTGAGGGTCAAAAAGACACAAGAACACTGTGAAGAAAGCATCATTTACCCTCCTAATGTGGTGAATAGAACCTTTCAATGTCAGTTGAGGATAGTACTAATATACATGAACCACTCTCCTATCTCCTTCGGATGTCAAACCCAGAAAAATACTCATTGAGGCTACTATATACACAAGGTAATAAGTCATATAGAATTTGAATGTAGTGGATACCTTAGTCAATTACTCGTGTAGAGCATTGCTGATTTGCTCACCCCAAAAAATGGCTTGCTTTCCTTGAAGTATAATCTTGATAAAAGGGTACATCCATTCATGAAAAAGAGAGGAAGAAGCCAACCCCCTTATCTTGCTAAGAAGAGTTATGAGATCACCAACCTCCTCAATAAAACCACTTCTAGGAAACTCCTTGGCCACTTGGATATGTTTGACCTTGAAGTCTTAAGCCATTTGGTGTTAATTGTCTTCTTTGCTTTCTCAGAATTCTTAGCATATTCCTTTTGGTCTTCAGCAAAATCTAGTTTTACAACTTCTATAGCAGCAGGACACATAAAAGATTTATCAATGAATTCTAGATCCAATCTGATTATCACATTGCCATTTGTATCCACCACTACCATAGTGTCTCTGTTGTAGAACTGAGTGCATTGGAGAACAAACTCTGTATTATGAGCTGCCACCGAGAAAGATGACACCAAGTGAATGTTGCTATCAACAATCTTCTTCATTATAGAACTAGGGTTATTTGACTTAGTTCTTTCCACAAACTTAGCCATGTCTACATGGCCAATCTCTGTATCCTAAATGTCATCAACATTGGAAGTAACCAAGGTGATTGGAAAAAAACGCTGATACTTATACTTCATTGCTTTTGACTTCTTTGGAGACAACTCAGTCATCTAAAAAAGCTAACACCAGAAGGATGTCGATGGGGAAAGAAAATCCATAGAAGAAGATACAACAAAAAGCCATGATCATGCAATTAGGGGAAATACTGGTAATCTAGGAAAATTGTATGTCAACGATCACGATTATGGGGATACGGTTGAAAGGACTAGAGCACAAGTGGGTTAAAAAATGGAGGAAAGCGGGCTCAGGAAAGTAAAGTTGAAAATTTCTTAGATTTGGAAAATTGAGAGAGTGAATGCACGGGCAGTAAAATCTGCCTCCCTTGCATTAGAGGGTTGAATTGAAGGTGTCAGGGCAGCAAATTTTGCTAACCTTACATGTTGGAAAAACTTTGATGTATGTGCAAGGTTGGCAAAATTTGCCGCCATTGCATATGTTCTAAGAAAATGTGTTTGATGTAGGGGCAGTCAATTTTACCGCCCTTACATATGAGGGAACAAGCATTTGATCGGATATACATAAGTGGCAAAAATGCCCGCTAATGCATATGAGGGAAAATCTTTCTAATGTGAAGTCAGTCAGGATGACCGCTCAGGCATATGTTCTTGAAACTCCAAGTTATCTGTGAGAGCAGAAATTTCTGCTGACATTGCATATGGGGTAATACATGGTTTGTGTAAGGACGACAGTTTTAACTGCCCTTACATGAGGGGATAGGAAAGCTTGATAAGGTGTATGCACAAGTGGCAAATTTGCCCACTAATGCATATGGATGAAAATCTTGTGTAGAGTTGGTAAAAAGGACCACCATTTCATATGGGAAGACAAACCAAAAATATGCATCGGCAGCAGAAAAGACCATCAATACATATGGGGAAACACTAGCAAAACAAGTTTTCACGGATAATATCTAAAATCCATTGCTAGCGCTAAGACTAGGGCATGAGGAATTCATTGATAATGAAAAGGAAAATGGCAAAGAAAAATACAAAAGCATTGTACTTAGGGTTTTTAAACTTAGACTCAAACATGCAAAATGACGACTACAATCAAACAAAAACAATTACATGAATCACAAAGAAGCATTCCTATTATAAACAAACCCTAATAGAAGGAGGAAAAATGATCAATGAAAGTAGGAGAAACATCATCCTACCTGGGAATAATAGCGAAAACCCTAGGCACAAAATCTACACAATCCACGAATTCTGCGGTTTGACCGGTTTCCCAGAGGATTAAATGGCTTATTTTAGGAAGTTTGAGGATAAAAATTAAAAAGAACAATGACCAAAATGCTTTAAAAAGGCTTAAAACCATGTATTAATGGCGACATGAGTGCCATTAATGACACTTAAGTTTAAGATTTGACGAGATCATGCTAAGGCGGTGAAAATGACTGACCACACATTAGCTAGATGTCTTTTGCAAGAGCGGTCCCTACGACTACCGTTACATATCAAACTTTGACAAGGAACATGTATGGGCAGCGATTTTCATCGCCCATACACCTTATTCAAAAAACAACCATGCATGTAAAAGCGGCGAAATGGACCGACATTAAACTTTGGAAAATTAAGGATATGTAAGAGTGGTATTTTTAACCACTTATACACATGAAGACTCAAAAACCTACTAACACCCTAAAATGATCAAAATTGATATTTTGATCGATTTGCAACCTAATCGATTTGCACAAATTTCAAGGAATCAACTTAAGGGAATGTCACAAACTATTCTAAGATGTGAGATGACTTTGAACGAGGACAAGAGTACTTGTCTTGATTTGCAAACTTAGAGTGTAGGCTACGAAATGGACAAGTTTCGTAGGGGTTGTCTATAAAAAATGAGTGTAGCTGATTTTGAGAGCAACAAGGTGGAATGATGAAGATATGATGAATAGGATATGATTAGGATGAGGTGTAATGATGAAGATATGATGAATAGGATATGATTAGGGTTATGTGTAATGATTAGGAATGATGACTTGGATTGATTAAGATAATGTGACTAGGATATGATGTGGAATGATGAGTTTGGATGACTAGATATTGGTTTGATTTGGAAGGGTGTTGATTGGATTAGAAAGAGGATAATGTGGAAGTATGATAATGTAATTAGGATAGGACAAGTAGGATGATAATTAGGATATGGGTTATGTGAATAATAAGGATGATGGGATGAAAAGGATGATGTGGTTAAGAAGAGTGATTAGGGTATGATGACTTTAAATGAATGGATGGAAAGAATGTCTAAGGGTGATGATTAGGCAAGCACACACATCAATCATAGAAGACACTTGACAATTAGATTGGCTATTTTTGGTGACTCATGACATTTTACATTTTTGATGAGTTTTGAAAGCACTTTGAAAACATGCACAATCTTAGGCTAGGAAAGGACAATATTTGTTGAATTCCCACTTGGATTGCCCAGGCCGCCTTATTCAAAGCGGATAACTTAGAAGCTTGGTGGCACTAGATCCCCCTTACACAACACTCACTTCTTGGGCACATCAAATGTTAAATTCCTAAAGACGCGAAGATCTCAAGGAATTTGCACTCTCTACTTTGAACTACGAGAACGTGGGACGACTTCAGAGGTCTGACCTCCTGTGCCAGCAAATAGAAGGATTTTGGCCACTAAATAAAGGTTTCTAGTGAATATCTGTGGGACCAACACCTTACGAGCATCCAACAAGCCACTAAAGACTTTGACTAACCCTACTAAGAGTTTAATATACACAAAGGTATTCCTCCTTTCAAGCTAGCACTGTACGGTGAGCACTAATACCAGTTTAGACTTGGCTTTCACCTTATCCTAATTTGTATAGTGGACTAGATGAAAGTACCGCTTGGGGTTGCAAATGAGTTCTCCTTCCGGTTGTGTCTCAAGAGCAGTCCCACTCTAAAGGGTAAGAAAAATGACCAAAGCACCAAAAATACTTTTGATCCCCAAGTTCATATGACAATACTAGGGGAGAGCATATGTATTTTTGGACTTATGACACACTAGACAAATGTTCATTCACCCTTCGAAATTAAATGTGTGGTGTGATTATGAAAATGTTGAGAGATGATTTTAATTCCCAAGTTCACATAACATGTGAGGGAAGAACATAGACACCTCAAAACACCAACACAATCACCAAACAAAGAAAACAATGATTCATTTTAAGCCCCCAAAAGATGTGTGAAAACAACAAGAAGATGTTCATTTTAGTGCACCAAAATCAAAGTGTTCCTATGATAACCAAGCACACACATGAGAATGAAAGGAACCCTACATCAAAATGTGTTAGTAGTTTCAGATTGAATGTCTTCTCCCATCAAATGCCACATTCTGAAAATTAGACATTAGTGACATAAAATCTCCATGATAAGGTAAAAAAGCATGAAATATTGAGTTGACACTTTGTTTTGCAAGCCACCAAGTCAAAAAGCCATGAAACTAAATATGGAAAAAATCTGAGAAAATTGATTAGTTGGAGAAAAAATAACAACAAAATCAGATTGTTCATGAAATTTTAAGTAATTTAAAAAAAAATTTAATTGAAATCCGATTAAAAACACTCAAGATATTCATGTTTGAAGTTTGAAACCAAGGTTGAATTTGACCAAAAATTTACCTAATTAAATGGCACTTTTACCTAATAAAACCTACACTGCTACGTAGTTTTTTAAGTTAGGTTTCCAATGCCACCAATTTTGTGAGATTTCATCACCGTATGCGAAAATTGTGTGAGTTTGAAAAAAACTGCCTATTTAGGTATTCGAAGGCAAAGGGCTCAGGTCTAGTGGTTAACATTAAATGCTAGCAGTTAAATTTTTCAATAGTCACATGGGTGTTGTCTATCTTGGTGGTCAGGGCTTGTGTTTGGTAGTTAGTGCTAAGCTGGCCCTTGGTCTCCCATATGGCCGAGGGCTGAAGGCCTAAAAAAAAGAAAATATAAAAAAGAAAACTAAAAAGAAATGGGGTGAGGGGGCTCAAAAACCTAAGCTGTGGTCATGAAGTTGACTAGACCTTCATCAAATTAGGGGCTAAAAGTCTAAGCCATAGATAAGATTTACTTCTCCCCATGGTTACAAACATGACCGAGGATTAAAACAAACTGACAAAGCCCTCCACGCAGATGCTAGGGTTTATGAGGTAGAAAAAGATTACAAGGAGGGAGTGGCAGAAAACTTAGTCACCACCAATGGTGGTAACTAAGTAGAAACCCTGGCAGTGACAGAAGCTCCAAAGGGTGACGAAAGGGTTCTAGGAGTAGCGATAGTGGTTCAGGAGGTGGCAACAAATGCCAGTCGCCACCACTGGTCAAGGAGGTAGGTTAAGGCGCCGGTGGTGAGCGGCGACCACAGAGAATGGAGTGGCAACAAGGTGTATGAAGCAGGAGATAGGGTTTACAGAGGTAGTGGTGGAATGGATGTTAGGTGGCGACAGCGTGAGCTTCAGGTGGTGACGAGACTTAAGAGCAGGTAGAGGGAACTTCAATGATGGTTTTTTTGAAGTGGCAGTCAAACGATGATGAGTGCAGAAGTGGTGACTATGTGGTTTGGATGGTGATAGGGTTATCTGAAGATAGTGATGGGGATTTCAACCAACAATACAAAGACTTTGACTAGGGTTTCATCGACGCCGACCATAGGTTTTTGGAGGTGTCGACTGTGTAATGAGCGGATGTCGAGGGTTGTGGAGGAAGCTTCGGGTGGCAGTGGAAGTTCAAAGAGTGGTGGTAGGATATTAGGTTTAAGCTTCCCGTAGCTAGGGTTTAAAAATAGCTATTAGGGTTTTTTTTTATACTGTGATAGAGATTTGAATGCTCAACCTGTAACTCTCGATTGAAACCTGCAAAAACCAAATTAAATAATGCATATAAAATGATTAATAGGAGCGACTAAGAATGCCCAAGAGAAATGCTATAGACTGTGTAGGGGCTGGAAGCATACACAGTCTGCCATACAGTATGGAACTGTACCCTATCAGGGTTTAAAAAAATTCAAAAAATTTCAGATAGCCAAAAACAACAATTTTATATTCTTCCTAGGGTTTTTGGGCCTCCCGAACTCAATGGTGAGGTCCGATTTGACCTAGGAAGCCACCTGCAAGAGTCAATCACCAAAACTTGACCAACAATGTTACTTTCACATCAGGTTCACCAAATGAAGATAGGGAAAAAGGTAGCTAACATTGTAGAAAACAAATAACAGCTAACCCTAGCTCCCAATGGAGTGCATTTTAAGCTACGAATCAATCAAACAAAATATGAAACAAGATAACTAATGACTTCTCTCAATTGTCCTCCTCCATCTTGCACTATTGTTCTCAGACTTGCAGATTCATGCAACCATCTTGAGAAGCTCTTGTGTATGATTAGCAAGATTTTAGAGATTTACAACAAAATAGGGAGATTCCAGAACTAAGAAGATGAAAAAATGAACTAAGAGAGCCCAAAATGAGCCGGAAAAAGTGATTTTATAGAAGACCTGATTTGAATGAATGACCAGGATTCATTGTTGACTTTGGAGGCGAATGGAGGGCTGAGATTAGTTATGGTTTCCAGCCTCTAGAGGACAAAAATGAATTTTAAATTGGGAGAAATTGTGAGGTGGAGAATGATTTTTATATTAAATAAATTAGATTCATTTATTTAATTTATTTGAGAAGGGGAATAATGTGAGATGATTAAATTAAATAGGTGGAACCTATTCAATTAGGATAAGGCCTTTTAATTTAAATAAATGTTTATTTATTTAAATTAAAGGGGACAAGGGGTAATGAATAATTAAATAATTAATCAATTAAAATTAATTATTTAAACATAGAGGAAAATTAGGGAAAATGGTAGAATATGGAAGTGATTAGGGTTTCACGATCTGAGGACACTTTTAGGTGTCTACACTACCCATCTAATGTGTCTCTGATTCAACTTTCCTTGACTATTCAAATATTGCAAAGCTTGATGATTTGTATACAATACAAACTCCTTAGGTAACAAATAATGTCTCCACTTCTTCAAGGCTTGAATTATGGCGTAGAACTCTTGATCATAAACTCAATATATTCTTCTTGCATCATTCAACTTCTCACTGAAATATGCTATAGGTCTACCTTCTTGACTTAATACTACTCCAATTGCATTTCCACTTGCATCACAATCTACTTGAAATACCTTATTGAAATCTGGTAATGCTAACATGGTTGTTCTATCACTTTCTGCTTCAACAATTTAAAACTTTTATCTACTCTTGATGTCCACTTAAAGTCTTTTCTATCACCTCTCATTGTCTCTGTCATAGGGTTACATACTGAACTGAAATTTCTGATGAACTTTTGGTAGAAACTAGCTAATCCATGAAATGATCTGACTTCTCCAATGCTCTCTGGTGTAGGCCACTCAACAATTGCTCTTACTTTCTCAGGATCCATCTTCAATCCTTCCGCAGAAATCACAAATCCTAAGTATACCAATTCTTCCTTCATGAAACTACACTTCTTAATGTTTATCAACAACTTCTCTTCTCTCTCTGCAATACTTGTCTCAGGTGCCACAAATGTCCTTCTTTTGTCTTATTAAAAATCAGAATATCATCCAAATATACAATAACAAACTTACCCAAGAATTTCTTCAAGACTTCATTCATCAATCTCATGAAAGTACTTGGTGCATTTGTCAATCCAAAAGACATCACTAACTACTCATACAATCCTTCATTTGTCTTAAAAGCAGTCTTTCATTCATCTCCTTCTCTAATTCTGATTTGATGGTATCCACTCTTCAAGTCTATCTTTGTAAAATATTTTGCTCCACTCAAACAATCCATAATATCATCCATCCTAGGCAAGGGATATCTATACTTAACTGCGACTTTGTTGATTGCTCTAGAGTCTATACACATTCTCCATTCTCCATCTTTCTTCGGTGCTAATACTGCAAGTACTGCACAAGGACTCAAACTTTCTCTGATCAAACCTTTCCTCAACAACTCTTGTATCTATCTATTCAATTCTTCATTCTCTACCGGTGTCATTTTGTGTGCTACTTTTTTTTTGACAAACTAGCTCTCTGTATGAGATCCATGTGATGACTGATACTCTTGATTGGTGGCAATCCTTCAGGTACATTATCTGATATGATGTCTTCATACTCTCTCAGCAACTCAGTTATCTCCTCCGATTGTGATTCTTCAGTCTCCTTCAATGTTTTAGGCTTCTTAGGGATCAAAGCATAACACATATTCCACTAGTAGAAATATGACAAATAAATGACCAGGTGACTAAAACTTTTAGTCACGTGACCAAAATTCTACTAATTTTTTACAACACAGCTATAAATGACTAATTTGGTCATCACTAGTAAAAAACACAACTAAATAATTAGTCACACAAATAAAAATTAGACAAAATGATATTAAAGTGGATAATTAAAAAAAAAATTTGAATTGAGGGAGTGGGTTGTATTATAATATAATATAATATAATAATATATTATATTACAATACAATATAATTTAATAATATTGTATAATCTTATATAATAATAATAATATAATAAAATATTTATATTATATTATATTATTATTATATTATTATATAATATATATTATTATATAATATTATATTATTATAATATTATATAATATTTATATTAAATATAATATTTATATTAAATTTAATATTATATTATTAATATTACAATATTATATTTATATTATATATTATATAATATTATAATATTATATGATATTATATTATAATGTTTATATTATATAATATTATAATATTTATATTATATAATATTATAATATTATAATATAATATAATATTATATTTATATTATATTATTAATATTATAATATTATATTATTATATAATATATTTAATATTATATAATAATATAGTATTATAATATATTTAATAATCCCTAACCTATTTTAACCATATGGGCACCAAAATTATACATATTTCATTTCACTTTCACTTTTGGCGCCCACCTCCATTTCATTTTCGCGCCCATGTGTTGGTTGAAACCCTAACTTGGAAAGGCTCAAAACCTTAACCCTTTTCATTTTCTTACTCTTATCAGTCCCAACTTCTCTTTTTTTCTTTGAATTTACAACCTACAAAGCTCTGAACAATATAGGCTCCTGAAGATGGAACAAAAAAGCTTCAACACCCTCCAAAGTGCGTTGGGTGATAAAGGCTTGAAGAAGCTTTGTAATGGATGAGGCAAGAGTTTTAGAAGAAGCGTAAGCGGCCCCTCCTAGCAATGCCTACATAAAGTGATGGAGCAAAGAAGAAGAGGAGAGCCTCTAGGCCCTAAAGAGAATCTCCCCATATGCCTCAAGAATGGAGCGTCGACCAAAGGGGATCTGCGCGCGAATGATGGGTAGCAACTCCTCGGCAAGGTGCACATTGAGAGCCAAGAGAAAGGCCACAAAGAGCCTACCCTCCTCTGCCCTCACATGTAAGGGTCCCACCATGCACCGCCTCAGTAGCTACTTGAGATTGCCGCTACTCTCATGCATCAAGTCTAGGGATGCCAAATCCTCCCTCATCGCATACACTCTATGCACATCAATTCTACGAGAAACGGAGAGGGACTTGGCCACCAAGCAGATCAATGCCTGCACCACCACCGCCTCCTTCCTCGACCATGACTCGTGCCACCACTACTCTCACATCCCCTATTTTTAAGAGCAGTGCACTTAAAATTTCATCGTAGTGCAATAGGTGGGTGAGCTTAAGCTCTCAATTTGTTGATAATCCATGGCGACCCAGATGAGAAAAAAGAGAAAAGTATTCTTTCATTGTTACCCCCACCGCACAATATTTTGAATTTTTTGTTTATTGAAGTTTATTTATTTTTTATTCAATCTGTCAGACAGTTCACTCACCTTGTACACGGTTCCACATTTTGTATTTGCTTAAAAGTTTGTAAGGCATTTTCAATAGATCCATTTTGTACAAACCCTCGCATGAATCACCCTCCATTACACTTGGATGGACATCCATATTTAGATCCAAAGCTCCCATTCTGTTGTTGAAGTAGAGGATGCTGGTAAAAGTTGTGAATTTGGCTTTACATCGCCATTTACATTTACCAAAAGTTTCTAAACCCTTTTCATCAAATTCATTTTACATGCATACTCTAGTGTTTTGATTCAAATGTGTGCTCTAGTTATGGGATGGTGGGGAGAATTGAACTATTAGTTTAATATTCAGAAAAATAGGATAGTTGAGGTTGTTTTGTTCTGGATTTTTTGAGTTTTCTATATCCGGTAAGTAACAAACCATGTGTGGTTTCTAAATGTGTAGGTAATTATCCTCCAGCCAACTCCTATGCATCCCCATATTTACAACAATGGGCACATATATCTAGGTATGCATTTCATTGCCACTGAATGTTGTAATCAGGTTTCTATGCATATGTTAGATGAAATTGGTACACTTATTGGAAGCAACTTGATATAAAATTGTGTCTTGTATTGCATTCTTCTTTTGTTATGATTTTCATCTTACAATATTGTTCTGTATAATCCTCATCTCCATTAGATTTGATTTATCATTTTCCTTCTTGTGTTAGATGAAATTGGTACACATTTTTTATATATTCTCCATAATTACAATTGGAAGTAGCTTGACATACAATTATGTGTTGTATTCTATTCTTCTTGTTGTCATGTATATGTTCTCATGAATTACACATGGCAGAAGCTTAGCTTAAAAGTATGTCATGTATTCTATTCTCATTTTTGTCATGGCTTTCATCATACAATATTATTTTGCATAATAATATAATCTCCAACTCTATTAAATCTGATTTAAAGAAGCAAACAAAAAAGAAACATCCTAATTCATAATAAAAAATTGGCAACTTTAGGTCAATATGCGTTGCTGGTTGTAGAATGTGAAATGCTACTATTTTATCAGTTAGAAGTTAATATGTTTGTGGTTGTAATTTAAAAGTTTGAAACCTTGGTCAAATGCCACACTAATAACTCTTTAGTGTGTTTATGAATGATCACAAATTCTTATTGAATGGGGAAACCAATGCCATATAAGAATGATTGATTGATTCCTCAGATTCATCAGTTTGTAAGTTTATATTTTCATTGCATACTGTGTCAGTAGTAATACTCAAATAGACTACCTATAAGAGATGCTTCAACATATTTTGAAAATGATTTAACTTTCCTATTTTTCCATCTTTCAATTTTCTTACGAGCTTAGTGTTTTGTTTGTCTTGATTAAATGACTCTAATTGTTACCGAGTAACACTTTGAAATCTATGGTTTGCAATTTGATTGTGTTACTTTTATGCTTTGGTTTCTTGAAGAAATATTTGCTCTGCCTTGCATAACAATCTTTTTAGTTTAGATTAGATTGCATATCAGCAGGAACCACTCCTAGGATGAAAATCAAGACTTTTAAAAATAGATAATAGTCCCAAGAATTGTAAAACCATACAGACATGAGGTACTTGTCTGGTTTGCCACTTTGTGCCTCCTTGCTACATCTGTGATGGAAATGTAACAGTTGCTTGTAATCTAGCACTTCTTGCCATAAAGTGGGCATAACCATATGACTATAACTAAAGAGAAACTTTATGATTATGTACAATAAGGATACTTCTCCAAGTTTACTCATTTATTTGTTGTTTTATGGGAACAAATATTTTGTATGATTCCTAGTCTCGAGCTATGATTGTCAGCTCTGTATGCATCAACATTCTGTCAATGTTATCTATCTCTACTGCAAAGGTGTTATTCTAATTCCTTTATTTCTATGTGTAATTGTGTTAGATACATGTGTATATGACCTTGGTTTATAGATTGTAATGCTTGACTATTTGTGCAATGCAACAAAGGCCCCCAGATAATGACATTTATCTGACAAGTGAGACACTTATTTTATAGGTGGATTGAATAGAAAATGTTTTGCAGGCTTGGATTGTAGGTTGAAAAGTAAAGGTTCTTGAGTTTCAAATCCAAATGAAATGAGTCTGGGTTCAAATCTGTTGCCATTCATTTGCTTGAACTATTTGATGTAAAACAGCCAGTGAGGCATATCATTTATATGTTTTGACTTGCCAATGAGGCTGAAATCAGTGAGATTTATGTTTAGCTAGTGAGGCTGTTGAGGCAGTTGTCAGTGAGACATTGAATGTATTTGATTTGCCAGTGAGGCTTGATCAATCATATTTGTTCTAGCATTTTAGTCTTCATTTCATGGTGCTTCTCTCAACATTTGAATATCTATGATACTTGAAATTTATATGCATAAATTTGTGAGGATTAATTAAGTTAGACTTGATTTGTAACTTGAATCATTGATTCACCCAAATAAATGACTACCATGACTAAATAAATGACTACAATGACTAAATAAATGACTACCATGAATAAATAAATGACTAAATAAATAAATAAATGACTAAATATACTACCAATTGACGATAATTAATGATTACAATGACTAAATAAATGACCAGTTAACAACAATCAATGACTAAACTAATGACTAAATATACTACCAAATTGATGACTAAATATACTACCAAATTACCAAATATACTACCAAATTTATGACTAAATATATTACCAAATTAATGACTAAATATACTACCAAATTAATGACTAAAATTTGTTTAGTCATAAATTTGGTCTTGAGATAAATGACCAGCAATAAACTACCAATGGTCACGTGACCAAACTAATGGTCATGTGACCAAACTAATGGTCACATGACCAATTTTTGGTATTTTTTTAGTCATTTATTTTTGTTTTTCTACTAGTGCTCTCATGTCTCAAACCATCCAAAAATTTCCTTCTATCTACCAAACAGATTCTAGCACTCCCACATACTTCACTCTTAGGATCATCATCCAAAGGAATCAAAGTAATTCTCTTTCTATTTGATTTTATAGTATATGTATTCTTTCTTCCATCATGTATGGCCTTCCTATCATATTGCCATGGTCTATGCAACAAAATATGACATACATCCATAGGCATAATATCACACAATACTTCATCATGATAAGATCCAATATAAAATTTCACCAAACATTGTTCACTCATTAGTACCTTATGATCATCTTGAATCCATGCTATCCGATAGGGCTTAGGGTGTTTCAATCTTTCCAACTTCAGCTTACTCACCATCTCCTCTGAAACGAAATTATCTAAACTACCACTATCAATTACAACTTTACAACATTTACCTCCTGATTTACATCTAGTTTTGAACAGACTTTTTCTCTGCGGTGGTTCCTCAGTTGTCTTTGCTTGAAATAGTGCTCTCCTCATGACAAGTGATTCTTCTTTCTCAGGTTTACCAACTGAACTAGGTGATCCAACAGGGTCTTCTACCACATAGGTTGCTCTTCCACTGTTCTCTGTTCTCTTGCTTGTACTCCCTTGATTACATTCAAATGCTCTATGTCCTTTACCTCCACACTTGAAATAGGTTCCTCTGAATGTTCTATCAGATCCTCTTCCTTCTCTTTTGTATCCTTCACTCTGGTATGGACTAGGGTTTCCTCTATGGTAGAAAGTTCTGTCATCTCTCCGGTATGCATTGTTATCCCTGTCCTCCTTCTTAAATGTGTTTTCTTGTCTATTCTACTCCACATATGATCTCTCTCCTCCAGAAAATGTTCTACCTCTAAAATTTACCTCCTCTGCCTCTTGATCTTTGATCATGCCTCTTGTTCAACTTCTCTTCAACTTTCAGGGCAAACTGATATGCTTCTTCCAATGTTGTCATCCTCACCAAACTTGGTTCTTCTTGAATGTTCAATCTTAGTCCATTGATGTATCTAGCCACTTTATCCTTGCTTGCTTCACTATGTCCTATCCTTATGATCATCTTATGGAATTTTTCAATGTACTCCTTCACATATTTCTCCTTTTGTCTCAGGTTTTGCAATCTCTTCAATAGTTCCAACTCATAGTCAACAGGTATAAACTGATTCTTCAATTTTGTCACCATTCTATCCCACTTTGTAATCTTCTCTTTTCCTCTTTTGTTTCTATCCAATTTAACTTCTTTCCACCATATAGCAACATGTCCTTTCAACTTTGTCTTTGCAAATTTCACTTTCTCCGGATCTTCAACTTCTTCATACTCAAAGTAGTATTCCATGTCATTTATCTAGTCAATCAACTCTTTAGGATTCAAATTGCCAATATAGTTTGGTACATCAACTCTAGGTCTTTTCCCAATCTTTGAAATAACTTGTAACATCTTGGCTTGGTTTGATTCTTCTTCTTCATCATCTCCTAGGGTTACTTCATTTTGAACAGCGGATTGAAATTCTTCATCATCATCACTCTCAACATTAGCTCGAGGTGTAAGTCCTCTTCTTCGATCTTCTTCAACAACATCCAAGAGAACGCACATGGTTTTCATCATTTCCATCATCTCATCCATTCTTCCATCCATTGTACCAACAACAGGGATTCTCCTTGGTGGCATCTCTTCCTCGAATCAAGTGTAACTGCCTCAAGTTTAGTGATCGGGCTACAAGGTGACAATTGCCTCACAATCAACGATCAGTTGACAACACCAGTAACCTACCTTAGATTCGGTGATCTATTCACAACAAAATCTTATAGAATTCCTTTGCCAACTTCACTCAATTCAATCCCAAAGATTCAAACTTTCGCTCTGATACCACTTGGTGTAGTCACGATTAGGAGGCTCCATAAAGTGAACTATCCAGGCCGTGGAGCTAGAGTAAACACAATGGAAACAACTAAAAGATCTAAAACAAATGTAGATTCAATCATTTAGTATATCATAGAATTCAAATACAAATTGGCCAGCAACATGCAGGCTTACAGTTAGGGCTCACAGGCCTGATTTCACAGTTACAAAATATGGACAAGATTTAGCTTTGAAGCTCTATCACAAAGAATACAAACTATCAAACTTGGAAATTATGCTAACTACTTTCCTATACATCTATTACATTAATTTATATCATCTCTGGAACATACGATTCCTTTGCGTCGGCTAAGGAAGATCACAAACTCCAATGAAGAGCTGTAACATGTGTACATGGATAGGTTAGACCTAATCGAATAGAACTCCTCAAATGAATGGAATGGTGTGTAGATCTCAAGGAAGGTCAGCCAAAAACTAAACAACATTGATTGATGTGTCATTTAGCTCCATAGGTTGTGAAATGCTTCGCAAGTCTTCTGCTTTAGCTAATTATCTAAGACTATCAGGATGCTTTGTTTTGAGAAAATAGTCGATCTTCTGATAGCGATATCTTACCAGTACTTGATCCAATTAATCTAAGATTTGGATATGATGTGCATGAATGTGTCTAGATTCTATGTCTAGCTCTACAAGGTCTAAAATGCAACTGCAGTAGAATGCAGACCAAAATACAGAAACTGCTACTGACTGAATTGACTGAACTAAACTGGAAAATGAAAAGAAACATACTGAAATGTAAATGTTTTTGGTTGATGCAAGATTACTCTTGAACTAGGGATGCTCCTGCATAAGATGTGCAATGGGATATTTATTGTTTAGGACACAAGATGCGAGTCCATTATTAGATGGGGAGGGTGGAGTGGTGGATAGAAGTTATTTATTTGCTACAAGAGAGTCACCATGAATGAAGGTGTTAGATCCAACAGGATAGGATGATGGATTTGAAATAGAATCAATAGAGGATGGTGAAGGATCATGAGGATCTTGATCAAAATTATGCTTAGTAAGAAGTTGATTGTCTCTATTTTATTGGGGACCAAGTGCCTTATCAAGGGAATTGGATGTTGTTGGATTATGGATAGGACTAGTGTTGGTGGGATTATGTGTATTATGGATGGGATCAATTTTCTCATGGATAGGCTCGTGATCATAGATAATATCTTGATCATAGAAAAGATATTGGTTATGGGCAGGTTGATCATATGATGGAATGGAATTGAGAATAGAATTAGATAGGATGTTTAGATCTTGATTAGGATGAGGGATTGGTGTTTCTACATGCTTTGGATTAGACTCTTGACATAACTCTTAGTTTTCTTGAATGGGAGTGTGAGACTCTTGGATAGGCTTGATAGGCTCTAAATGATCAAGAAAATGGCTACATGATGGATCTTGACTTGCGCTTATGGTAGGGTGGGTGCAAAAAGTTAGGGGGCCAAAAAGTGGCCAACTTTAAAAAAAAAAGTTTTAGCAAAGAGGTGGTGGATGGTTTTTGACCATCCTCTGGATGCAACAATAATGAGGTCCCGCAAGATTTTTTGAGGAAACTCTACTGCGAGTTTGTCAAAAATAAAGTGCCAAATTATTTTGATATGCGGGAGTTCTAGGGTAGAGGTGGGGGGTCAGCACAAGAAAGACCAAGGGTACATGTTGACCCACAATGGCCAGTGAGACGAGCACTCGCCAAACTATCCCATGAGCACGTGTCTATCCCTTCCATTGTGAAAGAGAGTGTTGAAGTTGAGACACTTCAGTCCATTAGTGCCTTGACCTAGAGCATCATAAAGAATGCTAGTCTTGTAGTACAACATGGGTCAGGGGAGAGTTCAAGTAGGGTTCCACCCCATACTTGTCAGTCTTGCGGGTCAGCATGTGGTTATGACCCCATGGATAGTCAGGACATAGGTGCACATGCTACATCTACAGCTGAGCAAATGGTGATGACAGATGCCCTCCTGAGTGAGACTTTCGGCCTTGATACTTAGGTAAATCTTAGAAAGTTCATTGAATTTAATTTATTAAATTTTATTTTTGAAATTCAAGATTAACTAATTTAGTTTGATGATTTTAATGAAATTTCAAGGTCATAGCATTGATGCAATTTTCAGTGGTTCCCCACCTACATATTACACTACATCATCTACTGTCGGGGTATGTAACTAGTAAACAATTATAAATATTACATGTGAATAGCATCGTTATATGAATGGTATTCTAATATCTAATTTTGGATGTTGAATAGGTTAATATTGGAGATTTCACAGCAACACCTGCTAGTGGTGGTGGACTTCAAAGCTTCATGGAGGTAATAAAATAAATAGTTTAATGAATGAATTGTACTTACTAGATTTTTCTATTTTATATTCATATTGTTGGTTACATTTCATTACACATATTTCAAACTCAAAGCATTACTATACATTGCATAACTAATAACTATATGTTGATAGATGACAAAATTTCAATTACAATATAGTTATTTGAAAAAATGCCTCAAAGAAATGTGGTCTCATGAAATGTCATGACAAGCAGATGCATAGACAAGGACATCACCATGAGACCACATTTCTTTGAGGCATCTTTTCAAATAGCTCATTACCTTGTCTATGCTACCACATTTTCCATACATGTCTACCAAAGCTTGTTGATCCACTCCACACTATTCTTCGACAAATTCTCTCTAATAAACTCATCCAATTACCACCAATTAGACCCTAGGACATGACACTAGAGAGGGGTATGAGCCTATGACATCTTATATAGCATATGATTAACTCCAACATCATCTAGGTCCCTCCTTTGTTGACTCTAAAGTTCCTCATGATGGTAATGTCTTCACCATTTCTCATAGCCCATACCAACTAGTTGTTACCTTAAGACACTTCTCCATAGATTATTTTTTGTCATCCCCTTCTGATCCACCTCAACCTCATACGAATTCCATCTTTCACCTTTACCTATCTTATGCCTCTAAAAGAATAGTTAACCCAACCCCACAACCTCTTTCTATTACTTCACCTACTCCACTAGCTATGCTCCTATCTTCCCCACCATATATCCACCTATTACTACTTTACCTTCCTCATTGACTTCTATCTCCCCTCTAACACCCATCCAAGATAAATTAAAAGAAAAAGTGTAGGACCTTTCCCCATCCACTTCCAATAGTAGGCCTAAGAAACTTCCCCAACACTACACCCAACCTACTAACCAACCCATATCTACCCTATCTATTTTCTAATATACCCCTACCAGACATCCCAAACCTAGTTTGCTTCCAACCCACCACTTGACAAACCTCAAGACAAAGAAAATAATAAGAAATTTTTAAAATAAGGTTTTTCTTCTCCTATCTAGTATCTTTCCTCCCTCATATTATCCCACAAACTCTTGATATTCCTCCTTACCATAAACCCATGAACTTACCTAATGTCTATGTGATTTCTAGTTTAGGCATTGTCCTGTAAACCCACAAACTCTATCTTAGGCATTGTCCTACCTCCATGACTATCAAATAAACAAAAATTTGAGCACAATCCTACCCCACCCTACTACCAACCTAAACCTAAACTAACACCTTCACTTCCTCTCTGACTTCTTAAACCTAAAATTTGATGCTACTATGGTCCCTCCTTTGTTGACCCTTATACCATACAATAGTCATGAATCTTCATCTAATTTGTATATATGCATGTGACTTGTGTGCTTTATTGTGTGTACTTCCATGTTTAGGTGAATGCGTGTGTATGTTAGAAGCCATGACTTGCATCACTATTATAGTTTTCGTAATTGAATAATGTTGTTTTATTTTTAGATGATGAAACTGCGGAGACACCTCCTGATGTTCATAGGGCAATGGAGCATGGTGTGTCCTCTGTGATTCATAGCTCCATGCCTTTGATAAGGGTATGAGGTAGATTAGTAAATTTCAAATTATATTCGTTGTTATAGTTGTTTATTTTTGAAAAATCAAATGATTATTGATTTGAAGTTTAATTTCTATTTGGATGGTTTCTATAGGACATGGCATCACCACAACCTAATCTTGGTACTGCGGCAAATGAGGAGACAGATTTTTGGATAGCGGTAAGTGATTATTTTGTTAAATGTTTCATTTTTTATAATGTAATTTCTATATTTTAATGTCTATACTTTTTATTGTAATAGCTACAGATCCATGAACAACTAAATAGGAGGAGCAGCCCTCGGGTTCATAGTAGACCACCCTCATGTGTGTCTTCATTCCCTCAAAGATCAAAGGCTTCTCGTGATCTATTCTCTTCACCGGACAGAGGGGAATGACTTTTTATTGTGTTCCTTTGTTGTATGTCTATATGGCATTTGTGAACATATATTTTGTATTGCATATAGTTGACATTGTATGCCTCTATGGCATTCTTGTAAGCCTATATGGCTATTTTGTATATATATTATACTTATATCAACATATATTGATGTATGCCTATATGGATATTTGGTTAATACAAATCATTTTTGTTGATCATTATGTAATACAGATAGGTACAGTGTAGATCATTTTTGTATGCCTTTAGGTTTCAAAGTTTAATTGTCAAAGAATCCATCCCAATTGATGATAAGAGAATTTGAGTTTTGGATTGAAAGTTTTAGTCTCTCAAAACTAGACATGCTCAAGAAAATAGAGAAAGAAAGATTGGTCTTGTGTGCTTTTTTTTTTAATGTTTGAATTGTATGTTGTTGTATGGTATTGCTTTTTTTTGTGTGTGTTCAAATGTGTATTTGAATTGTTATTTTATGTATGTTTGGATACTTGTGTTGTACTAAGGTTAAGATTCTTGTAGTATTGGATGCATATAGTTCTACCTTGGGCATGTTTTTCTTAGTAAGACATATATCCTCACTTGAAGAGAGCTTTCATAATATGGGATGTGATTAGCAATTCATGTGGATTTGGATATGATCTTGAATGTATAGTTCTAAGTCAAACTTGTAGGATTAAAATGACTTGTGGTTACTATCAATGGTCATATTTGGCTTGATCATGTACTTGTATTTATTTGTGTATTAGATGCTAGAAAGGATGTGTTGATGTTAGTTGGGAAATCTATTTCCATGCATTTGAGATGTTTTAGATCCATGAATTTATGTGTATACGTATGTGTTAATAAGGAAATAAATTAAATAAGATAATCACCATTCTACCACACTTTTGAATTATGGATGGTGCTTGATCACCTTGATTTATGGATGGGGAGGAAAGGGAGATCCACATGGTGGGTTCAACCCCTTCCTCAATTAGCACCAAGACCATAGGATCTTAGAGGATTCATTTGTAGAGTTGAGCTTGGACTTATTCAAATATTGTTCATGATGTACATTGTAATATGGCCACTTGTATTTATGGTGGGTGGTTCATGACTTATTGCATTCATTATCATTGATGATCTAGTTTTAGTATTTGATCCCTTGTATATCTTGGCTATGTAATGATGTTATCTTCAAGCCTACTAACACAGTGACCTAAAGGTGGATGAAGATGATGGTTGAACAACATAGATATGACAACATGAAGATGATATTAAGGTTTAAGAGAGTAGCCTAACATAGGTCTATTTCAAGCCTAATAGGGGTCTAAGATTGTAGTGATGGAACAATGCATTGAAGGACTAAAACAAACCCTACAGAGATAGTACTAGAGAACAAAGTCAAGGTGGACCAAGATAAAATAACAAGTAGTTCATATATGACTGTGTTGACTACTAGGACAAGTATGTTAATAGCCATAAGATGCATGTTGACATGTGAAGACTATAACAGTTATAGCAAAGGTAATGTGTGAGGATATCACCGGTACAATGTAGCTCAGACTATTTCAGCATGTTTGGGTGTGAAACAGGACCATGCCTAGGCTAAATGTACCCATCCTAATGTGTTGGAATAGTCAGTTTCACCACATGAGGAGAAAAATGAACATTACACCCCTTTGCAACTTTACACTACATGCATCTGACCATTTTTGGGGCAGCAGAAAAACTTTCACCATGGGCAAATGCTTTAGAGATATAAAAAATTGAGAGAGGTTATTATAGAGGGACCCTATGTGATCCTGTAGATTCAAACATAATGTTCTAAGTGACATGGTTTTTGAGTAATGGCTCATCAAAGATTGTTGCCTTTTTACACTTTGGACTCTTCAAGGATATCGCTGGTAAAATGTAGCTCAGACTGTTTCGGCATGTTTGGGTATGAAAATAGACCATTCCTAGCCTAAATGTACCCATTCATATGTGTTGGAATAGTCAGTTTGGTTGCATCAGGAGTAGGACAAAAGTTACACCCCTTTGTAACTTTACACTACCTCCTTCTAACAATTTTTGGGGCAGCAGAAAACCTTTCACCATGGGCAAACACCTCAGAGATATAAAAAATGAGAGAGGTTATTGTAGAGGGACCCTACATGATCCTGTAGCCTCAGATGAAATGTTTCTAAGTGACACAGTTTCTGAGTAACAACTCATCAAAGATTGCTGTCTTTTTGCACTTTAGACTCTTTAGGGATATTGCCAGTACAATGTAGCTCAGACTGTTTCGGCATGTTTGGGTGCGAAATAGGACCATGCCTAGCCTAAACGTACCCATCTAGATGTGTTGGGATAGTCAGTTTTTTCGCATCAGAAGTAGGATGAAAGTTACACCCCTTTGTAACTTTACACTACCTCCTTATAATTTTTGGGACAGCAGAAAATGTTTCACCATAGGCGAACGCCTCAAAAATAAAAAAAACTGAGAGATGTTATTGTAGAGGGACCCTACAAGATCATGTTGCCTTAGATAGAATGTTTCTAAGTGACATGGTTTCTGAGTAATAGCTCATCAAAGATTGCTACCTTTTTGCACTTTGGACTCTTAAGGGACATCGTCGGTACAATGTAGCTCGGACTGTTTCGACATGTTTGGGTGTAAAATAGGAAAATGCCTAGCCTAAATGTACCCATCCAGATGCGTTGGAATTGTTAGTTTGGTCGCATCAGGAGCAGGATGAAAGTTACACACCTTTGCAACTTTACACTACCTCCTTTTGACAATTTTTGGGGCAGCAAAAAACCTTTCACCATGGGCAAACACCTCAGAGATATAAAAAACTAATAGAGGTTATTGTAGAGGGACCCTACATGATCATGTTGCCTCAGATGGAATGTTTCTAAGTGACATAGTTTTTGAGTAATAGCTCATCAAAGATTGCTTCCTTTTTGTATTTTGGACTCTTTAGGGATATCGCTGGTATAATGTAGCTCAGATTGTTTCAATATGTTTGGGTGCAAAATATGACCATGCTTAGCCTAAACGTACCCATGTGAACGCATTGGAATTGTTAGTTTAGTTACATCAGGAGCAGGATGAAAGTTACACCCCTTTGCAACTTTACACTACCTCCTTCTGATGATTTTTGGGGCAGCAGAAAACCTTTCACCATGGGCAAATGCCTCAGAGATATAAAAAACTGAAAGAGGTTATTGTAGAGGGACCCTACGTGATTACGTTTCCTTAGACAAAGTGTTTCTAAGTGACATGGTTTCTGAGTAACAGCTCGTCAAAGATTGCTACCTTTTTGCACTTTGGACTCTTCAGGGATATCGCTGGTACAATGTAGCTTGAACTATTTCAGCATGTTTGGGTACAAATAAGGACCATGCCTAGCCTAAACATACTCATCTGGACGTGTTGGAACTATTAGTTTGGTCGCATCAGGAGCATGACGAAAGTTACACCCCTTTGTAACTTTACACTACCTCCTTCTGACAATTTTTGGTGCAGCAGAAAACTTTTCACCACTGGCAAACACCTTAGAGATATTAAAAACTGAGAGAGGTTATTGTAGAGGGTTTCTACATGATTGCGTTGCTTTAGATGAAATGTTTCTAAGTGTCATGATTTCCAAGTAACAACTTGTCAAAGATTGCTGCCTTTTTGCAATTTGGACTCTTTAGGGATATTGCCGGTACAATATCACCGCTACGGGTGTAAGGTATTAACTTAGACTTTAGAGTAAAGTAAAGACTAGGGTTTTTAGGAGGTTGAGGACTAGATAACCTTAAACATAATACAACCTAAGTGCTGAAGACCACATGAAGAACACAAAAGCTTATCTAAGACAGATTAAACATAGAGTATAACACAAATAGAACTTCCCTCATAGCCACTGCTTTCTTTGCATTCTTAGCTTCTATCTCTTCCTGTGTTGGTTTAATTCTTGATCATTTCCTCTGCATGACAGAGAATTCGTTTATAGCATGATAAAGAGACCAATATTAGTTCCTAAGAAATGAATCCATACAAATAACTAAAATATATGTCATTCAACCTTTCATAGAAAATGTACATACAATCATCATGTAGAAGAGTAAATGTCACTCAACCAAAGCATTATTGCAGCCATACAAAGCATTATTGCACAATGTTATTACAGCCATACAAAGCATTATTGCACAATGTTATTGCAGCCATACAAAGCATTATGGTACAAATTTCACTTCAATCCTATGAGGATGAGGACCAAGGAGAGTCACCTATTGACACTACAAGTGAAGAGTACGTGGGACTTCATGTTGACTACAAGGTTGAAGATGTGGGGGAGGCCTTGGTGCTAGTGGCATCAAACTACCTACACTTACTTGCAGATAGAGATCATCTCCTCACACATGAAGATTGAGCTTGCAGCCATGGGACATAATTTAGGACACATGATACACTTGATTTTCACTTGGAGATGTCTCATGAGCTAGCCCTTGTTGATAACCATCTAGTCATGAAAGGAGAGATGATTGAGATCATGGGAGACATCACACTAGGGCATGACGTAAGGACTAATTTTCTGATGTGTGATAGCAATCCCTTATCTTCACATTATCATGTTATGACAACCAAGAGGATCAGCCTTAAGGCTAATGATTTTTATGGAGACACTCATGTTGAACTTTTCACTTTGTTGTGACTGAACTATCTTGAGACCTTATATCAATTCCATGGCAATGTGATTGATTTGTAGTATTTAACTTGGCACATTGTCATAAATATGGGAATGGAAACATTTGGTATACAAGGTTTGTATGAACTATAAACATGAAGAATAATGTAGCATAGCATGGATCATGATTGGATTAAGCCTATTGAGATTTACTTGTATGATCTTGGCACCTATTCATTTGTATTTTAACTTGTTATGACAAGATAATAGCATTTCATTATGCTTAAGGGATTGTATATTTATAAGTTGTAAGGATTTATTCTTGTATAGTTTGACATCACAGTATGTTAAGGTCTGTTTAATTCATTATTGCACATAATTATTAAAGAGCCCAAGTGGAGAAAATATACATGTCACCATGTGAGATTGTAGGTTTCTTTCTTGATCGTGATTGTGTCTATTTTAATTAATGTTGACCTTTGAGATATCTTTTATTATGCATACCATGAACTAATTTAAAACATAGTCTATTATATAAACACAAAATATGTATACATAGTCTTTTATTATGCATACCATACACGTGATATAAACATGTATGATAAAGCATGATAAAGTAATTCAAATAGAATTAAGGAAAATGTAAAGAACATGCATGTAAAGACTTGACATACCTAAAAAATGGAGATTCGAATGGAGAGAGTACCCAATTATGTACTATTTTTTTGTTCTTGCATCAAACTCCTCAACAATTTGAGTTTTTCACCACTTGCTTCCTTTTCAACATTAAATTGAATAACACTCAAATAGAATTAGTAACAACAATACTATTAACCAATCTATAATGTTAAATTCCTATAATTCAATCACAATTAACATTGCAACACTACAAAAATTGAAACTTGAATTGATATATATCAAATTCGATGTGAAAACTATGTTATTTCCTCCTTAAGTTGGCAAATCAGAAAAAGGTGGTGGAAAGTTCATGCAAAGGTGGTAGAATGTGTAAAATGTGCATGTGAACTTCCCAACAACATGGAAACACTTTTTTTTTGTCAGAACACGTGCATAAATAGAAGAAAATAGAGCATGTGGGCCTGGATCATGGGGGTCCAGGGCTTTTACCGTTTGTACAGTAAGCCAAAAAGCAAGCACATTTTGTCTTGCTATAGATTGATCCATAGTAAAATATGTGTCTAAAGAAAAAAGAAGTTTAGAAAGTTCATGTGTTACTAAGGGTTCCTTGAACCAAATACTAGTAGATTGATGCTTCAGAAGTGGAGGGATTGGCATGTGCATAATTCAAGGGATCATCATCCTTCTTTTTGTAGTGGTCTAGGTATTTTATTTTGAAACTTATGAAGTGAATTAACTAAATTTAGTCTCTTTATAATGTGCCACTGAGTTGTCATGGAAAACAAGTGCCAAGTAGCCATAGGTGTGATATATTGCAAAATATGATAGAAAGGAGTGCCTATAAATATTTATGCCTATATCACCTTTGATAGCACCTTTGCAATCTCTCACCTCTAGTTCCATTAGCTCATGTTCTATCTCTCACCTCTCTATATCTCAATTATATCTCCCCCTCACCTCTCTACCTCTCCCCTCTCTACGTCTCTTAGTCAATCCTTGTTTACCTCTCCATCCATCCTTCGCCATCTAGGTCTCACTTAACCCTAAAGCCTCAACCCTAAAGCCCTAAAGCCTCAACCTTCAATACTTAAACCTTCAACCCTAAACCCTATCCCTAATCCCTCTACCCTTGACACTCTACTTTAATCCTAATCACTCGACCCTCAACCCTATCCCTAAACCCTCAACCCTCGACCCTCAATCCTTAATCTTAAACCCTAATCCATCAACCCTAAACCCTAAACCCTAATCCCTCAACCCTAAACCCTATCCCTAAACCCTCAACCCTCAACACTATACCTTAAACCCTAATCCCTCAACCATAAACCCTAATCCCTCAACCCTAAACCCTAAACCCTATCCCTCAACCCTTAACCCTTAAACCTTAAACCCTAAAACCTATCCCTAAATGCTTGACCCTCGACACTATATCTTAAACCCTAATCCCTTAACTCTCAACCCTAAAGCCTCATCCCTCAATCCTTAAACCTTCAACCCTAAACCCTATCCCTAATCCCTCTACCCTCGATACTCTACTTTAACTCTAATCCCTCAACCCTCAACCTTATCCCTAAACCCTCGACCCTTAAACCTGTTGCAAGTATGAGGTGAACCAGTGTTGTCATTGATGTCAACTTACTCATATTGCATTAGTAAGAAGGTTTGGATGAGTTGTGTGCTGTTGTTATTGAGGAAATCAGTCTCCATCTGGAACAGTGAAGAACAGTGATGAGAAGAACAGTGATGAGAAGAAGGCAAATGTACGTATAGGTTAAGAACCAGAGGATGCGGATTAAAGGGTTTGTAGATATGAGTCTTGAGATGCTTTAGCTAAGATTTTAGAGGTCCGTATGAAGATCTGAAGAAGTTGTGGCTGTCTGTGTGGAATCGGTTCTGGTAAGTGTTCAGAGGTGACAAAGGATCACAGAAAGGTCCGGTGAGGTCCGAAATTGTATTATCCTAATCTGTGGATTGGAAGGAGTGTTTGGGATGTCATTGTGATGTGTCATCCTAAGTTGTGTATGATTTTGAGGTCCAGAAGTACCTTTTGCATTGTGACAGTGGCAACAGACTATGTTCTTGAAGTACCGGATGATGAAGAGAAGAATTCTGGTACGCTGATGAAGTGCGGATGTTTTTGATGATTCAGGGAAGGTTATGATGATCATTGGATCATATCTAGTTCGTGTTGGCAGTCCGCATTGAAGTTAGTGTTGGATTTGATGTTATGGCTACCAGTTGTTGGTGTTCTTCCTGTAACAGGCTGACTGGATGTTCTACACACCTTGCGAATGTTATTGTGATGTTTGCCAACTTAGATGATTGTTCCTAAGTCGATGTCTTGTATAAATAAGTGTTTGAGAATTCATTTTGATGTATCGATTGTGATGATGAGTGTGGGATAGTGAAGAGAAGTGTGAAAGGCAGAGCAAGGGTTTTTGGGCTTAAATGGAACTGGTTCGGACATGGTAGAGATGTCATTCTCTAGTTCAAGATTGTGATTCATATCACTTTGTAGACAGTGTGTCTCCTTGTAGGTAGTGTGCCTCTTTGTGAGCAGTGTGCTCAGGCAGTGAGCCTTAATTGGTATGTGCCATTCATTTTTCTTATTCTTCTAACAGAGAATAATCCTTGGGTTAATCACCCCGTGGTTTTTCCCTTAAGCGCGTTTTCCATGTCAAAATCTTGGTGTTCAATGTGTTGATGTTTATCTGCTCTTGTGTTTATGCATTATGCTTTCATGGATGGTTAATTGATATGCTGTTAACTAACAAAGAAGAATCAAGTGTTTGAAGTAGAGCAAGTTTTTATACAACTGATTCACCCCCCCTCTCAGTTGTATGCCCTAGATCCAACAATTGGTATCAGAGCAAGGTTCCTCTAAAAGGAGCTTAACTGCTTGAGGAGATCCAGGATGTCATCATACAAGAAGGATAGTCTGAAGTTCGATGGAACCAACTTCACTCTCTAGAAAGGTTGCATGAAATGTCACTTGGAGTGTATGGGAAAAGCATACTTGGCCATGGTCTCAAAACCATATGTACCTCCACAGGGTGGTCCGACAACTCTGAATGAAATCACAGATGCTAAAAACAATCTGCAGACCAAGGAAGCTCTTCTAAGTGCATTGAATGACTCAGATCTCTCAAATGTTATCGACCTACCAACTGCATATGAGATCTTGACTAAACTGGAACTTCTGTATGAAGGAGATGAGTTTGTCAAAAGTGCAAGGTTGCAAAGTCTGAAAGGGAAATTTGAAAGATTGAAGATGAGAGAAAATGAAAACATCACTACCTTTATGCCAAGAGTGAATGAGCTGGTATGTGGAATTAGAAATGCTGGTGGAACTCTGGATGAAAATGAGATTGTTTGCAAAATTCTCAGATCCCTTCCTGCTGCCTACAAAATCAAGGTTGTTGCCATTGATGAATTCAGAGCCCACACAACTGTCACAAGAGAACAATTGGCTGGCAAACTAGCTGCATTTGAAATGACTAAGTTTGGAGATGATCCACCCAAAACTGAATCTACTTTCAAAGCCAGTGCCTATGTGAAAGGCAAACAAAGATTTGATCCGAGAGAAAACTCTTCAAGGAAGATGTCATGGTATGATCAAGCAAGAAGAGACATGGAAGAAGAGGAAGCAGAAACAGCTCAATTTGAAGCTCTCATTGCAAAGAGACTGCCAAGAGGATCTGGTAAGTATGAAGGAAAACTACCCTTTAAGTGTTTCAACTGCAATAAGATTGGTCAATTTGCTTCAAGATGTCTGGAAGGATCTGCAAGGTCTAATACTGACAAACAAAGGTTTCAAAAAAACTACTATTATGTTCATGAAGAAGATAACAATGAAGGAGTAACAGATGATGAATCAGAACTAGGAAGCAAATCTGGAAATGAATGGGTGTTTATTGCCATCAAGGAAGAAGATTCAATATCCTCTGAATCTGTCAATCACAAGGTTGTGGAAAGAGCTTTGGCTGCTCAAGTAGAAGAAAAGGATGATTGGGTTATTGACAGTGGATGCTCTCACCATATGACTGGTGACAAGAATAAACTCTTAGATTTGGAAAGGTATGAAGGAGGAATGGTAAGGTTTGGTGACAATTTTGTTGGCAGAATCAGAGGTAGGGGAACTATTTCCTTTGATGGAAAGAGCAAAACAAGTAATGTACTATATGTTGAAGGATTGAAGCACAATCTTCTCAGTGTTGGTCAGTTAGTGGACAAAGGCTATGATCTCCGGTTCAAGAATGGAAAATGTAGAATCTTTACAAGCTCTGGAACTGAAATTGCATCCAGTGCTCAAATAAAAGATAATATCTTTCATCCGGTTGGTTCAAATAAAAGTTGTCTATTTGTTCAAGTTGATCAGAGTTGGTTATGGCATAGAAGAATGTGTCATGTAAATTTTGATAACATCATCAAGATAAGCAATATTCAGGCTATAAGAGATCTTCCAAAATTGGTGAAACTTACAAATAGGTTGTGCAAAGAATGTTAGCTAGGTAAACAGAGTAGAGTCTCTTTCAAAAGCAAAGATTAGTCCTCTACTGGATTGTTGGAATTAGTACATACTGATCTCTGTGGTCCAACAAGAATCAAGAGCCTGCAAGGTGATAGATATTTCATGTTGCCAATTGATGACCATTCCCAGATGATGTGGGTTACCTTCCTAAAAGAGAAATCAGAAGCCCTTGAGAAGTTCAAAATCTTCAAATCTATGGTAGAGAATCAAACCAGATTAAAACTGAAGTGTTTAAGGTCTGATAGAGGTGGTGAATTTACATCTAGTGAGTTCATTGACTTTTGTGAGAAACAGGGTATAAGGAGACAATTGTCTTCTCCTAGGACTCCACAGCAGAATGGAGTAGTTGAGAGAAAGAACCAGACCATCCAGGAAGCTGCCAGGACAATGATGTTGGAAGCAAATGTTCTTCAGATGTTTTGGAAAGAAGCTATTAGCACTGCAGTCTACACTCTCAACCGATTTCAAATCAAAAATAATACCGGTAAGACCCCCTATGAAGTTTGGTTTGGCATCACTCCTACTATGAGATATTTCAGAGTATTTGGCAGCAAGTGTTATATTAAAAGAGATGAAGATCTAGGAAAGTTTGATGCTAGAAGTGATGAAGGAATTTTCTTGGGTTACTCCACTCAAAGAAAAGCATACCGGTGTTACAAGACTGAGGAAGATGATAGAAAGTACTAATGTAAAAGTTGATGAAGGAATTGAGAAGCCCTCAAGGTTCTATGAATGTGATGAAGATGATCAGAATGATCCTCTGGTGCAAGGAGCTCCTTCCTCCTCTGAAATTCAGATCCAGACTGATCTGGTAAATCAGGAAGAAGAAGTTTGTCTAAATGAGCCTGATCAAGAATTAGTAGTGCAAGAAACTCCCAAAGTTCCAAGGTATGTAACTCTAAATCACTCTGAAGATCAGATCATAGGTGACAAAAGTAAAGGGGTACAAACAAGAAGAAGAATTGCTCAAGATTGAAATGAATACTGTCTGATTTCAAAGATTAAACCTAAGATAGTAAATGAAGCTTGCAATGATGAAAACTGGACCAAAGCAATGGAGGAAGAATTGATGCAAATTGAGAAAAATCATACTTGGGATCTTGTTCCCAGACCTAGAGATAGGAATGTGATTGGAACCAAATGGGTCTTCCGGAACAAACTGAATGAAGCTGGTGAAGTAATCAGAAACAAAGCTAGATTGGTCTGCAAAGGCTACTCTCAAATAGAAGGAATTGATTTTGAAGAGACCTTTGCTCCTGTGGCAAGAATTGAAGCAGTCAGATTATTTCTTGCATTTGCTGCCTTCAAAGACTTCAAGGTATATCAGATGGATGTTAAGTCTGCCTTCCTAAATGGTGATCTGGAAGAAGAAGTTTACATTGAACAACTGGATGGATTTCAATTGTCTGATAATGATGATATGGTCTACAAGTTGAAGTATGGATTGAAGCAAGCCCCAAGAGCATGGTATGAAAGGTTGGATAAGCATCTTGTGCATATTGGATTCAACAAAGGTACTGCTGATAGTAACTTATATTTCAAAATTGATCATGAAAACATTTTGATTGTTGAAGTGTTTGTGGATGATATCATTTTTGGAGGAAGAGATAGTAGGTGCAAAACTTTTGCAAATCAGATGAAAAGTGAGTTTGAAATGTCTATGCTTGGTGAAATGAATTTCTTCTTGGGTCTGCAAATTACTCAAACAAAGAAAGGGATCTTCATTTCTTAGACCAAATATGTGAAAAAATTGTTGAGGAAATTTGGTATGGAAGATTTAAAGCCAATGAACACTCCTATGGCAACCAGATGTAAGTTGAGCAAAGATGATGACTCTCCAAAGGCAGATCAGACAAAGTATAGATCAATGATTGGTGGATTGTTGTATCTCACTCAGACTAGACCAGATATAATGCAGGTTGTTGGTCTTGTGGCAAGATTCCAGGCTGATCCTAGAGAATCTCATGTTATGGCAATCAAAAGAATTTTTAGGTACTTGAAAGGAACAGTTGAGTATGGTCTATGGTACCCTAGAGATCTGGATTTCTCTCTTCATGCTTAGACAGATGCAGATTGGGCAGGAGATGTGGATGACCAGAAGAGCACCAGTGGTGGAGCATTCTTTTTAGGGAAGAGATTGGTTTCTTGGCTAAGCAAGAAACAAGATGCAATATCTCTGTCTACAACTGAAGCAAAATACATTGCAGCAACAGGTAGTTGCACTCAAATCTTATGGATGAAGCAGATGCTAAGAGACATTAAAATTGAATATGAGGAGCCTATCACAATTTTCTGTGATAATTCAAGTGCAATTAATATTTCTAAGAATCCGGTATTGCATTCTAAGACTAAGCACATATCTATCAAGTTTCACTTTTTGAGAGAACAAGTGAACAAGGAAGAAGTCAGATTGGAGTATGTACCCTCCAAGGATCAGATTGCAGATATCTTTACTAAACCTCTTCCCAAGGACTCGTTTGAATATCTCTGGGCTAAGTTAGGGGTCATGGCCCCTCTGGTGATGAACTAGGATGCACTGATGTGCATCAGTCCGGTGGATATCACAGTCATATCTTGTGATCCGGATTGATGATGGGGATCTACTACTAAGGGGGAGCAGCTGATATGATTCTGATGTATTAGAATTGCAAATATGAGCCCTTTGCCATTGATGTCAAAGGGGGAGAGAAGACATGTGAAAAACAAGTGGTTGATGATCAAAGGGGGAGCAGTAAAGGAAGAGAAGACATGTGAAAAGTTGCTATTGATAGGGGGAGCTGTGACAGAAAGGAGAAGTTCTTGTCTTGATGGTTTTTCACATCATATGTTGCCATCAATGACAAAGGGGGAGATTGTTGCAAGTATGAGGTGAACCAGTGTTGTCATTGATGTCAACTTACTCATATTGCATTAGTAAGAAGGTTTGGATGAGCTATGTGCTATTGTTATTGAGGAAATCAGTCTCCATCCGGAACAGTGAAGAACAATGATGAGAAGAAGGCAAATGTGCTGTATAGGTTAAGAACCAGAGGATGTGGATTAAAGGGTTTGTAGATATGAGTCTTGAGATGCTTCAACTAATATTTTAGAGGTCTGCATGAAGATCTGAAGAAGTTGTGGCTGTCTGTGTGGAACCGGTTCCGGCAAGTGTTCAGAGGTGACAGAGGATCACAGAAAGGTTCGGTGAGGTCCGGAATTGTATTATCCTAATCTACGGATTGGAAGGAGTGTTTGGGATGTCCTTGTGATGTATCATCCTGAGTTGTGTATGATTTTGAGGTCCAGAAGTACCTTTTGCATCGTGACAGTGGCGACAGACTATGTTCTTGAAGTATCAGATGATGAAGAGAAGAATTCTGGTAAGCTGATGAAGTGCGGATGTTTTTGATGATTCAGGGAAGGTTATGATGATCATTGGATCATATCTAGTTCATGTTGGTGATCCACATTGAAGTTAGAGTTGGATTTGATGTTATGGCTACCAGTTGTTGGTGTTCTTCCTGTAACAGGTTGACCAGATGTTCTACATGCCTTGCGAATGTTATTGTGATGTTTGCTGACTTAGATGATTGTTCCTAAGTCGATGTCTTGTATAAATAAGTGTTTGAGAATTCATTTTGATGTGTGGATTATGGGGATGAGTGTGGTATAGCAAAGAGAAGTGTGAAAGGTAGAGCAAGGGTTTTTGGGCTTAAATGGAACTGATCTGGACATGGTAGAGATGTCATTCTCCAGTTTAAGATTGTGATTCTTATCACTTTGTAGACAGTGTGTCTCCTTGTAGGCAGTGTGCCTCTTTGTGAGTAGTGTGCGCAGGCAGTGAGCCCTAATTGGCATGTGCCATTCATTTTTGTTATTCTTCTAACAGAGAATAATCCTTGGGTTAATCACCCCATGGTTTTCCCTTAACCAAGTTTTCCACATCAAAATCTTGGTGTTCAATGTGTTGATGTTTATCTGCTCTTGTGTTTATGCATTATGCTTTCATGGATGGTTAATTGATATGCTGTTAACTAACAAAGAAGAATCAAGTGTTTGAAGTAGAGCAAGTTTTTATACAACTGATTCACCCCCCCTCTTAGTTGTATGCCCTAGATCCAACAAAACCTCAACCTTAAACCCTAATTTGTCAACCCTAAACTGTAATCCCTCAACCCTAAACCCTATCTCTAAACCCTCAACCCTCAACACTATACCTTAAACCCTAATATCTCAACCCTAAACCCTAATCCCTCAACCCTAAACCCTAAACCCTATCCCTCAACCCTTAACCCTTAAACCTTAAACCCTAAAACCTATCCCTAAACCCTCAACCCTCGACACTATTTCTTAAACACTAATCCCTTAATCCTCAGCCCTAAAGCCTCAACCCTCAATCCTTAAAGCATCAACCCCAAACCCTATCTCTAATCCCTCTACCCTCGACACTCTACTTTAACCCTAATCACTCGACCCTCAACCCTATCCCTAAACCCTCAACCCTCGACCCTTAACCCTATCCCTAAACCCTCAAACCTTGACCCTTAACCCTCAACTTTAAACCCCAATCCCTCAACCTTAAACCCTAATCCCTCAACCCTAAACCCTCAACCCTCAACACTATACCTTAAACCCTAATCCCTTAACCCTAAACCCTAATCCCTCAACCCTAAACCCTATCCCTCAACCCTTAGCCCTTAAACCTTAAACCCTAAAACCTATCCCTAAACCCTCAACCCTTGAAACTATATCTTAAACCTTAATCCCTTAACCCTCAGCCCTAAAGCCTCAACCCTCAATCCTTAAACCTTCAACGCTAAACCCTATGCCTAATCCCTCTACCCTTGATACTCTACTTTAACCCTAATCCCTCAACCCTCAAGCCTATCCCTAAACCCTCAACCCTCGACCCTCAACCCTCAGCCTTAAACCCTAATTCGTCAACCCTAAACCCTAATCCCTCAACCCTAAATCCTTAACCCTCAAACCTCAACACTATACCCTAAACCCTAATCCCTAATCCCTCAACCCTAAACCCTAAACCCTATCTCTCAACCCATAACCCTTAAACCTTAAACCCTAAAACCTATCCCTAAACCCTTGACCCTTGAAACTATATCTTAAACCCTAATCCCCTAACCCTCAGCCCTAAAGCCTCAACCATCAATCCTTAAACATTCAACCCTAAACCCTATCCCTAATCCCTCTACCCTTGACACTCTACTTTAACCCTAATCCCTCGACCCTCAACCCTATCCCTAAACCCTCAACCCTCAACCCTCAACCCTCAACACTCAACCTTAAACCTAATCTGTCAACCCTAAACCCTAAACCCTGAACCCTAAACCCTATCCCTAAACCCTCAACCATCAAAACTATACCTTAAACCCTAATCGCTCAACCCTAAACCCTAAACCCTATCCCTCAACCCTCAACCCTTAACCCTTAAACCTTAAACCCTAAAACCTATCCCTAAATCCTAGACCCTCGACACTATATCTTAAACCCTAATCCCTTAATCCTTAGCCCTAAAGCCTCAACCCTCAATCCTTAAACCTTCAACCCTAAACCCTATCCCTAATCCCTTGACCCTCAACAGTCTACTTTAACCCTAATCCCTCAACCCTCAACCCTATCCCTAAACCCTCAACCTTAAACCCTAATCCATCAACCCTAAACCCTAATCCCTTAACCCTAAACCCTATCACTAAACCCTCAACCCTCAACACTATACCTTAAACCCTAATCCATCAACCCTCAACCCTAAACCCATTAAAGCACTCTTTATCATGGTATTTTCCATGTTTTAAACCCAAAAAATTGTAGAATCCTAAATTAGCTACACCTATCACGTATCATGAATTAGATCTATTTTGTAATCAAAAGGCTTACACCTATCATGTATCTGTTATGTTAGAAAATTTCCCCTTGGGGGTTTTTCCCTCTTAAGGTTTAGCTCTCAGGTCCTTAGAATGCATTTAGAGCATCTTGCATGTTAATTTTGAATCCCAATGAGAAAACCTTAAAGTCTTACAATTTTCAAAGTTAAAATAAATTAAATTAGACTTACAATTTTGATTTTCTTCCATTGCTTCAACATCATTGTTGTTTTCCCCATTAGAAACCAATTCATTCATCAACTTGCTGCCCATTGGTTGACTTGAACTGCATACTCTGTTAGAAGAAGGGCATCTTTTATCTGTATCAATGTTGGTATTCATAAGTTGAAGAGAATTAATATTTTTCACACACCCTGTTCTTTGAAATATCTTAACCTTAAAATATAGCTTGGATATGTGCTTGAACACAACAAAATCTCCAATCTCTAGCCCATGATGATTCACAAAATTTTTCCAACCCTGCCTGAATTGCAGTATATTTATGCTACCCCCTAATTGTACATCCCTAAACCCTAAAACATTATCCCTTAACCCTAAACCCTAATCTCTAATCCATAAACCATAAACCCTAATCCCTAATTATAATTTATGGTACCCTAACTCCTCAACCCTAAACCCTAAACCATAAACCCTATTCCTAAATCCTCAACCCTCAACACTTAAACCTTAAATCCTAAACCCTATCCCTAAACTCTCAACCCTCAGCACTATACCTTAAACCCTAATCCCTCAACCCTTATCCACCCCTTTTCTCCCCTGTCTACCTCACCCCATCTCTCCCCTATCTCTCAACCCTTAGCCATCTAGGTCTCTCTCTTATCCCTAAAGCCTCAACCCTCAACCCTAAACCCTATCTCTAAACCTTCAAGCCTTAACATTGTACCTTAAACCCTAATTCTTTATCCCTAAACCCTAAATCTTGAACCCTAAACCCTATCCCTAATACCTCTACCCTCAACACTCTACCTTAACCCTAATCCCTCAACCCTAAACGCTATCCCTAAAGCCTCAATCCTAAACCCTAATCCCTCAAGGTCCTAAACCCTAATCCCTTATCCCTAAACTCTAAACCCTATCCCTAAACCCTCAACCCTCAACCTTAAACCTTAATCCCTCAACCCTAAACCTTAATCCCTCAACCCTCAACCCTAATTCCTTATCCCTAAACCCTAAACTCTTACATCCCTCAACCCTCAACCCTAAACGCTATCCCTATCCCTAAACCCTCAACCCTCGACACTATACCTTAAACCCTAATCCCTTATCCCTAATCCCTCAACCCTAAACCCTAATCCCTCAACCCTAAACCTTAAACCCTAAACCCTATCCCTAATCCCTCTACCCTTAACACTCTACCTTAACCCTAATCCCTCGACCCTCAACTCTAAACACTATCCCTAAAGCCTCAACCCTAAACCCTAATAACTCAAGGTCCTAAACCCTAATCCCTTATCCCTAAACTCTAAATCCTATCCCTAAACCCTTAACCCTCAACCTTAAACCTTAATCCCTCAACTCTAAATCCTAATCCCTCAACCCTAAACCCTAATCCCTCTTGAACTTAAACCCTAAACCCTTAAACCCTAAACCCTTGACCCTTAAACCCTAAACCCTTGAACCCTCAACCCTTATCCACCCCTCTCCTCCCCTATCTGCCTCACCCCCATCTCTACCCTCCTCTACTTTCGACACTATACATAAATATATATAGGTATACATATACATACATACATACATACATATAAGTATACATAAATACATATAGGCATACATACATACATCAATACATACATACATACATATAGGCATACATACATACATCAATACATACATATATGCTTAATAACCTTGAACATAAAACATTTGAAGGGAGATATAACGCGAGCACATTATAATGCACTCGCATTACGTCAAACATGACAAACATCAGGCAAACTTTTACAAAAAAGGAAAAAATGCAAAACAAAACATAACGCGAGCGTGTTATAATGCGCTCACGTTATATTTTGCTTTGGGAATCCTAAGTCTTAGGCTTGGAATTTGGTTTGGATTTCCAACCCAAAGGCTTGGAGTGCCTTCCCAACGTCCATAGATGTGTCATGCTAACCCTCAGATTTGTACTTGTTTCAAGGTCAAACAAATCAAACACTTGGGTAATGTTAGACTTTCTCTTAGCTATTTAATGATGTAATTTTTTTCACATTTTGACAATGTTAAGCCTTTCATCTTTAATTTCTTTTGTTTCTGTGTCTGTTTTTGGGAAAAAACCAGTGTTTGGTCTTTTTTTCATTGTAAATTAACTGTTCATTGAAATTTCAAAAAAAATACATTTTTAGAAACTAGACTCCATTCTACACATATTAAAAAAAATGATTTTCAATTAGTTTTCAAAATTTATAGGGGTAGCACAACCAAAATTCTATTTTTTAGGATGTGTCCACTTTGAAAATTAGTAAAAAATCAAATATTCATTAAAACATTATTAGAAAAATCGGGCATAAACTACATGCTATTAGCTAATTTCTCACCAAATTGATTTTAAAAATACCAAAAAAAAGTTAACCTTTTGAGGGAGCCACAAAACATGCTATGTTATGTTATTTTGATAGAAACAACACCAATTTTTGTGGCTCCCTCTTTTGAACCCCTTAATCTATACCATTTTCAAAAACAATTAGTAGTTTAGAAAGTAGACTCGGAGCACTATGAACATCGTTTTGGTTGCATCTTCAAATTTTGAGTGTAACTATGCTCAATTTCTTATGCAAGGCTAGCATTTCCTAATTTCAGGAAAAAAGTGGCCACTTAAGACCCCTTTTTGGCCCCCCATCTTCTTGCACTTACCTGGTAAGGGATTCTTCAAGACGCTTGATGGGTTGTGGACTACATGATGTGTTTGGAGGAATAGACATATTGTTTGAAGGTTCTTGGATAGGTTCAAGGATAGGCATTTGATTACATGGAGGTGGTTGATTCCTTGCTAATAGCCATTGGATCACATCCTTCATAAGTGTATGGCTAGATGAAGAATATAATGGGTGGAAAATAATAGTGGATGTTGTAGGATTAGGATTGGGATCAAGTGAATGGATAATAGGAGGGGATGGATTAGGATTGGGAATGGTTGAATGGATAATCGAAGGGGATGGATTAGGGTTGGGATTGTGGTTAGGTGGATGGATAATAGAAGGGGATGGATTAGGATTGGGATTATGGTTAGGTGGATGGATAATAGGAGTGGATGGATTAGGATTGGGATCCTTGAGCACAATCTTACCACAATTTTTGAGGTTTTGGAGCACTCTCTTAAGTGTGTAACAATTGAATATCATATGGCCCTTAACCCTATGGTATGCACAATAATCATTTTCATTAGACTACTAGGGTTTTACTTGGTTTTCTCCAAATGGTTTTATCTGTGGTAACTCAATCAAATTTGCTTTGGCCAATCATTGTACAAGTTGCTCCAATGAGTCCTTTAGTAGAAGGTTGGAGGAACATGATGATGAACAGATTGAAAGGTTTTGTGAGGTGGGAGAATATTGTGATGGAAGAATTGGAGGAATTGGTGGGGTAGAAGGACATTGACTTTGAGGCTCTTAGATAAGAATGTGTTTTGATGATGATGGATACACATGTGATGCATAAGCAAGAGTGGTGTTTCCCTTGTTAAAGATAGCATGAGGAGGACTTATGGATGTTGGATTTTGGTTCAAAGGACAACTAGGACTAGCATGTTCTTGTTGTAAAGGATCTTGATAGCCTTGTAGGTAGATTTGGGGGTGAGGTGAAATGTTTGAACAAATAGTTGGATGACCTTGAGGTATGGATTGATGTGGATAGTGGTTGATATGGGAAGAAGTGGGATAGGTTGAGGTAGGATTAGCTTGATATGTGTTTGGACTAGGTTGGTATGAAGTTGGTGAGGATGACATATCGGATTGTGGTTGTGGTTTTTTGAAAGGATAAAGGTTGTGGTTGTTGTGCTTGAGATTGTTGGATGGTTTGGAGTTGTTTTAGAATGGCTTGTTTTTGCTGTTGAAAGGCTTGTTGTTGATATTGAAGTTGTTGTTGAAGGCTTGTCATTGTTGGTCTAGGAGTTGTTGAAGTTGTGAGATAGAGTGATTTGATATGTGTGAAGATGAAGCATGGTTAGGAATTTGGACTTGTGAGGTTTGGGGTAATGTGGATGTTAGATAAGTTTGGGGTATGGATAAGTTGGATTGGTTGTTGATGGAAGGTAGGGATGATGATGTAGGAGTGACTAGATACTTTCCATATAATCTTTTGAGTTTGTCAAACATTCTTTGGGTGCCATAAGGATCTTCGAGTGCCATATGAATGATTAGGGTAAAATGGATTGGATTGGATGAAAGAGATGATTGGGATAAGATAATTAGATGGGTGATTATTATGCTAGGGAATGATTAGGATGAATGCTAGATTTGGTCAGAAGATTGATTTTTTTTGGATTTTTGGAGATATTTTGGTTTTTTTGGATTTTGAGATTTTTTGGTTTTTTTAGATTTTTGGATTTTTGGCAAGAAAACAAACACAAAAACACAATGGCTGACTTGACTTAGCAAGGAAGTTAGTGGAAATTGCTTCACAGCTAAAGTGGCTTTTATTGGTATTGCACAAGGAAAACATGATAAGCACATGAACAAACCTAGAATTATTCAATTAGGAGTGTCATATCCCATGGACTCATTCAGGTGTGACTTCAATCTCCACTATTAGATAATGGTGATTTCCATCCCCTTGATACCATTTACCATTTCTTGAATAGATAGGGAATGCAAGGTCATGTACCACCTTACACCCCTTACCTTGGAGACTAAAGTCTTTCCCAAAGTCTATTCCATCTCAAACAATAGAGATAATAGTGTGAGCTATTCGCCCCTTGCTACAATGATGCACTACAAGATATGACGACTGAAAGGTCTTATCCAGGCTTTAAAAGATTCTATGTCAGTCCTCTCAAATACAAAAGATACAATGAGGCCCAAGTCTATGAACACTATCCCGTTGAAGGGATGTGGCATAAGTGATTAAGAAAACACTTCACCTTGTGTCTAGAATTACCTGGGGCCCCAAGGTTGTCCTAATGACTACGTATCTAGATTGAGGTATAGCTTTCACTCTCCCCCTTTGATATACCCCGCCAGAACACGTGGTTGAGGTCATCCCTAGGGGTGATGAAATCCCCTAGTAGGCCTCCTAAAGGGAAGGAACAATATTCACTTTTGATCCCTAGGCTCGCACAAAGTGCAAGGGGAGAGCATACGTAAGAAAATGCCCCTGAGATTGAACAAATAAACAAAGGGATAATGAAGGTGTTTTTGATCTCCAAGATCAGCAAAAGGTGAGAGGAGAGAGCATACACCCTTTTCAAAATCTGAAGACAAAGAAAACAATGTTCAATTAATATCCCTCTAGATTAAACTAAGTGTCTAGATTAGTGATAAAATGATATCTTTGACATGTGAATTTGTAGCAACTTGTTAGTACTTTCAATGATTTGATCTTTGACAAGCAAAATCTACAAAACAAGTATGTTAGAAAGAAAAAGATAATCTTGGACAAATGATTTTTTTGCAAGAAAAAGCATTATGAATGATAATGAAACCCCTACAAAATTAGAAAATAATGTTATAATGTAGCCATAAAAAGATATGCTCATCAAAAGATTGCAATTTCAGATACATTTTATTTACATAGTTGACATAGATCTGATTATTTTGAAACTTTTTTGACCTGAAAAATAAAAACACAAAGAAGAGAACCCCACCAATTTTCTGAGACCTTTCCAAAAATATAAAAATGTCCAAAAAAATTCCCTGATTTGCGTCCAGAAATGCAGATTTATGAAAAACCTACATTTGACAAAGATTTGAATATTTTGCACCTTATTTGACCTCAAAATTAAAACTGTAAAGAACATACCCCCATTACAATTTTAAGAGATTTCCAGAAATGTAAATATTTCTAAAGAATTCATCAATTTATGAAAAAAAATGTGGATTTATGAAAAAACATAAAATCATTATAACTCATGCAAAAATGATGATAAATATATGATTTTTCTATTGTATCTTCTTTAGAGAATCCACAAACTTTTGTTAAATCTTGTAGAAAAATTCGTAGCCATTTGGATGATATGATGAAATCTTTAGAAACTAGGGTTTTATCTAAAAATAGCATAAACAAGCAACAAAAAGTTAATAAAACTTGCAAAAGGCAAGCTAGATCAAGGGATGTGAGTCAATAACAAATAAATGGGCATGCCAAAATGAAAACCAGTTCAATCATGCAAAGCAATAACACAGATAAATAATGCAAATATACCTTCAGACCTGGCATAAATTCAGACCTTTGATAGGATGGAATGGAGTGCACCCAAGCTCCATTGGTTTTTCCTGTGGATGTATTGTGGGCTACTCACACAACCAACATAACTTTGCTATGAAAATGATAGAAAATATGATATGATATGAATGTGCATATGAAATTTTATGAGAGAGTGTGAGGATTTGAAATAAAAATGGAAGTTTGATTTATAGATAGAGAGGGAATCAAATGGATGGCTAAGATTAGAAGGGTGATTGATGAGGTGGATGGCTAGGATTGAAAGCCAAATTTAGTGCTCGTGATGCACCATAAATGAGGATGACAAGTGACTAAATAAGGAGGGGAGTGGGAATAATTGAGATTTTTTAATTGATTTTGGAGAGGAAGTGCTTATGACGCACATTTAAGGAGGTTAAAAATAGGAATGTGAGTGGGGATAAATACTAATAAAATTATTTAAATTATGAGAGACAAGTGGTATGTGAGAGATAATTTAAATAAATATTTAATTTATTTAAATTTATTGGAGGAAAATGGGATTAAATAAATAAAGTTTATTTAATTTGGTGTAAGAGAAGGATAAATGGATAAAAGGGATTAGTTAAATAAATGTAATTTATTTAACTAATGGGAATGATGTAAGGATTCATGAAAGGGATTTAGAAGAAAATAGATCACAAGGTAATGCAAGGTGACGTAGGATATGTTGCCATTGTAATTGTTTGTCATTGATGTCAAAGGTTCAGTTGTCTTGAGGTTAGGTTGAGTTGTCAGCATGTGCTTATAGAGGATGTGCTTGTAGTGGATCTTGGTGAGAGTTTGTTTGTGAATGTCCAATGTTTAGAGTTAACACTCATGTTTATTCAGAGTTGATGTCTCATATCAATGTTCATAGTATGACCTCAGGATGAAGAGCAATTTGAGAAGCATTATCAAGGCATGTTTGCTACATTTTGAGTATGGTGAATATTAGCCTCTAGTGTTGATTACCTTACCATGATGATGGTTTTTCTAGTGTGACAGAGATACATTTTCTTAGGAGTTGTATAAGGTGATTGGTCATTATTAAGTTGCCTTTAGTGATATATGGACTGATTGATGTCTTCATGATGGTAATGTATGTCAACAATGCAGTATTAACACTTGATAATGTTCAAAATGGTGTTCATTTTTGTTAGAAGCATAAAGACATTCAAGAACCTTGTTTTTTTGGTTTATGATGTCATTTAGAGTGGTGATGATACACTGAGTTTCAATGGAATGAGATACATTATTGGGACCCTTGAATATATGTTAAGAGGTCTTCATAGCAGGGTTTTATTACAGTATGTTCTAAACCCTAACAAAGGTCATACAAGGTATATGTGATACATTGCATACTCATCATCTCTTTTCATCTAATTCTCTGGTGACTTAAAACTATAGGTTGCTATGACTTTAGTAATAACTTAAAGGGGGTCTTTACCGTGTCTTTACCAGCCCCGTGACCTAGCAAGACCAGCTTCTCCAATTATTCTTTATAAGCCCGAGCATAAAAAAGACATCGAAGGCCACTGTTAAAAGTTATAAAGGCATGAAAAGTGACATCAAAGGTAGAAGTTTAAATGACAATTTCCTATACATTAACTTTGAGGGGTAGACTCATGTGATGGTAGTTTTAACTACCTCATTCAGTTATGCTTGAAACTGTGAGGGCTAGGGAATTATGTTGAGATCTATGTATGATGTTTTAAGGAGTGAGGGTTGGTTATTCACATTCAGAAGAATGATATCTAGTTTGTATATATATGGTAGTGGTTAGAAGAGTATGGAGAATGTAGATTTTCTAAGAAATGTGAGTATTTGATTTCCTTGAAAATGTGTAGATGATGTACGGTTAAAAGAGGCAGGAATTGTTTTAGTTTCTTCATATAGTTAAGAGGATATATGCCGTGTCTTAGTTTATAAAGAGTGCAGAGATGATGTTTGCAGAGGAGGAGAATGTTTATTTGTTATTATCTGCAGAGGATAAAAGAGTCTTGATTTGTTTATACTGTCATTCTGTTTGAGAAGGTTGTGTTTGAAGGTTGTATTGGTTGTAGACAAAATGAGATATAAGGTTATGAAGTGTAATGTGTTGTAGAGAATTAGGGTAACCCCCTGAATTAATTTTTTTTCTTATATTCATGTTTGTCAGTAAGACACCATTTTTCCAGTGAGGCACATTTTTGTCAGTGAGACATTTTACCAGTGAGGCTATGTCAGTGAGACACCATTGTCAGTGAGACATTATTCATTTGCTAGTGAGGCTTTGTTAGTGAGGCACTAAATGTAACCAGTGAGGTTTGTCTTGCTAGTGAAGCTTAATGAAGTGGATGTTTCAGAGTTGCTTTTTTACCCTTTAGGTTTTTCCAATCATAAAACTTGTGTTATGTCTCCTCTTGATGGTTTGTTATATTGTACTTGTTTGATCATCTTTGTCCAAGTTTTATGTCCTAATTTGTATATCATTATGACTATGTTTTCAATGGGTTTCTTTGCATAAAATTGGTGAGTTAAGTTTTAAAATTTAAAGTTTATAGACCATTGATTCACCCCTCCTCTTAGTGGTCCTGTAATCCAACAAGTCGTATCAAAGCATAGGTTCCCTGTAGAAGTCTACTAGGCTTGGGTAGGTCATGGTAGTGGAGTACTATGGGAAATTGTAAACGTAATAGAGAAAAGAAAGATGCCAAGAAAAACATTGTAAAACAAGCCCTAGTCAAGTCAAGCAATGAGTTGTTGCATGAGTCACCCTTGAATGTGGATACAAAGTGTGATAAAGAGAATGGTATTGTAGTTGAGAGTTTTGATAAAAAGGAAGACTTCATTGTGAGTGTAAGTGGACAAGAAATTGATGAAAGAGAAGATGATTTTGTTGTTGATATTGATGATGAAGAAGGAGACCTCTTTGTGGGTGAAGATAACTATGAATAGGAGTATGATGAATAGGAGTGTGAGGTTGATATAGAAGGTGAACTTTTGTGTTCTCTAGATACAATCAAGCAACACAGAAAAGAGAATAAGAGACTAGAAGACCAACTTCAATAAGAAAAAGATTCCAAGGACAAGGTATGTTCAGATCTTGCAAAAGTTTCTTTAGATCTTGAAGAGTCTAACAAACTAATTATCAGCCTAAAGATAGAAATAGAAGAAGCCAAAAGGATAGTTGATTTTACAAAATATGATCTTGAAGTCAAAACTAATGAATGCCTAAAACTAGAGTTAGAAATAGTTTCTTTGAGAAAGGAATTGGAAAAGGCATCTTCTAAGTTGCACAAGAATCTGTAATTTGAAAAGAGTACTGAATGCTTAAATGACATGTTAAGAAAGCAAAAGCATCATAAGGACACTACTGGCATAAGATATGAAGGACATACTTCTAAAATCAGGAATACACCAAGGAAGAAGATAGATTTGGGTCATCATGTTGCTTCTCCTACAGATAAGAAAGAAGATAAATGTGTTGATGAAGGTATAAGGACAAGTAGAACCTCAAGGCCTCCACCTATTAGGCAATACTATTCAATAAGGTACAACTACTCTCAATTTCATGTTTATTGCTTTGACAGTTGCAGACTATTCTTTCTTGACCACATTCTTGAATAGTGAAACCACATTTACTTACATGGGCTAATGAGATAGAGAATTATGAACAATAAACAATACACGTTACATGGAGACATTGAACTCTTTGTTTTGAAAATAGTGAATGGACCTTGGATGACAATGATTTGGGATTTGTTTTGCATGGATGATGAATTTAAGAGACTGACTATTTGTCTCATGCTCTTCCACATAATGGTTGTGATCTTGATAATAGTAAAAAAATCTTGATTTCTCTTTTGTCATAATATAGTCTCTTACATAATGTTCAGTGACATTGTCCAAAGACAGTGAATTAATGAACTTCCTAAGTTTTAAATGATAGTGAAATGGTATGTATTTAGTCTTCCTAAAGGCTTCCTAGAGGATTTGATCAATTACATATGAAGGTTTTTGTATTGAGACAGGTCAACCATTTTCCTTTGTCAAATCCTACCTTGTATAAAGGCATATTCAAGTATGAGATAACAATCTTATGTCAAACATATCAGAGGTTTCAGTCATAGAGATCAGTTCATGTCATCTTCATGTCATGATGTTTTGTTCTTAGTAATTGGTGGTATTGTATAGCATTCACCCAAGTTGGAAGAAGTAGCGTGTTACACTCTTGGCATAGAAACATTGAAATTGAGCCTAAAGTTAGTCAAAGAACTATGTTTGCATCAAGAAATCATGAATAGAATTAGGAGATCATCATGTTAAAGGTTCTACATTCATTGACAATGTTGAAATAGTGGTGTGTCATGGCTCTGACAAAGTACAGTGGTCTAATTCATAGTTTACAATGATATGCATGATGACTGTGGAGCAATCCTGCTACAAAGGTGTCTTCATAAGAGCCTTAATGTTGTTAGTCAGGTTGCAGTCTTGTTGAAACAATAAAAAACAATGATATTGAGAGATCATCATTGTTGTAGAGCACATGTTCAAACCTTGCTGTATGTTGTAGTGGCTAGTGCCCTAGTAAACATGTATGCAAATGAAGAAGAAGAAACATTGATCAGTAATGATAGAGCATTACCTTTCATGTTTATTTTGACCATTGAAGACATTGTTAATCGAGGCAGTGCAATGTGTAAGGGAATCTTGACAGAGGTTAGAAACAATGCACACAATGTGTTATATTTCTTATCTTTGACAATGTTGCTAAGTATGACTGTGTAGGATAGTAAAGTTTTCAAAATGCAGGACTGTATTGTTAGAACATGGGAAGTACTCTTTGTGGTGATGCAGTGACAGGACCTTTATGTGCAGTGATAGGAACACAATGACAGAAACCTTAATGCAGTAGACAGTAGCATGCATGAGACTGACAGTATAACATGACACCTTTTATGACAGAGAACAAATACTTTTTTCATTCATGATTGTTGTCCTTCATTTTTGGTTCTTGGATGTTGATATTATATTTGAGGTGCTCTTTAGGGGCAAAATATATGTCTTTGGACAATAATGCTTGCAAGTATTGACAGTTGTTGAATGGTGTTATAGGTTAGTAACAGTGCTAAATTATGACATGTGACAGTGACATTGTAACTACTTTTACTGCCTCTTCAATTTGACAGTCCTCTTTACAATGCCAATGGTAAAACATGCTTTGATAGAAGTGGTAACATTTTTCTTTTATCATGCTTCATGCTTTGGCATTGGTGGTATGAAAGCAGTGTTCAAATATACTTTGACAGTGAGCTGTAAGACTTGCTTTGACAGTTGCAGACTATTCTTTCTTGACCACATTCTTGAATAGTGAAACCACATTTATTTACATGGGCTAATGAGATAGAGAATTATGAACAATAAACAATACACGTTACATGGAGACATTGAACTCTTTGTTTTGAAAATAGTGAATGGACCTTGGATGACAGTGATTTGGGATTTGTTTTGCATGGATGATGAATTTAAGAGACTGACTATTTGTCTCATGCTCTTCCACATAATGGTTGTGATCTTGATAATAGTAAAAAAATCTTGATTTCTCTTTTGTCATAATATAGTCTCTTACATAATGTTCAGTGACATTGTCCAAAGACAGTGAATTAATGAACTTCCTGAGTTTTAAATGATAGTGAAATGGTATGTATTTAGTCTTCCTAAAGGCTTCCTAGAGGATTTGATCAATTACATATGAAGGTTTTTGTATTGAGACAGGTCAACCATTTTCCTTTGCTCAGTAATCTAAAGGAAGTCTTGATAACATGAATGATTTCATGTTGAACAGTCAAGTTGGATAGTCATTTATTGCTTGGACAGTGGTGAAATGTTTGAGCATTTTCTTGGACAATGAGTCTTATAGTGATAGTTGTAGGTATCCTTTTCAGGGGGAGTAACTGTGATGATTTGATAATGTTGGATTAGAGGATAGTGACAATAAAAGACCTTGATTTATTGATCTCTAACAGTACTTTCATGATAATAGTAATAACAGTGTTTTCATTGTTTATCTCTAACAGTGTGTGACAGTTGGTTTTGGAGATAATAGAGTTGGCTCTCACAGTGAACAAGATAGTTGTCATAGTGAAAGGTACAACATGTGTTACTGTTAATAGGACAATTTATGGTAATCTGCATTGAGCAAGAGATGTAAATACAAAGGTCTAAGGTATGGCAGTTTATGTGATTTTGTGCGGGAATTGTTGGTTCATAATGCATAATACTTTGATCATGGATGACAGTGATAAGTCTGCACCAAAGAATAGAGTATGAAGGAAACACTTTGTGAAAGATTGAAGTAAATGATTTCAAGGAAAGTTTTTAGGGGAGATATGTGATAGAAGACAGGGTTTGGTTGTGTAGCAAATATGTATCTAATTGGTGTTGTCATTGATGTCAACATATTCTTGTTGTCATTGGTGTCAACTGTGCCTTATTTTGTTGCCTGTTTAGGAGACTAGAATGTTGAGAATATTGAGAAAATTAATGAAGACTCAAGGTTCATGGACCTTATGGCTGTATAGAGGATCATTAGAGGCTGCTCCAATCAAGAATTGAGAAGTCTGCATGAAGATTTGAAGAAGTTATGGTCATATGATTAGAACTGGATCTTGTAGTATTTAGAAGAGATAGAGTAATAGTAAGTTGGTTTAGATTGCTTCACAGCGAAATATTATGATCTATGGATCTGAAGGCATGTTTGGGAAGTCAATGTGTATCATTAACTCCAGCAGTTCGTGGTTTGGAGGTCCGTAAGCCATCCTTCTAGTTTGACAGTCATGACAGACAGTGTTCTTGAGGTTCCGGAGGAAGATACAAATGATTCTGGTAATTTGGTTTAGAGTGGATGTTATTAGTGAGTTCAATGTGCTTGTGGAAGTTTCTAGATCGTGTGGCTACTATGTTGGAGGTCCGCATTGGAGTTTGAGCTTGTTATTGAAGATTTCCTCTTTGAAGTTGTTGTTCTTCCTAGCCTTGGCTGACCGGATGTTCTTAGCGTGTTGCAGATGATCTAAAGATCATTTTATGAAGCATGGCATGTTAGTAGAGGAAGATTCAAGTCTCAACTATGATTGGCCAACATTGTAAAGATTCATGTTAAGTTTGGCTGACCTTGTTGATCATTCCAAGATGGATGAAGTGTATAAATACTTGTTGAAGAGTTGTTAAACTCATCCTTGAGCAAAATAGACTAAATCTGAATAAAGGATCAGAAGCAGAACAAAGAAGAAAAGGAGCGAGAGCAGTATAGAGTGTGAAGTGAGTAAAGAAGAATTTGGGGCAAAGCAGAAGTTTTTGAGTATTCATTGAAACTGAACTAGGCATGAAGTATATGCTATTTCTCAGTTAATTTGTTCTATTCTAAATAAATTCTGTAGGTAGTGAGCCTCTCTTTCTGAGTAGTGAGCTCTGGGCAGTGCACCTGAAGGCATGTGCCTTCTATTTTTCTAAAGTACTTTTAACAGGGTACAAATCTTTGTGGGTTAACCCCCACCATGGTTTTTCCCTTAACGAGGTTTCCACGTCAAAATCTTGGTGTCAAGTGCGTTGATTATGTTTTTGCTCTTATGTTGTTGATCTATGCTTTAATGTTTACATCATTAATCTAGTAGTAAGATAATAAAGAGGGTTAAAAGCAGAAAAAGTTTATATTGTGTGACAATTGATTCACACCCTCTCAGTTGTTTAGTCTAATTCCAACAAGTTGCTCCATGCTATATTGCTGACAGTGAAGTGTATTGTTGCTTTTTGATTGCTTGGTTGTTCATGCTTTGAAAGTGGTATTGCTCATGTTGCTCATGTTGAAAAATCATGTTGAAAATAAAGTTGCTCATGCCTCTTGCATATATTTTGCTCATGCCTCTTGAATATATTCTCTGTAAGGTTCATGCTCTATATGTTTTGATAGGGAGGATTAGTGTTTATGCTGAATAGGTTTAGTGTGTTTCATTCATGTTGACAATGTGGTGACAGTATGTCAATCAATGTTGATATGACAGGGCAGAGGTAATAATATCATCTGCTGATAATAGGCTTTCATGATGGCAGGATTTCATGTAGACATTATCTTTGACAGTATATTTCTAGTAACAGTAGTTTCTATTGCTTGATGTTAGTTGCTTGGACAGTGGAAGCTATTTTTGTTTGATGAGAGTGATCTACTTTCATACTTCAAGATGACAGTATATTTTTCATAGGGGGAGTACTTATCTTCAACCAAGAGCCCTTTGTCATTGTTGTCAAAGGGGGAGATTGATGATGGAGAACAAGACAAGGATGCAAAATTTTGTATGTTGACATCAATGCCAAAGGGGGAGTTTGTTGGCATTGGAATTGTTTGTCATTGATGTCAAAGGTTCAGTTGTGTTGGGGTTAGGTTGAGTTTTCAGGATGTGCTTATAGTGGATCTTGGTGAGAGTTTGTTTGTGAATGTCTAATGTTTAGAGTTGACACTCATGTTTATTCAGAGTTGATGTCTTAGATCAGTGTTCATAGTATGACCTCAGGATGAAGAGCAATCTGAGAAGCATTATCAAGGCATGTTTGGTAGATTTTGAGTATGGTGAATATTGGCCTCTAGTGTCGATTACCTTACCATGATGATGGTTCTACCAGTGTGACAGAGATACATTTTCGTAGGGGTTGTATAAGGTGATTGATCATTATTAAGTTGCCTTTAGTGATATATGGACTGATTGATGTCTTCATGATGGTAATGTGTGTCAACAATGTAATATTAACACTTGATAATGTTCAAAATGGTGTTTATTTTTGTTAGAAGCATAAAGACATTCAAGAGCCTTGTTTCTTTGGTTTATGATGTCATTAAGACTGATGATGATACACTGAGTTTCAATGGAATGAGATACAATATTGGGATCCTTGAATATATGTTAAGAGGTCTTCATATTAGGGTTTTATTATAGTGTTCTAAACCCTAACAGTAGTCATACAAGGTATATGTGATACATTGCATACCTATCATCTCTTTTCATCTAATTCTCTGATGACTTACAACTATAGGTTGCTATGACTTTAGTCATAACTTAAAGGGGGTCTTTACCATGTCTTTACTAGCCCCGTGACCTAGCAAGACCAGCTTCTCCAATTATTCTTTATAAGACTAAGCACAAAAAAGACATCAAAGGCCATAGTTAAAAGTTATAAAGGAGCAAAAAGTGACATCAAAGGCAGGAGTTTAAATGACAATTTCCTATACATTAACTTTGATGGGCAGAGTCATGTGATGGTAGTTTTAACTGCCTCATTCACATATGCTTGAAATTGTGAGGGCCAAGGAATTATGTTGAGGGCTCTGTATGATGTTTTAAGGAGTGAGGGTTGGTGATTCACATTCTGAAGAATGATATCTAGTTTGTATATATATGGCAGTGGTTAGAAGAGTATGGAGAATGCAAGTTTTCTAAGAAATGTGAGTATTTGATTTCCTTGAAAATGTGTGGATGATGCAGGGTTAAAAGAGGCATGAAGTGTTTCAGTTTCTTCATATAGTTAAGTGGATATATGTTGTGTCTTAGTTTACAACAAGTGTAGAGATGATGTTTGCAGAGGAGGAGAATATTTATTTGTTATTGTCTGTAGAGGATAAAAGAGTCCTAATTTATGTATATTGTCATTGTGTTTGAAGGTTATATTAGTTGTAGACAAAAGGAGATATAAGGTTATGAAGTGTAATGTGTTGTAGAGAATTAGGGTAACCCCTTGAATTAATTTTTCTTTCTTACATTCATGGTTTGTTAGTAAGACACCATTTTACCAGTGAGGTACATTTTTGTCAGTGAGACATTTTGCCAGTGAGGCTGTGTCAGTGAGACATTATTCATTTGCCAGTGAGGCTGTGTTAGTGAGACACTAAATGTAACCAGTGAGGTTTGTCTTACCAGTGAGGCTTAATGAAGTGGATGTTTCAGAGTGGTTTTTTTACCCTTTAGGGTTTTCCACTCATAAAACTTGTGTTATGTCTCCTCTTGATGGTTTGTTATATTGTACTTGTTTGATCATCTTTGTCCAAGTTTTATGTCCTAATTTGCATATCATTGTGACTATGTTTTCAATGGATTTCTTTGCATAAAATTGGTGAGTTAAGTTTTGAAATTTAAAGTTTATAGACCACTGTCACCCCCCCTCTTAGTGGCCCTGTACTCCAACAAGATAATGATGTAAGACATGGTCAATTTTAGGTGTCTACACCTACAATTTTTTTTAAAAAATCCTTTTTCTGCTTTAAAAAAATTAAATTTATTCCATTCTTAAAAAATAAATCTTTGTTTTCATTTCTGTTTTAGAAATGATCAATATTTTGTTTTTATTCAAATCTGTTCTCTAGGTTTTAAAAAAAAATCAATCTCTTTTTATTATAATTGTAAAAATTTGGACTTCTCCTCTGGTCCATTTAAAAAATAATAATTTTTTTTCTATAGCTTTTAAAAAAATTTAATCATATTTCAAATCCTTTAAAAAAATTTAATTAAAGCTATTGTTTTATTTTCATACAAAGCTTTTAATAAAAAATTTATTTAAATCTAAAGTTTTTATAATACAAATCAAAGTTGTTTTAAAAATTTTAATTAAAAACTACAAAAATATACAGATTAAAGCTTTTTAAAAAATATTTTTTTCTTTGGGCTTCATTGGCATTTACGGCCTCGACCCCTTTGTGCAGGCCTATGGTCGTGGAGCCTTAAAGGCCCACAAACCTTAGGGGCCGCGAGGACCCTAAGGCCCCTGTTGTTAGCCCATACTGACACCACTCTCCTGACCTTCCACTCCCGGCCCTATACTGCTGGCTCTCTGCTCATAGACTTTTACAACTTGGTCGGTGCCTTCCACCTACCCGCTTGTGGCCTGTAGGCTCCCTTCATTGGTGCACTGGCCATCCCTTTGTAGATCTCCCTTGCTGCATGGCTCCACCACCTCCAAACCGCTCTGCTTCCACTACCTTTGAACCTTCAAACCCTAGCTCACCTCCTTTGCTCTCCCACACCCAACATCAAAAACAATAAATAAATTCAATCCTTTCCCTTGCCCTATCTCTTTTTTACAGTTTTTTAGTTTCTTAACATAGTTTTTTTTATTATTAAAGTTTTTTTTAATAAATTTTTTTAATTGGGATCCTTTTAATTAAGTTTTAATTTAAATCATTTTTTAAATTTTAAAAAAATATTTTGTTTAATTTTAATTAAGTGCTTTAATTTTCAAATGCTTTTTAAAGTTAAAAAAATGCATTTTTAGGCAATGTTTTTTTTTTTAAAATTTGCCTCTTATGTATGTAATTAGGCATTATTTTTAAAGAGTTTGCCTTTTGTTTATTTAATTAGGCAATTTTTTTTTTTAAATTGTATTATTTTTGTTTCCGTAATTAGGATTTTTTTAAAAAAAATTGTGTACCTAAATAGGTGTTCTTTTTCAAAAAAATTTACAAAATGTCTACTTTGATTCCTAAAATCAAATTGAATTATTCAAACTATCATTCGTGGAAAACACATATTAGTTTTATTTTTCAATTTAAACATCTCTTGGATGTACCTACTAATCTGAAATTAGAGTTTGGTGCTATGACAAGCCAGGATGACCATGACAAATGGAATAAGATGAATGACCAAGCCCTTGGCCTAATAGGCATTTTCATATCACCTAAACTCTATATTCACATTGGGGCATGCACAAAAGCCTATAACACATGGGAAATTTTATGGAAAACTTATGATAGTTCAAATGAATCTAGAAAGATTCAACTTCAAGATCAACTTGAAGATCTCAGGTATACGAATTTCAAAACCATGGATGAATTTCTTCTCAAATTTGATGCTCTTAATAGTCAATTAACTGATTTAGGAGTTAAACTTGAAGATCTTAGATTAATTCATATTGTTCTTAGAAAATGTTCGCCTAGACAATTTCAACAATTTATTAAAATATTCATGCTCAATTAGCTATTCCTACTTTAGCTACTCAATTATCTTATGATAGTTTTTTCAATTTGTTAAGGCAAGAAGAAGTTGAATTGATTCAATTTGGTAATCTTAAGAATAGTGAGCATGCTTTTATGTCTAAAAATAATAAACCAAATTTTAAACCTCATAATAAACCAAATTATAATCCCAAATTTCATAACAATAATAACGTCGACCCGACAGTTTTCTAGCCTTCTTTTATTATAAATTTTGGTACATTCTAGAGGATGAGGTTTGGGCTGTGGTTGAAGATTTGAGGAGAATCCAAGGTGTCTGCAAAGACATAAACAATACTCTTATTGCACCAATTCCTAAAAAGCCAGAACTGGAAGGATTATCAGATTTTTGCCCAATCTCCCTATGCAACACAATATATAAGGTTATATCTAAGGTCATGGCGAACCATGTCAAGATCTTACTACCTAAAATCATCTCTGAAGAACAATCAGTGTTTTACTCCTGGGAGAACAATCACTAATGGAATCATAGGGGCACACAAAATAGTACAATCAATTACCACAGCCAATCAAAGTTGCATGGCACTCAAAATGGATGTTAGCAAGGCATATGACTAGGTGAACTGGAGATTCTACATGAGCATCCTGAAGGCATTTGGATTTAATGATGAGTGGATAAATTGGGTCTTCAGTTATATATCCACTATCAGATATTTGATACTGGTTAATGGAAGCCCTGTTGGCTTCTTTGAGCCCACTAGAGGACTTCGTCAGGATGATCCTCTCTCTCCTTTTCTATTTATAACCATGACAGAAGTAATTGGAAGAGCTATCAAAAGACAAGCAGAGGTAAGGCTATGGCTTAGAGTACATGTAGCAGATGACTTTCCTAGGGCTACCCACCAACAATTTGTGGATGACACTATCCTCTACGGGATGGCGGAGATGATAGAAGCTAGAGCAATCAAATAACTACCATCAAAATATGTCCGAGCCTTAGGTCAGGAAATTAATAAACATAAGTCATGCATCTTTTTCTTTAATACTAAAAAGTGTGTGCGAAGAAGAATACTTGCTTTGCTAGAATTCCAACCTACGGTATTACCTGGGATCTACTTGGGGGTACCCCTATTCAAAGAAGTAGTCAGAATGAATTTATGGGAAGACACAATTGAGAAGTGTAGGGTTAAAGTTGCCTCCTGGAAGAGAAAATGGCTCACCCTAGCAGGGAAAATCACAATGATAAAGGCAGTCCTTTCTGTGATACTTATCTTTCTCCTTTCCAGCCTGCAGATCACTAATAAAGCAGCAGGCAAAATCAAAGGGATCCTTAAAAAATTCCTCTAGGAGGGATCCAGAGAAGTCAAAAGAGTGCCTTGGTTAATTGGGATACAGTATGCAAAGGGAAATTAGAGGGGAGCACTAGAATCAGGAAAATTAGACAATAAAACAAGGCCCTTGGAGCAAAGTTAATATGAAGAATGTATGAGAATCCATAAAGTAGATGGTGCAAGATCCTATAGAAAAAATACTTAAGACTCTGAAGCCAAGGAAAGAATTTTGACTACCCCAAATCCCCCAAGGGGACCCCACATTTGGAACTTCATGCTCAATTGTAGGCACATTATCACTGATCACATCTCTTGGAATGTTAACAATGGTGAAAGTGCCCACTTTTGGACCGACTACTGGAATGACTTACCCCCATTAGACAACAAAAATAGATAGCACAACTGTATGAGAATTCTTTTGGAGGCATGGGGGAACAAAGTGAGACTATTTATCTCTGTGTAGTACCAATGGCTCACTGGGATCAAAATCATTCAAAAACTTGAACATCCCGAAGGAGGAAGCAAGCATTCTCAAACAAGAATTAGAGTGAAAAAAGGTTGTGCCGAACACAGGGAATGATACCATTATCTAGACTGGTGCAAGATTTGGGAAATATACAATTAAGCTGAGCTGTAGACTACAAACTATAATGGAACACGAAACAAGCTGGCCATTGGAATTATGTTGGAGCAGATGGTGCCTGCCGAAGGCAGGCTCCTTTGCTTGGAAAGCTTGCCAAAAGTAGATCCTAACAAATGAGAGACTCAAAAAGATAGGCATCAATGACCCTTCAAGATGTGTACTATGCAAGTGTGAGGAGGAGGATGTTAACCATCTTCGTCTCACTTGCCCCATCGTGGAGAAGATTTGAAAGTGGTTCCTTGATAGCTGTGGGTGGAAAGGTGCGTTACCAGAAGACATTCTCTCCCTCTTCACTATCTGGCCAAAGATCATAAACTTGGTCTGGGAAGGAATCTAGGTAACAAACCCATCCTTAATTGTTTGGCATATATGGAGAGAACTAAATGCAAGAATTTTCAAAGGAATAGAAGCCTCTACAGAGGAAGTCTAGAAGAAGATTGAGGTGGCCATATGCGAGATAGTTATGACGCGGGTATAATAGACTCGTCATAGCTCAAAACCATTCAAAAAATGGGATGAGACAGTAATGAGGAAATGGAACACATTGAAACTTCTTGGGAATTTAGTAGAAAATGAGAATGTCATCTAGAAGAGAAAGCGAAGGGTGTTGGTGAGATGGGATCCTCCACCCTTAGGCCACTTAAAATTCAATTTTGATGGGGCTATAAAGGGAAATGAAGGCATCTCTAGAGATGGATGTGTAATCAAGAATAATAAAGGAGAGATTGTATGGGCCATTTCCAAGAGGCTACTCAAGGGTGTTGGCGAGAGACACTATATGGCTTCATGAGTGTTGTAATTGATGGCAACAAAGTCTATCCCACACATCCGCAGTACATAATATGCCTATACCGGAAGTTAGATTGAAGATTATTTTGGTCCGGTGAACAAGAACAGAGTATGCAACAAGGTCCAACAATCAGGTCTGGATCTCTCAGATGGTGTAACTCAAAAAGTTGTAGATTTCGATAAGTCAAGAGGGGTATCATGACTACTATATTCTAGAGATTTAGCCTCTGGTGATAAAGTATGAAAAAGATATGAGCATCTGAGTGTTGGGTTCCAGACAGGTAGAGTAGACAGGGAAAGAACTGATCGGCAAAACATCAGACTTCAATCCGGATGAGTAAATGATGTTGATCAGGCAATTTGTGGGATCATACATTGTTGGCCGACATAATTGATGACTTCTATGTCTATGTTTTTGATATGCATCACAAATCAAGCATGGATTCAGCTGACAGATCAGTAACTTGTAATTATCTTGAGTATTCTTGTTGCCAACTAAGAAGTTGATGAAATCCTTCATGTGGATATAAATACCAGATGGATTCTAGTATGTAGAGGAAGGGTGTGAAGTAGTGATGAATTAAAGTGTGAAGAAAAGAAGAGATAAGTGTGGAAGCAGGAATACAAGTCCGGTATGTGACAGAGCAACAACACTAAAGCAGAGGAAGAATGAAATGCATCAGATCAGTATATTGTGCCTAACCGGAACTGAACTCTAGCATTGGTAGATGTCTCTCATCAGTTCAAACATCTGATTACCTTTTGTAAGTTCTTGTAGGTAGTGTGCCTCTTGTGAGCAGTGTGCTCAAGCAGTGAGCCCTAATTGGCAAGTGCCATTTTGTACTTCTTATTCTTTTAACAGAGAATACAATCTTGGGTTAATCACCCTGTGGTTTTTCCCTTAACATGGTTTTCCACATAAAAATCCTTGTGTTATGTGTGTTGATTTCATTTCTGTTCTTATATGCTTATATGATTTGATGCTGCACTATTTATTACGATAACAAAAGAAAAAGTTAAAGAAATTTGAGATAACTGATTCACCCCCCCTCTCAGTTATCTACCTTATTTCCAACAATTGGTATCAGAGCCAAGTTCGTCCAAACAGAGCCTAACCGCTTGAGGAAGATGTGGGATTCTTAATGGATATGTATGGTATGAAGGAACAACTTTAGTCTGCCCTAGGTGATCTTGAACAATCCCACTCTAAAGTCAATAACTTGAGAGAAAGACTCAAACAAGCTGATGATTTCATAAATGAGCTAAAAGAAAAATTGAGTATCTCTGTGAAAAAGAGAAAGGAACTACTTCAAAAATTAGCAAGTCAGAGTGAAGCCAATGATACTAATGAAGATCTGGATGAGAAAAACAAGATATGTGAGAAGTTGTCAAAAGAGGTCATTATGGTAAGGCATGAGATGGAATCAGGGGTTATGAGATTCACCCAAGAAATTGAAGAAAAAAAGAAAATTAAAGATAATCTAAAACAATCCCTCAAGGAGAAGACATAGGACTGCCACAAAATGGATAGAATAATCAGGCATCTTGAATCTGATCTTGAAGAAGCTAGAGATAATGAAGAATAACTTAAGAATCAGATAGACACTCTTAAACAAAGTCTTCAAACAACAAATGAATACAAAGAGAAATTCAAGATAAGATCAGCCCAACTTGAAGTTCTTCTTGAAAGCTAAAAGAGGGTAGATGATAAGCATGACTTAGGATATGAGAAAGGTGAAAGCTCTGAATCCGGTTAGAAGAACTTTGGATCAGGAAATCAAAGAAACATGCTTAGAAGACCTTTGGTAAGGCAACCAAATGCTCAAAGATATCCATCCTTCAATGGATACTACTTCAATTGCAACAATTTTGGTCATAAAGCAACTCAGTACAGAAGGAGAATGAATCAGGCTAATCCATCCTTCTCTAGACAATGTTTCAACTGTAAAAGGTATGGTCACAAATCTCATGAATGCAGAAATATGCAAATAAACAATTCATTCAATAATAGATGCTTTGCATGCAATAGAATGAGACATATGGCTAATCAATGCAGATCAAGAGGATATCAATCAAATATGAAAATAAATGTTTTTTGGTACAATTGCAATAGATCTGGTCATATTGCCAAATTCTACAGAAGTAAAAATCAGGATAAAAAGGGTCCGGTGCATCATAGTAAAAAACAAGATAAGGGCAAAGGTACAGTGAATGTGGATGAAGTTCAAAAGGAGATGAGCAAGATCTGGGTGAAGAAGAGTACATAAGATATTGGGGATGGATCCGCACTTGAATCCGGTGCTGATATTCCATCCGGAAACTAAACAGATGAGCTCTGGCTTAGAGGGAGTCAGAGAAAAATAAATTTCCCCAGCTAGTTAATTAATGCCTGAATTGGTACATGGAATGCTGTAGATTAAAGGGTTCTCAGAAAAATATCCAAATAATCCTCAGCAAAAATATGAAAGATCTGCATGGAGTTTTGCAAGAGTTTAATTGTTTAGGTTGATCCGGTTTGATAGCCATCCGGTAAAGTAGAATTCTCATAGATAGATCTGGTATGATTCAGAATTGAAATATTTTAATCTGCAGACCTGTGACATGATTGAAGAAAAGAAGATACATTGTCAATCCTCACTGAAAATGATTCTAAGTGCAAGTTAGTGATTCGAGAAGATCTCTCTCAGAACAGGGCAATCAGATAACTTAAGTTGTGCATTTATTACAAAAGGAAATTAGGGTTTGCACAAGGATAAAAGGGTTCTTTCACACATCATTTGCACACTTGCATTCGAGAAGAAGAAAAGAAGAGCTCTGCATCAAAGTTTCTACAACTCTCTCAAAGATCAACTGCAAAATCCAATTCAACCAGCGATTTGTTCCAGCTCTTATTTCGAACCCTAGAGTGTAAAAAGGTACTTCCATTCTAAAAATCTCTCTCTGAATCTTTTGCAAGATGGCTACTCCAATGGTTGTTAAGATCACTGATAGGCTGCGCCCAAAACTCAAGAAACACCCCTATAAATCCCTAGAAGTTGATCCTTTAGGCACTTTTTTCTAGCATTCCACATAGGGTATTGCACGTAGAAGATGTTAGGGTCTATATCCACACCAACATTGAGGAATTTGGAAACTCTAAGTTGATGGACATCTATCATAAATAGTTAATAGATGAAACTTTTGAACTCAAACCTCAATACAAGGCCCTCTAGGACAAACACTTCAAACATTGCATACACTTTCCCTATTTTGTTGAAGATGATTGGGTCTGGTATGTCCTAAGCAGAATGCATGATAATTTCATGTGGTTAATGAGGCCCTTTAAGATAACAAAAGATTCTATCATGGCAGTAACTGGACTACACTTATCCAGTGGGTTACCTGCACTCAAATCTGCCAAGAACCAGATAGTAACTGAAGCTGCTGGATCTAAGTTTGACAAGAGAGAAATTACCATAGATGACATCACAGATCCGGATGTCAAATTTTCCTCAATGATAATTGGGTATAAGATCTATCATTCTAGCAGGGAGAATTCTATATTTGGGACTGCAATATATGCAACATATCAGATGTTGAGGGAAAATGCAGACTATGACCTATGCGATCTTTTAAACCAACTGTTAGAAAACCTACAGAAGATCAAGAAGGATAAGAAGAAATCCTTCAAGTATGGTTGTTTAATACTATGTCTATTCTTCTACTACATGAATGAGCTACCCGGATCAAGTGGTTGGGTTTGGTAAAATGATAAACTGGTTGCAATACAGATCAGAGACTATATGTATGGACTTGGTGATGCTAAAGCTCAAAGCACTACTCTTTGGGGTTACTTTAAGAACTTCCAAAGCATGATGCAAGCCAGAGAGAGGATACCTCAATCCATAGTTGAGAAATACAAGGATATAGTGTGTTTCATGGTAGATACTGATCAATGCCTAATGGAGGCAGTTGAGCCTAGAATAGTTTGGATAATGCTAATGGGATACAAGGTCGATGAGAAAATCTTGGAGCTACATATTCAACACCTATTGAGCTAGCCTAAGGACCCTGCGGTAGAAAGGTTTGGAACCTTTCAAGAACTAAGTGTAAAAATACATGTTGAGCTAAGACAACCAGAGATAAAGAGGAAAGTTAGAAGGGAAGTAGAGGAAATTGCCAAAAGATTTGGCATATCAAAAGAGGCAGTAGATGCAAATAGAGAGAAAATGGAAAGGGCTGAGAAAGAGAAACAAGAAACAGAGAAAGGAAGTGTTCTGGTTCAAGCCTCCTCCCAGACTAGATCCTCCAAGAGCTCTACACCTGCCACTCCTAAGAGCTCAAGAGCCTCCAAACTGGAAGTCAAGACATCAGGAAAGGGAGAAAAGAGAATGAAAACAAAAGCCAAAAGGTCATACACAAGTCTCAAGGATGATGAAGAAATAGAGTTTGATGAGGAAATTAAGAAAATGAAGAAAAAGAAGAAAACATCCGGGGAATTCTCTGCCACTAAAAATAAAGAAGAAAAGGCAGAAGAATTTGTTGAAAATTCCACTCTTTCAATTGATGATATCATTAAGGCAGTCACTGTGGACGAGAATCTACAACCAGTAACAGAATTCTATGATGAATATAATGATACTGACAAGAGGATCTTGGAAGAAGCTACAGTCAAGTACCTAAATATTTATAATAAAGCATTCATTGAAATTATTTCATTAATTCCCAAAAGTCTAGAGAAGGTGCTTGAACTAAGAAAAGAGAATGCAAAAGAAAAAGACGTAGAGATTAGAGAACAAATAGCAATTTAGCTCTATCCTTCTATTACTCCAAAGCAAATGGACATGATCTTTAAGGACTGTAAGGATGAATTCTAGAGCAAAGCAAGAATGAATAAACTTATGCTTGGAGAAACTAACCAAGTAGCAAGAGAAACAAAAGGCATCCTCCAGAATTCCTTCAAAAGATTCAATCTTCCTATTATAGAGGAAATAGATGAAGAACCTTCTACCATGGATGTTGAAGGATTAAATACAACCAATGAAGAATCTTCCAACAAAGATGTAGAAGGGTCAAAAGAGATAGATGAAGAGAAGTCTAAGGACTTGGATTCCTTTGTTTTGGAAGAGGAAGCTCACGAAGCAGTAAACATAGGTAACATCTCTCCTATGGACCCCACTATAGACATTCCAGATTCAGGAGTTGAAGGAGAAGAAAGAAAAGAGGAAAAAGTGAGTCAAGAAGAGGAAGTAAAGGGAAAAGAAGAAGAACAAGCAGAGAAGAAGAAGACTCAATCTCTGCAAGAGACACTGCAGAGGTAGTGAAGAATTTCTTGAATAAAGAAATGATGGAGATAGATGAACTTGAGCTATTTCAACGACCACTAAATTTTGACTCTCTCTCTCTAGTCCAGACAATGAAAATAGCATCTTTTGCTCAAGCTAAAACAAAAGAAAAACTTCTGAAATCTCACATGGAAGACTGTGAGCTATTGGAGATTGCATCCGAGATGCTGGAGAAGATCATGCCATCATTTCAAAAGGATCCTTTAGCCTCTCCATCTGGTAACTTGAAATCTCTGGTAAATTCTATTAGCACTCATTTTGAATCTTTAGAGAAATCGGTAGAAGCAAAGGTTCGAAAGGAGTTTTTGGGAAAAAGATTCACTAAAGTACAGGGACTCATTGCTAATGATAGGAGGACCCTAGACATTGGAATAAAGAGCCTTGAAAATTCTCTTAAAGATGGTGGGGACATGTACAAATTTTGTCTATCTTGGCGCAAAGTGATAGAGCATATTGAAAAGAAGGTGAAAGAACAAAAAGGTAAACTGTCAAGTTTATCTCAGAATTTTGATCCCCTCACTACATCTTTAATGAATCAAGAATTCTAGACCATTGTCATTTTAAATGAAATAAAGAGGTTGGACAAAGAAAAGAAGAATATAATAAACAGGATGAGTGAACTCAGAGGGATAATTATCCCTAAGTTAGAGGCAATGCATGAGGCCTTAACAGATGCTTAGACCATAGCTCGGACCAGTGATCCAATAGATTTAAGAAGGGTAGAAGCATATGCATTGTTGTTGAGTGGTCACATCTCCATTTTGGATAGGATGAAGCAGAGCTGGGCCACAGAGTTTGTACAGTTGAAGGCCACTTTTGCTGATATACTCAAGTATATGTAAGTATAACATGTATATATACTTATGCGGCCATGTATAGGTTAATTTTTGTAAATTTTGGTGTGCGGATTCCTCCCTTTACCATTGATGTCAAAGGGGGAGTGAGGAGTAGTGAAAAATGTGGAATCCAACTAAGGGGGAGCTCCAGTAAAACAATGCATAAGACAGAGCATCAGCCAAGGGGGAGTTTACTATGACACTTAGCCATTTTTCACTAAGTGTTGCCATTAATGCCAAAGGGGGAGATTGTTGGCAAGAGACACTGTGTGGCTTCATGAGTGTTGTCATTGATGGCAACAAAGTCTATCCCACACATCTGTAATACATAATATGCCTATACCAGAAGTCAGATTGAAGATTGTTTTAGTCCAGTGAACAAGAACAGAGTATGCAACAACATCTGACAATCAGGTCTAGATCTCTTAGATGGTGTAACTTAGAAAGTTATGGATTTGGATAAGTTAGGAGGGATATCAGCCAAGGGGGAGTTTACTATGACACTTAGCCATTTTTCACTAAGTCTTGCCATTAATGCCAAAGGGGGAGATTGTTGGCAAGAGACACTGTGTGGCTTCATGAGTGTTGTCATTGATGGCAACAAAGTCTATCCCACACATCTGTAATACATAATATGCCTATACTAGAAGTCAGATTGAAGATTGTTTTAGTCCAGTGAACAAGAACAGAGTATGCAACAACATCTGACAATCAGGTCCAGATCTCTTAGATGGTGTAACTTAGAAAGTTATGGATTTGGATAAGTTAGGAGGGATATCATGACTACTATATTCTAGAGATTTAGCCTCTGGTGATAAAGTATGAAAAAGATATGAGCATCTGAGTGTTGGGTTTTAAACAGGTAGAGCAGACAGAGAAAGAACTGACCATCAGAACATCAGACTTCAATCCGGATGAGTAAATCATGTTGATCAAGCAATTTGTGGGATCATACATTGTTGGCCAACATAATTGATGACTTCTATGTCTATGTTTTTGATACGCATCACAAATCAAGCATGGATTCAACTAACAGATCAGGAACTTGTAATTATCTTGAGTATTCTTGTTGTTGACTAAGAAGTTGATGAAATCCTTCATGCGGATATAAATACCAAATGGAGTCCACTATGTAGAGGAAAGGTGTGAAGTAGTGATGAATTAAAGTGTGAAGAAAAGAAGAGATAAGTGTGGAAGCAGCAATACAAGTCCAGTATGTGACAGAGCAACAACACTAAAGTAGAGGAAGAATGAAGTGCATCAGATCAATATATTGTGCCTAACCAGAACTGAACTCTAGCATTGGTAGATGCCTCTCATCAGTTCAAACATCTGATTACCTTTTGTAAGTTCTTGTAGGCAGTGTGCCTCTTGTGAGCAGTGTGCTCAGGTAATGAGCCCTAATTGGCAAGTGCCATTTTGTACTTCTTATTCTTTTAACAGATAATACAATCTTGGGTTAGTCACCCCATGGTTTTTCCCTTAACAGGGTTTTCCACGTAGAAATCCTTGTGTTATGTGTGTTGATTTCATTTTTGTTCTTATATGCTTATATGATTTGATGCTACACTATTTATTAAGATAACAAAAGAAAAAGTTAAAGAAATTTGAGATAACTGATTCACCCTCCCTCTCAGTTATCTACCTTGTTTCCAACAGAGGGAACCAATAATGAGGCAAAATTCCAAGCCCTTCTGGCAGGATTAAGACAGTACAAAGAAAAAGAGCTTGGGGACATTGAAGTGGAAGGAGATTCCATGATCTGTGTCAATGCCCTAAAGACTAAAAAAGTGTTGAATTGGAAACTTCAGAACCTAGCAAAGCTCATATGGGAACTCGCAGGTAATTTGCATATTGTGTATATCCGACATTGTTTTAGAGAAGCTAACCAACTAGAAGATCAACTAGCCAACAGAGCTTGCACTCAATAGGAAGAAGAAATTATGTCAAACAATCCCAATAGTTGGGAAGGACTCATCCTTTAAATATTTTTTCACTATTCTTTATTTATCCAAATATGTTGTCATATTGATAGCAAGCTCATCTATCAAAAAAATAGTTATAAAAATAACAACAATAATAGTTATGATAATAGAAAGAATAATTCTTCTAAGAGGCCTCATTGTAACTATTGTGATAAAGATGGTTATTGGCCTAACACTTGTTTCAAGAAGCAAAATGCTAATAACAATAAACAACCTATGAGGCAGAATTATCAACAAAATCATAAGCCTCATAATAATAATGCCAATCAATCAAGGTGTGGTTTTAATTTTTCTTTAAATTCTTCTAAAGCTCTTAAATGGATTATTGGTTTAGGTACCTCTCAACATGTTACTTCTCATAAAGAGGTATTTGAATCAATGCAACCTGATAACACTAATGTTCCTCTTCAAATTGCAAATAATCATAGTTGTAAAGTAGAAGCAATTGGAGATGTGAAAGTTCCTAATGGTAAGTTACATGATGTTTTGTATGTTCCTAAGTTGACAACAAATTTTCTTTCTGTAGCTAAGCTTTGTCAAGATTACAAGATATAGTTTTATAAAGATAATTAGACAATCATAATTTGTTCAAGTTCTATGAGTTTGCTACTTCTAAATACTCTTTATTATCTACCATTGATTTTTATGTTTGGCATGAAATACTTGGTCATATCAATGTTGACAATATTGAATTGATGCAAAAATATAATATGGTAGAAGGATTGCCTAGTATTGTTCCTTCTAAAATTGTATGAACAAGATGCATGAGTGGTAAGATGAATAGGGAGCCCTTTTGTAAAGGTCAAGCATGGAGGGAAAATCATAAGTTGCACCTTGTCCATAGAGACCTTTTGGGACCCATGGAAAATGAATCCATCTAAGGATCAAGGTATGCACTTACTTTTGTTGATGATTATTCAATAAGAACTTGGATCTATTTTCTTAAAAACAAGGATCGAATTCTTGATACTTTTGTTGATTTTCATAAATTTGTTGAAAGTCAATCTAGTTTAAACTCAAAATACTTAGGGCTGATAATGGTACTGAATATGTGAATAATTATTTTAATGGTTATTTGAAGTTTTTTGGTATTAAACATGATCTAACCATTCCCTATACAGCTCAAAAAAATGGTGTAGTGGAAAGGATGCATAGAACTATTGTTGAAATGGCTAGATGTATGTTACATGCTAAAAATATGTCTTATAAATTTTGGGCTGAAGCTATGTTTTGTGCTACTTATGTTATTAATAGAACTCCAACCAAAGCCTTAAGGGATATCACCGCTGAAGAGGCTTGGTCTGGTAGGAAGCCTAATCTTAAGCATCTAAGAATCTTTGGTTCAATTTATTTTGTTCATAAACCTAAACAAAAAAAGGCAAAAGTTAGATTCTAAATCTTCTTCTCATATTTTTGTTGGGTATGATGAACAGTTTAAAGCTTATAGAGTTTATAATCCTATTACTAATAAAGTTAAATTTTCTAGAGATGTATGCATTGTTGAAAATGGTGTTCAAGATTGTTCTAAAGTTTTTCACAATGATTCTTTTCAAAACAATGTTCTTGTTATTGAGGATAATCCTCCTTATTTGAATCCTTCCAATACTTCTCTTAGTCAAAGTGATAGTGAACATGATGAACATTCTCATGATGATTCTTCTTCTAGTGATGCTACTCCTACATCTAAACATATGCCTAAATGGTTTAAAAATTTAGTTCAAGAAAGTGATGATATCTTAACTAAAATGGATAGATATAAGGCTAGAAAAGCAAACTATTGCAATTATGCTTTAATGTCTAAAATTATGGATACTAATGACCCACAAAGTTATGAGCAAGCTAAAAATCAACCTCATTGGGAAAATGCTATGTAAGATGAATATAACATGTTGATTGCAAATCAAACTTGGGAGCTTGTACCTTTACCTCTGAAAGGTAAGAATCTTGTTTCATGAAAATGGTTGTATAAAACTAAGTTCAATGCCAACAATGAGATTAATAAATTTAAAGCTAGATTAGTAGCTAGAGGTTTCTCTCAAGTGGAAGGCTTAGGCCAAAATACCAACTATTAAATTAGTTCTAGCTTTAACTTCTCATATGCATTGGTCTATTCATCAAATGGATGTTAAAAGTGTTTTTTTAAATGGTGATTTACATGAAGAAATTTATGTCTCAACCTATGGTTTTGTTCAAAAAGGTAAAGAACATATTGTTTGCAAATTGAAGAAATCAATTTATGGTTTAAAACAATCTCCTAGAGAATGGTACTCTAAAATTAATGCTTTCTTTACTTCTCAAGGATTTAGTAGAAGTCAAAATGATCCTAATCTTTATATTAAACATAGTGAAAATGATAATTGTGATCATTATTTTATATTTTGGTAATTTTATACTTACTAGTAGTTCCAACAAATTGATTTGTGATACTAAGTCTCAACTAAATCATCAATTTCAAATGACTGATTTAGGTTTGTTACATTATTTTTTGGGTATGGAAATTTGACAAACACCTAATGGTATTTTCCTTTCTCAACACAAATATGCTCAAGATCTCTTAGATAAATTTAAAATGAATGATGCTAATCCTGTTTCTACTCCTTGTGAATTAGGAACAAAATTAATGGTTGATATGGAAATTCCTTTTGTTGATTCTACTTTATATAGGCAACTAGTTGGAAGCTTAAATTACTTAACTCTAACTAGACCTGATATTTCCTTTAGTGTTGGTTTAGTTTCTAGATTTGTCTAAACCTCAACAAACTCATTTTAAAGTTGCAAAAAGAATTTTAAGATATATTAAAGGTTCCATTAATGTTGGTCTCTTTTATGATACAAATTGTAAATTTTCTTTATATAGTTATACTGATTCAAATTTAGGAGGTGATCCCAATGGTGGGAGATCCACTTGTGGTTATTGTTTCTTTGTTGGATCAGGTGCCATATCTTGGAATAGTAAGAAGCAACAATCCACTTCTCTTGGCTCTATCGAAGCTGAATATAAAGATTACTAATGCATCTAAAGAAGGACTATGGTTAAGAAGATTGGTTGAAGAAATTGGTCTACCCCAAAAGGATCCTACTCCTTTGTATTGTGATAATCAAAGTGCCACTGCCTTAGCAAAGAATCCAGTTTTTCATGCAAGGACCAAGCATATAGATCTTCAACATCACTTCATTAGAGAGAAAATTGAAGACAACAAAATTTCTCTTTTGTATTGCAAGGGTGAAGATCAAGTTGCAGCTATTCTCACTAAACCCCTTTGTAAAGAAAATTTTCTTTATCATTGTAAAAATCTAGGTTTACATCCTATTGATGGATTTGATGTAATCTCCCCAAGTAAAGATTAAGGAGGGGTGTTAGAATATTAATCTTCACTTGGTAAAGGTAAAGATTATTATTTATTTTTCATCTTTTAAATACTTGTATTTATAATACAAAGTATTTTGTCTTATGTGAGTATCCTCACACATGTGTGAGGATGACTCACATACACATTCCTCTTGGAGGAATATATAAGTTTTATCCACCTCCTTAAGAGGTTGACACTTTGCACACACTTCGTGAAAGGTGGCATATGGGAGTTATATGTAACTCCTCTTCTCACCTCTATTTATGAGGTGTTTTCTCTCTCATCATTTGAACTCCAATCTCTCATTTTTTCACATTCACGTGAACATCTCTCATTGTAATTATTTCAAGGCTTCTTGCCATGTTCATATATATTTGGAGATTTTTCTTTATTTTCCCCCCTTCAAATCTTGGTCCCCATTGTTGATTTTTGTGTATGCTTCTAGTTTGTGTTTTTCTTGGAATGATAAATTTACTTCAAACAAATACTCTAATACTTGATTAGTTCTTTCCTTTCTCTTCATTTTCCTTTTAGAGACACCTTTGTTCAAAGGTACCTTCGAATGAAGGTGCTTGAGATGCCATTTTCCCTTTAATAACTTATTTCTCTAAATAAATTTATGTTTCAAATCATGGTTGGGCTATCAAACTAAGTCACTAGTCCATGAGATTTTTCAAGATTGTAGCCCTCAAAATAAGCTTTCCAAAAAGTATAATTTCAAATATTTTTAATTTAATTATATATTTATTTTCTATTTTCTAGTGAACATAGATTATTCACCAAACATTTGTTGGCAAGAGACACTGTGTGGATTCAATAGTGTTGTCATTGATGGCAACAAAGTCCATCCCACACATCCGCAGGACATGGTGTGTCTTTACCGGAAGTCAGACTGAAGAAGTGTTGTGGTCTAGTAAGCAAGAACAGAGCAGGCATCAAGGTCTGACAGTCAGGTCTGAATCTCTCAAAGGAAGTATATCAGTAAAGTACAGTTTTGGGAAAGTCAAGAGAAGTACCTTGACTGATATATTCCAAGGACTTAGCCTCTGGTGATAGAAGAGTAAATAGATATGAGCACTTGAGTGTTGGGTTCTTGATTGGCAGAGTAGACAGAGGAAGACCTAACTGGCAAAGCATCAGACCTAAATCTGGATGTGATATTGATGGTGATTAAGTTTCCTAAGGTATCATTCATGATTGACTGACATGATTGATGACTTTTATAAGCATCTTTTTGATCCGCATTACTTGGTATACAAAGATTTAGCTGACTGATTAGAGTTTGGGAAAATATTGAGTATTCCGGATGCTGACTAGAAAGTGGATGAAATCCTTGGTGTGGATATATATACCAGATGGATTTAGATATGAATTTATGTGTGGTATATTTGTGTGGTGCGAAGAAAAGTAGAAGAGCAGTGTGAAGGCAGTAAGACAGGTCCGGAATGTAACAGGACAACACCACCTAAGAGAGTAAGAATGAAGTGCAATAGATCAGTATATTGGGCTTAACTAGAACTGAACCTCAGCATATGTGGATGCTTCTCATCAGTTCAAGTATCTAGTTTCCTTGTATAAACGATTGTAGGTAGTGAGCCTCTTGTGAGTAGTGTGCTCAGGCAGTAAGCCCTAATTGGCAAGTGCCATTTTGTACTATCTTATTCTTCTAACAGAGAATACAATCTTGGGTTAATCACCCCATGGTTCTTCCCCTAACAGGGTTTTCCATGTCAAAATCATTGTGTCATGTGTTTTGATGTTATTTCCATTTCATGGTTATGTTTGCTTATTTAATTTAATGTTGCACTAATTGATAAGGAAATTTAGAAAGCTGAAATAATTAAGACAACTGATTCACCCCCCCTCTCAGTTATCAACAATTGGTATCAGAGCCAAGTTCCTCCAAAAAGATCCTAACAACTTAAGGAAGATCTAGGAACTCAAATGGATGTGTATGGTATGAGGGAACAACTTCAGTCTACCCTAGATTATCTTGAGCAATCAAACTCTGAAGTCAATGAATTGAAGGAAAGACTCAAACAGGATGATGATTTCATAAATGAACTAAAAGGGAAACTAAGTATCTCTATGAAAAAAAGAAAATATCTACTTCAGCAATTGGCAAGTTAAAGTGAAGACAATGGTACAAATGAAGATCTAAAGGAGAAAACCAAGTTATGTGAAAAGTTATCAAAAGAGGTCATTATGGTAAGACATGAAATGGAATCAGGAGTTATGAAATTCACCCAAGAAATTGAAGAGAAAAGAAAAACTGAAGATGATCTAAGACAATCTCTCAAGGAGAAGTCAAAAGACTGCCACAAAATGGATAGAATAATCAGGCATTTAGAATGTGATCTTGAAGATGCTAGAGATAATGAAGAAAAACTTGAGGATCAAATTGACACTCTTAAAAAGTATCTTCAAACAACAAATGAATACAAAGAGAAATTCAAGATAAGTTCTTCTCAACTTGAAGTTCTTCTTGAAATCCAAAAGAGGGTAGATGACAAGCGTGGCTTGGGATATGAGAAAGGTGAAAGCTCTAGATCTGGTCAAAAGAATTTTGGATCAGGAAATCCAAGGAATAGGCCTAGAAGACCTCCAGTAAGGTAACCTAATGCTCAAATATATCCATCCTTCAATGGATACTGCCACAACTACAATAACTTTGGTCATAAAGCTAATCAGTGCAAAAAGAGAATAAATTAGACCAATACATCTTTCTCCGGATAGTGTTTCAACTGCAAAAGGTATGGTCACAAATCTCATGAATGCAGAAATATGCAAATGAACAATTCATTCAATGGTAGATGATTTGCATGCAATAGAATGGGACATATGGCTAATCAATGCAAATCAAGAGGATATCATTCAAATATGCAAATAAATGTTGTTTGCCACAATTGCAATAGATCCAATCATATTGCCAAATTCTGTAGAAGTAAGAATCAGGACAAAAGGGGTCCGGTGCATCATAATCAAAATCAAGACAAAGGAAAATGAAAAGTGAATGTGGATGAAGTTAAAAGTGAGATGAACAAGATTTGGGTGAACAGAAGTACAAAGAATGTAGGGGATGGATCCACACTAGAATTTGGTGCTAATATTCCTTCTGGAAATTAAAAAGTGAGCTCTAGCTCAGGGGGAGACACAAGGAAAAACATTTTCCCCCAGCCAGTTAATTGGTGCCTGAAATTGGCACATGGGAAGTTGTAGAATAAAAGGTTTCTTAGAGAAACATCTAAAGAAATCTTGGTAAAGATATGGAAGATCCGCAGGAAGATTTGAAGAGTCTAATCTTCCAAGATTGATCCAGTTTAACAGTCATCCGGTAAAATAGGATTATCATAGTTAAATCTGGTATGATTCAAATTTGAGGCATCTTGTTCTGTGGATAGATCAAGTGTTTGGGGAAAGTAAAATAATTTGTTATTAATCACCAAGGATAACTCTAAGTATATCTCAGTGATCTGGAAAAAGATTTTTCTCAAAATAAGAAGAACCAGGCAACCAGAATGACTTGAGTTGCGCATTTATTGCAATATGAAATTAGGGTTTTCCCAGAAATAAAAGGGTTCATTCACTCATCATTTGCACATTTGCATTCAAGAAGAAGAGAAAAGGAGCTCTACAACAAATTATCTCAAATTCTCAAAAGATCAACTGTTGAAGTCGATTCATCCAGCAAATTAATCCGACTCATTCAGCGAACCCTAGAAGTACAAAAGGTATTTTCCATTATTGAATATTTCTCTGTAAAATCTTTTGAAGATGGCTACACTGAATGTTGTAAAGATCACTGATAGGCCACATCCAAAATTCAAGAAGCATCCATATAAATCCCTAGAAGTTGATCCCCTAGGCGCCTTTTCAAGCATTCCGCATGGGGTTCTGCATGTAGAAGATGTTAGGGCATATATTCATGCGAATATTAAATAATTTGGGGAATCTAAGCTGGTTGATATATATCACAAGCATTTGATAGATGAGTCATTTGAACTCAAAACTCAGTATAAAGCCATCTGGGACAAGCATTTTGCACAATGCATTCATTTCCCCTATTTTGCAGAAGATGAATGGGTCCGGTATGTTCTAAGTAGAATGCATGATAACTTTATATGGTTGATGAGGCCATTTAAGATAACCAAGGATGCCATTAGGGCAGTAACTGGATTGCACTCATCTGGTGGGATTCCTATTCTCAAATCTGTCAAGAATCAAACTATGAGTGAGGCTACCAAATCAAAATTTGACAAAAGAGCAATGACAATAGAAGACATCACTGATCCGGATGTCAAGTTTGCCTCCATGATCATCGGTTATAAGATATATCACTCTAGCAGGGAAAATTTAGTACCCAGAACTGTAATTTACACTGCTTATGAAATGTTTAGGAAAAATACAGATTATGATCTTTGTGAACTCCTTCTAAGCCAACTAATGGAAAAACCTACAAAAGATCAAGAAGGACAAGAAGAACTCCTTCAAGTATGGTGGGATGATACTATGCTTGTTCTTCTACTTCATGAATGAGCTTCTCGGATCTAGTGGTTGGGTATGGCAAAATGATAAACCAGTAGCCATCCAAATCAGAGATTATATACATGGGCTTGGTGATGCCAAGGCACATAATACAGCACTCTGGGGCTATTTCAAGAATTTTCAGAGCATGATGCAAGAAAGAGAGAGAATCCCCCAATCTTTAGTCAAAAAGTATAAAGATATAGTATGCTTTATGGTAGAAACTGATCAATGTCTAATGGAGGCAGTAGAGCTATGAATAGTCTGGATCATGCCAATGGGGTATGAAGTAGATGAGAAAATTTTTGAGCTACATGTTCAACACATGCTCAGTCAATCCAAGGATCCTAAAGCAGAAAGGTTTGGAACCTTTGAAGAATTAAGTGTGAAGATCCATGTGGAGCTAAGACAACCAGAAATAAAACGAAAAGTGAGGAGGGAAGTAGAAGAGTTTGCCAAGAGGCATGAAATTTCAAAAGAGGCACTTGATGCAAATAGAGAGAAGATAGAAAGGGCAGAGAAAGAAAATGAAAAAGTAGAGAAAGAAGGTGCTCTGGTGGAAGTCCCCTCCCAGACCAGATCCTCTAAGACCTCTGTACCTACCACTACAAAGAGCTCAAAGGCATCAAAATTGGAAGCAAAATCATCCAGAAAAGGAGAGAAGAGAACCAAGAAAAAGGCAACAAGGTCTTACACAAGCCAAAAGGATGAAGAAGAGACAGAACTAGATGAGGAAGTAAAGAAAATGAAGAAGAAAAGGAAAACATCTGGTGAACCTTCTGCTGAAGAAGTAATAGAAGAATTTGTTGAGAAACCTACTCTGTGCATTGATGACATCATAAAATCAGTTACTGTGGATGGGAACCTTCAACCAATGGCTGAATTCTATAATGATTACAATGAAGCTGACCAAAAAATCTTGCAAGAAGCCATAGTCAGGTATCTAAATATCTACAACAAGGCTTTTATTGAAATCATATCTCTTATTCCCAAAAGCCTAGAAAAGGAATTAGAAATAAGAAAGAATAATGCTATGGCAAAGGATCTTGAGATCTGAGAACAGATAGCTATTCAGCTATATCCTTCAATCACTCCTAAGCAGAAGAAAATGATCTTCAAAGATTGTAAGGATGAGTTATGAAGCAAAGCTAGAATGAATCAGCTTATGCTCGGAGAAACTGACAAAGTAGCAAAAGACACAGAAGAGATTCTCTGGAATGCATACAAAAGATTCAACATTCCTATTATAGAGGACTTAGGTGATAATCCCTTGGCCATAGATGTTGAAGAAGAATCTACTGAGATAGTGGTAGAAGAGGTAAAGGAGACAGGTGAATAAAAAGGTAAGGACTTAGATTCCTTTGCTCTGGAAGAGGAGGTCCATGATCAAGCAAACATCTCTCCTCCGATTTCCCCTATAGACTCCAGATTCAAAGAAAAAGAAAGAGTACAAGAGAAGATCAGTCAACAAGCAGAGGAGAAGGAAAAAGAAGATGACAGTAATAAGGCTATAGAAAAAGAGAAAACTCCAATAGAGAAGGCCACATATGATGGTGGTAAGGGTATAGAAGGGGGGAAAACTCTATCTCCGGCAAGAGACACAGCAGAGACAGTCGAAGAATTCTTAACCAAGGAGATAATGGAATTTGATGAACCGGAACTTCTTCAAGGACCGTTCAATTTTGACTCCCTCTCCCCGGTTCAAACCATGAAGTTAGTGTTGCAAGTATGAGGTAAACCAGTGTTGTCATTGATGTCAACATACTCATATTGTTTTGACAAGAAGGATTCAATGAGCAGTGTGCTGAGGATATTGAGAAAATTAGCCTCAGTCAGAACAGTAAAGAACAGTGATGAGAAGAAGGCAAATGTACTGTATAGGATGCGAACCGGAGGATGTGGATTAAAGGGTTTGTAGATATGAGTCTTGAGATGCTTCAGTTAAGATTTCCAAGGTCCGCATGAAGATCTGAAGGAGTTGTGGCTGTCGGTGTAGAATCAGTTTCGACAAGTATTTAGAGGTGACAGAGGATCACAAAAAGGTCCGGTGAGGTCCGAAACTGTATAATCCTAATCTGCGGATTGGAAGGAGTCTTTGGGATGTCCTTGTGATGTGCCATCTCAAGTTGTGTATGATTTGGAGGTCCGAAAGTACCTCTTGCACTATGACAGTGGCGACAGACAGTGTTCTTGAAGTTTCAGATAAGGAGGATAAGAGATTTTAGTAAGTAAAGGAAATGCGGACGTACCTGGTCATTCAGGCAGGCTTGTGAAGGTTCTTGGATCATGTTGAGGTTATGTTGTTGGTCCGCATTGACAGTAGAGCTCAGAATTGAAGATATTCTTCCAGATGAAGTTTTTGCTCTGTTTAGCCGACCGGATGAGTTGTTCATCCTGCGAATGTTCTTATGGTGGCCGACCGGATGTGTTATTCATCTTGCGGATATTCTTATGGTTGATTGCCGACTTAGATGATTGTTCCTAAGTCGATGTCTTGTATAAATAAAGGTTTGTGAGTTCATTTTGAAGTGTGACTTGTGCGGATAAAGGTGGAGTAGCGAAGAGAAGTGCAGAAGGCAGAGCAGATGTTTCTGGGCTTAATGGAACTGATCCGGACATGGTAAAGATGTCATTCTCCAGTTCAAGACTGTGATTCTTATCACTTTGTAGACAGTGTGTCTCCTTGTAGGCAGTGGGCCTCTTTGTGAGCAGTGTGCTCGGGCAGTGAGCCCTAATTGGCAAGTGCCATTTTGTAATTCCTTATTCTTCTAATAGAGAATAATCTTTGGGTTAATCACCCCGTGGTTTTCTCCCTCAACCGGGTTTCCACGTCAAAATACTGTGTCATGTGTTTCTCATTTCATGATAATGTTTGTTTGTTTGATTCAATACTGCTTTGATTGATAAGAAGGTTCAAAAGAAGAAATAATTAGGATAACTGATTCACCCCCCCCTCTCAGTTATCAACAATTGGTATCAGAGTGAGGTTCCTCTGAAAGAAGCTTAACCGCTTGAGGAGATCTAGGATGTCGTCATACAAAAAGGATAGTCTGAAGTTCGATGGAACCAATTTTACCCTCTGGAAGGGTCGCATGAAATGTCACCTGGAATGTATGGGAAAAGCATACTTGGCCATGGTTTCAAAACCATATGTACCTCCACAAGGTGGTCTGACAACTCTGAATGAAATCACAGAAGCTGAAAATAATCTGCGGACCAAGGAAGCTCTTCTAAGCGCATTGAATGACTCAGATCTCTCAAATGTTATTGACCTACCAACTGCATATGAGATCCTGACTAAACTGGAACTTCTGTATGAAGGAGATGAGTTTGTCAAGAGTGCAAGGTTGCAAAGTCTGAAAGGGAAATTTGAAAGATTGAAGATGAGAGATGATGAAAACATCACTACTTTTATGCCAAGAGTGAATGAACTAGTGTGTGGAATTAGAAATGCTGGTGGAACTCTGGATGAAAATGAGATCGTTTGCAAAATCCTTAGATCCCTTCCTGCTGCCTATAAAATCAAGGTTGCTGCAATTGATAAATTCAGAGCCCACACAACTGTCACAAGAGAACAATTGGCTGGCAAGCTAGCTGCATTTGAAATGACCGAGTTTGGAGATGATCTTCCCAAGACTGAATCTGCTTTCAAAGCCAGTGCCTATGTGAAAGGCAAACAGAGAGTTGATCCGGGAGAAAACTCTTCAAGGAAGATGACATGGTATGATCAAGAAAGAAGAGACATGGAAGAAGAAGAAGTAGAAACAGCTCAACTTGAAGCCCTCATTGCAAAAAGACTACCAAGAGGATCCGGTAAGTATGAAGGAAAACTACCCTTTAAGTGTTTCAACTGCAATAAGATTGGTCATTTTGCTTCAAGATGTCCGGAAAGATCTGCAAGGTCTAATACTAATAGACAAAGGTTTCAAAAGAAATGCTATTATGTTCATGAAGAAGATGACAATGAAGGAGTAACAGATGATGAATCAGAACTAGGAAGCAAATCTGAAAATGAGTGGGTGTTTATTGCCATCAAGGAAGAAGATTCAATACTCTCTGAATCTGTCAATCACAAAGTTGTGGAAAAAGCTTTGGCTGCTCAAGTGGAAGAAAAGGATGATTGGGTTATTGACAGTGGATGTTCTCACCATATGACTGGTGACAAGAATAAGTTCTTGAATTTGGAAAGGTATGAAGGAGGAATGGTAAAGTTTGGTGACAATTCTGCTGGCAGAATCAGAGGCAGGGGAACTATTTCCTTTGATGGAAAGAGAAAAACAGGTAATGTACTATATGTTGAAGGATTGAAGCACAATCTTCTCAGTGTTGGTCAGTTAGTAGACAAAGGCTATGATCTTCGGTTTAAGAATGGAAAATGCAGAATCTTTACAAGCTCCGGAACTGAAATTGCATCCGGTACTCAGACAAAAGGTAATATCTTTCATCTAGTTGGCTCAAATAAAAGTTGTTTGTTTGTTCAAATTGATCAGAGTTGGTTATGGCATAGAAGAATGTGTCATGTAAATTTTGATAACATCATCAAGATAAGCAATACTCAGGCTGTAAGAGATCTTCCAAAATTGATGAAACCTACAAATAGTTTGTGCAAAGAATGTCAGCTAGGTAAACAGAGTAGAGTCTCTTTCAAAAGCAAAGATCAGTCCTCTACCGGATTGTTGGAATTAGTACATACTGATCTCTGTGGTCCGACAAGAATCAAGAGTCTGCAAGGTGATAGATATTTCATGTTGTTAATTGATGACCATTCTCGGATGATGTGGGTTACCTTTCTAAAAGAAAAATCAAAAGCATTTGAGAAGTTCAAAATCTTCAAAGCTTTGGTAGAGAATCAAACCGGATTGAAACTAAAGTGTCTAAGGTCTGATAGAGGTGGTGAATTTACATCTGGAGAGTTCATTGACTATTGTGAGAAGCAGGGTATAAGGAGACAATTGTCTGCTCCTAGGACTCCACAGCAGAATGGAGTAGTTGAAAGAAAGAACCGGACCATCCAGGAAGCTGCCAGGACAATGATGTTGGAAGCAAATGTTCCTCAGATGTTCTGGAAAGAAGCTATCAGCACTGCAGTCTACACTCTAAATCGAGTTCAAATCAGAAACAATACCGGTAAGACCCCCTACGAACTTTGGTTTGGCATCACTCCCACTGTGAAATATTTCAGAGTATTTGGTAGCAAGTGTTATATCAAAAGAGATGAAGATCTAGGAAAGTTTGATGCTAGAAGTGATGAAGGAATTTTCTTGGGTTACTCCACTCAAAGCAAAGCATACTGGTGTTACAATAAGAGACTGAGGAAGATGATAGAAAGCACTAATGTGAAAGTTGATGAAGGAATTGAGAAGCCCTCAAGATTTTATGAATTTGATGAAGATGACCAAGACAGTGTTCAAGGAACTCAATCCTCTCCAGTAAGACAGAGTCAGCCTGATCCGGTAAATCAGGAAGAAGAGATAGGTTTGAATGAGCCTGATCAAGAAGCAACAGTGCAGGATACTCCCAAAATTCCAAGGTATGTAACACTAAACCACTTTGAAGATCAGATCATAGGTGACAGAAGCAAAGGTGTGCAAACTAGAAGGAATGTTGCTCAAAATCAGGATGAATGTTGTCTGATTTCAAAGATTGAACCTAAAACAGTAAATGAAGCCTGCAATTATGAAAACTGGACTAAAGCAATGAAAGATGAATTAATGCAAATTGAGAAAAATCATACTTGGGATCTTGTTCCCAGACCTAGAGACAGGAATGTGATTGGAACCAAATGGGTCTTCTGGAACAAATTAAATGAAGCTGGTAAAGTAATCAGAAACAAAGCTAGATTGGTCTACAAAGGCTACTCCCAAATAGAAGGAATTGATTATGAAGAGACCTTTGCTCCCGTGGCAAGAATTGAAGCAGTTAGATTATTTCTTGCATTTGCTGCCTTCAAAGACTTCAAGGTATATTAGATGGATGTCAAGTCTGCCTTCCTAAATGGTGATCTGGAAGAAGAAGTTTACATTGAACAACCGGATGGATTTCAATTATCTGACAATGATGATATGGTCTGTAAGTTAAAGAAAGCATTGTATGGATTAAAACAAGCTCCAAGAGCATGGTATGAAAGGTTGGATAAGCATCTTGTGCAGATTGGATTCAGCAAAGGTACTGCTGACAATAACTTATATTTCAAAATTGATCATGAAAACATTTTGATTGTTGAAGTGTTTGTAGATGATATCATTTTTGGAGGAAGAGATAGTATGTGCAAAACTTTTGCAAATCAGATGAAATGTGAGTTTGAAATGTCTATGCTTGGTGAAATGAATTTCTTCTTGGGTCTGCAAATTACTCAAACAAAGAAAGGAATCTTCATTTCTCAGACCAAATATGTGAAAGAATTGTTAAGGAAATTTGGTATGGAAGATTCAAAACCAATGAACACTCCCATGGCAACCGGATGTAAGTTGAGCAAAGATGATGACTCCCCAAAGGCAGATCAGACAATGTATAGATCAATGATTGGTGGATTGTTGTATCTCACTCAGACCAGACCAGATATAATGCAGGCTATTGGTCTTGTGGCAAGATTCCAGGCTGATCCTAGAGAATCTCATGTTATGGCAATCAAAAGAATTTTTAGGTACTTGAAAGGAACAGTTGAGTATGGTCTATGGTACCCTAGAGATCCAGATTTCTCTCTTCATGCTTACACAGATGCAGATTGGGCAGGAGACGTAGATGATCGAAAGAGCACCAGTGGTGGAGCATTCTTTTTGGGGAAGAGATTGGTTTCTTGGCCAAGCAAGAAACAAGATGCAATATCTCTGTCTACAACTGAAGCAGAATACATTGCAGCAGCAAGTAGTTGCACTCAAATCCTATGGATGAAGCAGATGCTAAGAGATATTAAAATTGAATATGCGGAGCCTATCACAATTTTCTGTGATAATTCAAGTGCAATTAATATTTCCAAGAATCCGATATTACACTCTAAGACTATGCACATATCTATCAAGTTTCATTTCTTGAGAGAACAAGTGAACAAGGAAGAAGTCAGGTTGGAGTATGTTCCCTCCAAGGATCAGATTGCAAATATCTTTACTAAACCTCTTCCCAAGGACTCTTTTGAATATCTCCGGGAGAAGTTAGGGGTCATGGCGCCTCCAGTGATAAACTAGGATGCACTGATGTGCATCAGTCCGGTGGATATCACAGTCATATCTTGTGATCCGGATTGATGATGGGGAGCTGCTACTGAGGGGGAGTAGCTGGTATGATTCTGATGTGTTAAAATTGCAAGTATGAGCCCTTTGCCATTGATGTCAAAGGGGGAGAGAAGACATGTGAAAAACAAGTAGCTGATGATCAAAAGGGGAGCAGTAAATAAGGAGAAGACATGTTGCTGATAGGGGGAGAAGTGACAGAAAGGAGAAGTTTCTTGTCTTGATGGTTTTTCACATCATATGTTGCCATCAATGACAAAGGGGGAGATTGTTGCAAGTATGAGGTAAACCAGTGTTGTCATTGATGTCAACATACTCATATTGTTTTGACAAGAAGGATTCAATGAGCAGTGTGCTGAGGATATTGAGAAAATTAGCCTCAGTCAGAATAGTAAAGAACAGTGATGAGAAGAAGGCAAATGTATTGTATAGGATGCGAACCGAAGGATGCGGATTAAAGGGTTTGTAGATATGAGTCTTGAGATGCTTCAGTTAAGATTTGTGAGGTCCGCATGAAGATCTGAAGGAGTTGTGGCTGTCGGTGTAGAATCGGTTCCGGCAAGTATTCAGAGGTGACAGAGGATCACAAAAAGGTCCGGTGAGGTCTGAAACTGTATAATCCTAATCTGCGGATTGGAAGGAGTCTTTGGGATGTCCTTGTGATGTGCCATCTCGAGTTGTGTATGATTTGGAGGTCCGGAAGTACCTCTTGCACTATGACAGTGGCGACAGACAGTGTTCTTGAAGTTCCAGATAAGGAGGATAAGAGATTTCAGTAAGTAAAGGAAATGCGGACGTACCTGGTCATTCAGGTAGGCTTGTGAAGGTTCTTGGATCATGTTGAGGTTGTGTTGTTGGTCCGCATTGACAGTAGAGCCTGGAATTGAAGATATTCTTCCAGATGAAGTTTTTGCTCTGTTTAGCCGACCGGATGAGTTGTTCATCCTGCGAATGTTCTTATGGTGGCCGACCGGATGTGTTATTCATCTTGCAGATATTCTTATGGTTGATTGCTAACTTAGATGATTGTTCCTAAGTCGATGTCTTGTATAAATAAAGGTTTGTGAGTTCATTTTGAAGTGTGACTTGTGCGGATAAAGGTGGAGTAGCGAAGAGAAGTGCAGAAGGCAGAGCAGATGTTTCTGGGCTTAATGGAACTAATCCAGACATGGTAAAGATGTCATTCTCCAGTTCAAGACTGTGATTCTTATCACTTTGTAGACAGTGTGTCTCCTTGTAGGCAGTGGGCCTCTTTGTGAGCAGTGTGCTCGGGCAGTGAGCCCTAATTGGCAAGTGCCATTTTGTAATTCCTTATTCTTCTAACAGAGAATAATCTTTGGGTTAATCACCCCGTGGTTTTCTCCCTCAACCGGGTTTCCACGTCAAAATACTGTGTCATGTGTTTCTCATTTCATGATAATGTTTGTTTGTTTGATTCAATACTACTTTGATTGATAAGAAGGTTCAAAAGAAGAAATAATTAGGATAACTGATTCACCCCCCCTCTCAGTTATCAACAGTTAGCATCCTTTACTTCAGCAAAGGAAAAAGAAAAGCTTCTGAAGTCTCACATGGAAGACTGTAAGCTTATAGAAATTGCATCCGGTGTATTGGAGAAGATCTTGCCATCGTTTCAGAAGGATCCCTCAACCTCTTCATCCGGTAATCTCAAATATCTAGTTAATAGTGTTAGCACACATTTTGATTCCTTAGAAAAGTTAGCAGAAGATAAGGTCTGGAAGGAATTTTTGGTAAAAAGATTATCAGAGGTACAAGGGTTAATATCAAATGATAGGAGAGTTATGGATATCAGAATAAAGAACCTAGAAAATGCTCTCAAAGATGGGGGAGATATATATAAATTTTGTTTATCCTGGCCTAAAGTGACCAAGGACATTGAGAAGAAAGTAAAAGAGCAAGAGGATAAACTGTTAAGTTTATCTCAAAGTTTTGATCCTCTATCCTCTTCCATAGTAAAACAAGAGTGTCAGACTATTGCAGTCATAAATGAAATAAAGACACTTGAGAAGGACAAGAAAAACATAATAAACAGGTTGAGTGAACTTAGAGGGATCATTATCCCTAAGTTAGAGGCCATGCATGAATCCCTAACTGATGCTCGGGCCACAGCCCGGACCAGTGATCTGACAGATCTCAAGAAGGCAGAAGCTTTTGCATTCCTATTGAGTGGTCACATCTCAATTTTGGACAGGATGAAGCTAAGTTAGGTAACAAAACTTGTACAATTGAAAAACACTTTTGCAAATATCTTAAAGTATATGTAAAGTATAACCAGATAATATACTTATGCAATTAAGTATAGATTGAGTTTTGCAAATTTTGGTGTGTGGACCCCACCCTTTGCCATTGATGTCAAAGGGGGAGTGAGGAGCAGTGAAAAATGAGGAATCCAGCTAAGGGGGAGCTTCGGAAAATGTTCATAAGAACAGAGCATTAGCCAAGGGGGAGTATAGTGTGACACTTAGTCATTTTTCACTAAGTATTGCCATCAATGCCAAAGGGGGAGATTGTTGGCAAGAGACACTGTGAGGATTCATTAGTGTTGTCATTGATGGCAACAAAGTCCATCCCACACATCCGTAGGACATGGTGTGTCTTTATCGAAAGTCAGACTGAAGAAGTGTTGTGGTCTGATATGCAAGAATAGAGCAGGCAGCAAGGTCTGACAGTCAGGTCCGGATCTCTCAGAGGAAGTATCTCAGTAAAGTACAGTTTTGGGGAAGTCAAGAGAAGTAACTTGACTGATATATTCCAAGGACTTAGCCTTCGGTGATTGAAGAGTGAACAGATATGAGCACTTGAGTGTTGGGTTCCTGATTGGCAGAGTAGACAGAGGAAGACCTAATTGGCAAAGCATTAGACCTAAATCTGGATGTGATATTGATGGTGATTAAGTTTCCTAAGGTATCATTCATGATTGACCGACATGATTGATGACTTCTATAAGCATCTTTTTGATCCGCATTACTTGGTATACAAAGATTTAGCCGACTGATCAGAGTTTGGGAAAATATTGAGTATTTTGGATGCTGACTAGAAAGTGGATGAAATCCTTGGTGTGGTTATATATACTAGATGGATTTAGATATGAATGTGTGTGTGGTATATTTGTGTGTTGCGAAGAAAAGTAGAAGAGTAGTGTGAAGGCAGTAAGATAGTTCCGGAATGTAACAGGACAACAGCACCTAAGAGAGTAAGAATGAAGTGTAGTAGATCAATATATTGGGCTTAACTAGAATTGAACCTCAGCATATGTGGATGCTTCTCATCAGTTCAAGTATTTAGTTTCCTTGTATAAACTATTGTAGGCAGTGAGCCTCTTGTGAGCAGTGTGCTTGGGTAATGAGCCCTAATTGGCAAGTGCCATTTTGTACTATCTTATTCTTCTAATAGAGAATACAATCTTGGGTTAATCACCTCGTGGTTTTTCCCCTAACAGGGTTTTCCACGTCAAAATCATTGTGTCATGTGTATTGATGTTATTTCTATTTCATGGTTATGTTTGCTTATTTAATTTAATGCTGCACTAATTGATAAGGAAATTCAGAAAGCTGAAATAATTAAGATAACTGATTCACCCCCCCTCTCAATTATCAACAACATCAAGGAATGTGTTCCACACACATGGAAAATAGAAAAATAGAGAAATTTTTTTAAAAATATTTATGCACTACATATTGATGTCCTTGTTTCAACAAAAAAAGTTAATTTGGATATATACAAAAAAAGTTATGTATTATGGAATAAAACTATGTTTAAATTATAATTAATCTCACATTAAAAATTAATAACAAATAAAATATGCAACAAAAAATTATGAAAAAATATGTGTACACTAGATATTGATGTCACCAATCTATGTTTAAGAATTTATAATTTAATCTTTTATGTAAAAAAGGTTATGTGTTAAGAAATAAATGAAAATAAGTTATGAAAAATTACGTAAAAAATTTTACAAATTATTTTGAAATATATATATATATATATATATATATATATATATATATATATATATATATATATATATATATATATATATATATATATATATATATATATATATATATATATATATATATATATATATATATATATATATATATATATATATATATATAATTTACACATGAAATCTCAAAAATCACTAGTTCACATCATCTTCAAACTCTTTACAATTTAGTTGCTATAGGTGACAGATAGTGAAAATTTGGATAAAAATGTTGATTTCAATGTCCCACTTTGGACAAAAAGTGGGGCACAATATTGTGGGATCATCCTGGTGCTTATCAATGCCATTCAAAAAGGGGTTCAATTAATTGGAAAATAAATAATATTTTGCAACAATCCTGACCTTTACTAAACTCTTTGGTTGCTTTCATGGCTCAACTATAAAGTATGCAAAAGAATTACATAGCTATCTAATCATCATACACCAATCACGCAAGCATTCCACATCAAAAGCTTAGACAAGATTATTCTACAGTTACTTGACGAAACCAAACAAGAATGCAAGATACATTATGCAATATGAACTATGTGAGTGTGTGCATGCATCAGGGTTCTGTCATGTCAACTCTTTCCGGTGGCTAGGGCGCATCTACCTCAACCATGTTCTTGTCTTTGACACATTCCTACACTCAGTCACACTCAAATCCTGATTAATAGGTTAGTCTGTAAAATCATAGCCGAAGCACAAGAACATAAATCATAACATTTTAATCCATCATTTAATGACTTTGAATCTTATGCATGACAACCATTTACTTTTTACACACATGCAATTACCCAATAGTAAAACAATCACAATAAAACATCCAAAGGTCTAAATTATTAATGAAATCCAAGTTTGAGATGTGACATCAACACATCTATAGGGAAATCAATCATGAAGCTAACTTCTTAGCAAACTATGCCATCTACAAAGGGGAAGAATGCATAATTCATAACAAATTCAAGATTTGGGAATCCTTTGATTCCAAGTTTAACATTTAATGTGTCATATCTAATATATTTGATGGGAAATAACTAACATCATGAACAAATACAAGGATTGAATTCACATAAAATTATGGCAAGATAAACTTTTATTGATGATGAGCAATTATAGAAATGACCTAGAGCAAGTACTATGCAGGTGCAGATAGATCATTATGGATTAAGGATTATCTAGCAGTTCCTACTTACTAGTATAACATTACATTCTATTAACCTTCACATTATTCATTACAACATTTCATAGCTCACTAATGGCAAAGGTTACTTACTGGTATAGCATTACATTCTATAAGAGACAAATTGCTTTTCTAGGTGAGATCTCTAATATTCGATTGAAGAAGATATCTAGGACAAATGCTTTGATCATGTTGCATGCCATAAAATTACATTGGGTAAGCAATTCATGACTATTGACCACAAATACAAGGTCAATATAAATGTAGCATCCATGTTTGTGGCAACATTTTTGGAAGTAACTAATCCAAAGGAGATTGTTCATGCCATTGTATTAACATTGATTTAGCCCTAGTTACACTTGGGTTTGGAGATTATATTTGAGGGGGCAAATTTGGGTCTAAGATTCCCACCAAGGGTTGGTACATGGAAAATGCACAACAAGGTTTTTGTTGGCCCCTAGTTACCTTTCATAGTTCTAGCTATAGGCTTCTCAGAGTCCAAATGAAAATATATCTTGAGGTGTGGCATCAACTTCCTAAAGTGTGCCATAGGTGCTACTCTAACCTCTGCCATCGAATAGTCATATGATGGAATGAAGACTGTTTGTGAGGATGACCTCTAAATTTTTGAACTAATAGTTTGTTTGGAATGCTATAAATGGGCAATAGAACAATATGTGAATAGTATAGGGAAAATAGTTAATTTTTTAATGTCTCTATTATAAACTATGACATAAACCCCTAGCACAAGGGTTTTTTGTAATTGTGGGCCTCCCCTCATGGAGCAATTGTATGTATTTTTTGCTACTTTTAATATAAAGGGTGTGGCCCCCATGGCCACTTTTCATCAAACAAAAAAGTAAGTATGTTTAAAATCAATGCCAATATTTATTTTTTAAAATATTAATGTGCATATTTTTAACTAGAGAATGAAAAAATGTTACTAGTTGAATTATTTGAGTTTTTATTAGAGCCTATAAATAGATCTAAAAAATATTGATTATTACATTTTAACTCAATATAAGTGACATACATCTTTTATTAATTGTTAACTTTAAAAAACTATTATCTAGAATTTTCTATTTACGAGACATGGGTATGTGCATGGAAATGGGGGACCAAAAGGGGGTCAAAAGTGGTCACTTTTTTCTGAAAATAGTAAAATTTAATCTTGGTTGAGAAATTGAAGATAACCACACTCAAAATTTGAAGATGTGACAAGAACAAGATTTGTAGTGTTCAAAATCTATTTTCTAAACTACTATTTTGGGTGAGATTAAGAGGTTCAAATAGGGGAAGCACACAAAGTGCTCATGTTTTTGTCAGAAAAATATAACATAACGTCTAGTGTGCTCCTCCTAAAATGTTGACCTTTTTTTAAGTATTTCACAAATTGCTTTGATGGAGAATTAGCTAACATCACATAGTTTATGCCTAATTTTTCTGCAAATTTTTTAATGAATATATATATTTTTATAAATTTTCAAAGTGGACATGTCTTGAAAAATAAAACTTTGAGCATGATCCCCCCTATTTTTTTTAAAACTAATTGAAAACAATTTTTTGAATGTGTATAGAGTAGAGTCTAGAATCTAAAAATGTAATTTGTTTCAAATTTGGATGAATGGGTAAAAAATGACACCAAAAATACTATACATAGGTTTTCAGCAAAAAAAGAAGACACTAGCAAAATAAATTGAAGATAAAAACCTTAATGTTTTTAGATTTTAGAGAAAATACATGGTTAGAAAGCTAATAAAAAACTTAAAATCATCTTGGCATTTTTTATATTAACATTGAAAAATTTGTAAATTTGATGGGGACCTGTTGAGCCTTGCACACACGCTCCATTTTGTCAAATGGAGACCCCCCCTTTTTTACTTTGGCTTGGAGTCTCAGCCTTTCCTCCTTGTGATGATGATAACATGAAATGGTTCTTAGAATGCAAGATTTGTCCTAAATTTGGGTATTTGGCATGTTTGAAGTTGTTTGATGCTTTTCGTGCTTGATTTGGAGGAGTCTTAATTGATTTTGTGTTTAAGAAATAGACCTTTGTTGCCTTCAGTAATCCTGTGTCACTGGATATAGTGCTAAGTACTATTTCTACAGTTGAAAAATCATGTCAAATTCTGTAAAATTTTACTAAGGGGTCTCTATACCTTCACCCTGATGCATGTCCTTGAAACCCTAAAAATTTGGTTAAGTTTGAAATTTGATGGATCCTCCAAATTTTAGAATATGCATGTTAAATCCTATGGATTCGGAACCTATCTCAAACATCCTGACAATATATTTAAAAATATTTAAATAATATATACAAACTTATACTTAAATATATTTTTAAATATATTGTCGTTTAGGGAATTTCAAATTTTGGTGGGAAAAACTCACCTCATTGCATTTTGCACTAAAAATCCACCTCACTACAGTTTGCGCTAAAAACCCACTTCATTGCAGTTTGCGCTAAAAATCCACCTCAGTACAGTTTGCGCTAAAAACCCACTTCATTGCAGTTTGCGCTAATATCCTGTCACTAGATATTAGCGCTAAACTTGTTTCACTTGCTTCTACACTAAAAACTTGCATCACAAGACATTGCACTAAAATGACTCTATGTACCAGATATGTCTGGTAGTTGCTCATTTCCCTGCTATTTAGTAGGAAGAGTTTTCCTCGCTGAAAGACTTGCATTGCTTTTAAAGCTATTTGTGCTAATCTCTTGTGTCACATGACATATCATGTGACTCGCCATTTTCCCACTATCCAGTGGCATCACCTATCCCTGTAAATCTTTCAAATGCTCTCTACACTGGATGTTTGCGCTAAAAGGTTGAATGATAGGATACATCCGGTGAGGGCCTAAAAGCCCGCTGATCTGGTGAAGTGTAAAAGTCCCACTTTTTCCCGTTGAAGCCAAAAAGTCCATTCCTAAGTTGTAATGCTTGGTTTAATTGGAGAACATGATCTGCATTGCATTTATTACATCATTTTGGGTATTTATATCATGCTTAGTATGAATTTAGAACATTAATTGGCATAGATTAATGCATTGCATAGTAATATCATGTGTCACTGCACATTGATATCCAGTGACCCCCAAAAATCTCACTTTTTGCAAAAAACGATATAAAAACATAAAATAAATGTCTCCTACCAGATCCAAATGGGAACAAGAACATCCTAGGTCACCATAAATATGAAATGGGTAGTCTAAAATGATAAAAAAACTAAGAAAATCATGGGAAAATGCCAAATTTGTGAAGATGGCCATAGTAACAAAATTGACATTGAGTTGTCCCTGATTGGTCCATGACTACAAATGGATATATTTTGATTTATCTTGATGGAAAATGATTTGTTTATGATGAAATTGATGCTTGACATTGTGGATTGCAGGTCTGAGAGGATGAAGGAACTAGCTAGAGCCACCATGAGGGATGAAAACCCAGAGATACCCTGTTGACCTGGACATGAAGAATCATCATTTTATCAACCAAATTACTGTTGTACCTACAAAAGGAAGTCAGTATGATGTCACAGGTGATGGGAATAAGCCCTAGGAGTTGGAAGACATAGGAGATTAGACCTACATCATTGTTGTTCCTGCAAAGCTTGTTCAATGTTCAGGACATGTTCACAACTGTTGCAACCATCTAGTCATCAAATGCCAATCCAACAAGCATCCAATTGGATATGTCTTCATAAAAGATGTGCCACAAACTCTTCTTGACTAGTCAACTTATTGGAAAAGTGATTTGTCTCATTAGACAACTCAAAAAGCTACTATTTTGTCCTATTATCATGAGCTAAAAGTTGTAATTTCATCTTTTTCCTAGAGGACAAAATCAAATCCAAGATTGTAACTACCCACTGACTAAAATTAAATGTAATCAAATATGAGCCCTTGGTGTTGAGTTAATCTCCACCGTTCCTTCAAAAACTTGGTATGCCTATCCATCTATAAAAGGGTAGTTATTTTATCTCTTTGTAAGTAAGATTTGATGATGAATCATTGAGCTTTGCCAAATTTTTGATTAATATAAAATAGGTTTTATAGGAGTTAATAAAAATTGTGTTCTTGTGTTATCTTGTTTTGGATTTCATGGTTCATTTCGATATGAAATTAGATGAAGTGCAATTGCAATGATGGATAAATGCTTTGATATCTGATGAATTCCCTGGTTCATACCATTTGTGCTTGCTGATTGTAAGTTACTTTGTATAGTTAGTCTGAACATTGTTAATGAATTCAGTTCGATTGCATAACAGTAGTTAAACTGCGCCAAAAATTAGGTGTTTAATGAATGCACGTGATTTGAAAATCATAAGTTACCTTTGAAGATTGCACATTTTCTACAGCATTGTGGTTTCTTAACCTGGTTAAACAGAAAGAGGTTTATTGAGGGTATTTGTCTATCTGCAACATTTAATCTGTTGTAATATGTCCTTAGGATTCAATCTCTCTCTCTTTACCACTTAACCTTTTATATTTTCTTCACATAAAATCTGTTAGGCTTAGGGTTTCAAGCAACATTCACATAACCTATCTACTGGTAATTATAGACTTTTAACAGTCTGCATTACCTAGGGTTTTCTGCACACTTTGTTGTCATAGTTTCACAAACCATATATTGCATGTAAGTCCCCTTGAATGGAATAGAGAAACACATATCCACTGAGTTATCTTGCAAGTCAAGACCTGACATTCTAAAACCTTGGGACAGTCCTATTCTAAAGTTTTGGGATAGGATTCCTTTCAAGAGAGGTGAGATATCCTATATCTTACCTGCGTTGTTGCATGCTAAAAACACCATCAAGAGGACCATGCTTGAGATTTAGTTATTTTTTATGTTTTCTTAAAAACATGTCTTTGGGTGTTTAAAAGGTAGGTCCCACCCTTTGGGTTGAATTTTCAAGGCAAATCCAACCCTTAGGGTTGGAAATTTTTAATGTAGTTAGAAATGCAAGTGTGTTATAATGCGCTTGCATTTTAGATTGCCCAAAAAGTTGAGCAATGGTCTACAAAAAGGTAAAACATATGAATTTGGACCCACATACTCTGTTTATTCCTCCACTCTGCACTTTCTTTAACATAACAACACACTTTTGATGCTTTTGAGGATCTAGAATCATTAGTTGACAAATTTATCTCACTTTTTGTTCTTGTATCGATGTAGAAGATTCTAATTGCATGTTTTCAAATCAAATTTGATATTGTAAATTATTGTTTTCATATTTTGAGGAATTGGAATAATTGATTGACAAAATTAACTAATTTTTATCTTACATTGACAAAAAACATTCTAATTGTATGTTTTGTATTTAAATTTAATAAATTTTCAATCATTGTTTATGTTTTTTTGACCAATTGTGTTAGATTGATATAGAATTCAACATCATACCAAGGAAACAACCAAAAACTCAAACAATGGAGGAGCATGAAGCCAAGAATGTGAAGAAAAGAGAACAAATGAGACAAATTTGTGAAAATAAGAAATTAAACTCCATTTAAATGAAGATATACCATCTTTGCTAATTGAATTGGGTCATGAAGCATCCAAGAAAGAGAAGGATTTGGAGAAATAGAAATTGAATGTAGGAGCTAAAGGTACATCATCTTTGCCATCTCAATTCGATATTGTAAAAAATCTCCAATCACTAATTAAAAACGATGATGAAATCTCAAATGTAAATATAGATGTTACACCAATTGATCAAATGTTGAATGAGCAAAATTTATCTAACAAATCAAGTTTTCCATTAAGAACACCTAAATTTTTGTGTAAAAAACCTAAGTTTTCAATTGAAATTGGTGAGAATATTCTAAAACTAATGCCTAATAAGATTCTCAAACGTACTTGTAAAAGAAATGTTAATAAAATATATAAATTTTTTTTGAAAACTTAAGTGAAACTAGAAGATATCAGTTTTTTGTTGAAATGATGAAAAATCTTAAGTTTAGATCAATCATGAAGATTCTTGGTCTAAGAACATCAAATACTAATAGAAAAAAATATATTGTAAAAATCTAATCAATGCATATCAAAGCATTGGTTCCACCTCACACACTAAAGATAGTAATGCTACATGACATGTCATTACATCAAATATAGTAAGTAATCAAACAAAAAAGTCTCACTTGATAAGAAAAATAAGTCAAGCACTAAGAATAAGTAAAAAAACACTAATTAAATCCATTTGGAGGTGTGATAGAGTTGAGGACTTGAATAGAAATGAACTATGGACATTCTCTAATAGACTCCCATGGAAAGATAAAGTCATAGTTGAAGCATTAAAAGTCCTAATTGAACAATTTTGAAAAAATAACACAAGAGTATCTCCTAATCAAATATATGTTGTAAAAAGGAGAATTGGTTGTCAAAACCGTGAGCCACATCTAAAGCATTTTTTTGGATGACTTAAACACACATTTTCTCCAAATTTATAGAGAGATATCCTTAAATAAAAATTAGTCAAAAGTATTTTGAAATGGAAAAATCTTTTTATGTCAGAATAAATCACACACACACAACTTGTAGAGTCTGAGGGAACCCTCAAATTTTGCAAATTTTGAGTGCATATGTCCTTCCAATGTGTCGACAGAGGCTAGGTCGGCATACTGCTCAATCTACCCCGGAGCCCATCTTCACCGATTAAAATTTTACAACTCAGAAGTGATCTTGCAATTTCGTGTGGTACAATGTTTCTTGGTATATATGGTAGTGCACCTATGTAGTTTCGTGCTTCCAGGATGAGTTCTAATGGGTTATTTAATTATTTTCTGACTGCGACCAGACTAAAATTGGTGTTTTGAAAAGTTGTAAATTTCACAAATATGGAGGCAACCCATTTCTCATTTTGGCCTAAAACATCTCCAGTTTCATTTTCAACAAAATTAGAGTTCATATGATGCATTATTTTAATGCATCTCGGTTGTAGTGGACATGTTTTGCGGGCTAGTTTACAAAGGAGGCATATAAATTTGGTGAGCTAGGCAAGATCCATCTACAAACACATGTTTTAAATAATTGATTATGCCCACTCACGATTTTTCGTGGCTCTAGGTGTTCCTGTTTGCGCGCAGTGGATTTTCCCAGTTTGGGCAGCCGACGAAATTGAATTTTCTCCTATTTTCTAATGTTTTACCTTTGCCAAAATAAAACATTTAAATGTTTTAAAATAGGTGAGAAGTTAGAAAAGGAAGTATAAAACTTTAATTTAAGTTTTATAAAGCTTTATTAAGCTTTCTTCTATAAAGAGCATGAAAACATTTAAATATTTCTGCCAATGGTAAAAGGATCCATAGTGGAAACATTTAAATATTTCTGCCAATGGTAAAAGGATCCACAGTGGAAACATTTAAATATTTCTGCCAATGGTAAAAGGATAAGTGGAAACATTTAAATATTTCTGCCAATGGTAAATATTCAAGTGAAAACAATTCAAAGTTTTATTAAACTTTATTCCGCCGTTCCACACAAGAGAATATAATAAGCACATAGTAGTTATGCGGAATTGCGGAAAATTTATAGAGCATTGCTGGAGGAATATAGTAATCACATTTTTTGGTTTGTGGCTATGTTTTGAGGCTTCTTACAAGCTGAAAATAAGTGTTTTTACTCCCAGAACAATACCTGGGGCATTCTTCATGACCAGAGGGAAATTTTTGAAGTGTTTTGAGTGTTTTAATCTGCCCAGTAGTGAGAAAAATGTGGCAGCAGAAGCAAAAACGTGATTCTATTTTATTCTCATGCCTCTCCAACCATATGATGCCTCTACAATTTTTATTTTGAGAATGTTGGTGAGATTTGATTTCATTTTTTGGCAAAGGCAAAGTGTGTTATTTGAATGCTATATGAATGAAAGAGAATGCAAAGAGCAGATTTCTGAAGATGAAAATTAAAACTTATAAAATGTGCCCAAGAAGTGAAAATTAAAGTATAAAATGTGCTCGGGAAGTTGAAAATTATTTCCTGAGAATGCATAAGATAATTATGGGGAAAATATTTGGTTGCAAGGGTTAAAATGCAGGGTAAAGACAAATTGCAATTATTTACCAAATGGGTATTTACATAGAAGTGAAATTTTTCACTTGCTAGTGAAAAAAGGAGGTAGTTAGTGGGTTTTTACACCCAAGTGAATAATTTGCATGGGAATGCAAAACAAATTTGGGACAAATCAATTTCATTTGCAAAAGGGAAGTGGGCAGATTGAAGAGGAAAAATGAGGAATGAGAAACATCTTCTAGAAGCAAATCAGTTACAGAATCAAGGGTGCAAGGTGTGCCATGTGTCACCATGGATTGATTTCTAGGGCTTCTTTGTTGTTCTCTCTTTTCTATTAAGTGTGAAATTATATTCATTGTAAGGGTTCTGGGATTTTGAACAAGCTATAAGGGGTAGGCTTTTGGTTTTGTGTAGGGAAATAGAGGAAAATGCTTTGTAAATATTCCTGTAGTTCCATTTTATTTCTTGATTGCAACATAACTAAATGCATGTTTATGCATACTCTCAGTTTCTCTTGTCTCCAATCTGTAATGAAGTATTTCTTTCAGTAATACAATCAAGGGTTGTAAGCCTTTCCATGCACATTTACTGCACTTGGATTATTTTCAAGGTTAGTGTTTGCTGAAGGAGCAATATAAATTCTTTCAATGAAAATGATGAGAGTATTTTTGTTATAAGTTGGATTATTAAGTATGAGTTGCATTGTTAGTTATTAGTTGATCTCATTAACATAAGGTGTTAATGGCTGAAGGATCATCAAGAAATGTTTAGAATGTGATGAAAGATTTGTACAAGCATTGTGAATCTATAGCCCTGGATAGGCACTAGTTTATTTTGAATGGTTTTCCTTCAAACCTAGAAACATATTTCAAATATAAAACCATGATTTACTTTCTGCAATATTTATTCCTGAATTATTTGCATACTTCATACCTGGGTCTTAATGACAACAAGGATAGTGCCTTCCATTTTGCATATATATGAACCCTTTCTATTTGTATGAAGTTTATCTGCTAGGTGCTGAAATAAAACCTCATTTCATATGCATTTTCAGAACCATATAGGGAGACCCACCTAGGTTTCGCAAAGCCTAAAGTGTAGGGGAGAAAATTGTGAGATCATTCTCCCATTCTTTGGACAAATTTCTCTTTGAATATGAGCATAAGACATGGCACATCTTTAGAGTTAAATGTTCAAAAATTTGGAGGACCAACAGAGTCCACATAGAATTTTTTATATATTACAATGTTTTCTGAGATATATGTGTATCTTTGCATACTAATGATATTTTACAGGAGTGTATGATAGAAGCTCAACCTAAATTGGGAAGGGATTTAATTTCAATCATTTTTTTGTGAAAGAGTAGATGGACAATTGTTTTATAAGAAATCATGTTTGGATGGAACATGTGATAGTTGCAATGATTTGCAACATTTGAGAAATTATGTACACATGGAGAATACACATGTGATTGGAAATGAACTAGTACCTTTTGGAAAATATACGTCAATGGCATACACTCTAAAATATGGTAAAGAGGCAAAAATGTGAATTAGTGTGTGAAAAAATACTAGTATCTACATTTATACCTATTTTTCAAGAAAATATAGTGTATGGATACGCAAGGCATACACATAGAGCTCGATGGTTGGATTTGAAATTCAAGTTATACAAGGACATATTTCTTCTTCATAAAATCATGCCAATTATAGACTTTGCAGAGAATTATACACTACAACCATATAATGAGGTTCAATCACAGAACTACAACTCCACTTAGGTTACTATATTTATGCATATAACATTCATTCATGCATCCAAAAGTATAGAGGAAGATATAAATATCTTGAGGGGGTATCATTTTTATATCAGTAATGATCACACACATTCTATAGAGTTTGTGTAAGGTTGCTTTTAGATATTCTATGGTAATTTAAGTAGTAGGAACATCATGTTTGGTTAGCATATCATATGGTTAGATAATTGTATATCACAATTTAAGAATTTAAGGATGTTCTGTTGGTTGAGTAAGATGCATATGATAAGTGATGTTTAGTATATATCTAAAATTTGTTTAAGGTTGGGCATGGAAAAGGGGAGCATGATGGTGCAGAAGTATGTATTAAAAGAGCCTTATCACAAGAAGAGTTGAAGTACAAAAATAATGTGAAGTTGATAGATGAAACATCTATCATCAAATGGTGTAACTATACAATCATTCCAAGTAATTAAGGTAAGTCTACAGTTCATAGATTTTTTGATTGATAGAAGAAGATAACATTGTAAAATATGACGATTGTTGTATAGTGATAGGACCGAGTGAGTTCTACTATTTTAGAAGCTTAAATGTAGCTTCATGGACTATTCATACAAGGTGATGGTGTACTTTTGTACCTCATGTACAATTTTTTCTTTGAATGAGTGTGAGTCAAAATAGTGGGTCATTAAATGATGTGCTAGAAATTTAAGGCCACTTGAGGCGTATTGATTTCCAGGAGCACTACAACTCATGCAAATAGAATCATTAGTTGACTTTGACTATATTTTAGATCTAGTCGAACTTGGTATTATAGATGACAATTATTATATTTAGCTGATAGGCTATTTATTGGGAGGAAGTTGCTGACAAATCTTTTTTTTGTCCTTGAAAATTGTCTCATAATTAGCTAAGTTTATTTTTATACACAAATTTCACTCTTTGTTCTATTAGTTAATAACACAAGATTGCATGTCCAAATAGTCTTTGTTATGGTGTCCTTACTATTAACAGGATAATTGCCCTTCTATGACCAACCTTAGCAACAATAATAGTGGACAAAATTATTGTTGGAATTTATGAGAGGCATTAAATGTGACACTCAGATATAAATTAAAGTCTAGACTTGTGACTCCAAAGGGAATTCCATAATAGATGAACCCCATACCAAAGCCCACTGCCATTGTTGACATGAGCCTTGAGTGAGCCCATTTAGTAGGCGACAACAGTGATAAAGTGGACTCTGGTCAACTCTCTGCAATGTAGTCCTCTATCTCTATATTTTATGTCAATACCCTTTCATTCATTTCTACCATTTCTCTTTAAACATTTTAGGGCCTCTTTGTAATTTGCCTTCAGAAGTAACCACCTCGGTGACTCCCAAACGAAAGGGAGGAGCAGTAAAGAATAAGCCAGAGGAAGTATGAAGATGTAGATGTAGGTGCTTATCTAGGAAAATGAATTTCAATACCACTACATGGCTCCTCTTCCTAGGAAGATGGATCCATTGTAGGCTATATATGAAACCCAAAAGCCTATAAATGTATGAAACAAGAGTGGTAAAGACAAAGGTCTTTTTAAGTTGGTGAGTGATTATTTTACGTGTGATAAAATACAAGATCCCAGCAATAAAATAAACTTTAAGAATAATGACTACCTTGGTCCAATTGGATTTTTTATAAGAAACTCAGGGTAAAAACAAACTCCTTTGAAAGCTTATCCTTTTCACGTCTCCCTCATTTTGAGTTGAATAAATTCATTATTTTTTCTTAGTTACTGCCACCGCACTCATGTAAGTTTTTTTTAATTTGTACAATGTAATTAAAAAATCTCTTTCATTTTGGTGTTCGCCTCTCTTTACACCTTTAAATCACACCATTATTATATGCTATTTTTGTCTTTATTTAGTTCTATGCCTCTTATTTTATCCAATGTGTATACCCTCAATTTACATAGGTATTTTTGTCTTTAGGGTATCTATTCTTTCTTCATTACTACTATTTTTTATCATTAATTTATTGTCACTTTTAATCAAATACTTGATGGTATTGAATATTTTTGTTATTTAGTTATCTTTAACATTTCTATCTATAATATTATCTCATTTTAAAAAATTTCATAGATTTTTAGATCATTTATATTTCAAAGATTTTTCTTAATTTCTAAATAAAATCATCCCAAATTAAAAATTTTAATTGTTTAAATGATAGATCTATATCACACCATATCTATATGAATTTGAGCTCTAATAATCTCATTTTCTCGAACAATTCATTGCCTATTTATGATTCCACATTTGGCATACATATCTACAAGAGCATTATCAACTATAATATCTAACAAAAAACCCTAATGGATGTCCATACCCCTTCTAAAGCATCTATGTTAGCATATGGTTAGAGGGTAGCATTGGCTATGTACTGATGGTTGAAATTAAGAAAATTAGTTGATATGAGATTTCATCTGCCATGGATTGCCTTTTGTCAAACAATTCACTACCTTGTATATGCTTCCACATTTTTGCATACATGTCTATATGCACAAAACCAAAAAATAATTTGCTTTCAATAATTTGTCTAGGATCAATCATCATTTTTCTAACAAGGTTGTTCTTAGCTAAATGAAAGTAATGACCCATTTATTTCATCATCAATATTTTGTATAGGGAAGTATGGGTGTCAAAGATTTGTTCAAAACTTAAAGGAAGAAATCATGATGGACAACCACCATTGGTGGCAGAGATCAAATAAAGGAACACCTATCCAAGTGTTTACTATTTAGTCAATTGTTATTACTTGCATCTTGTATTTTGTTACCCACAAATGAATGTATATACATTTTACTTTTATACTGAACTATTTTTCTTTGCATTCTAAATAACTATTGACTTTCTAAGTCATTTGTTAGGTCTTTAGAGTGTTTTAGGTTTACACTAGTTGTTTTAAACAAAAAATCTCCTTAATGTGACATGTGATGCCTAAAAGACTACTCAAGTCCATGAAAGTATTATAAGGTTTGGTCATATTTTGATGTGTTAGCTTTATTTAAAATTGCAAGAATTTTCTAAAAATACAAAAGGGCATGTATACTTTTGGAGGGAGTTCTAGTTTTGAATTAGTGTTTAAGTCTTTAGGTGTTTTGGGTTTTAGGTCAAAAGAGAAGATTATTAGGACTATTTCACTTAACCCTGTAGGTTGCTAGCATCATGAAGATCAACATACCAAATGTTTTGAACCCTGAAATCCCATGAGATTGAGAAAGAAACAATGAAGAATGAAGGAAACTCATTTTTAAATCTACTGATTTGGTAAATACACATTGTGTATTTCAGCAGGTCACTCAAATACATAGTGTGTATTTTAACATTCTAGAGTTTACTCAAAATACATGTATGTAAAGTTTTCAAAGAGATTGTGAATGAACATTTTTAGGATGATGTAACCATCTTACAATGAACATGCACAAGTCAACAAATTATACAGTGTGTAGAACCATCAATTTTAAGGTCTTGTTTATTAGTTAACATGCTTCTTGCTAGGAATGAGATCATCTGTAGCCCTAGTCTGTGAGTGGAGTTTCATCACAACTCAACACCTATGAAAAAGCTCTTTATCTTATCTTGACTCATAAATCTTTATATAGGCTCTCCACAAAAATAGGACAAACTCAGACAAGATCTATTCTAAAGGTTGTTCTACTAAATCTGTGTATCAAGCTTAGACAAGAATAGGACTAACTTATTCAATAATTTCATGGCCTGTAGAAGTTTGATAGAGGCTCAAAGATTGATGATGTTATCAATCTTGGTTATAAGTACAGAGGCGCTCACAATGGAGGATTGGAAGTTAAATGCAATATAACCTAGTGCCTTATGAAACTTGATATTCAATGTATCTATTATAGTTTCAACATATGATTTGAACCAAATCATGAATAGAGGAAATAATTCTTCGATCTTCAAGTAGTGCATACACCAAGGGGAGCTTCATAGGGTCATGTTTTGAAGACCAAGAATGCACTTGGATCCCCATTCTAGTTATGAAGATTGCAGGTTATAGAGAAGAACATTAAAGGGTTTTGAAAAAGTATTGAAGGAGGCACAAAAATACTCTAAAGAGCCATATATAACCCTAAGGAGCATGAAGAGATACATAGAAGAATCATGTCTAATATAGGAGTAAGGATCTTTTTGGGAGAGTCACCGACATTTCCAAACAAGACTAAGGATGGAGATATATGACCCTCTAGTTTTCCAAATATAAGAGCAGAAATGGGAGTAGGAGGACAGACACATTAAGGGTTGTACAACATTCTAGGTATGTCAAGCAATCTTGTAGGGTCTACACATCTTGTAAGGTCTACATAAGAGTTTTGGGCTCTATAGAGTCATGAATAAGGTTTGCATTAACCCTAAGAACCCTGTATCACCCATCATATGATTGTTTAAATTTTGTAGATTCTTGTGAGGATTCTAGAACTACATGTATAGATTTTGAAGCCCTAACAAGATCAAAGAAGCATTAAGAGGTCTAGTAAACCTTAGACAGGTTTGAGATAGCATAAAAGGAAAAGGGTCAGTGACAATAGGGAGAAAGGAGATCAAATTGGTTAACATGCTACTTAAGATTCTTTACCTGCCTCCTACAAGATTGCTACTACCTCCTATAGGATTGTCATTGTATTCTATAGGTTTGAAGAAATTTAATAGGTATGTGAATCCATTTTAAGAATGTGTATGACAATAGGGAACCTTGTAAGATCTTAAAGTCTACATAAACAAGGTTGAAGGGGTTTTTTAAATGTTCAAATGCTCACGAATGCTAAGATCTGTAGAGTATAAAGAGATCTATGATCAACACATAGAATATGCATTGAGAGAACCATGTGAACTTGTATAGGATTTATGAATCAAGGTTCATATAGGCATTCATTAGATCTATAAAGCCATGAAAAACCCTAAAGATCCTAGAAACTATTAATCATTGTAAAGGGTCTTTAAAATCTTGTGAGGCTTTGTCAAATAGTAGTAGGTCTATCAAAGGTGTGAAATATTTTTAGTAGAGGTCTATCAATTATATAAGAGGTTTGTTAAGCTTGTACATGGCCTCCAAGTAAAGACAAGATTGAAGAAGCTTTGAAAATCATTATAAGGGTTTGCCAAGCCACATAAAAGATTTGTAGAGCATAAAGAAAACTGTCAAACCATACAAAAGGCTATTTTCAAGTCATGAAAGGTCTATGCATCACCATTAAAGGACCATCAAACCTTGTTGAGCCCAATACAACTCTAGGGTCTATGGTGAAACCTTAAAGAGCCTATTAAACCCTACAGATTCTATGTGAACTAATATTAAGGGTCTATGAAGTGTGAGTAAGGTTTGTGAAGGCATAAGAAACCTTTAATAACATGTAGAGGTCTATATAAACCTTATTAAAACCTAACAAACCTGTTAAGCCTTGCATAACCATTATAAATTCTAATAGGCCTATGAAATCCTAAACAACTTGTATAAATCATTTAAAGTCTACTAAACCTTTTAGGGTCTATCTAGGGTAGAATGAGCAGTTTACAGGCCTACAAATCCTTATATAGTCACGTTCTATCATTTTAAACCCTGTAACAATCATCAAAGGACTATATCACTCATTATAGAACTATGATACTATCAAGAAAAGACTATGAAGTTGCAGATCTTATGGGATTTGTGTAAGCAACAAAATGACCTGCTAGAGTGAGAAAACCATTGACAAGCCTTCACAAGTCTATTCATCTATCAAAGCTCTAGAAAGTTGTATAGATCTATCAAGCCATGAAGAGATTTATATAAGCATGTATAGGACAAAGATGATGAAATACCTAGAACAAGTTTGAGTCAACAAAGAAGAGCATTTGAGAGGTCTAAAGAATATTGTAGGAACTAAGAGCTTATTAGGATCTCAAGAAGCTTACAAAATGGGTAGACCCTTGAAGACCTATGAAGGGCTTGTAAAGCATAGACAAGTCCAATGAAGACCTTATAAAGTGAGATGAAGCATTTGAAACCACAAACAGAAAGCAACAGTGTTGGAATACACAGTGTGTAATTCAAATCTTTGTGAAATACACACTGTGTATAATTTCTCAAGCCGGGTAGATACTAGAAGGTCTGTTTAGGAATTGGAAGGTATGTTTAACCTTTTAAGGGGTCTGTTAGACTATTTGATGTATACCAAGACATTCTCAATGTGTGCTCAATGATTAAGAAGCAAGGTATGAGATAAGGTTGGTTAAGAGAGCATAAAGAAATCATGGAAGATTGAATCAAGAGTCCATATTGAAGGACTTATCCCATGCCACCAAAAGAATAAAAGACATCCAAGTAGTCTAAGGAAGATAGGAAACATGTTCCTATTCTTGTGTAGGACTAGTTGGAGGGAGTCATGGTCCTCAAGAGTCCAGTCTACTACTCTTTCTCCAAGTTGACACATCTTGAGATGAGGCACCAATTTTGAGGTTTTCCAAGGTTTTTTAGTTGAGAGAGATAACTAACCTATTCTTCTACACCAAAAGAAGACTCTCCATAAAAAAAGGAACTAACCAAACATTCAAGAAATAGTTGGTCATTACTCTCCACTAATGACAATCCCTATATTCTCTCTAGGATGTTTTATTTTCAATAGATATGAATTGTAATGAGAGATGATCTATCTATAGATTTTTTATAATAGAGTTGGTAGTACTAAAATTTTTATTAGATAGTTTTTGCCTTTATGATCAATAAAAGTAGCCAATTTTCTACCTTTATCATATACTTTTCACTGAGTTCTTTTGGAAGATTGGGAACTCATCTTGTGGATCATTAGTTCCTTTATGGTTTCAGCTCTCTTTCCTAACCTCTTTAAATATGTTTATGAGTTTTGGGTATGAAAATTAGTTGTTTTAAGATTGTCTTGTGCATAGACAACAAGTCCATGGGTTCTTCAAAATCAATTTGGTTCATCACTGCATAATATTTTTAGTCATTTCCTTCTGTCTCTTTCCATTAGTGAATGTTAGAATAGGATTAGGTTTAGTTTTAATATCTTAATCACAAGTTAGAACAAGGAACCAACCTTCTCTAGAGGTTTGGTATCAAGTTTAGCAAGGTCCCACACCTAGAGATCATTCCCATTGTATCATTGGATTATTGAAACTAGTTCAATAAGGGTGAAAATCCATGTGATAACAATTTATGGCATGCCTTTCAGGGATCTCAACTCAAAGTTAAGAGTTTTAGCTAAAGAATTTGGTGCTATTCTTAGCAAATTGTAGTTTTGAAATCATTTTACAAGTACTGGTGACTACAAATTTTTGGTTTCAAACCAATCCTATCTTTTCATGCCAAGAGTGGAGACAAGACCTTATTCAAGAGGTAACAAATTTTAGTTTGTTTAATTATCTTCATTTACTTCAAGAAGAAGAACTAGATTGTCTATGTCTCCTATAAGAAGAACTAGAAGTTCTATACTACCTTCTCCAAGAGCCCAATCTACACCTCCTTTTGGTAGGCTCCCTTAATCAAGGAGAAGATTTCACATTCCCAATATGGGTCAACTAAGAAACCAAGTTTTTGTAAGCTTTAGTGGAGGCAAACCTCTTAACCTTCAACAAAATGATGATATTCTAGTTTCAGCCCTGAAGGTTATTCCTTATTTCACTAGTGAAAACACTACTACTCCCATAGAACACATTCAAGATATTGTTAATGTATGTTTAGTGCATAATATTATTAAAGATAATGTAGTTGTGAGACTCCTTTCTACTTCCCTAAAAGGTAAAGCACTTCATTGGTACAAGGGGGTGCAACCCAATTCAATTCATAACTAGGATGTGTTAGGAGAAAAAAATTGCCAACAATTTGAGGATAAGAGTGACCATTTATCTTTGATGGAGCAGCTAACAACTATCAAGAGAGCTCCTCATGAATTCTTGGTAGATTTGAACTTTAGGTTCCAAAATACTTGGGATAGAATTCCACCTTTGGTCAAGCTCCCTCCAAACACTACATTCTTGTATTATCTAAGGTCCTTGAATAGTGATATAGATGTCATGATTTAATCTATGGGAGGAACTATACTACATGTTGCCTATGACATAGCCATAAGAGCTAAAAATAGTCTAATCCAAGCTAGGAAAATAGCTCCTATACCTCCAATGCCTTTGTTTCCTGAGATACCACCTATTCAACCAAGATTGGCACCTCTTCCTATAGAAAATAGCCAACCAACTCCTCTTGCCACTTTTCCCAATGAGTTACATGAAGTTAAAACCCTCTTACAAAGCTTTGGGACTGATCCAGTGGCTATAAATAGGTAACAAGCCCAACCTAATAGGCCTTATCATTCTTTTAACCAAACATATCAGTCCAATAGGCAACCTTATCAAGGGAATGTTCAAGGACAAAACCACTTGAGCTATGCTAGGCCTTTAAATACCATAAACCCAACTACTGCAAGTTCTTTTAAAGCCCTTGTTCTAGTGAAAAATAATTTAGCTCAGGAGCATGAATGGTGTTACTCTTGCAATTAGCCCCATAACCAAAGTTCATGCCAAAATGGAGTTCTTAATCAAGCTCTAGTGGTTCAAAATGCATCAACATTTTTGGAACAACAAGTTGAATTAGACCAAAAGAGTATGGGAAGGTAAGAACAAATGTAAGGTGATTCTACTCTAATGAATTGGAATGAAGGTGACTTTTATGGTGTTAATCAAGCTAAAACATTAAGTAAAGAAATCAACTTAGTAGCACATAATACAAGGTCCAAGAATAGAGCAATGAAGGATGGATCATCTTCTATGGTTGGTCAAGCATCTAGCTCCCAAGCACTTCAAGGGGCTGAAAAACAAGGTACAACTATCAAAACTCTTGAGTTACAAGCAAATCAGGATGCTAATAAGGACAATCAACCCCAAAATAAACCTTAAATCAATCAACAAGCAAAGGGAGATCTTGCTGTTACAAAAATTCCTTCAAAGGTTGGTCATATTCCATTTAGTATTATTGATCAGATGAAGAAAACTAACCTTAATTTCACCATGTGGGAAGCTTTGTCCATTCTATCTCAAAGGGATTTGCTTCAAGAGGCATTGAAAAGTTTCAATCAGCCAAATAATGCTACAAACGAAGGTACAATAGTTCCAATCAACCTATGCCATCCAAAAGAGGAAGGAAAGATAAGAAAAATTAGTAAGCCACATCCTTTTTATATGTCTTTGATCATTGATGATCATCTTGTTTATAATTACATGATTGACTCAGGGGCTAGTAGTTCTATTATGCCAAATAAAGTGGTTGATTTGCTTGGTATTAAGTATGCACTGGTGTCTAAAGGGGTTGTACAATTGGATGGTATTGTTGTTAAGATAGTAGGAGTCAATAAAGATTTGAAACTCACCTTTCATGCATGCCCAAGTTGCTCTGTTTTACAAGATATTTCAGTTTAAAACCTTCCTCCATATTTCACCATATGTTTATAAAGAGAATTCATAGCCAAGATAGGAGGATATCTGTCTTCATATTGGTCTCATATGCTATTTAGGATCAGATATGGCACAAAAGTAACCATAATAGCTAAACCTATATCAAGAGATCATATTGATCCATAAGCACCAAGTCTTATTAACATGAGTTACACAATACAAGATTTAGAGGAAGAAAGTGTCGATCATGAGACTACCACATCTTTAGAGGGTGTTTTAGAAAATTTGCTTGATGAATGGGGAAATAATTTTTAGTATGATCCATATAATTATGTGGAAGAAATGAGGTTGGACACTTATTGTATTCATGAAGAAGACTCACCTATACCCAATCTTATGAAGCCAGGAGAAGATCTTGATGGAATATGGCAGCTATACCTTGATGGCTCAAGAAGTAAAAATGGTGCAGGTGTTGGTGTAAAAAGGATCTCCTTGAAAATAGAGGTATTACTTTGCATTTAGGCTTCAATTTAGCTGTATTAATAATGTAGATGAGTATGAAGCATTGATTCAGGGTCTTCAACTTGCACAAAGAAAAGGAATCAAAGTCTTACACCTATTTGGTAGTAGTGAACTTGTTATACATCAAGTTAGAACTCAAAGTGCATCCAAGAACAACTTGTTAAAAGCCTAAAAACACAAGGTATGGGATCTTATTGAAGATTTTGATGTTTTTAACATCCATGCAGTCCCAAGGGAGAAAAATAAAAACACTGATAGGCTTGCAATAGTTGGTGCATAATTTGACATTCCCAAGGACATCATGGAGGATAAGGATCAACTTGTTAAACTTGTGGGAAGACTAGTTGTTCTAGATAATGTAACTAGTTGGCAAGTGTTTGATAGTGATCAAAAAATTGTTCATTTTTTGTAAGAAGAGGTAGAATTTTCTTTTAAAAACTAGTCAAGGTGTTGGAATGAGGTTTTTCATTGATGTCAAAAGAGCATGATTTTGTTGGAATTGGAATGAGTTTGTTGGTTCATGATATGACATTGATGTCTTTAGGATCAAAGATGCTTGAGTTGATATTTGTTCATGGCAGTATGTTCTTCATGGTATCATGGTTCAGGAGTTGGCTTGCTGATTCCTTGATGGAGTTTCATCTTTGATGATGTTGCTGATCATCCTTTCTTGTTGATCATGCTTTAGAATGTTTGAATGGAGACATCACATAATGACATTGTTGATAGTATATGGATAGTATATGCTCATGATGTTTTTGCTCAACTCATTGTGATTGAGGTTGGATGTGAGTTTGTCATTGTCGTCAGACAAAGGCATGATGTTTGGAGAGTTACAGTGGTGATGGTTTCATGGTAGTGATGGACAATGGTTTTCTATTCTTCAAAGGACCTAGTCTTCAATCTTTAAAACCCTATCTATTATAAGTTTCCTAAAGGTCTCTATTATCTCCATTTGTTCCCCATTCTTTGTCAGATTCTCTTTGTTTGGTTGGAGTCAAGGTTTTTAGGGTTTACATTTGTTAAAAGATGTAATTAGGGTTTGTTAATTTGTATTGAAAACCTATTTTCTAACTATCCAAAACCCTATGTTTAACCCTAAGACCTAAAGACTAACCGTCACTTGCTTTTCTATGTTTTGAAAGTGACTTTCTATTGAAGGTAAGATGTAACTTAAGTTACATCTTAAGGGGGTCGTGGTCATCCTTTTACTGGCCCCTCTACCTAATGATACCGGTTCCATTGGTCACCTTTCCCATGCTCAGGTGGTAAATGTGTATCAAAGGCTCAGTTTTAAAGTTTTTAAGGGCGTGCGAAGTATAATCAATGGCCAATATTTAAATGTTGAAACCCTTCTCCTGTGCTTCTAGTTTGACAGGTATTTGACTGTCAATGCTCCTTGTGACTATGTGCAGAGCCTTTTCCTAGGCTAAAATTAGTTAAAAGCTAATTTGATTTTTATCCTTTGACATGCAAATAAACTGTTGAACCCACTCCATCTCATTTTAGATGCCACAATAATCGAGGTGTAGTGGTTTTGAAGGGGAAATTCCAAGATTCTAATGTCAGTGGCAGCTAATAAAAGAATGTTTTTATGAAAAAAATTAAGAGTATGTAGATTGGGTTATCATGGCAGAAAATGTTTTATTTTTGGAGATATGACTTTATGGAGATTATACTGATAAGGAAAACTGATGAAGTGTGCAGATGGTTTTAATTTTTGACAAATTATTATGCAGATATAGAAGGTGCTATTAATTAAAAAAAAGGACATGCAAATCAAGTAATATTCCTCGATAAAAAAGAAGATTAATTCATATATACTAATATGATTTGGTTTAATTGTGTAGAAGGTAGATGTGTGTGTAGATAGAAACCTCTATGAATGCAGATGTAGTAAGGAGATATGTAGATGAAGAGTGATAATATGGAACAAGGGATAGGCAGATAGAGAGTGTTATTTGACTAAGAATTATGCAGAATATGAGGATATTATGCAGATGAATATGCAGAGTATGAATGAAAGAGAAATGCAGATGAATGGACTTCTTGGTTGTAAGAGAATGATATGTTGATTAATGTTTTGTAGTGAAATAGAGTAACCCTATGTATTCTTTCTATTTCTCTGAGATTGTTGTAAGTTCTCCTATTGCCAGTGAGGCATAGGATTTGTAACCTGTGAGGCATAGACTATAACCAGTGAGGTTTTCCAGTGAGGCTTAATGGAGTTCATGTTCATAGTGGATTTTACCCTTCTAGGGTTTTCCACTCAATCACCTATATTTTGACTCTTGTACTTTGTCGATGTTTTTATGTCCTAATGCATTTGTCTTATGTTTCATGATCAGTCATATCATGTTTTATTGTTTTGGTACTATTGTGAGAAGAACTGGTTTGAAGAATTGTTTTGTTGACCACTGATTCACCCCCCCTCTCAGTGGTTTGAAGTATTCCAACACAAGGTTGCAAGAACAATATGGGGATCAAGTTATTCAGTTGAAGAAAAAAAAGTTTCCAAAAGGTCTAATCACTCTAGAGAGCATTTTTAATACTGATGATCAACTTAAAGGTGAAAAAATGAACATGACCAACAAAGAAGAAGATTATGAGAAAGTAACCATTATAAAGGACAAGGTCTTGAAGGTTGGAAAGGTATGTAGTGAATCTGAAAAACAAGCTTTTATTAATCTTTGTAAGGAATATGATGATATTTTTACATGGAGTTATGAAGAGATTAGAGGTTTTGATCCTAGTTTAGTCCAACACACCATTGAGTTGGATCCCAATGCAAATCCCATTAGACAAAAACAAAGGCCAATAAATCCTAAGATTGAACCATTAATGAGAAAATAGCTATCCAAATTCTTAGAGGCAAACATCATTTTCCCAATCAAGCATTCTTCTTGGGTAGCTAACTTAGTTCATGTTAGAAAGAAGAATAAGGAAATTAGACTTTGCGTGGAATTTAGAGATCTCAATACAGCATCCCTTAAAGATCACTATCCTCTCCAGTCTATGAAATAAATTCTTCAAATAATAGCTAGACCTAAAAGGTTTTCTCTCTTAGATGGCTATTCGGGGTACAATAAAATCCTTGTCCAAGAATCAAATCAGTTTAAGACAACCTTTACTACCAAATGGGGCACTATGGCTTATAGAAAAATGCCTTTTGGCTTGACTAATGCTGGTGCAAATTTCCAAAGGGCAATGGATATGTTGCAATTATGGGCCTAACTAGTGTTATTGATGTCAACATACTCCTGTTGCATTGATGTCAAGAATTGGATGAGTTGTGTGTGGAGGATATTGAGAAAATTAGCCCTAACAGAAACAGAGAAGAACAGTAAAGATAGAGAAGTTCTATGAAGTAAAGATTCCAGTCAGTTGAAGATCAGAGTATGTGCATCAAAGGGTTTGTAGATATGTGTCTAAAGATTCTTTAGTCAAGATTTTAGAGGTCCGCATGAAGATTAGAAGTTATGGCCATATGAGTAAAACTGGTTTTGGCAGCTATTTAGTAGTGACAGAGTGGCTCAAATAGGTCCATTGAGATCCAGTAATGCATTATCATGCTCTGCAGATATGGTGGCATGTTTGGGAAGCTAATTTGAATTGACAACTAGATTGGCTCATAGTTTGGAGGTCCGCAAGTGATTCTTCTAGTGTGACAATGATGACCGACTATGTTCTTGAGGTTCTAGATGAAGATGCAAATGATTGAAGTAAGCAGAAGTGGTGCAGATGTTCTTGGTGATTCAAGCAAGCTTGTGGAAGTCTCCAAATTGTGTCCAGTTTGTGTTGTTGGTCTGCATTGAAGATTGAGCTCGTAATTCTTTGGGTGATGGTGTTCTTCCCAGTCCCGGCTGATCGAATGATTTTCTCATATTACAGATATTCTTGAAGGTGTTTTGCAAAGCCTGGTGTGTTCCTCAAAGAAGATTGAAGTCACAAATATGCTTGGCTGACAGGGTAGTGACGCGCATGAAGTTTTTGTAACAAGTCAAGTTGTATTTTTGTAAATGCTCTGTAATAAAATAAGTGTATGTTATGCTAACTTTGATGATCATTCCAAAGTTGATGTCATGTATAAATAGGAGTTGCAAAGTGATTTCAAAAGTATCCATGGTCATGATGAGAAAGTGATAGAGAGGAGAGGAGCAAAAAGCAGAGCAGAAGTGTTGAGCTTAAATGGAACTATCTCAAGCATAATGAAGATGTTATTCTCTAGTTCAAGTATGTAATATTTATATTATTCTGTAGATAGTGTGTCTCCTGTAGGCAGTGGGCCTCTTGTGAGTAGTGTGCTCGAGTAGTGAGCCCTAATTGGCAAGTGCCATTTTTGTTCTTCTTATTCTTTTAACAGAGAATACAATCTTGGGTTAGTCACCCCGTGGTTTTTCCCTTAATCGGGTTTTCCACATTAACATCTTGGTGTCATATGTGTTGAATGTTTTTTTTCTCTTGAGTTATCGCATTATACTTCCATGAGTAAATCATTATTATGTTGTTGAAATATAAGAAGGCCTTTAATAATTTAAAGAACAGAAGTTTTGGTGACAACTGATTCACCTCCCCTCTCAGTTGTCTATCCTAAAACCAACAGGATATGGCTTCTAAAGGCCTAGTTAATGAAATAATTTTGGTGCATTTGGATGATATAATTATTTATTCAAAGCATACATATGAACACTTGGATCATTTGAGGAAAGTATTTGATAGATTAGAGAGTTTGGTGTATTATTGAATCCTAAAAGTGCACATGTTTGTTGTTCATGAGGGAAAGTTATTGGGACATATAGTCTCAAAAGAGGGTCTTGCCATTGATCTAGAAAGGGTAAGTGCCATTCTATCCATTTCTCTTCCAAGTCATAAGAAAGGTCTTCAGAGTTTCTTAGGAAGGATTAACAATTGGTATTAAAGCTAAGTTCTTCGAAAAAGAGCTTAACCGCTTGAGGAGATCCAGGATGTCTTCCTACTAGAAGGATAGTCTAAGGTTTGATGGAATGAACTACACTCTTTGGAAAAGATGCATGGAATGTCACTTGCAATGTATGGGATTTTAGTATTGGAACATGACTATAAAAGGTATATTTCTCCAAAGAATGGTCCAACAACTCTAGATGAAATCAGAAATGCTGAAGATAATCTTCGAGCTAGAGAAGCCTTACTAAGTGCCTTATCTAATACAGAGCTGACAAATGTTATGGAATTAAAAACTGCATATGAAATTTGGTCAAAGATGGAAATTCTACATGGAGACAAATATGTTAAATGTGCCAAGCTACAAATTCTGAAAGGAAAGTTTGAAAACCTAAAGATGAATGAAGATGAGAATATCACTACATTTATGCCAAAAGTAAATGAGCTTGTTTGTGGCATTAGATGTTCTGGTGGAACTTTGGATGAAGATGAGATTGTTGCCAAAGTTCTCAGATCCTTACCTCCTACTTACAAATATAAGGTTACTACTATTGAGGAACTTAGATCTTTATCAAAGATTACAAGGGATCAATTGGTTGGGAAGTTAGCTACATTTGAATTGGCTGAGTTTGGAGATACTCCTCCCAAGACTAAATCTGCATTTAAAACTATTGCCTCTACAAAAGGTAAACAAAGGTATGATCCAGGAGAGAGTTCCTCAAAGAAATTGTCATGATATGAAAAAGAAAGAAAAGATTTGGAAGAAGATGATGCAGAAGTTGCTCAATTTGAAGCCCTTATTACAAAAAGACTGCCAAGGGGATCTGGTAAGTATGAAGGAAAATTGCCCTTCCAATGTTTCAACTGCAACAAGATTGGTCATTTTGCCTCAAGATGTCTGGAAAGATTTTCAAGGAAAAATCCAAATAGATCAAGATTCCAAAAGAAATGTTACTATGTTCAAGAAGATGATGATGATGGAGTAATAGATGATGAATCTAAGATAGGAAACAAATCCAGAAGTGACTGGGTGTTTATTGCCATCAAGGAAGAAGATCCAATGCCCATTGAATCTGTCAATCATAAAATGGTAGAAAGGTCTTTGGCTGCTCAAGTTGAAGAAAAGGATGAATGGGTCATTGACAGTGAATGCTCTCACCATATGACTAGTGACAAGAATAAGTTCATAAATTTGGATAGATATGAAGGAGGAATTGTAAAATTTGGTGATAATTCTGTTGGCTGAATCAGAGGCAGAGGAACTATTTCTTTTGATGGAAAGAAAAAAACCAGTGATGTTCTATATGTTGAAGGTCTGAAGCATAATCTTCTCAGTGTTGAATAGTTGGTGGACAAAGGCTATGATCTCCATTTCAAAAATGGAAAATGCAAGATCTTTGAAATCTCTAGAACTCAGATTGCATCTAGTACTCAAACAAAAGGTAACATCTTCCACTTGGTTGGTACTGACAAAAGTTGTTTATTTGTTCAAATTGATCAGAGTTAGTTGTGGCATAGGAGAATATGTCATGCAAATTTTTATAATATCATCAAGATAAGCAACACTTAGGCTATAAGAGATCTTCCAAGACTGGTGAAACCTGCTAATAGTTTGTGCAAAGAATGTCAGTTGGGTAAGTAGAACAGAGTCACATTTAAAAGTAAGGAACAATCTTCTACCGGATTGTTGGACTTGGTACACACTGATCTATGTGGATTGACAAGAATCAGGAGTTTGCAAGGTGATAGATATTTCATGTTACTAATTGATGACCACTCCCAGATGATGTGGGTGACTTTCCTAAAAGAGAAATCTAAAGCACTTGAGAAGTTCAAAATATTCAAGGCTATGGTAGAAATGAAACTGGGTTAAACATAAAATGTCTCAGGCTTGATAGAGGTGGTGAATTCACATCCAAAGAGTTCATAGAATTCTGTGAGAAATATGGGATAAAGAGATAGTTATCTGCTCCAAGGACTCCACAGTAGAATGGAGTAGTGGAGAGAAAGAACCAGACCATCCAGGAAGCATCTAGAACCATGACGATGGAAGTAAATGTCCCTCAGATCTACTGGAGAGAAGCTATAAGCACTGCTGTCTATACTCTTAATCGAGTACAAATCAGAAGCAGTACTGGTAAGACTCCTTATGAACTCTGGTTTGGCCTCACTCCTACTGTGAAGTATTTCAGAGTCTTTGGTAGTAAATGTTATATCAAAAGAGATGAAGACCTTGGAAAATTTGATGCTAAAAGTGATGATGGAATATTCTTGGGTTATTCTACTCAAAGCAAAGCATACCGGTGTTATAACAAGAGATTGAGAAAGATCGTGGAAAATACAAACGTGAAGGTTAATGAAGGCATTGAAAATCCCTCAAGGTTTTATGAGTATGAAGCAGATGATCAGAATGATGTTTTGGTCCAAGAAGAACAAGCCCCAACTATAATTCAGATTCAGACTGATCTAGAGAATATTGAAATACAAGAAGAAGAGAAAAGTTTGAATGAACCTGTTCAAGAAATAGAAGTGCAAGAAATTCCCAAAACTCCCAGGTATGTAAGACTGAATCATTCTGAAGACCAGATCATAGGATATAGAAGCAAAGGTGTTCAAACAAGAAGAAAGATTGCTCAAGATTCAGAGAAGTATTGTTTGATTTCAAAGGTTGAACAAAAAACAGTAAGTGAAGCATGCAATGATGAAAGCTAGGCTAAAGCAATGGAGGAAGAGTTGATGTAGATTAAAAAAAATCACACTTGGGATCTTGTTCCCAGACCTAAAGATAAAAATGTGATTGGGACTAAGTGGGTCTTCCGGAATAAACTAAATGAAGATGGTGAAGTAGTTAGAAACAAAGCCAAATTGGTCTGTAAGGGTTATTCTCAAGTAGAAGGAGTTGACTTTGAAGAAACTTTTGCTTTGGTGGCAAGAATTGAAGCAGTCAAATTATTTCTTGCTTTTGTTGCCTTCAAGTATTTCAAAGTATATTAGATGGATGTCAAGTCTACCTTCCTGAATGGTGATTTGGAAGAAGAGGTATACATTGAGTAACCAGATGGATTTCAATTGTCTGATCATGGTGATATGGTCTGTAAGTTGAAGAAAGCATTGTATGGACTCAAACAAGCCCCAAGAGCCTGGTATGAAAGATTGGATAAACATCTTTTGAAGATTAGTTTCAACAAAGGTACTGCTGACAGTAACTTGTACTTCAAGATTGATCATGAAAATATCTTGATTGTTGAAGTATTTGTTGATGATATCAAATTTGGAGGAAAAGATAGTATGTGCAAGACTTTTGCAAATCAAATGAAAAGTGAATTTGAGATGTCTATGTTTGGGGAAATGAATTTCTTCTTGGGTCTGTTAATCACTCAAACAAAGAAAGGAATCTTCATATCACAGACTAAATATGTGAAAGAATTGTTGAAGAAATTTGGGATGGAAGATTCAAAGCCAATGAATACTCCCATGGCAACTAGGTGTAAACTAAGCAAAGATGATGAATCTCCTAAGGCTGATAAAAAAAAAGTATAGGTCAATGATTAGTGGACTACTCTACCTTACTCAAACTAGACCTGACATTATGAATGTTGTTGGTCTTGTTGCCAGATTCTAGGCTGATCCTAGAGAGTCTCATGTCATGGCAATCAAGAGAATTTTCAGATATCTAAAGGGAATAGTTGAGTATGGTTTATGGTATCCTAGGGATCATGATTTCTCTCTTCATGCATATATAGATGCTAATTGGGTAGGAGATGTGGATGACCAGAAGAGTACAAGCGGTGGTGCATTCTTTTTGGGGAAAAGATTGGTTTCTTGGTTGAGCAAGAAACAAGAGGCAATATCTCTGTCCACTGCAGAAGCAGAGTATATTGCAGCAGTAGGTAGTTGCACTCAAGTATTGTGGATGAAGCAAATGCTAAGAGACATCAAAGTGGAGTATGAAGAACCTATCACAATCTTTTGTGATAACTCAGGTGCAATAAATATATCAAAAAATTTGGTGTTACATTCAAAGACAAAACATATATCCATCAAGTTTCACTTTTTGAGAGAGCAGGTGAACAAGAATGAAGTCAGATTGGAGTTTGTGCCCTCAAAGGATCAGATTGTAGATATTTTTACTAAGCCTCTACCTAAGGACTCTTTTGAGTATCTCAGGGAGAAGTTAGGGGTTATTACCCCTCTAGTTCTGAATTAAGGTGCACTGATGTGCATCAGTCCGGTGGATCTCACAGTCATATCTTGTGGTTCAGATTGATGATAGGAAGTTGCTACTTAGGGGGAGTAGTCTGTATGGTTATGAAGTATTGATGCAAGTATGTGCCCTTTGCCATTGATGTCAAAGGGGGAGAGAAGACTTGTGAAAAACAAAAGAGATTGTTGATGAAAGGGGGAGAAATGAAGAAATAAAAGATATGTAAATGATTTATGTTGTTAGGGGGAGCCAGTGAGGAGAAGTTCTTGTCCTGATGGTCAAAATAATTTTTCACATCATATGTTACCATCAATGGCAAAGGGGGAGATTGTTACAAGTATGGGCCTTACCAATGTTGTCATTGATGTCAACATACTCCTATTACATTGATGTCAAGGATTGGATGAGTTGTGTACTGAGGATATTGAGAAAATTAGCCCTATCAGAAACAGAGAAGAATAGTAAAGACAAAGAAGTTCTATGACGTAAAGATTCCAGTTAGTTGAAGATCAGAGTATGCGCATCAAAGGGTTTGTAGATATGTGTCTAAAGATTCTCCAGTCAAGATTTCAGAGGTCCAAATGAAGATTAGAAGAAGTTATGGCCATATGAGTAAAACTAGTTCTGGCAGTTGTTAAGTAGTGACAGAGTGGCTCAAATAGGTCCGGTGAGATCTAGTAATGCATTATCATGCTCTGCGGATCTAGTGGCATGTTTGGGAAGCTAATTTGAATTGACAACTAGATTGGCTCATAGTTTGGAGGTCTGCAAGTGATTCTTCTAGTGTGACAGTGATGACCGGTTGTGTTCTTGAGGTTCCAGATAAAGATACAAATGATTAAAGTAAGCAGAAGTGATGTGGATGTTCTTGGTGATTCAAGAAAGCTTGTGGAAGTCTCCAGATTGTGTCCAGTTCATCTTGTTGGTCCACATTGAAGATTGAGCTCATAATTCTTTGGGTGATGGTGTTCTTCCCAGTCCTGGCCGACTAGATGATTTGCTCATTTTGCGAATATTCTTGAAGGTGTTTTGCGAAGCCTGGCATGTTCCTCGAAGAAGATTGAAGTCATAGATATTCGTGGCCAATAGGGTAGTGACAAGCATGAAGTTTTTTTAACAAGTCAAGTTGTATTTTTGTAAATGCTCTGTAAGAAAATAAGTGTATGTTATGCCAACTTTGATGAGCATTCCAAAGTCGATGTCATGTATAAATAAGAGTTGCAAAGTGATTTCAAAAGTATCCATGGTCATGATAAGAAAGTGATAGAGAGGAGAGGAGTGAAAAGCAGAGCATACGTGTTGAGCTTAAATGGAACTGTCTCAAGCATAATGAAGATGCTATTCTCCAATTCAAGTATGTAATATTTATATTATTCTATGGACAGTGTGTCTCCTGTAGGTAGTGGGCCTCTTGTGAGCAGTGTACTTAGGTAGTGAGCCCTAATTGGCAAGTGTCATTTTTGTTCTTTTTATTCTTTTAACAGAGAATACAATCTTGGGTTAGTCACCCTGTGGTTTTTCCCTTAATCGGGTTTTCCACATTAAAATCTTGGTGTCATATGTGTTGAATGTGTTTTTACTCTTGAGTTATTGCATTATGCTTCCATGAGTAAAACATTATTATGCTATTAAAATATAAGAAGGCCTTTAAGAATTTAAAGAACAAAAGTTTTGGTGACAACTGATTCACCCCCCTCTCAGTTATCTATCCTAAAACCAACAGGATATGGTTTTCAAAGGCCTAGTTAATTACATAATTTTGGTGTATTTGGATGATATAATTATTTATTCAAAGCGTACATATGAACACTTGGATCATTTGAGGAAAGTATTTGATAGATTAGAGAGTTTGGTGTATTATTGAATCCTAAAAGTGCACGTGTTTGTTGTTCATGAGGGAAAGTTATTGGGACATATAGTCTCAAAAGAGGGTCTTGCCATTGATCTAGAAAGGGTAAGTACCATTCTATCCATTTCTCTTCCAAGTCATAAGAAAGGTCTTTAGAGTTTCTTGGGAAGGATTAACTTTGTAAGGAGATTCATACCAAAATTTTCTTAAGACTAAGCCTCTTTCTTCTATGTTTAAAAAGAATATTGTATTTAGCTAGTCTAAGGAAGGTAAGGACAATTTTGAGGCCATCAAACAAGCTATTTCTCAAGATCCTACTCTTGTTAATACTAACTATGATAAAAATTTCATTATGTATGCTTTTGGAGGAGAAGAAAGTATATCAACCATCTTATCTCAACAAAATAGTGATCAAATGGAGCAACTAATAGCCTTTTTCAATCAAGCACTCAAAGACCATGAACTAAGGTAATTTTTTGTTGAAAAACAAGTTTTTGTTGTTGTAAAAGCACTTAAAAAGTTTAGACATATGATTTCTAACAATAAAATACAGCTAATGGTTAATCATCCAAGTGTGAAAGAATTCCTATTGAGTAGGGATGTGAGTGAAAAGAGAGATGGATGGATTACTAAAGTCATAGAATGTGACTTAAATATCAAGATCACCAAACTTGTAAGAGATAAGGGGCTGTGTGAACAACTTGCAGTAGACTTGGTGGCTGATAATAACACAATATATGCTCTAAAAGTGGCCCAATCAACTGAGCTTGACACTCCAAATAGTTGAGTTCATGATATAATTGTTTGCAAGTTTTCTTGCAAACAGGTGAGCATCCGCATGGCTTAAATCAGTCCAAGAAAAGGTATTTGAGACTGCAATCTATTCCTTTTGTCCTTGTTGATGGTGTTTTTTAGAGGAAAGACATGAATGGAGTTCTATTGAGATGTATTGAACTAGATCAAACTAACAAAGTACTTGAAGAGTTCCATAATGGTCTTTCAGGAGGTCATTTTTCACCAAGGACTATTGTTGTTAAAATCATGAAGGTTGGTTACCGCTGGCCTAATTTATTTAAAAATGTTCATAAGTGGGTAAGAAATTGCAAAGAGTGTTCTTACTTCACAAGAAAGAAAAGATTAGCTACTCTTCCTCTTCATCCTATCCAAATAGAACAACCTTTTGTCCAATGGGGGTTAGACTTCATTAGTATGATAAATCCACCATCCAGTGCTAGTCATAAGTGGGTTTTGATGGCTACAGACTACTTCACTAGATGGACAGAAGCAGTTGCAATAAATGATGCTACTGGGGCCTCTATACTAGACATCCTTGAGGGGATAGTTACAAGGTTTGGTGTTCCATTCATTGTTATTTATGCCAATGCTAAGGCTTTTTTAGGCACTCAAATAAGTGAATGGGCAGTCAAGCATGGAATTTATTTGAAAACCTCCTCAAACTATTACCCTCAAGGCAATGATTTAGCTAAATCTAGAAACAAGAATCTCATAAGGATCATCAATAGGACAATGGAGGATAATCAGAGAACTTAGCATACTAAGCTCAATATAGTCCTTTGGGTTGACAGAATCACACCTAAAAGAGTTATTTGTAATTCTCCTTTCATGTTGGTTTATGGTAGAGAAGCAAAACTTCCATTGGCACTTGAGTTTCTTTCTCTTGAGCTTGCACAACAACTGGAAATGTTAGAGAATGATGCAATGATAGTAAGGTTAGCTAATTTGATGGAGTTAGACTTAATCAATACAAACTCTTGAAGCTCATCAAGCACAAGTCAAGAAGACATTTGACAAAAAGGTAGTTAATAGAATTTTCAAGGAAGGAGAGTTGGTTTTGAAGTGGGATGAAGATAGAGCTAAGGTTGGATGTAACAAGCCAAATCTCAATATCCAAATTAACCAACTTAATTACCATTAAGCACAAGGTCATGATTAACCTAATCATATTTAAGCAAAGTAATAATCTATATCATAAGAAAAATCAATATGCATATCTTTTCTGGATATTTCAAAACTAAAATTTACAACAATTCCAAAGATAACATACTAGTGAATTCCTTTCACTTTACATTTACAATGTTTTTCTCATAGCATCAATGATAAGCTTACACATAATGTTTGACTATCAAGTCATATAGAAGTATGTATTGTATTTGGAACTTTGATATCTGTCTTCATAAGTCTGAGCTTATCTTTTTCTAGGGAAGGAGAGCATCATCCGAGTGCTTTTCCTCCAACCATAGATTGGCAGTCCCCTACACAACTACCTAGAAGCAACCCTACCCTTCACGAAGGGTATAGATATAAGGAATCATTAAGTTTACGATCTAAGTATCTAGTGTTGTGTCCTTCATAATACTTCACGGTCATACAACTATAGACTCCACTCTAACTATGTAAGGCACTATTGGAAGAATTATGCCATCTAGATCATAGTGAACCAACTAATGCATGTACAGATGGATGCATTACTATGGCCAAAGATTTATATACATATATGTTTCGCAATGAACGTAGTTGAATTTTCACACACCTCGACTCGACTTAGAAGTTGTCTCATCCTCCAGTGTTCAATTTTGAGCTTTCTAGGTCATAGAAAAAGATGGGTTCAATTCACCCTCAATCCATCTATCTTGGACTTTTAACTCCAATTCTAGGAGTGCATTTATTAATTGTGTTGTTGCCTATGTAATAGGGAATCTGTGACTCCATGTCACTCTATTCTTGTTCTTTTTTTTTCAATTGCATGTTCATGGTTTCAGTTTAAAAGGACCATCTCTAGTCTAAGTTTCTATGGCTACCTTGTTTCAATGTTTTCATCAAATTCACATTGACTATAACACTTTCCAATATAGGCTAATAAGTCGACAATGTTAGGTAGACCTTTGGTCAAAAGAGTTCAAATGGGTTATTGAAACCCAATGCTTCATCCATGAAGCACTGCCATACAATAAAGAGACATATTCATAAAATGTTTTCAACAAATGAGTTATCATACTCATTTTAAAATTCTTTCCTATATGGAAATAAAACAACAGTCGAGGGTTTATCCCTTGACTTGCAAGATTTGACATGCACTCAATGCAGCCCCTACAAGGTTATCAATATTAAATTGGTTTTACACCATGGGAATTAAGAGTCATATTACTCTTTTATAAATTAAATAGCTTACACCTGAAAGATTAATGTTATCTTTCATAAACACACAAGTGTTTCCTTTCCCTTTTAAGTGCCTCGAATGCCTCTATATCTTAGACACTATCAAAAAATAAGGTTATCATGAATAACTCATCATTCATTTTGTATGGCCATCGGCCTTTTCAACTATCTTACCTCTCTATGATGCATTAGCTATTGACCTAATCAAACGGATCATGATTCTATTATCATTACACAATGAGTATGGCTCTCGGCCTGCTCAAAGGTGTTATCATTAGTGGGTATGGCTCTTGGCCTACTTAAAAGTGTTATCAGTATCTTTTAGTGTTTACAAATAATGTCATTTACTCTTAGCCTTATTAGCTTCGAGAGCAAGAGACTGCTACTACAATGCTTAAGACCATTCGGCCCTATGGCCTCAGCAATAATAAAAAAAACATGCAGTTCTTTCATATAAAATAAACATATTATCTTTATCCATTCGATCACGAAGGCTGTAACATAATTATCAAGCATACTAAAGCCTTCATAAAGGATAATACAGTCCACATTTAACCACTGTGTGGCTACTATTTGTGACCTTATGAATGCAACTACATTCTACAGATTAACACGACTGTATTAAACAGTCTTACCTAAGGTGGTGGTTTCGTAGCCAAGCTACATTTATCTAAGAACAAATATTTCGAAGCCACTACTAGTTCCTCCTTGTGAGCTCACAACTAGTGTTTTGCTACCCTATAGCCCCCTTCCTCTCTAAATCTAAAAACAACAATGATAATGATAATCCCCTTTTTGCTGAAAAGGCTCTCTTATTTTCTTTGCATGTTGTTCTTCTAATTCGCCTTGTAATTGCCACCTTCAAATTGGAAATGGGTTAATGGTTGGCATATCCTACCACTTTTGGGTTTGTAGACTCCACAAATTCCATGATACCTCCCTTTCAAGAGTCGTCTGAAATGCTTGAGCTTGTGATAAGCTTTACCACAATTACCACTCTCTCTACTCATTGTGGATAGTGGTACGGTTGGTAAAAAATATATAAGCTTATACAACAAAGTGCTCAACCACTACAAGATAATAGATATGTCTCACATATTATCATTTACATCTAAATGATACTATATGAGTATTAAAATAGTCTAGGCTATCACCAAGTTATATTACCATCATTAAGGTGGTAACATTAATATGCGAAAATGGGGTCGAGTCTCACTCCCCCGCTTCGCTATATTAGACTAATGATAAGATATTTAAATGATAAACATAAGGTCTAATAAATAAATAGATATGTAAACATAGGAAAACTTGACATCCAAACAAGGTTACTATCGACTATGAGAACGTTTTGAGAACATTATTTAGTCAATTTGATGTAAATAACATAGAGAAACCTTAATTCAACTGTATCAACAATAGTTGATTTGACATCGACTTAACAAGGAAAAGTCTTATACTCACCCTATCTTGCATGGGTTCACGAAATATTAACTTTGATACTCAGATGGCAATATGACATTTTCCTAACATCTATCTCCTTCTCCCGGGTGATACTCTCCTTCCATCCTTGGAGGAAGATTCTTTTCCTGATTACACTCACAACCATATAACCATGATTAGTGTATCATTATTTGATTCATAAAATATTATGATAAAATAATCTTATCAACATGTAATCTCATGTCTAATCTAAACATCAATCAATATCCATATAATCAATGATTCTACTTGATATTTTCCACAAACATCAAATCATTAATCTATGATGAATTATCCTATTTACCACATAAAAGTAGGATTAAGCTAAATCAAAAGTTGGGGATGTAACATATCTCCCCCCATAAGAATCATCATCCCCGATGATTTAATGTCTCCAAAGATCAAACCAACAAAAAGAATAAAAAGTGTTTACTCATCATAGTAAAAAGTTTTAAAAGAGATGGGGAAATCTTTGATAAATATCCTCATAGTTCTCCCAAGTGGCATTCTCTTCTGCATATTGGTCCCATTGGACCTTGCATTGAGTTACCTCTTTATTACGTAAGTGTAGCTTATGTGTTTCGAGAACCTTGATGGGTTTGATCACTACCACCCATGGGTCCTTCACCTATCTGGGATTCCAATCAAGAATAGAGATATGATTATCCCCTAAAATAAACTTTTTCAAATAGGAAACATGGAAAAAATTATGCATCATGGCAAGAGCTAGCGGTAGAGCAATCCTGTATGCAATTGGGTTGACCTTTTTGAGAACTTCAAAGGGACCCACATATCTAGGAGCTAATTTGGACTCTTTCCAAACTTAATGGAGCTCTTTTGGGGTTTTACCCTTAGAAGGACTTTTTCTCCCACTGGGAAATGCCTTGTGATGTATTTAGCATCTGTATAACTTTTTTGCCTATCATTGGATTCCGGTAGCCTTTTCTTAATTAGAAGGACTTGCTCTTCCATTTCTGATAGCATTTCTTGACCAAGGCTAACCCTATCTTCTAGCTTATCCTAGCTTATAGGGGTTCAACACTTTCTTCCATATAATTCTTCAAATGGAGCCATCTTAATTACAGAATGATAGGAATTATTATAGGCAAATTCCACAAGAGGAAGGTAATCTTCCCATTTGTATTACTGATCCATGCAATACATTCTCAACAAATCTTCCAGCACTTGGTTTACCCTTTAGTTTGGCCATCTATCTCGGGATGATAAGAAGAGCTTATATTCAACTGGGTTCCAAGTGAGGAAAACAAGGTTTGCCAAAACCTTGATGTCATACGGGCATCCCTATCTAAGATAATCTTCTTAGGAATACCATACAATCTAAAGATTTTTTACACAAATTTGTGGGCTATGACGGGTGCCCCATCTATTAAATTTCTAGGTATAAAATGTGCTACTTTGGTGAGTCTATCCACCACAACTAGAATAGGATTGTGCATATTCCTTGACATAGGAAGTCCTTGCACAAAATCCATGCTAATGATTTTCTATTTCCATTCCAAAATTTCAAGAGGGTATAATAGTCCTGCCGGGTGATGGTGTTCTGCCTTCACCCTCTGGCTTTCCAAACATTTGGCTACAAACTTTTGCAGCATCCCTCTTCATTCCTTTCTAGAAATATAAGAGTTTCACATCAGCTAGTAACTTTATTACTCTAGGATGTCCTGAATAAGGTACAAAATGAACCTCTTTCCACACAATATTCCTTAACTCCTCAGAGTTTGAAACATACATCCTTCCTTTATACCTCAATAACCTAGCTAGTTCAAGGTAAAATCCCTCATATTTTAGATTCTAGGGATTCTCCAAAAGGGCCTATTTTACCTGCTTGTAAAACTCATCTCCTTTAGACTTTTGTAATACCTGATTCTTAAAATAAAAATGTATGGAGATCATTGAGGAGTTATGTCTTCTACTACTTAAGGCATTCGTTACTCAGTTTTCCTTGCCTTGAATATATTTAATCTCAAAATCATAATATGAGATTAACTCTAACCACCTTCTTTGGCGTGCATTTAGATGTGGTTGAGTGAATAGATATTTAAGCCCTTGGTGGTCTGTTTTTAGTTCAGAAGGCTTCCCAAGCAAGTAATGTCTCCACATTTGCAGTACATGAATTATTACTGCTAATTCCAGATCATGTGGGGCATAGTTTTGCTCATAGGTTTTGAGTTTCCTAGATTCATATGCAATAATCTATCCATCTTGGACAAGCACACCACCTAATCCTTCCCTTGAGGCATCGGTAATGACTACAAAATGACCTTCCAGGTTAGGTACCTTCAAGATAGGTATTGTAGTCAACTTTTCCTTCAGTTGGTCAAATGCCTCCTGGCACTTGTTTGACCAATCAAATCTTTTACCTTTTCTCTGCAAAGAATAGGATAAACAATTTTAGAAATATTTTTCATAAATTTTCTGTAATAACCTACCAGGCCCATGAAACTTCAGACCTCATGTACGTTTCTTGGTGTTGGCCATTCCAATATGGCTTTAATCTTGGCCCAGTCTACAACTATTCCCTTAGCTAAAATTATATGACCCAAATACTACACTTCCTTTTGAAAGAAAGTACACTTAGAGAGCTTTCCATATAGTTTATGCTCTCTTAGCCTTTGAAGGACAATCCTTAAATGTTGTAAGTGCTCTTCCTCACTCTTAGAGTAGATTAGGATATCATCAAGAAAAACAAGGACAAACTTGTCCAAGCAGTCTCTGAACACACTGTTCATTAAGTTCATAAATGCTGCAAGTGCGTTTGTTAATCCAAAGGGCAAGACAATAAATTCGTAATCCCCATACCTTGTTCTGAGGGTTGTTTTGTGAATATCCTCATCTTTTAACTACAATTAATGGTACCTAGATCAAAGATCGATCGTAGAAAACATAGTTGCCCCTCTCATTTGATAAAAAAGATCATCAATGTGGGGCAATGGGTACTTATTCTTTATTGTTTCTTTATTTAGCATGTGGTAATCTATACATAACCACAATGTACCATCTTTCTTTTTCACAAAAATTATTAGTGCTCCCCAGGGTGACACACTGGGTCTTATCAATCCTTTATCAAGTAATTCCTGCAATTGAGCCTTTAGCTCCATTAACTTAGTTGTGGTAATTCTATATGGAGCTTTAGATATAGGTTTCAAACTAGGAATTATATCTATGGGGAAATCAAAAGCTCTTTTATGAGGCAATCCCAGTAGCTCATCTGGAAACACATCCTCAAAATCTCTAAGAAAAGGGAATCTATCCATATATGATCTTTCCTGATCTATGGACTCCCTCTTCTCAACTCCTTGGAGTTTCTGAGATTCATAAAACATCAAATCATCATGGAAATTGGTTTCCTTGAGGCCATTAATCTCCTCCATTTTTACAACAAAAGGATGACATCCCTTCCTTTGGGATCTTTTCATCTATAGGGCAGAAATTTGTCTTAGTTTAACCTCTCTAGGGTTTCCTTGTAGAAAAACTCTATTCTCATGGTCATCTAGACATTCTATTGTTTTGGCATAACAATCCAGCTTAGCCCGACGTCTCCATAACCAGTTTATCCCGAGGATAACATCATATGAGCCTAATGGGGCTATGTAAAGGTTCACTTCATTGGAGAAACTTGGAAGTTCAACCTTAGCCTCAAACAAGCATTGCTCTACTTGAGCTTTGGTCTGATTTGCATACTCAATTGACCAAGTATTTGCCATGTATCCATTTTTTTAAAAAAATTTACTTAAAACTTTTGGGGAAAAAAAACATTCTATTGTACTAGTATCTATCAATACTGAAATTGGAAAACTAGATAAAATACCTATAGTTTCAATGGGAGTGATTTGGTATTTAGCTTGCCTATTATCCAGGGCTGCATGTATGCATTGTTGGAATGCTACCTGCTGAGAAGGTAAAGGATTTCCTCGTGGCTGAGTTCCTTGCGTCTTATTAGGGCACTGGTTGGCATAATGATCACTGCCACATGTATAACACCATCCCACAGGTCCTCATCTTTCATGAGGCTTCCTAAAATTATCTCCATTTTTCTTGGAGTTATTATTACCTTTCTTTCCCCCCTTGGATTCATTTTGCTTATTCTTGGACCCATTATCATTTTTCTCTGAAAAGACCTACTTTTTACCTTTTTCTTAAAAGGTTGGGAGGATTGGGACCAATTATACCTTTTTCGATTCCTTTCCCTATAAGAAGACATAGAATTCAATTTTTATTCCTATTTAATAGATTTTTCATAAACCTAGTCCATTGAAGTGGGACCATGCACATCAACTTCACCCCCAATCTGGGTGTTCAATCCCATAATAAACTTTTGGATGCGAAACCTTTCATCCTATTGATATTGCAGAACATACTTGAGTAGGCAAGTGAACTTTTCCCAGTACTCATTCATAGTTAAATCACCCCATCTTCGATTTTGAAAATCTATAAGATTTTGGTCATAATACAACTGAGGCAAGCATCCTTGCCTAAAGAGTTCCACAAACCTTTCCCAGGTTAGACTCATGGATCTCAAGTCTAACTCCATTTTCTTATTCATCTACCAAGTGAATGCTTCACCTGCCAACTGGTATGCTCCCCATATCACTTTGGTGATTTCAGAATAGTTTCTTATTTCAAAGTATTTCTCTATTTTGGTAAGCCATGCCTCTGCAACATCTTTGCTTACCGTCCCGTCAAACTTGGGAGGGGTAACCTTTTTCATATCTCAAGATAATTCCAAAGCCAAGTGGCTTCTTCTATCCTCTTCATGTCTTTCCTCAAAGTTATTCTCTCCGCGTTCACTTTCGGTGGTGTCCTCATGATGTGCCTTGTCATCACCCCCATGATAGGCTTCCCGCCTGGGTCCATGTTGACCCCTAACCTCCTGCTCAAGAGTTCCAATTATCACTCTCATCTCTTGGAGCATAGAAAGGATCTGGTCAAATTTAGATTCAGAGTGGCCTAAAGGTTGCCTTTCTTCTTAGCTATCTCCCATATTGGTTCACGTCTGAACCGAGCTGCAATCTACTTCTCCTAAAGTTTACAGATTAATCCTTCTATTAGTTTTTCGTACCATTGAATCTATTCATAAATCTAAATCCATTCTCATTCATGTAATCTTTAATAAGAAAGGAAAGATTTGCCAAAATTTCAAAATACATTATAGTTTCCATGGATTACATAGAATCCATCCATAGTTACAAAATTTTTCTTTACATCTTGCTACTACAAGTCATTATCAGATTGGGATCTATGTTCCTAAGCTTATCCTCATCCTTGAGGTTTATCAAATCAGTTTTAGGAGGTGGACGTACTCACAAGTACTCATCCACAACCTCCTGAGTAACATTAGGATCCTTAAGATCTCTTTCCAAGATTGGTTCCTTAGGTGCAGAGGGTTTCACTTATTTATTTTCAGAGATAGGAACAATAATTGTAACGACTTTCTCCATCTCTTGCTTGATGCATTTAATAGCATCAGTGAAAGTTTCATCATTAGCCAACCATGCATCTAACAAGCAACCAGTTTGTTCAAGTTGTTTCATTCTTGAGGCTCACTCCCTCATAGCCTTAAGGTAATGTCCATTTCCTGTTACCTTCTTTCTGGGTGTCATTCTTATTCTTACCATTTTGGCATAAGAACATCTAAACATTAGCAACCGTTAATGTTGGAGAAAAATATTATGTAGTGAGCTCATAGATTCATGTATTGAACTGGGTAGCTCTGATACCATATGTAACAAGCCAAATCTCAATATCCAAGTTAACCAACTTAATTACCATTAAAGTACAAGGTCATGATTAACATAATCATAGTTAAGCAAACTAATAATCTATATCATAAGCAAAATCAATATGCATATCTTTTCTAGATATTTCAAAACTAAAATTTACAACAATTCCAAAGACAACATACTAGTGAATTCCTTTCACTTTACATTTACAATGTTTTGCTCATAGCATCAATGATAAGTTTACACACAATGTTTGACTATCAAGTCATATAGAAGTATGTACTATATCTAGAACTTTGACATCTATCTTCATAAGTCTCAGCTTGTCTTCTACTTGGGAAGGAGAGCATCACCCGAGTGCTTTTCCTCCAACCATAGACCGATGGTCCCCCACACAACTTCCTTCCTAGAAGCAGCCCTACCCTTCATGAAGAGTATAGATATAACAAACTATTAGGTTTTCCATCTGAGTATCTAGTGTTGTGTCCTTTATAATACTTCATGGTCATACAACTATAGATCCACTCTAACTATGTATGACACTACTGGAAGCATTATGCCATCTAGAGCACAGTGAACTGACTAATGCATGCAAAGACAAATGCATTACTTTGGCAAAAGATTTATATACATATATGTTTCTCAATGAATGTAGTCAAATGTTCACACACCTCGACTCGACTTAGAAGCTATCTCATCCTACAGTGTTCAGTTTTGAGCTTTCTAGGTCATAGAAAAAGATGGGTTCAATTCACCCTCAATCCATCTATCTTGGACTTTTGACTCCGATTCCAGGAGTGCATTCATTAATTGTCTTGTTGCCTATGCAATAGGGAATCTATGACTCCACGTCACTCTATTCCCATTCTTTCTTTTTTTTTTAATTGCATGTTCATGGTTTTAGTTTAAAATGACCATCCCTGGTCTAGGGTTCTATGGCTACCTTGTTTCAAGGTTTTCATCGAATTCACATTGACTATAACACTTGCCAATATAGGCCAATAAGTTGATAATGTTAGGTAGACCTTTGGTCAAAAGAGTTCAAATGGGTTCTTGAAACCCAATGCTTCATCCATGAAGCATTTCCATACAATAAAGAGACATATTCATAATATGTTTTCAACAAAAGAGTTATCATACTCGTTTTAAAATTCTTTCCTATATGGAAATAAAATAAAAGTCAAGGGTTTACCCCTTGTCTTGCAAGATTTGACATGCACTCAATGCAACCCCTACAAGGTTATCAATATTAAACTGGTTTTACACCATGAACATTAAGAGTCATATTACTCTTTTATAAAATAAATAGCTTACACTAGAAAGAATAATGTTATCTTTCATAAAAACACAAGTGTTTCCTTTCCCTTTTAAGTGCCTCGAATGCCTCTATGGCTTAGACACTGTAAAAAATAAGGTTATCATGAATAACTCATCATTCATTTTGCATGGCCATCGGCCTTTTCAACTGTCTTATCTCTCTACGATGCATTAGCTATCAGCCTAATCAAAAGGCTCATGATTCTATTTTGTAAGGCTCGTAGCCTGTTCGAAGGATATTATCATTACATAGTGAGTATGGTTCTCAACCTGCTCAAAGATGTTATCATTAGTGGGTATGGTTCTCGGCCTTCTCAAAAGTGTTATCAATATCTTTTAGTGATTACAAATAATGTCATTTACTCTCAGCCTTATTGTCTTCGAGAGCATGAAATTGCTACAACAGTGCTTAAGACCATTCGGCCCTATGGCCTCAACAATAATAACAAAAACATGCAGTTCTTTCATATAAAATAAACACATTATCTTTATCCACTCAGCCATGAAGGCCGTAACATAATTATCAAACATACTAAAGCCTTCATAAAGGATAATACAGTCCACATTTAACCAATGTGTGGCTACCATTCATGACCTTATGAATGCAACTGCATTTTATAGATTAACATGACTGTATTAAATAGTCGTACATGAGGTGGTGGTTTCATAATCAAGCTAAGCTTAGCTAAGAGAAAATCTTTCAAAGCTGCTACTAGCTCCTCCTTGCAAGCTCACAACTAGTGTTGTGCCACCCTGTAGCCCCCTTCCTCTTGAACTCTAAAAACAACAATAATAATGATAATCCCCCTTTTGCTGAAAAGGCTCTCTTATTTTATTTGCATGTTGTTCTTCCAATACCTCTCATAACTATCACCTTTGAAGTGGAAATGGGTTAATGGTTGGTATATGCTACCACCTTTTGGGTTTGTAGACTCCACAAAGTCCATAATATCTCCCATTTGGGAGTCATCTGAAATGCTTGAGATTTTGATAATCTCTACCATTGTTACCACTTTCTCCACTCATCATGGATAGTGGTACGGTTGCTAACAAAATTTATAAGCTTATACAACAAAGTGCTTGACCACTACAAGATAATAGATATGTCTCACATATTATCATTTACATCTAAATGATACTATATGATTATTAAAATAATCTAGGATATCACCAAGTTATATTACCATTGTTAAGGTGGTAACATTAATATGCGAAAATGGGGTCAAGTCTCACTCCCCCGCTTCACTATATTAAACTATGGATAAGATATTTAAATGATAAACACAAGGTCTAATAAAGAAATAGATACGTAAACATAGGAAAACTCGACATACAAACGAGGTTACTATCGACTATGAGAACATTTTGAGAACATTATTTAGTTGATTTGACATAAATAACATCGAGAAACCTTAATTTGACTTTACCGACAATAGTTCATTTGAAATTGACTTAACAAGGAAAAGACTTATACTCACCCTATCTTGCATGGGTTCATGAAAGATTAACTTCGATACTCAGATGGCAATCTAACCTTTTCCCAACATCTATCTCCTTCTCCCGGGTGATACTGTCCGTCCATCCTTGGAGGAAGATTCTTTTCCTGATTACACTCACAACCATATAACCATGATTAGTGTAGCATCATTTGATTCATAAAACATTATGATAAAATAATCTTATCAACATGTAATCTCATGTCTAATCTAAACATCAATCAATATCCATATAATCAATGATTCTACTTGATATTTTCCACAAACATCAAATCATTAATCTATGATTAATTATCCTGTTTACCACATAAAAGTAGGATTAAGCTAAATCAAAAGTTGGGGATCTAACATTGGAAAACATACAAATTTTGATGCCATTTGGAGTGGCCCATACATCATAACCAGTTGCAAACAAGCTAATTCTTTCCAACAAGGCTGAATGAAGAAGAACTGCCTATCCTAGTCAATGGGATACACCTCAAGCCATGCTTTTGAGGTTGGTTTTTAGATTTTATACATATTAAGATAGTTTTTTTTTGTAAATAAATGCTATTGCACATTATAGTTGTCTTGTTTTCCTTCAAGTGCTTTTGTACATGCTACATACTCATTAGGAGAATGCATGTTTAGTTTCCTTTAGGTAAGTTTTTTCTTTGTTCCATCTCTTTTTGTGTGTTGTTTCAAACTCTCAATGACTCTTATGCCCAATGGATTTCTTAAGGCCACTGGATTTGGGTGTTTAGTAGGAAAATACTCTTGAGAGGTTACCAAATGTTGAATTTCTAAGTCATTTGTTAGTTCTTTAGGGTGTTTTAGGTTTAAACTAGTTGTTTTAAACAAAGAATCTCCTTAATGTGACATGTGATGCCTAAAAGACTATTCAAGTCTATGAAAGTATTATAAGGTTTGGTCATATTTTGATGCATTAGCTTTGTTTAAAATTGCAAGAGTTTTCTAAAAATCCAAAAGGGCATATATACTTTTGGAGGGAGTTTTAGTTTTGAATGAGTGTTTAAGTCTTTAAGTCTTAGTTGTTTTGGGTTTTAGGTCAAACGAGAAGGTTATTAGGTATGTTTCACTTAACCCTGTAGGTTCTTAGCCTCATGAAGATAAACATACCAGATGTTTTGAACCTTTAAATCCCATGAGAGTGAGGAAGAAACAATGAAGAATGAAGGAAACTCATGTTTAGATCTATGAATTTTCTAAAATGCACACTGTGTATTTCAATAGATCGCTCAAATACACAATGTGTATTTTAGCATTCTAGGGGTTTCTCAAAATACATATTATATGTGAAGTTTTTAAAGAGATTGTGGATGAACATTTTTAGGATGATGTAACCATTCTTAAAATGAATATGCATGGGTCAAAAAATTATATAGTGTGTAGAACCATCAATTTTAAGGTCTTGTATACTAGGTTAACATGCTTCTTACCATGAACAAGATCATCTATAGTACTGGTCTATGAGTGGAGGTTCATCACAACTTAGTACTAGTGACAAAACTCTTTATCTTATCTTGATTCATAAATCTCTATACAGGCTCTGCACAAGAATAATACAAACGTGTTCAGTAATTTCATGGCTTGTAGAAGTTTGATAGAGGTTCAAAGATTGATGATGTTCTCAATATTAGTTATAAGTACAAAGATGATCACAATGGAGGATTTGAAGTTAAATGCAATATAACCTAGTGCCTTGGGAAACTTTATATTCAATGTATCTATTACAGTTTTAACATTTAAGTTGAACCAAATCATGAATAGAGGAAAGACTTCTAAGATCTTCAATAAATGTGTACACTAGGGGGAGCTTCATAGGGTCATGTTTTGAAGACCAAGAATGCAATTGGATCCCCATTCTAGTTATGGAGATTGTTGGTTACATATAAGAGCATTAAAGGGTTTTGAGAAAGTATTGAAGGAGGCACAAAAACAGTCTAAAGAGCCCTATATAACCCTAAGGAGCATGAAGAGATACATAGAAGAATCATGTATAATATAGGAGTAAGGATCTTGTTGGGAGAGTAACCAAAATTTCCAAACAAGACTAAGGATGGAGATATATCACCCACTAGTTTTCCATATATAAGAGCATAAATAGGAACAGAAGGATAGGTACATTAAGGGTTGTACAACATTCTAGTTTTGTCAAGCAATCTTGTAGGGTCTGCACATCTTGTAAGGTATGCATAAGAGTTTTGGGATCTACAAAGTCATGAATAAGGTTTACATTAACCCTAAGAACCCTATATCACCCATCATAGGATTGTTTAAAGTTTGTAGATTCTTGTGAGGATTCTAGAACAACATGTATAGGTTTTGAAGCCCTAACAAGATCAAAGAAGCATGAAGAGGTCTAAGACAACATAAAAGAAAAAGGTTCAGTGCCAATGGGGATAAAGGAGATCAAATTGGTCAACATGCTAATTAAGATTTTTTACCTACCTCCTACAGGGTTGTTACTGCTTCCTACAGGACTATCACTATATTCTATAGGGTTGAAGAACTTTACTGGGCCTATGAAGCCATTTTAAGAATGTGTATGAGAATAGGGAACCCTTTAAGATCTTAAAGTCTACATAAACAAGGTTGAGGGGTTTTTTCAAACATTTAGATGCTCACGAATGCTAGGATATGCAAAGTATAAAGAGATCCATGATCAACACAAAGACGATGCAGTGAGAGAACCATGTGAACTTGTATAGGATTTATGAGTCAAGGTTTATACAGGCATTCATTAGATCTATTAATCCATGAAGAGTATTTGAAGCTATTGTAAGGAATTTGCCAAACATTCTTAGGTCTATATCACTCTATGTAAATCTAAGAAACCTTAAAGAGACTAGAAACTATTAATCATTGTAAAGGGTCTTTAGAATCTTGTAAGTCTTTGTCAAATAGTAGCAGGTCTATCAAGGGTGTGAAAGATTTGTAGTAGTCATTAAAGGTGTATCAAGTATATAAGAGACATGTTATGCCTATACATGACCTCCAAGTAAAGACAAGAGTGAAGAAGCTTTGCAAATCATTATAAGGATCTGTTAAACTACATAAAAGATCTGTACAGTATAAAGAGAATTGTCAAACCATACAAAAGGCTATTTTCAAGTCATGAAAGTTCTATGCATCACCATTAAAGGACTGTCAAACCTTGTTGAGCCTGGTACAACTTTAGGGTTTATGGTGAAACCTTAAATATCCTATTAAACCCTGCAGATCTTGTGTGAACTAATATTAAGGGTTTGTGAAGCATGGGTAAGGGTTGCGAAGGCATAAGAAACCTTGCATAATGTGTAGAGGCTTGTATAAACCTTATAAAAACCTGTCAAACCTTGTTAAGCCCTCCATAACCATTATTAACCCTAATATGCCTATGAAACCCTAAACAACTTGTATAAGTCATTTAAAGTCTAGTAAACTTTTTAGGGTCTATCTAGGGTAGAATGAGTAGTTTATAGGCATACATGTACCTTTATATAGTCCTATGCCATCATTCTAAACCCTATAAAGATCATCAAAGGACTGTATCACTCATTATAGAACTATGATACTATCAAGAAAAGACTATGAAGTTGCAAAGCTTATTGGGTTTATGTAAGCAACAACATGCCCTGCTAGAGTGAGAAAACCATTGACAAGCCTTCATAGGTTTGTTCATCTGTTAAAGCTCCAAAACGTTGTATAGATCTATCAAGCCATGAAGATATCTCTATAAGCATGTACATGAAAATGATGATGAAAGACTTAGAACATGTCTGAGACAATAAAAAAGAGCATTTGAGAGGTCTGAAGAATGTTGCAGGAATGAAGAGCTTATTAGGATCTTAGGAAATTTACAAGATGAACAGACCCTTGAAGACCTATGAAGGGGTGTTAGAGCATACAAGTCTAATGAAGACCTTATAATTTGAGATGAAACATTTAAAACCATGAATATAAAGTAGTAGTGTTGAAATATACAGTGTGTATTTCAACTCCATGTGATTTATACACACTTGGTATAATTTCTCAAGTCGTGTAGATCCTAGAAGGTCTATTCAAGCATTGGAAGGTATGTTTAACCTTTTAAGGGGTCTGTTAGACTATTTGATGTATACCAAGACATCCTCAATGTGTGCTCAATCATGATTAAGAAGCAAGGTATGGGATAAGGTTGGTTAAGAGAGCATAAAGAAGTCATGGAAGATGTAGTCAAGAGTCCATATTGAAGGACTTATCCCATGCCACCAAAAGAATAAAAGGCATAAAAGTAGTCCAAGGAAGGTATGAAACATGTTCTTATTCTTGTACAGGAGCAGTTTGAGGGAGTCATTGTCCTCAAGAGTCCAGTCTACTACTATTTTGTCCAAGATGACACATCTTCAGATGAGGTGCCAGTTTTGAGATTTTTCATGGTTTTTTAGTTGAGAGAGTTAACTATCCTCTTCTTAGATATGCCCAAAGAAGACTCTCCATAAAAAATAACTAACCAAACATTTAAGAAATAGTTGGTCATTACCTTCCACCAAGGACAATCCCTATATTCTCTCTAGGATGTTTATTTTCAATAGATATGAATTATAATGAGAGATGATCTATCTCTAGATTTTTTGTAATAGATTTGGTAGTACTAAAATTTGTATCAGATAGTTTTTGCCTTTATGATCAATAAAAATAGCTGATTTTTTTCCATTATCATATGCTTTTCATTGTGTTCTTTTGAAAGATTGGGAACTCATCTTGTGGATCACTAGTTCCTTTGTGGTTTCATCTCTCTTTCCTTACCTCTATAAATGTGTTTATGAGTCTTGTGTATGCAGATTATTTGTTTTAAGATTGTCTTATGCATAGAAAATAGGTCCAAGGGTTCTTCAAAATCAATTTGGTGCATCACCGCATAATATTTCGAGTCATTTCCTTCTGTCTCTTTTTATTAGTGAATGTTAGAATAGGATTAGGTTTAGTTTTAATAACTGAATCACAAGTTAGAACAATGAACCAACCTTCTCTAGAGGTCTAATCTCAAGTTTAACAAGGTCCCACACCTAGAGATCATACTCATTGTATCATTGGATTAATGAAACTAGTTAAATAAGGGTGCAAATCCATGTGATAAAAATAACGTATTGACAAATTCATTACAAGTAAACTTCGTGCAACTACTAGTTTAGATTATTATGTAGTATTTTAATATAATTTATTGAATTAATCTATTCTATGCAATTTAATGCAGGGCATGTTTATGCAGTAATTGCAAATGAAGATAATGATGAAGGAACATATTATTATTTATGTCATTGTGTTGAGGCAAAAAATAATTGGCAACCCCTATCATAGATGGAGAAAACATTGAGTATCCTATAGTATCGATGGTTGTTACTAGAACATGGTTTAGAAGTTACCCAATGAAGATGTCTAATGTGTGGTTGTTTGAAGAAGTTGACACACAGGAAAAATTTTCATTAGTCTAACTTTGTTGAGTCATCAAATGTAATCAAATATGGGGGTACACCATTGAATAAGAACTTATGGAAAGTTCATGAGTCTAACCATGAAGAAATACTTAACACAATAAAGAGTAGAGAAGATCCACATGGTTCATTGGATTGAATTGGTGGAATGACAGAAAGGCTTGTTATGTAGACTTCTTAAGTTTTGTGATTTGAGTACATTTTTCTTTTCTTTATTTATTTCTAGTAGTGTTATTAATATATGTTAGTGGTGCCAAAAAATCTTCCACCTTCTCATGGTTGGTACTATTAGTAGAGAATTTTATATTCTTGAAGTGAAGAGAATATTTAAAAATCAACAATAAAATAGCATATCCTCATTTCACCTTCAATATGTTTGACATTATCGCTTACCTTCATTTCAACTCCTATATGTTTAGTTAGTTAGAGAGAGAGAGAGAGAGAGAGAGATTTGGCATGATTTTCTTATCCTCATTTCACATTCTATATGGTCTCCATGCTTTTCATATCCTTATTTCACCTTCTACTTGTTTGACATGATTTTTATATCCTCATTTCACCTTCTATATGGTTTCCATGCTTTGCATATCCTCATTTTACCTTCTATACATTTACCATGCTTTTCTTATTCTCATTTTTCATCACTTGTATACTAGTTTTAGGTTGACAAACCTCTTGTTGTCATTGAGTCATCATTTCAACTTGATATTATATTGACTTGTCACATTGTAAGTGTTCCCACATATAAATATATCTTTAGACATAGTCATTTTCTTGCCACTACATTTTCCTCCATTTTTGCACATCCTATGCACATTCATTTTGAATCCTCTATTTTTTATTCCTTCTTGTTCATACCACTTACCTTTCCATACCTTTCCTTCCCATAAAACAAAACAACCACAATCCCTTGTGCTATGGGCTTAGTTTCTAATGCATGTGTGTAGAATGTTTTGTTTGTAATGTGTAGTCTATACCTTCATATAATGAATAATAATTTATCAATGGTTTTGTCTCACCATAGATAAATGATCTACAGCACCTTCAATTTAACATGCAATGGTTTAAAATTCATCTACCCTAATTTCTCACAATCAAATATGCAAAAAGGGAAAATCCAATTATTAAAATACTATACCCTTATCTATAGAAAGCCATAGTGTAAGCCTTTGGAGAAGGACTCGTATGCACATAACAAGAACTAATTCTAGGGTGGCATAGCCACCTACTATGTCTTGAACATATAAGATTAACTAATACAAATTTACTTATGCAGTAACATCAATAAATAACTACTTCCATAAGAATTTAGATTTCTATATAATGTTTTCATGTCCCTTGAGACCAAGTGTCAGTAAATACCACTATGCTAAAGGTCGTTTATTTGTGTTTATTAATAGAAATTGCACACTCTAAAATTCATTTTATTGTGTTTTACAATATGAAGATTCGTGTAAATTTTTAAATGATTTGGACATAGTGGACACAGTTTCCATCTAGGTCCTAATCATACACCAAGGCACTAGGAGAGGACCATGTGACACCCAGGGTGTCACTCTACCTCACAACCTTGTCCTACCATTATTTTGCTCAAAATTATAATGAAAACATTTTGACCCCTTATATAGTCCATATGAATTGTGCATGATAGCCCATGCCAAGTGTATTCTTCACATTTCTCTATTATCCTACTTCTATCTTAGTTAAGCTCAATTGTGGCATATTTTACTATTTTGTGCCATCTTCTAATTTTTGTCTTGATAGGTTTCTAGATAGAGAAGTTATTAGTAAACTATTTTAAACAATCCAAAAAGTTTCAAGTCATTGTGACACATAGGACTAGGCTACTCCTATGACCAAGCCATACACCTAGGTGCACCCTCAAGTTGCACACTAGTCCTTTTGTAAAAAATGACTAAATTTTCACTTGTATCTTCCTTGGTCTATTTTGAGTCTATTTGTAGTGGAATGACAAAAATGTAAGTTATGTACACTTCTTAAGGTATGTTATGTACAATAAATTTACCTGCCTTTAGTTATGTGCAATAAATGTACACTTCTTAAGGTATGTTTTGATCTTTAGTTATTTCACTTTGTAGATCCCCCATTGTATGATTGCATTACTATATTTTAATCATGGATTCCTATAAAACCTTGCCTTTGGCTTCCATTCATGAATGTATTGAGGATTTCAATGTGTTCTTACAACCTGTTAAATCTAAACCTTTGGTCATATATCACATTATTTCCTTCTACCAAATAAATGTTGGCACATGTTCTATAGAGGCATTATTTCATTAAGTGTATTAAATTTTTTATCCTTCATGAGGAACTTTTCATTCCATTTTATATGCATTCAATTCACTTGTCCATGAGCTTCACATTGATTGTACATTTCTTCTACAACTAGTGGTAGTGATTTACATGAACCTAATTATGGTCATACTCTATTTATGATTAGTGGTGATGGTTTCTAAATGATTAGGTAAATTATGTTTGTCTTAGTGATGCCAATTACTTGTTTCCTCCCTGTTGTTCTCAAAATCAGCCACACTCATTTTTGTAGACAACCCCTATGAAACTTGTCTGTTTCGTAGCCTACACTCTAAGTTCGCAAATCGAGACAAGTCTTCTTGGCCTCGTGCGAAGTCATCTGATATCCTAGAATAGTTTACGACATTTTCCTTAAGTTGATTCTTCAAAATTCATGAGAATTGATTAGGTTGCAAATCGATCAAAATATCAATTTTGATCATTTTAGGGTGTTAGTAGGTTTTTGAGTCTTCATGTGCATAAGCGGTTAAAAATACCACTCTTGCATATCCTTGATGTTTCAAAGTGTAATGTCAGCCCATTTCACTACTTTTACATGCATGTTTGTTTTTGAATAATATGTATGAGTGGAAAAAATCACCATCCATGCATGTTCCTTGTCATAGTTTGATGTGTAACAGCGGTCGTAGGTACCGCTCATGCATAAGGCATCCAGCTAATGCATGGTTAGTCATTTTCACTGCCTTAGCATGATCTCATCAAATCTTAAACTCAAGTGTCATCTTTCCTGGTGGCAGCTCATAATACTGAGTTTGTTCTTTAATGCGCTCAGTTCTACAACAAAGACACTAGGGCAATGGTGGATACGAATGGCAATGTGATAATCAGATTGGATCTGGAATTCATTGATAAAGTTTTCATGTGTCCTACTGCTACAGAAGTTGTGAAACTAGATTTTACTGAAGCCCAAAACGAATATGATAAGAATTCTGAGAAGGCTAAGAAGACAATTAACACCAAATGGCTTAAGACTTCAAGGTCAAACTTATCTAGGTGGTCAAGGAGTTTTCCTAGAAGTGATTTTATTGAGGAGGTTGGTGATCTCATAACTCTTCTTAGCAAGATAAGGGGGTTGGCTTCTTCCTCTCTTTTTCATGAGTGGATGTACCCTTTTATCAAGGTTATACTTCAACGCAAGAAAGCCATCTTTTGGGGTGAGCAAATCAGCAATGCTCTGCATGAGCAATTGACTAAGGTATCCACTACTTTCAAATTCTATATGACTTCTTACCTTGTGTATATATCAGCCTCAATGAGGATCTTTCCGGGTTTGACATCCGAAGGAGATAGGAGAGTGGTTCATGTATATCAGTACTATCCTCAACTGACATTAAAAGGTCCTATTCACCACTTAAGGAGGGTAAATGATACTTTCTTCACAGTATTCTTGTGTCTTTTTGACCCTCAGTTAGAGCAAAGAAGAGTTTTAGATGAAGCTTGGTCAGTGGTGAATGATTATGGGTGCATGTTCTTACAGTTTCCTACTTTCTCATATTTAAGGGTTAGCTTTTTCCAAGGTTATCCTTATATGTTGCCGAGGTTTCCTTCAGATAAACTTGTTCTAATGCAATTATGTAGACAAATGATTGTCGTACATAATAAGCAAATGGAACTCAAGAAACCAGGATTCAGATTTCTAGTTGAAGCTAGTAGGTTTTCAGTGTCAACTACTATGAAGACTAGAGCCATGGAAACTAAAATGCATCTAGTGACCATGAAATAGTTCAAATGAAGACCAAGGTTTGATTATAGGGGTGTATAAGACAAGATTAAAAGGAAGACACAGTTTCATGAGCCAATGGTTGAAGACATCTGGGTGGACTTGAGGATAGAAGAGGATATTAGAAAATTGGACTATAGCAGGTTATCTCTAGAATAGATTGAGTATCTGGGATTGGCTGATATTCCTGAAGACCTGGTGGATGATGAAGAGTTGATTGATCCTAGGTATAACACTAAATAGGTTGTTTATTCTCCTCTTCCTCTTATCCAATGGTCTCAGAAGGAATTGACTTCTCTAAGGAAAAGGTTTGAACCTATATTGGCTAACACAAACAAGTGGTTAGAAGGTAAGGGAATTGCTTTGAAAGAATTTATTATGGGATCAGAGACTGAAACACAAGAACAAATAGGTAAGAAGGTGGAGAATAGAACAAAGAATAAGAGTGACATTCCCTCTTCTTCCAAGCCACATAAACCCAGGATCAAATTTGTGTCAAAGAAGTCAAAGGCTGTAGAAAAAAATCTGAGGTAGAAGAAATGGAAATTGAGAAACAAAATACTGATGAGCCAGCTACTAAGGAAATGGAGGTGGAAAATAGACCAACAAAAGAGATGGGAGAAGGACAAGGAGATGAAATTCTATCTCCACAGGAGAATGTACACCAGGATATGGAAGTCTCTTCTCCTTTGTCTAACATACCTATTTCAGTTCCTCTGTCTGCTTCACCTATTGACATCCCATCTTCTGAATCTCCATCACCTTCAAAAATAATTTTTGATAATCCTCAAACTACTTTTGATGATGTTCTTCATTCTTCTAAGTCTATTCCTAGTCTGTCCTCCTCATCTTTTGATATTGGGGATTCTTCAATATTTGATCACTTTGTAATGGGTTCTTGGCAAGTTTCAAATATGAATGTGTCAGGTGCAGTGTTTACTAATACTCCACCTATTTTTTCTACTTCCAGTGCTAGTGTAGTTCTAGTAACACCAACAATGGAAACGGATCTGAATGTGAGTACTTTTGTGCTTCCTCCATGGTTGTCAGCATATACACCCAATAGAAAGAAACAAGCCATCTCTCTAGATGACTTTGATTTTGGTAAGTTGGTGCCTGCTAAGGCTAAGACTCCAAAGAAGCCAAAAATTCTTTCAAGAGTGCTGGGAGACAAAGGTCACAAATTTGTGGAGATTGCAAGACCCCCACAAGATGCTACCATAGAAAATTTTAGTATGAATAATTACTCTATTTCTAGGATTGAGCTGGGCAAAATAACACATGAGAGTGCAAAGACTGACATGCAGTTAGCAATAGATATTTTGATTCAGAAGTTTGACAAGAAAAGGAGATGAAAGATCATTATAAAGAAATGGTAGAGCAATTGACTGCAGTAGTAAGGAAGATTAATTTGAATTCAGAATTAGTAACTCCTGAGGCCATTTCTGTGGAAGATCTTGTCATCCAAAAAGATGAAAAGACTCACCTTAAAGGAAGGGTGCTTGAAGAATATTTGGAAAGGATACACACACAAGGAATCTCTCTTCTTACAGAGCTAGCTGAGAAAATAAGCAAAATGGAGAAAATCAGGGCAGAACTTGATGATTTGATTGATACTCTTTCTCAGGCTATTGAGTGTTTAGAACAAAATCATGATAAGTGGGTAGAAATGAGGAAGTTGAAAATAAGTGCTTTGATATCAATTGGTTTCATTCTAAATAGGGATTCATGTACTGAGACTAAGGAGGCATTGACATATCAGAGACGTGTACTGAAAGATCTAATCAATGACCTAGAAACTTTAAGGAAGCTAAGTGACCAAAGTGATGTTAGTCTCTTGCACAAGTTGGAGGAGTTGCCATTCAATTTGGTGTCACAAGATAATTGATTTCTTTCTACAGAGGAGATGATCGAGGAATTTGAGAATATGTTTTAGAAGGAGTTTGAGGACAAAACATTTTCAATAGCCTCCATGGATAATATTCTTGATAATCAGTTAACTTTGGATAATCTGAAGGCCAAGTTAACTAGCCATGCAAAATCAATTACCATGGTCAGACATGCAATAGTCAGGGCCCAGATGATTTTCAAGAACACAGTTAGTCTAGACAATCTTGGGATGCAAGCAACACTCACTGTGTATGATTGCCACATGAAGAAAGAAGGCAGTGCAAGGTGAAGCAACTTTTTTATTACTTAGTTTATTTTCTATTTTTTAGATGTACTTTTGTACTTTTGAAATAATTTTGGACATATTTACATGTACTTTTCTCATATGTAATTACATGTAAAAACTTAGGAAGTCCCAAATCAAAAAGGACTCCTTTGTTGAATAAGTCATAGTTAGTTTTTCTTTTCCTATTTTTGCTCTTAGTTTCTCTTATAAATAAAGAGGACCCCCATTTTAATTATCATCTTTTAGTTATTGAAATGAAACTCTACCAAATTGAAGAGCATTTTGAGACTTTGTGTTCAAATTATAATCATATTTTATCAAGTGAATAGAAAAGCAAGCGATTGTTCAATATTTATATTGGAAAACTTGTGGAGTATTGGAAATTTTTCTTATGTCCTTTTCCTTAAACTATCTTATCTACTTGATCAAATTGTAGTGTGAGTGTGAATAACTTGAGAGATGTTCTAAAGCTGATTTTGGAGACTTTGTGCTACAACAATTATCTTTAGCTTGTGATTTTATGTTTTTTTTAAGTAAAAGATATTGGAAAGGATTTGAACTACTATTATCTTTTGTGATCGTATATTTTGTCATAGTATTGGGTGAAGACTTTGAGCTGCACCTTATCCTACTTGGTTCTAAATTGTAAATCACTAAAAGGAGCAATGATAGACTTTGTGCTCTCATGAGTTTCTTGGTTATTTTGATTTGTGTTATGAAAGTGCTCTTTTATATTGTAAACATCATTTCTAAAAAAGAGAAATGGATGACATGGTTTCACCCTGAAATTAGTTTTAGTGTAAATAAGTTTGTACTAGTTAATAGGGAACCTCCCCTTGTTGAGAGGAGAGATTTATCTCATTACACTGTGGTTGATATAACCATTTTGCCTTCAGTTAGTTGAAGACAAAATATTCACCCAATAGTTTTTGGTGACTCCACTGGGGAAGGAACATGCAACTTGAAGCCTCACGCTCTGAGTTGAAGCACTATAGTTCTTTTCCATTGTTTCAAGATTTTTCTAAATTTTGTTGAGTACATTGCATTATGGCAGACTCACGGTATACAAGAAACAAGAGGGATCAAGGTATTATTGATCCTGTATTTGAGTTGATGTAGCAAAATAACTTTGGTCTTTTGCCTCCACAACCTCGACTTCAGCGAACTAGGAGTTTTCCTGCTACTAACACTAGGTCTCCAATACTAGGTGAAGCTTCCAGTTCTAGTACTAACAGAGTTTTGTCTATTCATATTCCATAGAGGTTTGTTATCCCACCCTTTAATCAGCACACCATGGCAGCTCAAGGCCCTTGTGGTAACACTTTTGGTCCTTTGAACTTAACTCCACCATTGCATGAACTACCTTATAGTTCGAGGAAGAATTTTACTAAGTTCTATGGCAATGGGAAAGTCCACCTAGATGAACACATTGTAGCTTTCTGCATAGCTTGTGGTGTATTAGGTGTGGAACATGAGGATGTAACAATAAGACTTTTTGTGGAAACACTGCAAGGTACTACTACAGATTGGTTTTACCATCTTCAAGCTCAAACTATAACGAGTTGGAACACTCTCAAGACAAAGTTCGAAGCCAAGACAAAGTTTGAAGCCAGGTTCAAACCTGCAGAAGATGTACATGCCTTTTTAGCACAACTAACATAGATGAAGAAAGAGCTACATGAACCCATGCGAGACTTCATCACTAAGTTCAATAAGCTGACAAAATAGGATTCCTACAACTGCTCAGCCAACAGCAGAGAGTCTTAAGTGTTTTTTCATCAATACTCAGCTTCCTGAGGTAAGCTTTCTACTAAGATGGACTAGTCCTGCTGATCTTCCCACTGCCCAAATTTTGGCTACGGAGGTGGAAGATGATCTTATCCTTGCGGGTAAGATCAGAAGAGATTCTAATAGAAATAGAGGTCATTCTTCTGTTGATAATTCTTCCACGAGCACCACAGATCCTATGGTGCAAAAGCTAGCAAATGAATTGCTAGCTCTAAAGAAACAAATGTCTCAAGGTATGTCCGCTCCTTCCTATAGGGATATACCAAGGAGAACATTTCCTAATCATTCATACCAAAGCAACGTTGCCAGAAATTAAGGGCAACCAAATCATCTTCCTCCTACTCAAGGGAAGCTTGCATTGAAGTAGCACTGGTCAACTCAACAGTTGGCTATTATGAAGCAGAACATGACCATTCTTTCCAACCTGAGTTGGATTAGGAGAATGATGCTAATCTTTTTACAGAAGGTGAAGAAGAATTAGCTGGTGACTCTACTATTGGTTTTCTGAATTACCAAGATGAAGTGGAAAGAGAAGGAGAAGTATATGATGGAGCATATGTTGTTTTTACTAGGTCCTAGAATCAACCAAATCAACAAGCTGATAAAGGAAAGCAAGAGAGGAACCTCAGCTAGTGATCTCAATTGCCAAATGGGGAACTCCGTTGCCTTTTCAGTTGAATGACCCAGTTGGCGATAAGCAAGTAAGTACATCTAACAATCCTGTGTCTTCTACTTCTGTCCCTCAGACCAGTACTATCCCTAATAAAACTTAGAATGATGGATTTCCTTCCTCTGTATCTAGTTCATTTCAGTTATTTGACATAATAGATCATGCTAGGAAGATCAAAATCCAAATGTCTGAGGTTGAGTATTTACAAGCTAATCCCAAATAGTTTGATAGGTTAGCTAAATACGTTAAAAATAAGACTGTGCCTATAGGACAAGACCTTCCCAAAGTTGCTCATGATTCCTCAAAGAACAAATCCACCCAAAATAATCTTATCACTACTCCCCTTGTTGCCCCAGGGAAAATAGAACCTTTCTATGTTTCTCTATTGGTAAATGGTCACAAGTTGAGCAATTGCATAATAGACTCTGGGGCCTCCGATAATGTCATGCCTGCCAAAGTGGCGGATGCCCTTGGTCTCACCTTAACCAAGACCTTTGGGAGATGTTTCTCCATGGAAAATAAGAAAGTGCCTTTGTTGGGCCAAATCAAAGATGCCCAATTTGCATTTACAACCTTTCCAGACAAGAGGATTAAGACGATTGTTCTAGTGGCTGATGTTCCAGCTTCTTATGACATTCTACTTAGGTGTAATTTTTGTAAAGATGTGGGCGGGGAACTGAACATGGACCTATCTGAAGCAAGGATACCTATTAAAGGCGTCATGCAAAAGTTGCTTCCTGAGAAAGAAGCAAAATATATTGTTACCCAAATGACAAATCCCAAAGCCCAAATTTTGTTTGAATCCTCGGGAATGGGTAATTATTTCTTGTCTACTAAAGATACTTCTAGTTCATTAGACAAGAGCTTTGACATTTTAGATGCAGAATTATAGGATATTTCTAGTAAATCCGATGAAAGTTCAGATGAGAGCATAGTGATGCCGGAATCTTCTCTTTCTGATGAAGAAGAATCTACTAGTAACAGAAACATCAAAGTAAGAAATTCAAATGATGTTTGAGTTTTATAATTTGATGGTAGTTGTTCCTCTACCGGTTCTGCAGCCAAAATTGTTTTGATATCTCCACAAGGTGATATCTTCCCTTTCTCATACAAGCTGCAATTCGACAATACCAATAACACCACTAAATATGAGTCATTGTTGCTCGGATTGGAGGCTGCTCATGCCAAAGGTGTTAAAAATCTTCATGCTCAAGGAGATGTTGAATTAGTTGTTTGCCAAGTGAGAAATATATATCAGACCAAAAATGAAAGGTTGAGGCATTACCTTAACCATGTTTAGGATTTCATCTAAGGTTTTGATGCTTTCGGCATTTCTGCAGTACCAAGAGAGTTTAATGATCGTGCAGATTCATTAGCTGTCTCTGCCACCCTCATGGTTCCCCATAAGGACTTCAAAGGTAACAAGTACACAATTGAGTTGGTTTTCTGATCAAGTGTACTAGATAATGCTGACCATTGGCAGGTGTTCAATGGTGATAATCAAATCATAGCTTTCTTGGAAAAGATGGACAGCTTTGATGAGCTCTATTTTGAAGGTATTGAGTCTCCACCATGGGAATACATTTCTAAAATAGATTCACAAACTAGTGAAGAGTTTCTTCAACTAAAAGGGAATAAGATTCCAAAAGGTTTGGTTTCCCTAGAAAATCTATTTGATAAGCATGACAGATACATTAAACAACAGCAACAACTTGATTCAAGTTCCTCTATGGAATTTGAGCAAGTAAATTTGAGTTCTGAGGTAGATCCCAAAATGGTCAACATTGGGAAGTGTTGCACTGCCGACAAGAAATTCAAATTCACTACACTCCTTTGCCATTACATTGATGTTTTGGCATATTCTTACAATGATCTGAAATCTTTCAAGCCTAAGGAGATTCAACATGAAATTCCTCTCAAGGTTGGGTCATTGCCTCACAAGCAGAAACAAAGGCAATACAATCCCAAAATATCAGGTACTATTCTTTCTAAGATTCAAAAGATGTTGAATGCAAGAATAATCTTTCCTATTCATCATTCTACCTAGATCACAATTATTGTTCCTATAAGAAAGAAGAATAGAGAAATCCATATTTGGGTTGATTTTAGGAATTTCAACCAGTCTTCTCTAAATGATAACTACCCCCTACCCAACATGGACCAAGTGTTGCAAACTATGACTAGTTTGGAGATGATGTCTATGCTAGACGGTTTATCAAGATATAATCAAGTAGAAGTCAGTGAAGTAGATTAGTACAAGACTACTTTCATGACACCTTGGGGCACGTTTGTATATTGAAGGATGCCATTTGGTTTGATCAATGCTGGCGCCACTTTTTAGAGAGCAATAGTCCTCTCTTTCAGAGATGAGATGGGAAAATTCATTGTGGTATATCTTGATGACTTGACCATTCTCTCCAAACAATGTCAAGATCATGCATATCATTTGCGACAGGTGCTAGAAAGATGTCAACAAAATGGTATTTCTCTTAACCCTAAGAAATCATTTTTCAGAGTTATAGAAGGTAAGCTTCTTGATCACATTGTGTCCCGAGAAGGCACTAAAATTGATTCAGAAAGAGTCAAGTCCATCCAAAATCTTACTTTACTTGCTAGTAAGACTGCAACTCACTCTTTCTTCAGAAAGGTAAATTTTCTGCAGAGATTCATTCCAGAATTCATGGAGAAAACCTGTCACATTGTCAACATGATGAAGGGTAAGACTACTTTCCGTTGGAGTACGAAAGGTAAAGCAGCATTTGAGGACATCAAGAGGGCCATAGCTCATGCTCCGGTTCTAGTTTGTCCTGATTATACCAAGGATTTTGTAGTATACAGTTATGCTTTCGAGCATACACTTTCATCCATTCTTGTTCAGCAGAATGAAGAAGGTGTGGAATCTCCCATTTCATTCATGAGTTTTCCTCTAAAAGCTCATGAATTGAAATATTCAAATATGGAGAAACATGCTTATACCGTGGTCAAGGTTGTAAAGCATTTCTGGTTTATATTTTGAATTCACATATTGTTGTTTTGGTGCCCGACACAATAGTGAAGTCAATCCTGACTCAACATGAGTTTGGTACCAAAGGAGGCAATTGGATTGCCAAGATCCAAGAGTTTGATCTTGATATCAAACCTACCAAGCTTGTACATGGCAGAGGTTTGTGTCAGTTGATTTCTGACAATGTACCAAAAGAGACACGAGATGAAGAAGAAGAAGTTGAGGATATGCCAACTGTTCTTTTTGTCACTACTACAGATGAGTGGTATTCAAATATTGCTCATTTTATTACCTATGGTGAGTGTCCTTCTCATCTATCCTATAAGGAAAAGAGAACTATCAAATTGAAGGCTGCAAACTATGTCTTGTGGGACAATGGTTTGTATAAAGAGAAGCCTTGATGGAGTCTTTCTCCATTGTGTGGACAAAGCACAACAAAATAGACTTCTGGAGTCTTTCCACAATTTAGCTTGTCGATGGCATTTTTCTACACCTATGACAGCTCATAAGATTATACGGGCTAGGTACTATTGGCCCACACTATTTCAGGATGCGTACAATTGGGTACATATGTGTGAGTTATGTTAGCAGTTTGTTGGAAGGCCTCAGTTGGCTGCACTACCTCTCAAGCCAGTTGTAATTGAAGAAACTTTTCAACAATGGGGCATTGACTTCATTGGTGCCGTGAACCCACCATCAAGTGCGGGACACAACTTTGTTCTCACTGCAACTGATTATTTCACCAAGTGGGTGGAAGCTATCCCAGTGAAGCATGCTACTTCTAAAGTGGTATGTAATTTTCTTAAGGAAAATATTATTTCTTGGTTTGGAGTTCCAAACAAAGTTGTAGCAGATAATGCTACTTGTTTCTCTTCCAACAAGATTACTAGTTTTTTCTATGAACATGGGATCATTCTTTCTCACTCTTCAGACTATTATCCTTAAGGAAATGGTCAGACAGAATCTAGTAACAAAAATCTGGTTACTATTATCAGGAAACTGGTGGAAGATAATCAGAGAACTTGGCATAAAGCATTGTTTGATGCTTTATGGGACAGATAGGATTACCCCCAAAAGGGCAATAGGTATGTCACCATTTCAACTTATGTATAGTTTGAATGTAGAGATACCTATTACTTTGGAGTTGCCGACATTCAAATTGGCAAAGGCAATAGAAGATAGAACTTTTGAAAGTTCTATTGACAAAATAATCATGTACCTCATTGAACTTGAAGAACAATAAGCTATGGTAGTAGACTGTATTGTTGAACATCAAAGTCAGGTGAAGAAGCTTTTTGACAAGAAGGTGAAGGCTCGTGATTTTCAAATTGGAGATCAAGTCTTATTATGGGACAAGAGGAAAGAACCAAAAGGAATGCATGGGAAGTTTGATTCCCTATGGAGAGGCCCATTCATCATTCATCAACTTTGCAGTGAAAATAGCTTATTATTGGAGTATCTTGATGGAACACCATTCTTGCTGCCTCACATTGGACAACATTTGAAGCACTTCAATCCTTGAAGTATCAAATAAGTTCATTTGTACATATTGTATAATCTTGTGTTTTTATTTTTCATTTTTGTTTAGTCTTTTGTGTCTTTTTCTTTTTGGTAGATTGACTCTATGGCCCAATGGCATGGATGAAGGCACTTAGAGACTGGATTCTTCTCCCTTTGATCATTTCAAAGTTTGATCAAAGGAAGTTCCCCAGTTAGAGCTAGCTATTGTTCTCAAAATCAACCACGCTCATTTTTGTAGACAACCCCTACGAAACTTGCCCACTTCGTAGCCTACACTCTAAGTTCACAAATTGAGACAAGTCTTCTTGGCCTCGTGTGAGGTCATCTGATATCTTGGAATAGTAGGTTTTTGAGTCTTCATGTGCATAAGAGGTTAAAAATACCACTCTTGCATATCCTTGATGTTTCAAAGTGTAATGTCAGCCCATTTTGCCACTTTTACATGCATGTTTGTTTTTGAATAATATGTATGGGCAGCAAAAATCATCGCCCATGCATGTTCCTCATCATAGTTTGATGTGTAATGGTGGTCATAGGTACCGCTCTTGCATAAGGCATCCAGCTAATGTGTGCTTAGCCATTTTCACTGCCTTAGCATGATCTCGTCAAATCTTAAACTCAAGTGTCATTAATGGCACTCGTGTTGCCATTAATACATTGTTTTAAACCTTTTTAAAGCATTTTGGTCATTATTCTTTTTAATTTTTATTCTCAACTTCTCAAAATAAGCCATTTAATCCTCTACGAAGCTGATCAAACTGTGAAACTTGTGGATTGTGTAGATTTCGCACCTAGGGTTTTCACTATTATTGCCAGGTAGGATGATGTTTCTCCTACTTTCGTTGATTGTTTTTTTCTCCTTCTATTAGGGTTTTTTAGTAATAGGAATACTCTTTTGTGATTCATGCAAATGTTTTTGTTTGATTTGAGTCATCATTTTGCATGTTTGAGTTTATCTTAAAAACCCTAACTAGAATGCTTATGTATTTTTCTTCACCGTCTTCCTTTCCATTATCAGCGAATTCATCATTCCCTAGTCTTAGCGCCATCGGCGGATTTTAGATAATATCTATGAAAACTTGTTTTGCTAGTATTTCTCTCATATGTATTGATGGTCTTTTCCGCCACCGATGCATATTTTTGGTTTTTGTCTTCCCATATGAAATAGCGGTCTTTTTGACCGACTCTACACAAGCTTTTCCTCCTATATGCAGTAGCAGACATTTTTTCCGCTTGTACATACACCATATCAAGCTTTCTTATCCCCTCATGTAAGGGTGGTTAAAACTGCCTTACACAAACCTGTTGATAACTGAGAGGGGGGGGTGAATCAGTTATCCTAATTATTTCCCTTATTTAAACTTTCCTTTTAATTGAAGCAGCATAAAATCAAACACAAAACATAAACCATGAAATAAGAAACACATGACACAGTATTTTTGACGTGGAAACCCTGTTAAGGGAGAAAACCACGGGGTGATTAACCCAAGAATTATTCTCTGTTAGAAGAATAGGAAATTACAAAAATGGCACTTGCCAATTAGGGCTCACTGCCCGAGCACACTGCTCACAAGAGGCTCACTGCCTACAAGAAGACACACTGTCTTACAAAGTGATTAGAATCACAGTCTTGAACTGATTGGAAGCATCTGCATATGCTGGAGTTCAGTTCCGGTTAGGTTCAGTATACTGATCTGCTGCACTTCATCTTTCCTCTGTTCTTTAGTCTGCTGTCCTTTCACATACCGGATCTTTCTTGTTACATCTGCTCTGCTCTGGACTTGTTCGCATATACTCACATTCACTCACACACTTTACCACTAAATCCATCCTCTATATATATCCGCACAAGTAATTTCATCATCTTTCTAGTCGGCATCCGGAACAGTCTAGTTTCTTACAAACTTAGTTCTGTCGGCTGAATCCTTGCTCACCAAGCAATGCGGATCAAGCATATACTTGTAGATATCATCAATTATGTCGGCCAAACATGATTCATGCCTCCGCAACCTTTATCATCATCTGTAACACATCCGGAAGGTAGTTTGATACTCAGTCAGTCAGTTCTTCCTCTGTTTTCACTGTCTCTCAGGAATCCGGTACTCAACTATTCATATCTTTTTCCTTGTCCATCTCCGGAGGCTAAATCCTTGGAATATACTACTCAAGATAGTCCTCTTGACTTCCCCAGATCCGCACTGTGCCAAGACACTTCCTCTGAGAGATCCGGACCAATCTGTCGGACCTTGCCACATGCTCTGTTCTTGTTCACCGGACCACAACAATCTTCAATCTGACTTCCGGTAGAGATATATCATGACTTGCGGATATGTGGAATGACCTTTGTTGCCATCAATGACAACAACCATGAATCCATATAGTGTCTCTTGCCAACAATCTCCCCCTTTGGCATTGATGGCAACACTTAGTGAAAAATGACTAAGTGTTAACACTATGCTCCCCCTTTGCTGATGCTCTGTCTTCTCTGTCTTTATATACAATTTCCGGAACTCCCCCTGAGTTGGATTCCTCATTTTTCACTGCTCCTCACTCCCCCTTTGACATCAATGGCAAAGGGTAGGGTCCGCACACCAAAATTTTCAAAAATTTTCTATATATAGCCGCATATTTACATACTCACATATACTGCAGAATGTCTGCAAAGGATGTCTGCAGTTGAACCATTTCAGTAGCCCAACTAAGCTTCATTCTGTCCAGGATTGAAATGTGACCACTCAACAAAAATGCAAAAGCTTCTGCCCGCCTGAGATCTGTCGGATCTTTTGTATGGGCGGTGGTCTGGGCATCACTGATGGCCTCATGCATCGTTTCCAACTTAGGGACTATAATCCTTCTAAGTTCTCCCATCCGGTTGGTAATGTTCTTCCTCTCCTTCTCAAGATTCTTTATTTCATTCAAGACTGCAATAGTCTGACATTCTTGATTTATTATAGAGGAAGAGAGAGGATCAAAACTTTGAGATAAGCTTTGAAGCTTGTCCTGTTCTTCTTTTATTTTCTTGTCAATTGCTGTTGTTGCCTTTGACCAAGATATACAAAATTTGTAGATGTCACCGCCATCCTTAAGAGCATTTTCTAAGCTCTTTATTCCAATGCTTACAATCTTCCTATCCTTAGAGATTAATTCTAATATTTCAGAAAATCTCTTATCCAAAAATTCCTTCCGGACCTTGTCTTCAGCTGATTTTTCTAGAGAATTAAAATGTGTATCAATACTGCTGACTAAGGTTTTTAGATTACCGGAAGTGGAGGCAGTCGGATCTATTTGGATTGATGGCATGATCTTTACAAGTACTCCGGAAGCAGCCTCTATCAACTCACAGTCCTCCATATGAGACTTTAGGAGCTTTTCATTTGCCTTGGCATTTGCAAATGAAGCTATCTTCATTGTTTGTACCGGAGAGAGAGAGTCAAAATCAAATGGACCTTTTAGAAGCTCCGGTTCATCAATCTCTAGAGTTTCTTTGCTCAAAAATTGTTGAACAGTTTGTGCAGTGTCTCTTGCCGGAGACAGATGTTTCTTTTCTTCTGCAGTCTTAGAACTGTCAACCTCTTTGTCTGTCACCACTGCTTCCTTCTCCTGCAATTGCTCTTCTTCTTTGGATCCGGAGACTGTAGGGGAAACCGGAGGAGAGATGCTTGCTTGTTCATGGGTCACTTCTTCTGGAGCAGAGGGTCCCAAGTCCTCACTTGTCTGTTCAGGGCTCACTTCTTCCGGAACAGAAGATTCCAAGTCAGCAGCTGTTTCTGCACCTAAGTCCTCTACAACAGGAAGATTGAACCTTTTGAAGGCCTTCCGGAGGATCTCTTCTGTCTCTTGTGCCACTTTGTCAGTCTCACCAAGCATGAGCTGATTCATCCTGGCTTTACTTCTGAACTCATCTCTGCAGTCCTTGAAGATCATGTTCATTGTCTTGGGATCAATTTGAGGATATAGCTGAATAGCTATCTGCTCCCGGATCTCAAGATCTTTGGCATGCGCATTATTCTTTCTTACTTCCATTTCCTTCTCTAGGCTTTTAGGAATGAGAGATATGATCTCAATGAAAGCCTTATTGTATGTGTTCAGATATTTAACTGTGGCTTCCTGCAGAGTCTTTTGGTCTGCCTCACTGAAGTCATCATAGGATTCAGTCATTGGTTGAAGGTTTCCATCCACCGTGACCGACTTGATTATGCTCTCTAGTGACAGAGTGGGCTTTTCAACAGTTACCTCTGCCATTTCCTCCTTGTCTTGGCCTGTGGAGGGCTTACCGGATCCTTTCTTTTTCTGTTTCTTTACTTCTCTTACTCCTTCATCTGATTCTGTCTCCTCTTCATCCTTTTGGCTTTCATAAGCCCTTGATGCTTTTGTCTTGGATCTTTTACCGGATGCCTGGACTTCCGGTTTTGAGCTTTTGGTTGTGGAAGGTGCAGATCTCTTTGATGATCTGGTCCGGGTGGGGGTTTCAACCGGAGCACTTTCTTTGCTTTTCTCTTCTTCCTCAGCCTTTCTCCTCTTTTCCCGGCTGGCATCAAGTGCCTCTTTTGAGATGCCTAGGCCTTGAGCAATGTGCTCTACTTCTTTTCTCACTTTTCTTTTAATCTCAGGTTCCCTGAGTTCTACATGTAATTTCACGCTCAGCTCCTCAAAGGTTCCAAACCTTTCTGCCTTAGGATCTTTGGGCTGACTTAGCATGTGTTGAACATGCAGTTCTACTATCTGTTCATCAACTTCATACCCCATGGGCATGATCCAGACAGTCCTTGGCTCCACTGCCTCCATTAGGCACTGATCAGTGTCAACCATAAAACATACTGAGTCCTTGTATTTCTCAATGAGTGACTGGGGAATTCTCTCTCTTGCTTGCATCATGCTCTGAAAGTTTTTGAAGTATCCCCATAGAGCTGTATTTCTCGCTTTTGCATCCCCAAGTCCATGCAAATAGTCTCTTATCTGGACTGCAACAGGTTTGTCATTCTGCCATACCCATCCACTTGTTCCGGGTAGCTCATTCATGAAGTAAAAGAAGAGACATACAATGAGAGTACCATACTTAAAGGAGTTCTTCTTGTCTTTCTTGATTTTCTGTACATTTTCCATCAATTGGCTTAGTAGTAGTTCACAAAGATCATAATCTGCATTCTTTCTTAGCATTTCATATGCTGTGTATATTGCAGTTCCGGATACAGAATTCTCCCTGCTGGAGTGATAGATCTTGTATCCTATGATCATTGATGCATATTTGATATCCGGATCCGAAATATCTTCAATGGTCATTGCTCTCTTATCATATTTTGATCCGGTGGCCTCAGTTACAACGTTGTTCTTGACAGATTTGAGGATAGGTACCCCCCCGGAAGAGTATAGACCAGTTACTGCTCTAATTGCTTCTTTTGTGATCTTGCAGGGTCTATCTAGCCAAAGGAAGTTGTCATGCATCCTGCTCAGTACATACCGGACCCATTCATCTTCTTCAAAGCTAGGGAAATGAATGAATTGCTCAAATTGTTTCTTCTGGATACCCTTATACTCTGGTTTGAGCTCAAAAGCATTGTCTATCAGTTGCTTGTGATAGAGGTCTCTTAATTTGAATTCCCCAAATTCCTCAATGTTTGCGTGTATGTAAACCCTAATATCTTCAGTATGTAAGACTCCGTGGGGAACACTAGAGAAGGCTCCTAGTGGATCTACCTCCAACGATTTGTAGGGATGTTTCTTGAATGAGGGGCGAGGTCTATCAGAGATCTTAACTATGTTTGGAGTAGCCATTCTTCAAAGATTTGCAGTGAGGCAATGAAAAATGAAGAATACCTTATGCGCCTTCGGTTTGCACGGAGTGGTTGGATTGATTTCTTTATGCAATAGCTTCGGCAGGAGATCCTTGGTGTGCTTGATGAACCTTGTTGCAGAGCTCCACTATTCGCTTCTTCTCAAGTGTAGAATGAGCAGATAACTTTTGAGAAATCCCTTATATTGTTCCGCAAACCCTAATATCTGTCTGCAATAAATGCTTCACCTGCATTATTCCGGTTTACCATGTCTGGACAGCTTGGAGTATCCCGGATTAGTCCTGATCACTGAATATCATCCGGACCTTTAAATCATGAATAAATCTAGGTAACATATTACAAGAACATCCCAAACACTCTGTCCAATCCGCAAGACAAGATCGTGCACTTCCGGATCTCTCCGGACCTTTTTGTAATCCTTTATCATACCGGAGCACCTCCCTGAACAGGTCTAACTTAATCGAACACAGCTTCTTCATAACTCCATGCGGACCTCTGAAAACTTGACTGAAGCATCTCAGGACTTATATCTACAAACCCTTTAATCCGCATCTTGTGCCACATCCGGCACAACTTGTTTGGCTGGGGGAACAGAATCTTCTTTGAGTCTCCCCCTGAGCCTGAGCTCACTTTTTAATTTCCGGAAGAAATATCAGCACCAGAATCTGGTGCGGATCCAACCTCTACATTCTCTGAGCTTTTCTTCACCCAAATCTTGCTCATCTGATTCCTAACTTCATCCGCATTCATCTTTTGTTTACCCTTGTCTTGATTCTGATTATACACCGGACCTCTTTTGTCCTGATTCTTGTTTCTGCAGACTTTAGCATTATGACCGGACCTATTGCAGATTTGACAAATAACATTTCTTTGCATATTTAACTGATATCCCCTTGATCTGCATTGATTAGCCATATGACCTACTCTATTGCATGTAAAGCATCTACCTTTGAATGATTTGTTTACTTGCATAATTCTGCATTCATGGGATTTGTGTCCATACCTTTTGCAGTTGAAGCACTGTCCGGAGAAGGATGAATTAATCTGATTCATTCTCATTCTGCACTGATTAGCTTTGTGACCAAAATGGTTGCAGCTGTGGCAGTATCCATTGAAGGATGGATATTTTTGAGCATTTGGCTGTCTTACCGGAGGTCTTCTAGGCCTGCTCCTTGGATTTTCTGATCCAAGATTCTTCTGACCGGATCCGGAGCTTTCTCCTTTCTCATATCCCAAGCCATACTTGTCATCTGTCCTCTTTTGACTTCCAAGAAGAACTTCAAGTTGAGCAGAACTTATCTTGAATTTCTCTTTATATTCATTTGCTGTTTGAAGGTCTCTTTTGAGAGAGGCAATTTGATCCTCAAGTTTTCCTTCATTATCTTTGGAATCTTCAAGATCAGATTCAAGGTGTCTGATAATCCTGTCCATCTGGTGGCATTCTTCTGATTTTTCTTTAAGAGATTGTCTTAGATTGTCTTCAGCCTGTTTGAGTCTTTCCTTTAATTCACTGACTTCAGAATTTGACTGTTCAAGATCCTCAAGGGCAGTCTTGAGTTGCTCCCTTAAACCATATGCATCCATTTGAAATCCCAGATCTTCCTCAAGCTGTTAGGCTCTATTAGGAGGAACTTGGCTCTGATACCAATTGTTGATAACTGAGAGGGGGGGGTGAATCAGTTATCCTAATTATTTCCCTTATTTAAACTTTCCTTTTAATTGAAGCAGCATAAAATCAAACACAAAACATAAACCATGAAATAAGAAACACATGACACAGTATTTTTGACGTGGAAACCCTGTTAAGGGAGAAAACCACGGGGTGATTAACCCAAGAATTATTCTCTGTTAGAAGAATAGGAAATTACAAAAATGGCACTTGCCAATTAGGGCTCACTGCCCGAGCACACTGCTCACAAGAGGCTCACTGCCTACAAGAAGACACACTGTCTTACAAAGTGATTAGAATCACAGTCTTGAACTGATTGGAAGCATCTGCATATGCTGGAGTTCAGTTCCGGTTAGGTTCAGTATACTGATCTGCTGCACTTCATCTTTCCTCTGTTCTTTAGTCTGCTGTCCTTTCACATACCGGATCTTTCTTGTTACATCTGCTCTGCTCTGGACTTGTTCGCATATACTCACATTCACTCACACACTTTACCACTAAATCCATCCTCTATATATATCCGCACAAGTAATTTCATCATCTTTCTAGTCGGCATCCGGAACAGTCTAGTTTCTTACAAACTTAGTTCTGTCGGCTGAATCCTTGCTCACCAAGCAATGCGGATCAAGCATATACTTGTAGATATCATCAATTATGTCGGCCAAACATGATTCATGCCTCCGCAACCTTTATCATCATCTGTAACACATCCGGAAGGTAGTTTGATACTCAGTCAGTCAGTTCTTCCTCTGTTTTCACTGTCTCTCAGGAATCCGGTACTCAACTATTCATATCTTTTTCCTTGTCCATCTCCGGAGGCTAAATCCTTGGAATATACTACTCAAGATAGTCCTCTTGACTTCCCCAGATCCGCACTGTGCCAAGACACTTCCTCTGAGAGATCCGGACCAATCTGTCGGACCTTGCCACATGCTCTGTTCTTGTTCACCGGACCACAACAATCTTCAATCTGACTTCCGGTAGAGATATATCATGACTTGCGGATATGTGGAATGACCTTTGTTGCCATCAATGACAACAACCATGAATCCATATAGTGTCTCTTGCCAACAAAACCATGTATTACCCCAATATGCAATGGCGGTAGAAATTTCTGCTCTCACAGATAACTTGGAGTTTCAAGAACATATGCCTGAGCCGTCATTCTGACCGACTTTGCATTAGAAAAGATTTTCCCTCATATGCATTAGCAGGCATTTTTTTCGCTTGTGCATATCTGATCAAACTTGCTTGTTCCCTCATATGTAAGGGAAGTCAAATTGACCGCCCCTACATCAAACACATTTTCCTAGAACATGTGCAATGGCGGCCCTTTTCACGAACCTTGCACATACATCAAAGTTTTTCCAACATGTAGGGTTGGCAAAATTTGTCACCCTGACACCTGCAATTCATCCCTCTAATGCAAGGGCGGCAAATTTTGTCACCCATGCATTCACTCTCTCAATTTTGTAACTCTGAGAGATTTTCAAATTTACTTTCCTGATCCCGCTTTCCTCTATTTTTTCAACCCGCTTGTGCTCTAGCCCTTTCAAGCGTATCCCCATAGTTGTGATCATCGACATGCAATTTTCCTAGATTACCAGTATTTCCCCTAATTGCATGATCATGGATTTTTGTTGCAGTTTCTTCTGTGGATTTTCTCTCTTTGTCGACATCCTTCTAGTGTTAGTTTTTTCAGATGACTGAGTTGTCTCCAAAGAAGTTGAAAGAAATGAAGTATAAATATCAGGGTGGTTTTCCAATCACCTCAGTTACTTCCAATGTTGATGACATTCGGGATATAGAGATTGGCCATGTAGACATGGCTAAGTTTGTGGAAAGAACTAAGTCTAATAACCCTAGTTCTGCAATGAAGAAGATTGTTGATAGCAACATTCACTTGGTGTCATCTTTCCTAGTGGCAGCTCATAATACTGATTTTGTTCTTCAGTGCGCTCAGTTCTACAACAGAGACACTACAACAGTGGTGGATACGAATGACAATGTGATAATCAGATTGGATCCAGAATTCATTGATAAAGTTTTTATGTCCTGCTACTACAGAAGTTGTGAAACTAGATTTTACTGAAGTCCAAAAGGAATATGATAAGAATTCTCAGAAGGCTAAGAAGATAATTTACACCAAATGGCTTAATACTTCAAGGTTAAACTTATCCAGGTGGCCGAGGAGTTTTCCCAGAAGTGATTTTATTGAGGAGGTTGGTGATCTCATAACTCTTCTTAGCAGGATAAGGGGGCTGGCTTCTTCCTCTCTTTTTCATGAGTGGATGTACCCTTTTATCAAAGTTATACTTCAAGAAAAGAAAGCCATATTTTGGGGTGAGCAAATCAGCAATGCTCTGCATGAGTAATTGACTAAGGTATGCACTACTTTCAAATTCTATATGACTTCTTACCTTGTGTATATAGCAGCCTCAATGAGGATCTTTCTGGGTTTGACATCCGAAGGAGATAGGAGAGTGGTTCTTGTATATTAGTACTATCCTCAACTGACATTGAAAGATTCTATTCACCACTTGAGGAGGGTAAATGATGCTTTCTTCGCAGTGTTCTTGTGTCTTTTTGACCCTTAGTTAGAGCAAAGAAGAGTTTTAGATGAAGCTTGGTCAGTGGTGAATGATTATGGGTGCATGTTCTTACAATTTCCTACTTTCTCATATTTAAAGGTTGGCTTTTTCCAAGGTTATCCTTATATGTTGCTGAGGTTTCCTTCAGATAAACTTGTTCTAATGGAATTATGCAGACAAATGATTGTCATACATAATAAGCAAATGGAACTCAAGAAACCAAGATTTAGATTTCTAGTTGAAGCTAGTAGGTTTTCAATGTCAACTGCTGCAAAGGTTAGAGCCATGGAAACTAAAATGTAGCTAGTGACCATGAAACAGTTCAAACAAATACCAAGGTTTGATTACGGGGGTGTAAAAGACAAGATTAAAAGGAAGACCTAGTTTCATGAGCCAATGGTTGAAGACATCTGGGTGGACTTGAGGATAGAAGAGGATATTAGAAAATTAGACTATAGTAGGTTATCTCTGGAATAGATTGAGTATCTGGGATTGGCTAATATTCCTAAAGACCTGGTGGATGATGAAGAGCTGATTGATCCTAGGTATAACATTGAACAGGTTGTTGATTCTCCTCTTCCTCATATCCAATGGTCTTAGAAGGAATTGACTTCTCTAAGGAAAAGGTTTGAACCTATATTGGCTAACACAAACAAGTGGTTAGAAGGTAAGGGAATTGCTTTGAAAGAATTTATTATGGGATCAGAGACTGAAACACAAGAACAAACATGTAAGAAGGTGGAGAATAGAACAAAGAATAAGAGTGGCATTCCCTCTTCTTCCAAGCCACATAAAACCAGGATCAAATTTGTGTCAAATAAGTCAAAGGCTGTAGAAAAAGAATCTAAGGTAGAAGAAATAGAAATTAAGAAAGAGAATACTGATGAGCTAGCTACTGAGGAAATAGAGGTGGAAAATAGACCAACAGAAGAGATGGGAGAAGTACAAGGCGATGAAGTTTTGTCTCCATAGGAGAATGTACAACATGATATGGGAGTCTCTTCTCCTTTGTCTAACATACCTATTTCAATTCCTCTATCTGCTTCACCTATTAACATCCCATCTTCTGAATCTCCATCACCTTCAAAAATAATTTTTGATAATCCTCAAACTACTTTTGATGATGTTCTTTGTTCTTTTGAGTCTATTCCTAGTCTTTCCTCCTCATCTTTTGATATTGGGGATTCTTCAATATTTGATCACTTTGTAATGGGTTCTGAGCAAGTTTCAAATATGAATGTGTCAGGTGCAGTGTTTACTAATACTCCACCTATTGTTTCTACTTCCAGTGCTAGTGCAGTTCCAGTAACACCAACAATAAAAACGGATCTGAATGTGAGTACTTCTGTGCTTCCTCCATGGTTGTCAGTATATACACCCAAAAGAAAGAAACAAGCCATCTCTCCAGATGACTTTGATTTTGGTAAGCTAGTGCCTGCTAAGGCTAAGACTCCAAAGAAGCCAAAAATTCTTTCAAGAGTGCTAGGAGACAAAGGTCACAAATTTGTGGAGATTGCAAGACCCCCACAGGATGCTACCATAGAAAATTTTAGTATGAATGATTACTCTATTTCTAGGATTGTGTTGGGTAAAATAAAACATGAGAGTGCAAAGACTGACATGCAGTCAGCAATGAATATTTTGATTCAGAAGTTTGACAAAGAAAAGGAGATGAAAGATCATTATAAAGAAATGGTAGAGAAATTGACTACAGTGGTAAGGAAGATTACTTTGAATTCGGAATTAGTAACTCCTGAGGCCGTTTCTGTGGAAGATCCTATCATCTAGAAAGCTGAAAAGGCTCACCTTAAAGGAATGGTACTTGAAGAATATTTGGAAAAGATGCACACACAAGGAATCTCTCTTCTTACAGAGCTCACTGAGAAAACAAGCAAAATGGAGAAAATCAGGGCATAACTTGATGATTTGATTGATACTATTTCTTAGGATATTGAGTGTTTAGAACAGAATCATGATAAGTGGCTAGAAATGAGGAAGTTGAAAAAAGGTGCTTTGATATCAATTGGTGTCATTCCAAATATGGATTCATATACTGCGACTAAGGAGGCATTGACATATCAGAGCTGTGTATTGAAAGATCTGATGAATGACCTAGAAATTGTGAGGAAGCTGAATGACCAAAGTGATGTTAGTCTCTTGTACAAGTTGGAGGAGCTGCCATGCAATTTGGTGTCACAAGATAATCAATTTCTTTCTACAGAGGAGATGATCAAGGAATTTGAGAATATGTTTCAGAAGGAGTTTGAGGACAAAACATTTTCAGTAGCCTCTATGGATAATATTCTTGATAATCAGTTAACTTTGGATAATCTGAAGGCCAAGTTAACTACCATGCAAAATCAATTACCACGGTCAGAGATGCAATAGTCAGGGCCTGGATGATTTTCAAGAACATAGTTAGTCCAGACAGTCTTGGGATGCAAGTAGCGTTCACTATGTATGATTGCCACATGAAGAAAGAAGGCAATGCAAGTTGAAGCAGCTTTTTCATTACTTAGTTTATTTTCTATTTTTTAGATGTACTTTTGAAATAATTTTGGACATATTTACATGTACTTATCTCATATGTAATTACATGTAAAAACTTAAGAAGTCCCAAATCAAAAAGGACTCCTTTGTTGAATAAGTCATAGTTAGTTTTTCTTTTCCTATTTTTGCTCTTGGTTTCTCTTATAAATAAAGAGGACCCCCATTTTAATTATCATCTTTTAGTTAATGAAGCGAACTCTGCCAAATTGAAGAGCATTTTGAGACTTTGTGTTCAAATTGTAAATCATATTTTATCAAGTGAATAGAAAAGCAAGTGATTGTTCAATGTTTGCATTGGAATAACTTATGGCGTATTGGAAATTGTTCTTATGTCCTTTTCCTTATACTATCTTATCTACTTGATCAAATTGTAGTGGGAGTGTGAATAACCTAGGAGATGTTCTAAAACTTATTTTGGAGACTTTGTGCTACAATAATTATATTTAGCTTGTGATTTTATGTTTTTTTAAGTAAAAGATATTGGAAAGGCTTTGAACTACTATTATCTTTTGTGATCGTATATTTTGTCATAGTATTAGGAGAAGACTTTGAGCTGCACCTTACCCTACTTGGTTCTAAATTGTAAATCACTAAAAGGAGCAATGATAGACTTTGTGCTCTCGTGAGTTTCTTGGTTATTTCGATTTGTGTTGTTAAAGTGCTCTTTTATATTGTAAACATCATTTCTGAAAAAAGAGAAATGGATGACATGGTTTCACCCCGAAATTAGTTTAGTGTAAATAAGTTTGTAATAGCTAATAGGGAACCTCCCCTTGCTGAGAGGAGAGATTTATCTCATTACACTGTGGTTGATATTACCACTTTGCCTTTAGTTAGTTGAAGACAAAATATTCACCAAACACTCCCTTAGATGATGTTACTTTTCCTTAGAATGATGATATTTTCCAAGAAAATCATGATGATCCCCTTGATTTTATTGATTCTTTGAACATTATTTGATGATGGTGTAGTTCTTGTTTCTAATCCATGCATTTATTATTTGTGGGCCAATACTACATATGCATCTAGTACATATTAGCCCTAACTTTGTTGATACATCTAGGGTTTAGGAATCATGTGATGAGGTTATTACACTTAATGAATACAATGCTTCTTCTTTGTATCTTAACAACTTATTTATTGAAGATCATAATGATGCATGATTACTTGATTAATATGATTTACATTCTTTGTCATGTCATGTTTACCTAGCTAAAATTATCCTTATTCTTAATGGGAACTCATTATCATGATACAAATGTTGCAAATGATTTGAATATCTCATGATATTTTAGATCCTACTCTTTTATAGTGCATATATCATTAAGGATCTAATGGTTGATGGTTTTAGGTGATCCCATAGAGATATAGGAGCACTTGAGTTGCATATGCATGGTCAAGTCTAGAAAATATTGAATATTTAATTTTTCAGTATTTTCTATGTTTCTGGAATTTGCATTTTTGGAGGCGTTCTGAGTCAAATTGGCCTTGAGGACTTTCACTAGTTTCTTTGAAAGGTATAGTCAAAGGCTACCTTCCTAGAAATTAAAACTAGTTCTCTTGTTGATCTTTCTGAAGCATCTAAGAAGTCTAATTTTTTCCGAACAGGATGGGAGTTATGATCTCACTAAGTTGGGGTTTGAAAATCAAATAGTTTTCCTACATTTTTTATTTTTGTAATTAATTTTGTCCCCATCCAGCTGTCCATTTCAACTTCCAATGACAACATGGATGTGGTGACCTTTCAACTTCTATAGAATTGTATATATGGGCTCATTTCGAAGTGAATGGATAGCTTTTGAGGCATACATCTTTTCAATGAGTTTGCCAAATTAATAAAAACTCTTTTGCACATTGTTTATTGTGTGTTTTACAATATTGCAAGCCTAGCGCTAGGTATTATCCTCTGAATTAATAACTTAATTTGGATCAGTGGTATTAGAGCTTATTCTCTCTTGTATGTCACATCGCACATGGTCGGGTTATCAAAGGCTTAGATTGAAGACAAGAGATCCATAAGATTGCCTTTGAGATGCACACAATCACATATGGGTGAAGAGTGGGGTGACTCATTAGATCCCTTGAAGGTATTGTTCAAAGATGCATTGAGAAGACAACATGAGGAGATGATGAACTCGTTCAATCAAATGCTCCAAGAAAATTGAGACAATATATAACTAAACACAATGAAAAGACCATTTGGAGGCCACACACCTTTCAAGGTGTAGGTGAATTTTGATATCCCAAATTTTGAAGAAAAAATTGATGGAGATGTTGATTCTTGGTTGTAAAAATTGGAGAAATATTTTTCTGTAAATCACTTCTTAGATGCTAAGAAAATAACATTCTCCCTCCTCAAAGCTAAGCATCATGTGAAACAATCATGGGAAACTAAATTGTTATCTAGGGGAAACTTTGATGGCCAAGAATTTGATGCAATAATGGATGAGAATCCCAGATGGTGAGACTTTGTGGAATACATCAAGGAAGAGTACTATCCTGAAGATTCTTATGAAGGAAAATATATGCAGTGGAAATTGCTTTGATAGAAAAAGGACTAGTCTATTAAAGATTACACCAATAACTTCCATGCACTATCAATGAAACTTAGCATCCAAGATACAAAAAAACATCAAGTCTTGAAGTACCGTAGTGAGCTTCATCAATTTATTCAGATTGAGATGGATTTTATACATATTGAGACCTTGGGAATTGCCTTCAAATATGCAGTAAAGATTGAAGAAAAATTCAAACAAAAAAGAAAGGACTATTTTTCAAACAACAAATCAAAGAGCAAAGGTATTAGCAAGTTTGTGGGAAAGAAGTCAACCAAGGATTTCTCCTCACAAGCATCATCAATAGTAAATAAGGGTAGCAAAAAGATGTGGTGTGAATTTCATAAAATCCCCAAACATAACACCAAGGATTGTCGAGTTGTCAAGACTCTGATGGTAGGAATACATAAAGAGGAGATTGAACCTAAGTTGTTGCCTACATATCCTTTTGAAAAAAAGGATGGTGATAAAATAATTGAGTCCAATCCATATGCTATAGTTTCTACTACCAAAATCTTGCCCCATGAAGATGAGGAACACTTATTCCATTCACAGATGTGGGTAAATGGAAAGGCCCTCCATTTAATTGTTGATAGTGGAAGCCATAATAATTTGGTTTCTATTGAGATTGTCAAGAGATTGAACCTATAGACCACACCCCATCCACAACTATACCATATGGATGGGTAAGTCAAGGGCAAAACATTTAGGTAAATAGACAATGCTATTTACCTTATTCCATCAAACCATTCAAAGATGAAGTAATATGTGATGTGGTACCTTTGGATGTATGTGATGTAATGTCAGGGAAACCATACATGTACTATGTGATGTATTTTTGGGGAAACCATACATGTAGAAGCATCATGGAATCTATGAGTCTAGACCACACAATGTCATTATCAAGCTAGGTGAAAAGAAATGTCAGATACTTGAGGTAAGTCTTGTAGAACCAGTATCTTTGATTAGTGAAAAACATTGTAAATGTTTGATTGTTCACATTAGAACATTTGTTCTACTATGATTTGACTCAAGGAGGAAAGGTCAGTTATAGCCAACACTCATGTCAAAATGGCCACCACTACCACCCAACAAAAGCAGGTGGATTAGATATTATCAAGATATCAAGATGTATTCAACTCACCAGCAGGGGTACCACTACACTATCAAGTTAAGAATCAAATTGATCTAATTCTACGGACACCATTACCAAATGGGCCACTATATAGATGCTTAGTTTTGGAGAATGATGAAATCAAGTGAGAAATCTCATAATTAATTCAAATAGGACACATTCGCCCAAGTGCCTTGCCATGTGGAAGCTTGATTGTTCTTGCAAAGAAGAAGGATGGAATGTGGTGACTTTGCATCAATTATCAAGCTCTCAACAAGATCATTATAAAGAATAGATATCCAATTCCTCACATTGATGATCTATTGGACCAACTCAGGGGGGCTAAGATTTTCACCAAAATTAACTTGAAGTTCGAGTACCACCAAGTTCCAATCGATCCATCAAATGTGTGGAAGACTGCTTTCAAATCTAAAGAAGGTTTGTTTGAGTGGCTAGTCATGCCTTTTGGTCTAACTAATGCTCCTTCCACCTTCATGAGGATGATGAATTATGTACTTAGACCATTCACTAATTCTTTTGTTGTTGTCTATTTGGATGACATACTCATTTTTACAAAAACATGGGATGACCATTTGCAACATGTTCAACAAGTACTCTCAACCTTGCAAGAACACAAACTCTATACTAACAAAGATAAATGTTCCTTCGGTATGGAGAGTATTCAGTACTTGGGATACATTGTGGACAACACAAGTGTTTGTGTGGACCTTGAAAAGATACAAGTCCTCAAAGATTGGACATCTCCCTGAAACCTCATAGAACTTCATAGATTTTTGGGATTAGCTAATTTTTATCGAAGCTTCATATTTGGATTTTCACACTTGGCATGTCATAAGAATTGAACACTTAGGGGAGGAACAAGAGAAAAATTCTATTGGATAGAGGCACAACAAAGAGAATTCATAGAATTGAAGAAGAGGATATGGTCAAAATGAGTATTGGCATTTCTAGATATGTAATAGTCTTTTGAAATCAAGACAAATGCTTCTAAGTATGCACTTGGGGCAGTGCTCATGCAACATGGGTATCGAATTGCCTACCATAGTGAGACTTTCTTTGATACACTGCAGAGGTATCCCACATATGACAAGGAGTTGTATGACATTGTTTAGGCCTGCAAATAGTGGAGACACTATATCTTGGGGAAGGAGACTGTCATCCACACATATCATAAACCTCTACAATTATGTAGATGCAATAGAAGTTGCAGAATGATAGGCATCAAAGATGGTCTACCTACTTGCAACAATTTCACCTCAACATTTGCCACAAGAAGGGAAGTAATAAAAAAGTTGTAGATTACCTAAGTAGACCTCCAATCACAACCCTAATAGTGGTGTTGGGTTATTGTGGCCACCAAACAACATATTGGCCTTGGTTGTATGACACAGATCCTAATTTTGCTGACATCTACAATAGACTAACAGAGGGTAAACAAGCCCCTAATTTCTACTTGTAGGATGTGATTCTCTATCATATGGGATACATATGTGTTCCTCCTAGGGAATGATAAAAGATGATATGGGAGGCATACTATAGTCATGTTGTAGGACACTTTGGAATGGAGAAGACCATTGCTATACATTGGTGGCCCAAATTGTGACATAATGCACTTTATACATATGAGCTTGTACAACTTGTGCCATTGCAAAGCCTACCAATTGAAAGAAAGGATTATATATGCCTCTTCCTATCCCTGATAACCCTTGGCACTCAGTTTCAATTGATTTCATGTCTAGCCTCTCGTTTACAAAATGTGGTTATGATAGTGTGAATGTGGTGGTAGATAGTTTTTCAAAAATAGACATCATGGTATCTTGCAAGAAGGGGGTCTACACAGCAGAAACTACCAAGATTTTCTTTGAGGATGTTTGGTCCATTTTGGGTTGCCACAGGGTATAATCTCTAATAGGGATAGTAGGTTTCTTAGCAACTTTGGATCATCACTCTAGGCCTTGATGGACACTAAGTTAATTAAGTCTACTACATTCCACCCATAGACAAATGGGCAAGTGGTGAATCAAATGATCATTCATATTTTGTGGTTGTATCATTCAAAACATCCTCACACATGGGATGAGAGTTTACCATATGTACAATATAGTTACAATCATGCATTGTAGGTTACCATAAGACATAGTCCATTTGAAGCATGTCTTGGGTACCAACCATTGGCTCCCATGGATGTAGTGCACTACCAGCCATTGTAAATGGCCCATCACCACATGACAAGAAGGAGGTAGATAAAGCATCAATGTTTGTTGAGAAGATCCACCATATCTAAAAACAAGTTCATGAGATACAATAACACATCAATCAAAAGTGCAAGGAAATACATGATCAACATCATACACCTCATCAATTTTAGGTTGGAGATAAGGTCTAGATTCAACTTCAAAAAGAGAGACTTCAAGGACCACACAAGAAACTTCCTCACATTCGATATGGGTCATATACCATCCTCAAAAAAATCAGTGAGAATGCTTTTGAGCTCAAGCTACCATCTTTTCTAGGATTGCATCTTGTTTTCAATGTTGAGTTGTTGCATCCATATTTTCCACCATTACTGGACACCTCAGATGTTGTTGAACACATCAATAGTACAAAATTGAATCTAGACACTACTGTTCTACTCACATGTGATCAAATTATTGATGTTCTAGTCAAAACATTGAAGAAGCAGTAGATCTCTCTTTACCATGTGGTACAGGTAGGCCAATTTTCTCACTAGGGCAAATGGTTCACCAAGAATCAAATTGAAAAATAGTTGCCTCATTTGCTACAAAAAATGATTCTTGGTTCTACTCATTTGCTACAAAAAATCATTTGCCTCTTAAGGGGGAATGATTGATCCCACAGAGATCTAGGAGCACTTGGGTGGCATCTTCATGGTCAAATATGTAAAATATCAAACATTTAATTTTTCAATATTTTCTATGTTTCCGTAATTTGCATTTTCAAAGGCCTTCAGAGAAAAATCAGCCTTGAGGACTTTCACCAATTGCTTAGGAAGGGATAGAAAAAGGCTACCTTCCTAGAAACTATAACTATTTCTCTTGGAGATCTTTTCGACGCATCTAAGAAGTCTAATTTTCACCAAACGGGCTAGGAGTTATGACCCCACCAAGTTGGGGTGCCAAAATCAAAGAGTTTTCCTACATTTTTTTATTTTTTAAATTAATTTTGTCCCCATCTAGCTATCCATTTCAACTTCCAATGATAACATGGATGTGGTGACCTTTTAAATTTTGTAAAAATGTATATATGGGCTCATTTCAAATCCAATAGATAGTTTTTGAGGCATGCATCTCTTCAACGAGTTTTCCAAATTAATAAAATCTCTTTCGCACATTGTTTATTGTGTGTTTTACAATACTACAAGCCCAACGCCAGATATTATCCTCCAAATCCACAACTTAATTTGGATCATTAGGGATCTAGATACAAGTGCATAATTACATGTTAAATTCTTCACATTCCTATATATTGTGTTCACATACATGATGATTGCATGTAGAGAATTTTTAATTAATGAGGATTTAGTATAGTTTGTTGTGTCTCATTCTTGTTATAGTGCATTCATTAATCTTGCGTATCCTCATTTCACCTTCTATATGTTTGACATAATTTTCTTACCTTCATCTCACCTTCTATATGTTTGACATTATATGTTTAGTTTGGGAGAGAGAGAGAGAGAGGAAGATAGAGACACAAGGAGAGAAATACACATTTGACATGATTTTCATATCCTCATTTCACCTTATATATGGTTTCCATTCTTTGCATATCCTCATTTTGCCTTCTATACATTTACCATGCTTTTCATATTCTCATTTCACCTTCTATATGTTTTCTAGGAGTGAAATTTTGCATTCCACACTTCCTGGGAATAAACTGATAGTGCCAAAACATTGGGGTAGTTGGGAAAATGCTAATTTAGGTGTCTTTTTGGTGGCCAAGCATCCTGATCCTTCCGGGCTACATTGGACCAAAATAGTCTCTTAAGAGCCCTAAGACCAAAAAGGTGCCAAACTTCGGATTGACCATTCTCTCAAATCATGACACCTAGGAATGTCTTGTTTAAACATATAGATGGATGTTAGTTCCACCTATAAATACATACCTCATTTTGTTCTAACTCAAATTTTTTCAATGCCTATGGTGGTGAGGAACACAATGTTCCAAAATGCTTTAGTTTCATCCAATGAAAAGGTGCTAGGAATGAAATTTTTCATTCCGCACCTCCTAGGACTAAATTGATAGTGCCAACACTTTAGGGTGGGTGGGTGAATGCTAGTGGAGGTGTCTTTTTGGTGGCTAAGTGTCCCAATCCACTGGGCTATATTGGACTGCGATAGTCTCTTAAGAGCCCTAAGATAAAAAAGGTGCTAAACTTTTGATTGAATGTTCTCTCAAATTATGGCACCTAGGAATGTCTTGTTTGTATGTACATGTGGATGTTAGGTCCACCTACAAATACCTATCTTTGTTTTTTATAACTCAAATTCATTTGCTTGTGGTGGTGAGGAGCACAATGTTCCAAAATGATTTAGTTTCATCCAGTGAAAAGGTGCTAGGAGTGAAATTTTGCATTCTACACCTCCTAGGACCAAACCAATAGTGTCAACATGTTAGGATGGGTGGGTGAATTCTAGTGGAGGTATCTTTTTAGTCACCAAGTATCCCAAACCTTTCGAGCTACATTGGACCAAGACAGTGTCGGGAGCCCTAAGACCAAAAAGGTGCCAAACTTTGGACTGACTGTTCTCTCAAATTTTGGCACCTAGGAATGTCCTTTTTGCATGTATAGGTGGATGTCAGGTCCACCTACAAAGTTTTTTTCTAACTTCAATTCATTTTCATGTGGTGGTGAGGAACATAATGTTCCTAAATGCTTCATTTACATTCAACATAATATTGCCAAGGGCCATATTTTATGTTCTTCACCTCATGGGACTAAATTGATTACTCCAACACATTGAGGTGGGTAGGTGAATGCTAGAGGGGGCCTTGTTTCATTCACTAAGTGTTCCAATTCTTTCAGGCTACATGTTTTTGAGAAAGTCTCTTAAGAGACTTAAAAGCCAAAAATTGCCAAACTTTGACGGAGTGGTTCTTGGAGTCCATAACACCTAGGAACGATCTATGTGGACCTATAACTAGATGTTAGATCCTGCCACAATAACCTCTCTTTTTTCATTGACTCAAAACCATTTGATCATGCCAACAATGAATGCATTCTTGCAAATTACCTCATTTGCATTCAACATAATGTTGCCAAGAGACATAGTTTATGTTCTTCACCTCATGGGACTAAACTGACTATGCCAACACATTAGGGTGGGTGGGTGAATTCTATAGGATGCCTTGTATGATTTTCCAAGTGTTCCAATCCTTCCAGGCTACATAGTTCCCAAAACAGTCTCTTAAAATACTTAAGAGCCAAAATCTACCAAAATTTGATGAAGTGGTTCTCAAAGTTTGTGGCACTTAGGAATGATCTATTTGGACCTACAACTAACTTTTGAGTCCCACCATAATAACCTCTATCATTTTTAATCTAATGAAAACTATTTGACCGTGCCAACAATGAATTCATTCTTGCAAATTGCCTTGTTTACATTTAGCATAATGTTACCAAGAGCCATATTTTATGTTCTTCACCTCATAGGGCCAAACTGATAGTGCCAACAAGTTAGAGTGGTTGGGTGAATTCTAGAGGAGACATTGTTTCATTCCCCAAGTGTTCCAATCCTTCTAGACTATAACATTTCAACAAAGTCTCTTAAGAGACCTAAGAGAAAAACTACCAAACTTTTATGGCTCAGTGGTTCTCATAATCCATGACACCTAGGAATGCTATATTTGGACCTATAGATAAATATTGGGTCCCTCCACAATAAACTCTCTTGGTTTTTGTCAACTCAAAACTATTTTGACTATGCCAACAACATATACATTCTTAAAAAATGCCTTAGTGGCATTCAATGCAATGGTGCCATGAGCCATATTTTACATTCTTCACCTCCTTAGACCAAATTGACTATGCCAACACATCGGGGTGGGTGGGTGAATGATATAGGAGGCCCCATTTCATTCCCTATGTGTCCTAATCATTTTGGGCTATAGGGTTCCGGCAAAGTTTCTTAAGAGACCTAAGAGCAAAAAATTGCCAAACTTTAACTATGCCAATAACGGATGCATTTTTTTCATTTTTATAAAATCAAGTGTTCCATGTGCAAAATAACTTGGTTTGTCCTTCTTACTATGTTTTTTTATATGTCCAATCATTTTACTTTCACTCTGGCTACCTATTTGCAAGTTTCATCACGTTTCTAAAAAGATGCAAAAAGTTGTCAAAAATGCTATTAGCATGTTTCTAGGAAATTTCTCATTATTTCAATGCTCACAAACCTAAAAAATGTGTCTAACATGTGTATAATGATGTCTTAGGTCTCTAAATGTTGTGGTTAGGTCTCAGAACAAGATTTACCTCATTTAAACTTTAATCAATTTGACAGCTTTCTGGGATAGACCTAAATGCAACATTAAATCCTTCATTTCTCAAGACTTCAATATAATTTTTATCATCCAAATCCCATGGTATTCATCTCACTTCCCACAAAACCTTCATGGTCATCAAAGCCAAAGACAACATGATAAAACCAAAGACAACTTACATTCATCCACTCTTAGCATCCATGACAAAACCAAAGACAAGTAAGATATTGAAAACATTCATGACTATTCATGAGGATAGTGGACTGTTTATGGACTGTGATAGTCCTAAAACTGATATAAATCCTCCATTTTAGTGTTTGATAACCTTATAACTCCCTTGGATCATCCTTCTACATGCCCAAGTCAACTCATAATCCTTCTTTCATGATGATCCCCTTAGTAATGTATTGGATATAGACTAGTGATAGTCCTACACGACCGTAATAGCAACAAACAATTTGTAACCCTTATAATAATCATGGGTTGATGATACATTACCTCATTTTATGATGTTTAGATCTATCTCTCCCACATTATACCATTACCTCATTTTATGATGTTTGATGACACATTACCATATTACATCTATCTCTCCCACTTGTGTGGGACCTAGATCATAGGTTTTAGGTGTTGAAAATGGATATAGATAGTTGTTCTAGGGGACAGAATAGTCTTAAAATAAATAAAAAAATCATCAAATTTAATACTTTTGAAGTTGATTAGAACCCCTTATCCATACACTTATAGGTCCTTATTAATGATGTTATCACATGAATTATCCCTTGATATAAACTTTACTTGGTAAAAAATGCTTGAAAATAGTGCCAAGAGGTTAGGACAATCCTAATGATAAATTTAGTAACATTTTACACTTAATGATAGTCATGGAGGACTGCCATAATATAATTACTTGTGGAGCAAGGACAAGTTGTGCAAAGTAAGATAATGATTATACCATCTCAATTATGATGTAATGGAAGATAGAAAACACAATTTACTTCCTAGGGACTACAATGACCAAAAGGGATAGTCCTTAATATCCTATCACATTAAGAGATGACATGAGTGTTGTCATATCTTGAGAAAGAGACTATCTTAAACAGATAAAAGGTTGTCATAAATGCATTTGTGTTTTAATCATTAATCAATGTTATCATGTCTTCCCTTTCCAAAGATACCATGAATTGTGAGGAGATTGCCATGAAGATTATGTTGCAAGGTGTGGCCCTTGGTCTCCTTGTTCAGTGCAGTGCTGCAATGGTTTGCGACAAGGGCTTAATTGCTTCCCGTGCTTGTTAAGTCAAGTGGTTGTATCGAGCACTAATAGGTCGATCTTTTAGTGCAACGACAGCTAACAATTGGTATCAGAGCCGAGGTCATGGGTTCAAACCCCATGTTTGTGCTAGGAGGGGGATTGTTGCAAGGTGTGGCCCTTGGTCTCCTTGTTCAGTGCAGCGTTGCGGTGGTTTGCGACAAGGGCTTAACCGCCTCCTGTGCTTGTTAAGTCAAGTGGTTGTATCAGGCATTAATAGGTCGATCTTTTGGTGCAACGGTAGCTAACCGATTATTCATCTTGGAAGGATAGTTAAGGGGCCAAAATATTGTCATGAGGTTTAAAAATTAGTTAATAATCTCTTGGGATAGTCCTTAAAATCCTTACATAATCATGACTATAATGTTTTATGAAGATAGTCATACCAATGCTTGAAGAGGTCATGAATAGCTAGTTGCTAAGATATCTAAAAAACTTGTCAAGACCATATCACCCTAACTAGTAATAGATAGACCTATATGGTGCTCACTAATGAGTAAAGTTGCCCTATTACGATCCTAACAAGGAGCACTATCATAAAAAGGCCAAAAGGTTGCTATACAGTCCTGAGATAGTCCCAAGGTTTGGAAGATAGTGATATGCAAAATGATTAAGAATTGACAAGATCACAAGACAATTACTTGAACCTAAAAACTATCATCACCATGAGTCACATGAAGCTTGATCACTTGTCAAAGGCAATTCTATGGCAACAAAGCAATGCCATATTTTTCTAGGAGATTGAGATAGTGATGAAAGGGGTAAATCACAAAGCACACAATAACACCAATTGTACACAGAAAATAGGAATGTTCTTTTATTTATTTGGACAACACATTACATTACAGAAGCTCAAATACAATCAGAGGATGAATCATCCATAGGTTGCAACACATTACAACTTCCTATCTCTAGACTCTGGAACCTTCTACCTTCTGTAGCCCCAAATCTGCCAGAGTTTTTATTTTTCCCACCTTTTCCTGACTCTACACTTTCCACCTTATCTCTACTACCACCAAGGGTTCCCAAAAATGGTCATAAATAGCGCTTTTTGGTGCTCTCCAGCCAAATTTCAAAATTTGCATCTCCCTCCAAAAATAGGTCAACTTCCGAAAGCCATAACTTTTGATCTGGGTGTCCGATTGACGAATCGTTTGAAGCATTGGAAAGACCACAAAGTGCTCTATGCACTTAGAATTAAATCTACTGATTCCACCCATTTTTAGGGTGGTACAGGGCCTCTAAGTGACTCAAACCTCACTTTGAAACTTTTTCAGGGTTTTTTCTAGAAACAAAAACTTTAATATCTTTTAGCCCACAAATGATCTTTTCTTGATTCCTCCGTCAAAGGTCTTATTTTTCATTTATGAATATTCTTGTAAATTTTCACTTCCATATATGCCCAAATGCAAACTTTCCAAAAATAACAGTTTGCTATTTTTAGCAGTTTGGAAAAACTGAAGGTTCTACATCATTATTCAGGTGATTATGGAACCAAAAATACAAATTTTGAAAAGAAATGAAAACAACATCAACAATTTTGAATCATCATCTTTTTTTTGGGTGATGCAAGATTGCCCTTACACCACTAGATGCTCCTACATTAGACACCCAAGGTAATTTGAGAAGTGACCTTGTCACATCTCAGGTGTTTGTTTGAGGAAAACCCAAATAGTCAGCCTCTGCCTTAGACAACCTGGAAGAATCTTCAACATGCCCTCCTTTCCACTTCATTGAATATTCCTCATATTGCCTATTTTGAGTACTTCTTCCCACATGACTATCCAAGATCTCTTTTATCTCCTCCCTTGAAGTAGATGTCGAAATACTCCACTATTCTTTTGTTGGTCCAACCTCTATTCCACCTTCATGATCTATTCTGTTAAATCAACAATGTTGAACACATGGGAAATGTTGATCCCACTTGGTAGCTTGACCTCATATGCATTTCCTAAATCATGCTTCTTTAGGATTTTGCATGTCCAAATTTCTTCATTTTCAACTTACTATATGTTCCAACTGGAAACCTCTCTTTTCTCAAGTGAACCATGAATTCATCTCCTACCTGAAATTCCTTATATCTCCTCTCCTGATCTGTCTTAGCCTTGTACTGATTATTCATCTTATTAATGTGCTTTCTCACCTCTTCATGTAAATTCTTCAGGTGTTCTACAAAGTCTTTAGCTTCAACACTTTTCATTTCTCCCTTATCTAGCTTCCTTAACTCTGAAGCATTTCTTGGAATACTCCCATAAATAATCTGGAATGGTGATTTACTTGTACTCCTATTGACAAAATTGTTGTAAGCAAATTCTAGCTATGGTAAAATCAAATCTCATCCCTTGGGATTATCTCCTACTAAGCATCATAGCAGGTTATCCAAACTCCTATTCACCACTTTCATCTATCTATCAGTTTGTGGATGGTGTGCAGAACTAAACTTCATATTTTTCTTCAACTTCTTCCACAATGTCCTCCAAAAATAACCAATAAACTTGGTATCTTGATCTGAAACTATGCTATTAGGTAGGCTATGTAGTCTCACCACCTCTCTAAAAAATAACTCTGCAATATGAACAACATCATTGGTTTTCTTACAAGGAATAAAATGTGCCATCTTCAAGAATCTATCCACCACCACAAAAATGGAATGATGTCCTCTCTGTGTCCTTGGTAAACCAAGAGCAAAATCCATACTAATATCAGCCCATGGCCTCTCTAGTACAACTAATGGCTAATATAGCCCTGTATTTTGACTTGTTCCTTTTGCCATCTGACACACTCTGTAACTATACACAAATTTCCTCACATCTTACTACAACTGTGGCCAATAATAATGCTCACCAATAATAGCAATGGTCTTATCTCAACCAAAGTGTCTAGCTAATCCCCCACTATGCTTCTCCTTAATCAGGTTCTCTCTCGTGGAACTGTTTAGTAGAAAAAGGGGGGAAAGAAGATGTCCAAATGGTGTTTGTGTTGATCCTCCTTTCACCACTAAACATTCAAGGACATTTAATTGAGTAGAGGAATCTACTACAGATCTCCTATCACTTGGAACATAGGGGAAGATTGGAATTGTTTAAATTTGTTGTTCAGTTAAGTCGAATTATGCTTAAAATGCTAATTTCGTGAAATCGTAAACAAACGGACAAATTACGGAAAATGATTGCACACAGAGATATCAAATGACAACCAAATACATACCAGATTTCAAAGTTCGGTGTGTGGAAAAGTTGGGGACTAATGAGCGGGCACTCTAGTCTAATCTACTTGCTTTTTTTGGGACCTCTGAAGAATGTCTGCAACCTATTCCCGTTGTCACAGAGATTTCACTGCTTCAGAATCTAGAGGACTAATGAGTGGGTGCCCAAGTCCAAGCCCTAGTTTTCTTCTTAGATCTACAATTTCAACAGTCTACACTACTCTCCTATAACTCCACTTCTTTTGCTTCCAAAACCTATAACTTGCAATCATAGAAAAGTGGGTTGGGGGTTGTGGTGTTTAGAGGCTTGCCTCGGTCAAGCCCCGAAGAGGCATTCAAGTCTTCCGAACACCGTTGTCATATAAAGATTGTGTATCCCTGAGGGATAGAGGCAAAATCCAAATGATAAATGATAGAAAACACAATTGATATCACCTTGTAATGTAGATCTCATGGAAGGAAGAGGCTCTTCATGCCATGAGGAGATGGAATCAAATCTACAATCACAAACACAATAACAACACAAAATACTGCTTTGCAACACAATGAATTCCTTTCACATAAGCTTGTAGATCCAAAATGCCATCTAGTTTCCATCTAGTTTGCAAATGAACCACTAATCATGCTTATATATGCAACTATAAACATTCCCGCTAAAAATATCATAATTCAAACTTGAGATGTCAGCATAGGACCTAATAACGATCACAAAACCATCACCTAAAATAGGTCTTGAACCAAAATAGGGCAAGACTAGGGTGTGGGCACCCAAGTCCCCCCTATTTCAGGCAGGATTTATGTTAAGCACATCCCCTACATCCCATTTGCCATGAAACTTCAAGGTTTTCTCATCGGGAGTCACCATTAACATGCAAGATAACCTAAATGCATTCTAAAGGACCTGGGAGCTAAACCTTAAGAGGGAAAAGCCCCCAAGGGGACATTTTCTGACGTATCATTTAGCCCCCACTTTAATGTATGTATAAATGCAAGGCCAATGCATGCATTAAAGTATGGTCAACAAGCACAACAAACACACCAAGCACGGAGAAGACACGCCAATCACAATGAAGATAGTAACATGCACGTAAAACATGAAGAAGACAATTACAGTCATATAAAACATGGAGAATACAACATTGAAGACACACAAAACATAGTGAATACAATGAATGTAGTGATTATTTTCTTTTTCTTTTCTCATATATGAAATGTAGATGCAAGTGCAAGGAAAGTAAACACACCACCCAAAATGCAGGAGGGACTCATTGCCACTGGTCTTTAGACTGAATAATAGGGCAATAGACATGCAAAACAAATCTTAGAGTGTAGGAGGGACTCTTTGTCACCAGTCTTTAAGACTGCACTTGAGAACAAACACGCCATACAAATCCCAAAGCATAGGAGGGACTCATTGCCACCAGTCTTTAGACTATGCTTGGGAACAAACACACCATACACACACACATAGAAGACATGGAGAAAACATGACAGATAAGTGATGGAGTGTACCTATTTCTAGGTTCATCACCATCTCAGGAACATTACAGACACACACCAATGATTGGGCTTCACCACAACAATTGCCGAAGACATGCTTAAGGGTTACAATAGTCTCAGGTTTGCTTCCGCCTGCTTGTAGGACTTTTTGAAAATGTTAGGATTGTGCAATCTCCTTGAGAAATACACCATCCTCACCTCACATAGAGGGCTTAAAATAAAAAGGATATGTGCAATATCCTACCTCTGCAGAGGGCTTAAGTGATTGTAGATAGTTCAAGATTTACAAACACACTTGCTAGCATCTAAATCAGACAGCTTACCTTATATATGCCCCCACCTTAAGGCCTAGTTGATATCAAGTACATTAAGGTAGGAAGAAAACACACAAGGGAACATGAGATCTCACAAGGCCCATGCCCCTGGAGGTGACATGTACTTTACGATCGCCAAATGTTCCCACAAACACACAATTTCCTGCAAGAAAAGGTGTTAGCATCCATATAATCATGATAAACAACAATGCATATGATCATTCACATAGAGAGCCGAGGTTATCCTATGGATTTAGAGACCAAGTATAACCGTGGGGCTTACCACAGAAATCTCAAAACCAAGTGTAACCAAGGTGAGATTCAAAGATAAACAAAGTGCACGGAGCAGCAGTATTGTTATGGTTTGTAAGTGTGATAAGATGACAGCAAGATATCACACTGAGTGATTCTACTAGCCGAGCGTAGGATAATATATAGCAACTCCATCTTCATGTATGGACTAGGTCCATTTTTTATTTCTCGCTGAGGGACATTTGGTCCATATCAGTATAATAATTTTTTCATCATCCGCCTACTAGATAGAAGCACTAGAGAAAGGTAAACAATAAATTCAGAGAGGAGAAACAAGTGCCTTAGCGACAGTCACGTAGGAGGGTGCCCCCAAGTCACCAACTTCAACATTATGTCCATAAGACACAACACACAACAATGAAAATAGAGAAGCAATATAGAAGAATGATGATACAAATAGAAGGTCACAACAGAGGTGGTCTCCCAGTATCTTGGACCTTACAAGAGAATCAAGGGTCATCTTGAGAAGCCTAAACAAAACATAACACATCATGGGGGAAACACAATATGGAGGTAAAGGGTTAGAAATACTTACCTGATACAACACAATGTTAACAACATATATATCTAGGAGGAGGCCATCCTTGAGAGAAACAATAATAGGTGCTACAACGAGTGTGGCTTAGGGAGGGAGAAATACATTTATTCACTATCATCTTAGGAGGTGGAAGAAGTGATTTGTTTTGAGTAATCTCTACATCCATCCATAAGGGCTTTAATGTGAGAGACCTTTCCTCGTCCACTAGTGCTACATCTTTTGAAGAGAGAGCATAGGAATGAGGGGGAGGTAAGGTGTTGTGAGGATAATTATTAATGTTTGTATCTTTAGTGATGTTCCAAGAATATGCAATCAAGTTTTTCACAACCTTAGTGATATCTAAGGGGCCTAAACATTCAACCAAAGGAAGGGGATCAAGGGTCTTTACTTCCTTAGTAATGTCCAAAGTACTTGAATATTCAACTAAAACAGGAAGATTGATAGTATGATCCATAGAGGTTTCATGCACTATGATAGGGAGAGAGTTTTTATTGTTGTTAGATGAAATCTCATTGTCTACCCATGGAATGTTCTTGAATGGAGAGGCTTCTTTATTCACCAATGCTTCATCTTGGTCAGAGAGAGCATTGTAATAAAGAGGTGATGGGAGCTCTTCATTCACTAATGCTTCATCTTGGCCAGAGAGAGAGCATTGGAATGAAGAGATGGTGGTACGATGTGAGGAGATGTGTCAATGAAATCATCCTCTTGCTTCAAAGTGTTCTCATAAGGAGGAACAACTTTGGGAGAGGGATCATAAGGTAAACCTAAGTTATCATCACATGTATTAGCAATAGGAGGCATAGTGGAATGTTCAATAGAGATAAAGTCACCTAAGGTTTCATCTAACATATTGAAGTCATCACTATTAAATGTATTTTTGGCTATGAATTTAGTGAGATCATCTAATATTGAAGGATATATTCCCATGAGATTTGTGAAGGTATCAAAATCAGCTATATAGCAAAGGAGTTCATATGTGGAGGGCATAGAAAGATCAACATCATGAATGTATGCTATTTGTTCCAAGACTTGAGGATATTCATGAGTAGATTTAGAGAAATGATCAATGTCTATGATGTATGCAAACAAAGCTTCCAAAGAGGTATCCATGATATACGCAAGAAAACAAATGCACAACTATGTATGAATATGACCTAAAATACTTGATTTTTCAACTTTTTTCAATGCAAATGAATGAAAGAAGAGGTATTGTGAAAACTTTCAAGAGGGAAAAAAAACAATATGCCTAATAACAGTCCAATAAATCAATAATATCCTTCACAACACACATTTTATGCAAATCTATAATGATGACAACCCAAAATGTAGTGAAAATACACTAAAATATGTAATTTTCACCAATTTCAATGCAAAGGCCCAATAAAAAGGGTGTTATAAAGAATTTGAGGAAGTACAGAAGATTATAACCCTTATAAAATCCAATTAATTCAGAAAAATCCTTCACAACACACCTATGATGCAATTCTAGAGAGACGATAAGGCCAAATCTAGTGAAAATGCAAGGTTTTCAAACCCTAGACATGAAATTTTACAAGAAAGCCACTATGATAAAACACTACAATTAGAAATCAGTCCTAATGATTGTTTTGAAAGGGTAGTAAAATTTGAAACAAGATTTTGACTACAAACCCTAGCTAATGCAAAACTAGCTTATGTGGAAAAATGCACAATTTCAAGCAATTTTTAATAATTTAAGCATGAAAATGCAATGTAAATGAATGGTGAGTGAAGAATTTATATATTTTAAATCAGATCTGATGATAATGATAGAAATTTATTGAAATTAAATACCAACTAATTCAAATTATTTGAAAATGCAAGCTAAAAATGCCAATTTTTTAAATTTTTCAAAATTTTCAATTTTTTTTGTAATTTTTCAAATACAATAAGATAAAAAATGAAATGAATGTAAATTTGAATTACAACACTCAGTAAGGTGTAAAAAATTCCAAAAACATGGGTTCGCCAAAATGTTTAGTAGAAAAAGGGGGGAAAGAAGATGTCCAAATGGTGTTTGTGTTGATCCTCCTTTCACCACTAAACATTCAATGACATTCAATCGAGTAGAGGAATCTACTATAAATCTCCTATCACTTGGAACATAGGGGAAGATTGGAATTGTTTAAATTTGTTGTTCAATTAAGTCCAATTATGCTTAAAACGCTAATTTTGTGAAATCATAAACAAATAGACAAATTACGGAAAATGATCACACATAGAGATATCAAATGACAACCAAATACATACCAGATTTCAAAGCTTGGTGTGCGGAAAAGTTAGGGACTAAGTCTAATATACCTGCTTTTGTTGGGACCTTTGAAGAATGTCTACAACCTATTCCCACCATCACGAAGATTTCACCGCTTCAGAATCCAGATGACTAATGAGCGAGCGCCCAAGTCCAAGCCCTAGTTTTCTTCTCAAATCTACAATTCTGACAGTCTGCACTGCTCCCTTGCAACTCCACTTCTTTTTCTTTCTAAACCTATAACCTATAATCACAAAAAAGTGGGTTGGGGGTTCTGGTATTTAGAGGCTTGCCTCGGTCAAGCCCCAGAGATACATTCAAGTCTTCTGAATATCATTTTTAGTTAAAGAGTGCGTATCCCTACAGGATAGAGGCAAAATCCAAATGATAAATGATAGAAAACATAATTGATATCACCTTCTAGTGTAGTCTCATGGAAGGAAGAGGTTCTTTATGCCATGAGGAGATGGAGTCAAATATGCAATCACAGACACAATAACAACACAATATACTGCTCTGCAACACAATGAATACCTTGAATCACTTTCACATAAGCTTGTAGATCCAAAATACCATCTAGTTTCCATCTAGTTTGTAAATGAACCACTAATCATGCTTATATATGCAACTACAAACATTTCCACTAAGAATTTTGTAATTAAAACTTGAGATGTTGGCATAGGACCTAATAATGGGCACAAAACTGACACCCAAAAATAGGTCCTGACCCAAAATAGAGCAAGACTAGGGTACCAGGGCCCAAGTCCTCCCCCTATTTTAGGTTGGATTTATGTTAAGCACATCCCCTAAGTCCCATTTGCCATGAAACTTTAGGGTTTTCTCTTCGAGAGTCACCATTAACATGCAGGATGACCTAGATGCATTCTAAAGGATCCGAGAGCTAAACCTTAAGAGGGAAAAGCCCCCAAGGGAACATTTTTTGACATAGCAGGAACTCCTCAGAATGTACAACTGGCTTCCTCTAAACAACATGCCATCTTGGATTATGAAATCCAACCATTTTGTCCTGTCCAAAGTAACATGTTCCAAACAAGCTTTCCAAGCGTCTGCAAAATCTAGATCTTTAGGATACAAACTTTTTAGCTCATCAAACCTAACAACATCTATCTTCATTTCTATCAACAAATTTTACCTTCTTCTTAAGGCATCTGCAACCCTGTTTGATCTTCCACTCATGTGTTTTGGAACAAAAGTATAACTTTGCAAAAACTCAACCCATTTTAAGTGCCTCTGGTTCAACTTTCCTTGACTATTAAGATATTGTAAAGCCTGATGATCAGTATATAAAATAAACTCTTTTGGCAACAAATATTGTCTCCATTTCTTCAAAGCCTGAACTATTGCATAAAACTCCTGATCATAAACAAAATACTTTTTCTTGGTATCATTAAGCTTCTCATTGAAATAGGCAATGGGCTTACCTTCTTGACTCAAAAATCTCCTATGGCATTGCCACTAGCATTGTAATCTACCTAAAATACCTTATTGAAATCTAGAAGTGCCAAAAAAAGTTGCTCTGTGACTTTCTGCTTCAATGTATCAAAAATCTTGGCTTCTCCTATAGTCCATTTAAACTCTTTTCTATCCCCTCTCATTGTCTCAATTAGGGGTGCATAAATGCTACTAAAATTCTTGATAAATTTACTATAAAAACTTGCCAAACCATGAAAAGATCGTACCTCTGTAGCATTCCTTGGCATAGGCCATTCAACGATAGCCCTCACCTTCTCTTGATCCATCTTAAGACCTTCCTCTGAGACAACAAATCCAAGGTATACCAACTCCTTCTTTGCAAAACTAAATTTCTTCAGATTAATCAACAACTTATCTTCCCTCAGCTTTTCTAAAACTCTTCTGATATGCATCGGATGATCATCCCAAGTCTTATTAAAAATCAAAATGTCATCTAAATAAATAATAACAAAATTTCCCAAAAACTCTTTCAATACCTTGTTCATGAGCCACATGAATGTGCTCGATGCATTGGTTAGGCCAATTGGCATGCCTAACCATTCATACAAACCTTCCTTTGTCTTGAAGGATGTCTTCCATTCATCTCCTTCTCTAATTTAGATATGGTGATACCCACTCTTCAGGTTGATCTTCATGAAGTACTTGGCTCCACTCAAACAATCCATTATGTCATCCATTCTAGGCAATGGAAATATGTACTTGATCATGATCTTATTGATAGCTCAAAAATTTGTACACATTCTCCATTCTCCATCTTTCTTCAATGCTAGTACTGCAGGTACTACACATGGACTTAGGCTTTCCCTTATCAGTACCTTCCCTAATAGCTCATGAACTTGTCTTTTTAGCTCTTCATTCTCTGTATGATTCATTCTCTGGGCTGCTTTATTCAGCAAACTAGCTCTTGGTATCAAATCCATTTGGTGACTTATCTTCCTCATTGGTGGTAAACCTTCTGGTGCATTATCAGAGACAATGTCCTGAAATTCTTCCAACAGATCTGAGACTTCTATTGGTACATCTTCACATTTCTCGTAGTTGATCTTAGGAATCAATGCAAAGCAATGACGCTTGTACTTTGTACCCTCCAAAAGTTTCCTACCATCTACCAAGCAAATTCTGGCATTACTACATACTTTTTCTTCTACCTCCTTCAAGGGCTTCAACTTATGATGAACTCCATCCTTAGAGAATATGTGTTTGCATGGACATCGCACCTATCATACTACCATAACCTTCCCAATAGCATATGACATGCATCCATCGGTATGATGTCACATAGCACCTCATCATGGTAGTCTCCAATCTTGAACTTGACCAAACACTGCTCATTGACCAAATCTTTATGGTCCTTCTACAACCATGCAATCTAATATGGATGTGGATGCCTTATTCTTGTCAACTTCAACTTGTTAACTATCTCCTCAGAAACAAGATTGTCAGTGCTTCCACTGTCAATAATAATATCAAAACACTTACCTTCACACTTGCACCTTGTGCGGAATAAACTCTTCCTCTGATCTGGTTCTTTCTCCTCATTCAACAAGGTTCTTATGACAACTAGTGTTTCTCCCCTTTTAGCATCTTTAGAATGCTTAGACCGCGTGTCTTCATCTACATGTGCAACTCATGCATTACCTTCAGGTCTCCTATTTGTCCTTCCTTGATGTTACAGACACTCATATGCTCGATGTCCTTCTTCTCCACATTGGAAATAAGTTCCTTTGATACCTCCTCTTCTAGGTTCTTGCCTAAGTTTGCCTCTTCCTCTTCCTCTTTGCTCACCATTGTTTTGGTCATGAGGGTGGTAGGCATTATCTCCTCTTTGATTTCGACTGGTGCCAGCTTCTTCACTTTTCTTTTGATCTTCATTATGGCCTCCATAGGATATTCCACTAGTACTTCCACCTTGACCTCTTCCCCTTTGCTTGCTTTCAAATCTTTAATTCAACTTCTCTTCCACCTTTAGGGAAAACTGGTACACATCTTCTATGGTGGTCATTCTGACCAGGCTCAACTCCTCTTGAATACTTGGCCTCAACACATTAATGTAACAGGCTACCTTCTCCTTGTTGGCCTCTACATGGCCTATCCTGATAGTAATCTTATAAAACTCTTCTGTATACTCCTTGACAGACTTGTTACCTTGCTTCAATCATTGCAGCTTCTTCAACAACTCCAACTCATAGTCCACAGGAATGAACTGCTTCTTTAGTTTGTCCGCCGTCTGATCCCATCTAGTAATCATTCCTTTTCCTCTTCTATGTTTCTCTAACTGGACCTCCTTCCACCAAATACTAGCATGGCCCTTCAAATTTGTTTTCGCAAACTTGACCCATTCTGGATCTTCCACATCTTCATACTCAAAATATTCTTCCATATCATTGATCCAATCAATAAGCTCTTCTGAGTTCAGATTCCCAGATAGGTAGAGACTTCAATCCTTGGTCTCTTTCCAATCTTTGAAATGGCCCTCAACAACCCAACTTCTATAGGATCTCCTGCAACATCTTGTTCTTCCTCAGATAGCTCTTCTTCAGCTTCATCTTCGCTTTCTTCTCTTGTTCTTGGCTCAAACCCTCTTCGCAGCTCCTCTTGCAAAGCATTGATTTGCCTTTGCAGGGCTCTAAAACCCTCTTCTATCAATGTATTTCTCCCACCATGGTTTCTTCATGGAGGCATTTTGATCTCTGTAGAAAACCCACAACCTCAGGTCCTTGTACAAATTGCCTCATGGTCAATGATCTCTCTACACATCCAAGAACCCTTGCTCTGATACCACTTGATGAAGGGGGTAAATCATAAAACACACAATAACACCAATTACAGATAGTAAATAGGAATGTTCTTTTATTGATTTGGACAACACATTACATTATAGAAGCTCAAATACAATCAGAGGACGAATCTTCCATAGGCGACAACACATTACAACTTTTGATCTCTAGGCTCTTGAACCTTCTGCCTTCTGTAGCCCCAAATATACTAGGGTTTCTATTTTTCCCACCTTTTCTTGACTCTACACTTTCCCCCTTATCTCTACTACTGCCAAGGGTTCCCAAAAATGGTCATAAATAGCCCTTTTTGGTGGCCTCTAGCCAAATTTTGAAATTTGCATCTTCCTCCAAAAATAGGTGAACTTCCGGGAGCCATAACTTTTGATCTAGGTGTCTGATTGATGAACCATTTGAAGCGTTTGAAATCTCACAGAGTACTCTACACTCTATGAATTATCTCTGCTGATTCTATCCATTTTTGGGGCCATGTGGAGCCTCTAAGTGCCTCAAACTTGACTTTGAAACTTTTGTAGGGGTTTTCAGGAAATAGAAACTTTAATATCTTTTAGCCCACAAATGATCTTTGCCTGATTCCTTCGCCAAAGGTCTTATTTTTTATTTAGGAAGCTTCTTGTAAATTTTCACTTCCATAAGTGTCCAAATGCAAACTTTCCAAAAATGGCAGTTTGTTATTTTTAGTAGTTTGGAAAAACTAAAGGTTCTACATCATTATTCAAGTGATTATGGAACCAGAAATACAAATTTTGGAAAGAAATGAAAACAAGATCAAAATTTTTGAATCATCATCTTTTTTTTGGGTGATGCAAGATTGCCCTTACACCATTGGATGCTTCTACATCAGACACCCAAGGTAATTTGAGAAGTGATCTTGTCACATCTCAGGTGTTTGTTTGAAGAAAACACAAATAGTTAACCTCTACCTTAGACAACCAAGAAGAATCTTCAATAGGCCTTCCTTTCCACTTCACCAGATATTCCTCATATTATCTATTCCAAGTACTTCTTTCCACATGGCTATCCAAGATCTCTTCTATCTCCTCCCTTGAAGTAGATGCTAGAATACTCCACTGTTCTTCTATTGGTCCATCCTTTGTTCCAACTTCATGATATTTTGTTAAATCAACAATGTTAAACATAGGGGAAATGTTGATCCCACTCAGAAGCTCTACCTCATATGCATTTCCTAAATCATGCTTCTTCAAGATTCTGCATGGTCCAAATTTCTTCATTTTCAACTTAAATTCTATGTTCCAACTAGAAACCTTTCTTTTCTCAAGTGAACTATGACTTCATCTCCTACCTAAAATTCCTTATATATCCTCTTCTAATCTACCTTAGCCTTGTACTGAGTATTCATCTTATTAATGTGCTTTCTCACCTCTTCATGCAAATTCTTCAGGTGTTCTACAAAGTCTTCATCTTCGACACTTTTCTTTTCTCCCTTGTCCAGCTTCCTTAAATCTAAATCATTTCTTGGACTACTCCCATAAACAATTTGGAATAGTGATTTACATGTACTCCTATTGATAGAATTGTTGTAAGTAAATTCTACTTGTGGTAAAATCAAATCCCATCCCTTGGGCTTATCTCCTACTAAGCATCATAGTAGGTTACCTAAACTCCTATTCACCACTTTTGTCTTTCCATCCGTCCGTGGATGGTGTGCATAACTGAACTTCAAATTTGTCTTTAACTTCTTCCATAATTTCCTCTAGAAATAACCAACAAACTTGGTATCTCGATCTAAAACTATGCTCTTAGGTAGACCATGTAGTCTCACCACCTCTCTGAAAAATAACTCTGCAATATGAACAACATCATTGGTTTTCTTACAAGGAATAAAATGTGTCATCTTCGAGAATCTATCCACCACCACAAAAATGGAATCATGTCCTCTCTGTGTCCTTGGTAAACCAAGAACAAAATCCATACTAATATCATCCCATGGTCTCTCTGGTATAGCTAATGGATGATATAGCCTTGTATTATGACTTGTTCCTTTTGCCATCTGACACACTCTATAACTCTGCACAAATTTCCTCACATCCTGCTGCAACTGTTGCTAATAATAATGCTCACCAACAAAAGCAATGGTCTTATCTCAACCACAATGTCTAGCTAATCCCCCACTATGCTTCTCCTTAATCAAGTTCTCTCTCATGGAACTCCTTGAAATACACAATTGGCTTCCTCTAAATAGCATGGCATCTTGGATTATGAAATCCAACCATTTTGTCATATTCAAAGTAATAAGTTCCAAACATGATTTCCAAGCCTCTACAAAATCTCGATCTTCAGGATACAAACTTTTGATCTCATCAAACCCAACAACCTCTATCTTCATTTCTGTCAACAAATTTTGCCTTCTGCTTAAGACATCTGCAACTCTATTTGATCTTCCACTCGTGTTTCAAAATAAAAGTATAACTCTGCAAAAACTCAACCCATTTTAAGTGCCTCTGGTTCAACTTCCTTGACTATTAAGATATTTTAAAGCTTGATGACCAGTATATAAAACAAACTCTTTTGGCAACAAATAATGTCTCAATTTCTTCAAAGCCTGAACTATTGTATAATATTCCTGATCATAAACATAATACATTTTCTTGGCATCATTAAGCATTTCAATGAAATAGGCAACGGGCTTATCTTCTTGACTCAAAATATCTCCTATGGCACTACCACTAGCATCACAATCTACCTAAAATACCTTATTGAAATCTGGAAGTGCCAAAATAGGTTTCTCTGTGACTTTCTACTTCAATGTATCAAAACTCTTGGTTGCTCCTATAGTCCATTTAAACTCTTTTCTATCCCCTCTCATTATCTCAGTTAGGGGTGCATAAATTCTACTAAAATTCCTGATAAATTTTCTATTAAAACTTGCCAAACCATGAAAATATCATACCTCTATAGCACTCCTTGATGTAGGAAATTCAATGACAGCCCTCACCTTCTCTAGATCCATCTTAAGACCTTCCTCTGAGACAACAAATCCCATGTATACCAACTCCTTTCCAAAACTACATTTCTTTAGATTAATCAACAACTTCTCCTCCCTCATCTTTTCTAAAACTCTTCTAATATGCATCAGATGCTCATCCCAAGTCATACTGAAAATCAAAATGTCATCTAAATAAACAATAACAAAATTTCCCAAAAACTCTTTTAATACCTTGTTCATGAGCTACATGAATGTGCTTGGTGCATTGGTTAGCCCAAATGACATGACTAACCATTTATACAAACCTTCCTTTATCTTCAAGGCTATCTTCCATTCATCTCCTTCTCTAATTTGGATTTCATGATACTCACTCTTCAGCTCAATCTTCATGAAGTACTTGGCTCCACTCAAACAATCCATTATGTCATCCATTCTACACAATGGAAATCTGTACTTGATCATGATCTTATTGATGGATTAAGAATCTGTACACATTCTCCATTGTCCATCTTTCTTTGGTGCTAGTACTACAAGTACTGTCCTTGGAATTAGGTTCTCCCTTATCATTCCCTTCCTTACCATCTCATGAACTTGTCTATTTAGCTCTTCATTCTTTGTAGGAGTCATTCTATGGGTTGCCTTATTTGACAAACTAGCTCCTTGTATCAAATCCATTTGGTGGCTTATCTTCCTCACTGGTGGTAAACCTTATGGTACATTATTAGAGACAATGTCCTAAAATTCTTCCAATAGATCTGAGACTTCTGTTGGTACATATTCACATTTCACCTGGCTGATCTTAGGAATCAATGCAAACCAATGACCCTTGTGCTTCATACCCTCCAAAAATTTCCTACCATCTACCAAGCAAATTCTGGCAGTACTACATACCTTTTCTTCTACCTCCTTCAAGGGCTTTAACTTAGGCAACGCACCTATCATACTACCACGACCTTCCCAATAGAATATGACATGCATCCATCGGTATGATGTCACACAACACCTCATCATGGTAGTCTCCAATCTTGAACTTGACCAAACACTGATCATTGACCAAAGCTCTATGGAAACCATGCAATCCGATATGGATGTGGATGCCTTCTTCTTGTCAACTTCAACTTGTTAACCATCTCCTCAGAAATAAGATTGTTAGTGCTTCCACTGTCAATAATGATATCACAACACTTACCAAGTCACACTTGCACCTTGTGTGGAATAAATTCTTCCTTTGATTTGGTTCTTTCTCCTCATTCAACAAGGTTCTTCTGACAACTAGGGTTTCTCCCCTTCAGCATCTTCAGAATGCTCAAACTGCATGTCTTCATCTACATGTGCAACCCCTGCATTACCTTCAGGTCTCCTATTTTTCCTTCCTTGATGTTGCAGACACTCGTATACTCGATCTCCTTCTTCTCCACATTGGAAACATGTTCCTATGAAGCCTCCTCTTCCAGGTCCTTTCCCAAGTATGCCTCTTCCTCTTCCTCTTTGCTCACCATTGTTTTGGTCACGAGGGTGGTAGGCATTATCTCCTCTCTGATTTCGACTGGTGCCTACTTCTTTAGTTTTCTTTTGATCTTCATTATGGCCTCCATAGGATCTTCCACTAGTCCTTTTGCCTTGACCTCTTCCCCTCTTCTTTCTTTTGAATCTTTTATTTAGCTTGTCTTCCATCTTTAGAGAAAACTGGTACACATCTTCTATAGTGGTCATTCTGACCAGGTTCAACTCCTTTTGAATACTTGGCCTCAACCCATTAATGTAATGAGCTACCTTCTTGTTGGCCTCTACATGGCCTGTCTTGATAGTAATCTTATAAAACTCTTCTGTATACTCCTTGACAAACTTGTTACCTTGCTTCAATCCTTGCAGCTTCTTCAACAACTCCAACTCATAGTCCACAAAAATGAATTGCTTCTTTAGTTTGTCCACCATTTGATCCATCTAGTAATATTTCATTTTCCTCTTCTATTTATCTCTAATTGGACCTCCTTCCACCAAATACTAGCATGGCCCTTCAACTTTGTTTTTGCAAAATTGACCTGTTTTGGATCTTCCACATCTTCATACTCAAAATATTCTTCCATATCATTGATCCAATCAATAAACTCTTCTGGGTTCAGATTCCCAAAATAGGTAGAGATTTCAATCCTTGGTCTCTTTCCAATCTTTGAAATGGCCCTCAACAACCTAACTTCTGCAGGGTCTCTTGCAACATCTTGTTCTTCCTCAAGTAGCTCTTCTTCAGCTTCATCTTTACTTTCTTCTCTTGTTCTCTGCTCAAACCCTCTTCGCAGCTCCTCTTGCAATGCATCGATTTGCCTTTGCAGGGCTCTAAAACCCTCTTCCATCAAAGCATTTCTCCCACCACAGTTTCTTTGTGGAGGTATTTTGATCTCTGTAGCAAACCCACAACCTCAAGTCTTGGTGCAAATTGCCTTACGGTCTGTGATATGTCTACACACTCAAGAACCCTTTCTCTAATATCACTTGATGAAGGGGGTAAATCAAAAAACACATTACAACACATTACATTATAAAAGCTCAAATACAATCAGAGGATGAATCCTCCATAGGCTGCAATACATTATAACTTCGTATCTCTAGACTCTGGAACCTTCTGCCTTCTATAGCCCCAAATCTACTAGGGTTTCTATTTTTCCTACCTTTTACTGAATCTACACTTTCCCCCTTATCTCTAGTACCACCAAGGGTTCCCAAAAATGGTCATAAATAGCCCTTTTTGGTGGCCTCTAGCCAAATTTTGAAATTTGCATCTCCCTCCAAAAATAGGTCAACTTCCGGGAGCCATAACTTTTGATCCAAGTGTCTGATTGATGAACTGTTTGAAGTGTTGGAAATCTCATGGATTTTTCTACATACTAAGAGTTATTTATGCCAATTCCACCCATTTTCAGGGTCGTACGGGACCTCTAAGAGCCTCAAACCTGACTTTGAAACTTTTTCAATGGTTTTTTAGGAAATAAAAACTTTAATATCTTTCAACCCACAAATCATCTTTGCCTAATTCCTTTGCCAAAGGTCTTATTTTTCATTTTTGAATCTTTCTGTAAATTTTCACTTCCATACATGCCCAAATGCAAACTTTTCCAAAAATAGTAGTTTGCTATTTTTAGTAGTTTGGAAAAACTTAACATTCTACATCATTATTCAAGCGATTATGGAACTAAAAAAAACAAATTTTGAAAAGAAATGAAAATGACATCAACAATTTTGAATCATCATCTTTTTTTTGGGTGATGCAAGATTGTCCTTACACCATTGGATGCTCTTGCATTAGATAGTCCCAAAAATTTACCATGTAAGCACAATCATAGTGCAAAGAAATCACATTTTGAACAACAAAAATACTATCATTACTACCAAATGGATAGTCATTAGGACTTAGAATTGTCCTAAATTCTACAATGGGCCAAGATATTAAAATTACTATCATACTACCCCAAAACTCTCTTGAACACTTAATGGTCTGTTACAAACACTAAGAAGTTTAAAATAAAAAGCAAAGGTAGAAACCAATCATTGATTTGACTCAAAATATTTTCATGCAAGTTAAGAAGAAGTATTAGATATTTCTTTATAATGAATGGTATAGGAGAATGCTTCTTGACCTAACATTGAGAATGTCTTAGACCTTAAGGTGTACTACCAAGAGAAGAAAAAATAAATATAATGAACATGAGGTGAATAATCAAGAGATGAGGAGACAAATTAGGTGGGGTTGCTAATGGAAACCCATAATTTGTCTATAATTTAGATAGGAAATAAAAAGTACCTTGAGAAATACTTGGAAAATGGATGTAGTATAATCAAGTCTCATGGATCTAGGATTAGACAAAATAGAGACTTTTAGATGTGAAGATATTATTTGATTAGATTTGTACTTGGAATGGCATGTTGATGAAATTTGATACTTTGTTATCTTTTGGTTGTAGGTAAAGGGTGGCTTATCAAGATAGGTTAATGATGATATACCATGGAGGCTCCTTGATCCTAAAAATTCATACCTCTACCTTGTTGTTCTACCTACAAATACTGAAACAAGAAGATATCAAGGGGTGGAAAGTCCTGAAAGATACAAAGGATGAATGGAGATAAATTGTGAAGCATATGCTTGGTTTGAAAACCTTGTTACTTCTATGATAGAGCTCCATCCTCTTGATTTGCTTTTGTAGGCAAGTTGTCTTAAGGTTGAAAATATGGCTATGAGGTCCTAATGGAGATTGTGCTATGGAAGAAAATCTTGAGTATGACAAGTTAGTTAAAAGTGAAAATGTGTTACACAATTTGGAAGTTTTCTTGGAACCACTTGTGCATTTCAACAAGGGGAAAGGCCTAAAAACCCGTCTTACCACTACCTAGGTTTCCATAGCAACTTAATAACTATTTATTTAATAACTCTTTATTGCAAAACATTAGGTTCCTATTCATATGTTCAAGTATCACTCATCCTTGCTAAGAGATGAGGAGACAGAATAGAGACTTTTAGATGTGAAGATATTATTTGATTAGATTTGTACTTGGAATGGCATGTTGATGAAATTTGATACTTTGTTATCTTTTGGTTGCAGGTAAAGGGTGGCTTATCAAGATAGGTTAATGATGATATACCATGGAGGCTCCTTGATCCTAAAAATTCATACCTCTACCTTGTTGTTCTACCTACAAATACTGAAACAAGAAGATATCAAGGGGTGGAAAGTCCTGAAAGATACAAAGGATGAATGGAGATAAATTGTGAAGCATATGCCTGGTTTGAAAACCTTGTTACTTCTATGATAGAGCTCCATCCTCTTGATTTGCTTTTGTAGGCAAGTTGTCTTAAGGTTGAAAATATGGCTATGAGGTCCTAATGGAGATTGTGCTATGGAAGAAAATCTTGAGTATGACAAGTTAGTTAAAAGTGAAAATGTGTTACATAATTTGGAAGTTTTCTTGGAACCACTTGTGAATTTCAACAAGGGGAAAGGCCTAAAAACCCGTCTTACCACTACCTAGGTTTCCATAGCAACTTAATAACTATTTATTTAATAACTCTTTATTGCAAAACATTAGGTTCCTATTCATATGTTCAAGTATCACTCATCCTTGCTAAGAGAGATTAAACATGGATCTACACATTTGTACAATATTAAGAGAGGTTCATAGAAATATTGAAGAAGATGTAGGAAATATAAATTTTTTTAAACATGATACATTAGTTATCCTATGTAGAATTAAATCCTTCTTAGGAAAGTTCATACCTTTCATGGGTATGAGTCAATACACTCTTACTTCCTACAAAAAGGACAAACCTACTCATGTTAAGATAATTCACACTCACCCAAATTAGGTCATAATAAAATGAAATGATATTATGAGATAACGCAAGTCATGATTCAGGGTATATCATTGTATATCTATGTCTAAGATTTGACAACATCATATAGAAATAATAAATATGATAACATCTATAACCATAATAGATCATCATATATAATGTAAATACTTAATGTCATGAAAATTCCATATAGTATATACATAATGGCATGAATATGATGAATGCATAAACAAAGCCATATAGCCATACAATGATATACATCAGTAAAACAAAAATGTATGTTTACAAAGCCATATAGGTATACAACAAAATTTCATAACATAGAAAGTCCTATGGAGTGTTATCAAATAGTCGATGACCCTTGCTTTCTCATAAAGATGGAGAATCAATCAACTAATCCTACTCTCTAATTCACATAATGGACCTCCTCTCATAAGCTTTTTTGACCTGCACCTACTAATACAATTAAACAATATACACATTAATATAGAAAACATGAAATATACAATGACATAAGTAATCAATCACTTACTGTAAACTGATGATCCTTCTCAATCATTCACTACCTCTCTTCATCTATAGGTGCACGAACTAAAGTCTTGACCTCATATGAGAAGCATGAAGAATCAAATTAGACTAAAGATAAATATCACTTATTACATTAAATGATGTGAGATAAAATAAGAAATACATAATGGAATTTACATTACTGGCTCATACCTAGGTCAAAGGAATTGAAAACAAAAACAACTGTAACAATTCCCACCTTTGTTGTGTCATGAATATCAGGAAGAGTCTAGATTGATGTCATCAACTAAAAATAGAACAAAATTATTTGACCAAAATCTACATAAAATTATTTAAATGCATAATGATTAAAATAGTAAAATTTACCTCAATGAAACTTGATATATGACCACTCCCACCAAATCCTCATGACATTGGAGGTCCAACATCTACACGTTCATAATCAAATTGTCATTTAAAGATTACCATTGATATATGACTAGTATATTTATATTTAAAAAAAATATATCTACAGTACGCCGATCTTCCAATTTTTTGGTATTTATAAATTACTTATAGTAAGAATATTTGATATGCTCAAATGAGTTAATTTAGAGAGACTGCTGGGAGACTTTTCATATTCTTCAAATGTAATAAAGATTTCACTCGATAACTATCCAATTTTTCTATTTTTCTATCCATTTGGCTTCCATAACTGCCCAATTTTTTCTATTTTTCTATCCATTTGGCTTCCACGAATTTATTTATTTACATATTTTATGAATTTTATTTACTTGGGAATCTGAATCTTAATTGTTTACAGGAATCTAAATCTTTTAGCCCTCGCTGTGAGTGTAGAACGCCTCTCAGTGTAACAAAAAATATTACATGTAGTATATTTACTATTTTGTTACAAATTACATACCTGTGGACTAAAAATCACCTCATAACCTTGCATTGGATGACTAACATATGTAGGAAGAGTATTATGACCCTATAATTTCATAATACATACAATTCTTTACATTAATTTTCATTTATAATAGATTAATATAGTTAATTATAGATTTTAAAAGGAAATATAATAAATTGTAGAACCTTATTATAAATTACCTATGCATTAGTGTCAAAGGTTATATCAAGCAATTCATCCTTTATTACCATATTATCTAATATGGATGTGTCTTGGGCTTGGCCCTATGTGGTATACTCCTGAAACTATGGAGCATCCTCTCCAACATGTGTATCACCAACATCCTCATACCCATAATCACAAAGAGCTCCACATGAATAACAAATGTGTGGTGGCTATCGACATCTACTAGGCTTATTAGTGCTCATATTTTCTAATACCTAAACTTATAAATATTGTGCCTAAAATCCTTTAAAAATCTTAAGTGTCCCCTCGTTGTGCCTTACATTGCTTTAAACCCTTTGAAAATACTAAGAAAACACTGCAATTTCCTAAATTTCTAAATGTTTTGACTGTTTTGGGCCTACTAAGAACTTTTTAGATTTTTCCATGGTTCTCGAAACCATGGAAAACCTCAACGGGTTCCCTTGTTCTTACTTCCCCTTGAAATCCCAATGGGTTCCTTTGTTCATGTGATGTTTCCACTTGGCACCAATGTGCAAGGTTTAAAGTTGTTAGTTTTGACAACTTCAAAACATTATGCCATTGGTTGTTATAATGCTGAGTCATTTTTGAGACAAGCCCATTCTTTGTTTAAGTTTCTTTCATTCAACACCTTCTCAACTCCATGTGGTAGTACTGCACACCTTTTCAAGGGTGGAAGACCTAACACAGTCCTCCTATTGCACCATTGGTTAGTTCATTAGATTTAGCATGTGGCGGGGCTTGTTTAATTTGAAAGCTTGGCAAAGGAAATGAGAATTGCGGGGTCAAACTGCGAGGTCGCAATGCAATTTCAAGAGCTTCCACATGTCTCAATGGTGTTATAGGTTGAGGGTGGTAGAATTAACACATTATTTATGTTGCACCATTAGTTGAGAGGCATGAGTCACATACAGTGGTCTCGCTTCTTTTCTAAGGATACAGTAGGCTTTGAACCATCAATCATAAGCCAAAGACATCTAATGGTTCATGATAATGATTCAACCTATTTTAAGGATCCTACAGAAGAATTGATAAAGGCCAAGAAAGGGACACGTGGTAGCTCTATGCTCCTCCATGACACTTCAATTTTTCTAGAGTTATTTGGTTGTGCAATTGGTTGAGTCTCAAGCAACATGACCCATATGGTATGATGGTACACTATGAGATTATTGTGACTCATACATGGGATCTTGGTGAATTTTGAATGCCATATGCATGCACCTGGGATAACATTAATGCAAAATAAAGATAAATCACAGGTAGGTGGTGAGGTGGGTGTGATTTAATGCCAATATTATAGAGGTAGGTGGGCTAGGTGATTCCTACCCAAGCACAACAATGGAAGAAGGATTTCTATATATGTGGTCAAAAGATGTATTTTGGGTTGGTCACTGAACCAATTTGGAGGTGTAAGTGCTATGGTAATTTTAGGCAATCAAACAAAGCCCGTTGGGGCTACAAATGAAGGAAGGCATCTGGTATAGCATAGAAGTGGTTTGCAAAGCTCATTTGCATGTAGTGGCCATGTGTGAAAACTTAAGGGAATGTATATTCACAGATGTATGTTTTCTTTCACTAGAGATGCTGGTTCGAATGTAACATAGATCTGATCTAATGTGTGACAACATTTAATTTAATAGTACTGTAAACTCCTTTGTATTAGTCTCTCCTTTGTTGCATATGGGTTGTTTCAGTACTATTTTGGATCACTAAGTATGTCCATTGTGTTTGGGATGTAATATTTGATATGTATCAAAATGCACATTTGGTTTCTGTTGATGTTTTATCAGATGCATTTCCTTCCTCTTTGTTGTTCATGACTCTATTGCCCATTGGAGTAGGCACTAGTCTAGCTTGGTGAAGGGCTAGTAATCTTTCATTTCAATCCTTCATCCTATTAGTTGTAGGAGTAGGAGTAGAACTGGAATAGGTTTTATATGATGTTGAAGATTCAGTATAATAACCAGGGACAAATCTAAAGCAATATAAATTTTTTCAAATCATTTGGAATCATGTTCATGAATGCCCACACCCTGTAAATGTGTACATGATGTTAAGTGGATTCATCTCAAGGGAAACTGTGCTATTATCATATGTTGGTGTATTTTTAGGGTGTAGTAATCAACTATATTGAGGTACTTAGGTGGCTAATTATTCTTGGTTAAGTGACAATGTTTGGAGCCAAGCCAATGGGTTGGGTTTAACCATCAACATTTTAGTTGTTCATTTGGTTTATCAAAACCTCAAGGAACACCCTCTTGAGTTTAAGCTAAGCTCAAAGAGCAGGAGAGAAAACCCACTCTTGTTATGTTGGAGTTCAACCCTCCATGGTTTGTGGATGAATAGGTTTACTTTCATGGCAACCCTGGTCATGAATGTGGATCTCTATTATTGGAAGTGGAGCAATGGTTTTGGGAACCAACATTTTGGTCACTATGTTGGGGAGAATTTCATAACTTAGTCTTATCTTGGGTTGGATCAAATTGGAAATTGTTAGAATTTTAAAAGATTATTAACCCAGAAAACTAGTGCAAATGAATAGATATCTAAACTATGAATGCAAATGATACAAAATCAAAATAGTAACACAGAGTTAGTCTCCAAGAGAGTAATGTAAATGCTAGAAGCAAAATAGCATTAAGAGGATGCAAAAGCAAAGATACAAAATACAAGCCATGTAGCATGCTTATATAGACCAGAGAGAGGGAGGAGGTGGCAACACCGACCAATCGGGAGTAACCATCCATCAGACTAAAGATAGAAAAGTATCTTCCCAAGATAGCTAATGGATGCTCACATGTAGGAAGGTGACACCTCATAATCCTCTCACCTAATAAGACATGCTTTATTAACCTAAGCGAGATTAATAGAAGTATAGGAAAAACCTAGGAATATAGGGAAAAATAAATAACCCAAGGAGGAAATAAAAACCTACACTAACACCCCCCCATAAGAGAAGCTTAGGTGAATGTAGAAATGGGTCCTAGCAAATCAAGCTTGATGAGGTACCCATGTACTTAAAATTCCCTCCAAAAGAGAAGTAGCTCCCCCCAACAAAAGAGAGTATGCCCCCCCAGAATAGAGAGAGAAGGAAAGAGACTATGAAACCCCCCACAATGAAGTAGCTCTAGTGTCGAAGGAGGATGGCCATATATGAATGCTGAAGATGATCCATTTGTGGCAAATGACATTTCTCCCCTTAGGAAGAAACAACTCCAATGGTGAATGCCGAAGTAACTCCCACTCAAAGAATCAAGGTGAGGGAGGACGCCTCATGATGTATCCTATCTCAGAACTCTACTCAAGTGTCTCCATGTGAATATCAGAAGATGCCTCAATGCACGAATGTAGAAACAATCCAATCCCATGTGTAGAACTAGGAGGTACAAGATCTAAAGACAAGGAAGATGGGACAACAATGATGAAATGACTATCATCAAAGAGGAGTTGAATGTCCTCAAGAGTGTCATCTAGATCTGAAATGTGAGACTCTACAAATAAACAATAGATGTTTGGTAGAATTTGGTCCCAATAAAGTGAATCCAGAAGACATATCTGATCCTGTTGCAAAGAATCATTGGAAGCCCTTGAAGAAGCAACTCTAAACTCTGAAGTAGGAACAGATGTAAGGACAAAATAATTATCATGAAAGAGAAGAGATAGCCCCTCAAATGTGTCCTCCAAATCTGAAATGTGAGACTCCACAAACAAATATGTAATGTCTAATAGATAGGAATCCCAATCAGGAAAACTGTAATGATCATGCTGCAAAGAATCACTAGAAGACCTCGAAGAAGCAACTCTAAACTCTGAAGTAGCAATAGGTACAATAGGAATGTCCTTAACTATAGATGGGGCATCAATGTATGTTAGTGAAATAGACTGATCATCCCATGAGGATGTGTCCACACAATAAGGGGCAACAAAAGTCTTAGTATCATCCACAAGAGCCTGGTCATCCAAGGAAACATCACTATCAGATGAAGATCCAAAGTCTCCATACAAGTGTTGGATGATGGTCCATGTAGTGAAAGGGCACTTAGTGTGCTCTATGTGATGTAGAATATCCTTAGAAATAGTAATACATATTAGTCCATAGACCATGTCATTATTGTTAAACCATGCATTCTTCTGTTCATAGTCACTTGGCTCGGGAATGAGTACAAGAAGATGGGGCAATAGCTCCTACTCAAGGCAATGATTCTTTATCCCTTGTTTCCAAGACAAATTATTCTCTGAGGTTAACTTAACAACAAAAGGATGGAAATAACCAAAATCCATGATGAACCCCCAAAATGATTACAATAACCCCATAAAGTTGTAACTCAAAGAGAGCACATAAGACACCCCTTTTTTTCACTCAATCAAAGAACCCCCAAGAAAATATGATTTGGCACTTTATATTTATTGCGTTTACAACTACCACTAGCAAGAAATACTAAGTGGTCTTGATTTCAATGCATTACAAAACCCTCATGAAGAGCATATGCTAAAAATGCAACTTTGGCACAATACCTAGAAAAATAAATAGCACTAATGTGATCTACTCGAAAAATCATGCACTTTCAAAAAAAGAATCGCCTCGATACGAGGTCGTATGTGAAAGTTATGATCCTCTGAAGTTCCCAAAATGAGAACTATGCAGTGTCACGACTAAAAATATAAAAAAAAAATAGTGGAAAACGGAGTCTGTATGAGCAAGAACAGAGCATTTGAAAACTGCCTTCAAAACTGCAACTACCAACAGAGAGGGGTCCCGTTGTAGCTTTCTGAGTGTGTTTCTGCAAAATATATGAGCTGTATGCAAAAAATAAATCATACCTAGATGGTTCTTATGTGTTGCGAACAAAACCCAGAAGGCGTTTTTCTTGCTGATGTACAAAAGATGTGGATCTAATGTAAACAAAATGCCTTTAGAAACAAAAAATGACCCCAGCAACCAAAAAATGACATGCAAAGGCCAAATCAACTACTTAAGACAAAGAATAGCATGCTAGAACCTGTAATATTGATTGAAGACACCAAATATGCAAGCTGATTGTTAGATTTGAGATTGAAACCCTAGTTCCGCAACTGTGTATGACGATCTCTGATTTTGGTGAAACGTAAGCCAAATCTGACTTTCTCAAGCCTCCTGAATGCGTTGGAACAACCGTAAATGTTGCTAGTATAACCAGAAATGTTGTAATCACCCAGATTTCATAAAACACATGTGCAAACCCTAGAGATTAAAAAAGTTTCTGTCAAACTTTTTTGATTCTCAAGATCATTTGAAGATGTAAGAGAAGAGCATATTGGGTTTTTCAAAAAACTGTAATAAGATTTATTAGCCCCCCCGAATCTCTCAAATAAGGAAACTAAAATCTATCTTTGCACATAGAATAGCTCTGATACCATGTTAGAATATGAAAAGATTATTAACCCAGAAAACTAATGCAAATGGATAGATATCTAAACTATGAATGCAAATGATACAAAATCAAAATAGCAACACAGAGTTAGTCTCTAAGAGATTAATGCAAATGCTAGAAGAAAAATAGTATTAAGAGGATGCAAAACAAAGATACAAAATACAAGCTAGGTAGCATGCTTATATAGACCAGGGAGAGGGAGGAGGTGGCAACACTGACCAATCAGGAGCAACCATTTATCAGATTAAAGATAGCAAAGTATCTTCCCAAGATAGGTAATGGATGCTCACATGTAGGAAGGTGACACCTCATAATCCTCTCACCTAATAAGACATGCTTTATTAACCTAAGCGAGATTAATAGAAGTGTAGGAAAAACCTAGGAATATAGGGAAAAATAAATAACCCAACTAGGAAATAAAAACCTACACTAACATAAACTCTACTAGTATGAAGACCCAGAAATGTCTAGACCTTGGTGGTTCTATTTGCTCCAAGGATTTCCTTATTCAGTGAGGTGGAGACTTTGCAATATTACTTAGTGATTTTGTTTGTGTTGATGCCTGCTGGTTATGCAATAAGCTTCATTCATTCAGTGTAGCAATAGGTTAGGGTACTTCAAATTGCTCCTTCTTTCCTCTCCCAAAGAAAGAAATATTGTGCAATAAGATGTCTTGGAAAGAATAGGTAGTCTTGTTTTAGTTAGAAGTCTATTTTATAACCATGGCTCATTGGTTTAAAGAGGAGTCAAAATCCAAACATTCATTTGAGTCATATTATATCAGAATCCCTTGTAGCTATGCTCATGAATATGATCTTGATTATTATAGTGATACCTTATTTGAATGAACAAATGATTGTGCATATAAATTACAAAATGATGCACTAGTTATGCATTCCTTTGACCCATCTGAACAAGAGCTTATTGACTTGGTGAGCCACATAAACACACTAGATTTAGGCACCAAGCAGTCCCATAGTTATTCAACATCTACAAATGCACAAGAGATTACAATAGCAGTGTTTGATGAGGAACACGATGATTTTATGGTTAATTTCAACAAATTAGATGCACAGGTCTATGAACTTGACTCCCTTGTCCAATATTTGGAAGGCCTTAGGTAGTAGGATGGTGAATCAATTTCACACTTTCGTAATAGGTTTACTACTGCAATCAATAACCTTCTGGATGAATGCAGACCTGATGAGAGTGTGTGTGCATAGACTTGTATTATGAATCTATCTAACCTGGTGCAGGCCAACTTCCCCTTGAATATAAAATAAAAGGTATAAGGGAGGATTTTTTAGTGGGCCAACGCTGCTCAATCAATGCTTTCCATTGCTTTTCCATCTCCCAATGCCAAAGGGGATAAGCTTGTAGCTCCTATTGTTTAAGCTGATGGGTCAAATCATGAAAATGGTCGTATGGATACAACATTAGCTCAGTTTGACAGTGTGGTTAGGAGGATTGAAATTGATGATAGTGCAGTACTATATAATAGTAATGCAGATGATGAGGCTAATGTTTGCACTAATTTATGCTTAGATGGGTCAGTTCATGATCTTGAAAATGATGATTATTTATTGGATGAACTCTCATTCTTTGTCCCTCTTAACAGTGGTCTCGATGTTGCTGAGTTAAGTAAGGAAGTTGAAGTGCAATATTTTTGTTACTCTTTAGATGTGCTTCCTTGCTTTGTTGAGGATGATGCCCACACCTTTTCCTTGTTGCAAATAAGAAAGAAGAATGTGAATGTGTGCATGGTCTTATTGTTGTTCCAAGCCTTGAGGCATTGAATCTTGATGAATTTTTAGAGTTGGGTTTGGAGCAGTTATCTTATGCTAATGTGGACTACATTGAGGACACCTTTCTAGGCTGATTGGTTGAGTGTGTTGATAATATTGTCATGTGTGCTAATGAAATTTAGATTACTTTCTTGCATAAGGGTGACGAAGAAGAACAAATCATTGGTCATTTTATGAACAAGTGTTGTTGCAACAAGTTGCATTGAAGGGCTTAAGACAATGAGGCAATTTGGAGATGGTAAGTCTTCACTTGAAATATCTCAAATTTTGAATTGTATGTTGAAGGTACAAAACTAGATTTGAATCAAGTTTTTGATTCAATTATGGAGAAATATGTCAGCATTTATGGGATAGTGAGGGTGCAAGATGAATCTAAGCCATCACATGACATTTCCTAGCTTGAAATTGTATTTGTATTGAATCCACTTCAGCTTGGTGTTGAAGCAGAAGTTTTTGTTCATGTTGATTTGTGTGTGGGTCCAGATATGCATCATGCTACCTAGGAGCTTAAGGGGGAAATTCACTATGCTAGCCAGCATGATGGTGATTCTTATTTTTTGTGGTTGCCATGTTTTGATGGTAGTTACTTTCACTTCTAACATGATGACCTAAAAAATTATAGTTTGCATGTGCATGCTCGGAAGAAGCTTCATTTGATGTTGCTTGGAGATGGATACAATTTCATCCTATGGATGCAAAGTTTCATCTTCAAGTTGGCCTTTGACATAGGCAAATGGTTCTTGATAGTTCATCCATGGCCATGTGCCATGGGATTTCTTTGCAGGATTTGACTCGTAGGTATGTTAAAATTTTGTCTGTAGTCATCCTTTTGTTGAGTCTTCATGCCCATGACTGTAGGTCTTGTTTTATATATATCCTTTTTGTTCTTCTACCTTGTGCATACATTCCTTGTGTGCTTTCCCCACCATCCCATCCTCTTGTTTCCATTTTGGTATGCCCTCAGAGATCTATTGATTCTTGTTGTGCCAGGTTTGGCACACATCACCAACCAGAGTTAGTGTTAGTGCTCAAATTTTCTAGCACCTAAACTTGTAAAAATTGTGCCTAAAATCCTTTAAAAATCCCAAGTGTTCCCCATTGTTCCTTACATTTCTTTAAACCCTTTGAAAATTTTAAGAAAGCACCAAAAGGTCCTAAATTTCTAAGTGTTTTAGATGTTTTGGGCCTACTAGGAACTTTTTAGAGTTTTCCATGGTTCCTAGAACAATGGAAAACTCCAACGGGTTCCTTTGTTCTTGCTTCTCCTTGAAATCCTGATGGGTTCCTTTGTTCATGTGATGTTTCCACGTGGTGCCAATGCACAAGTTTTATTTAGTTGTCACTTCTGACAACTTCAAAACATTGCACCATTAGTTGTTATAGTGCTGATTCATTTTCAAGATGGGCCCATTCTTTGTTTAAGTTTCTTTCATTTGATGCCTTCTCAACTCCATGTGGTAGCACCATGCACCTTTTAAAGGGTGGCAGAACTAACACAATCTTCCCATTGCACCATTAGTCAGTTCATTTGAGTCAACCTATGGAAGGGCTCATTTAATTTAAAATCTTAGCAAAAGGAAATGAGAACTGCAGGGTCCCAATGCAATTTCAAGAGCTTCCACATGTCTCAATGGTAGTATAGGTTGAGGGTGGAAGAATTGACACATTGTTTATGTTGCACCATTGGTTGAGAGGCATGAGTCATAGACTATGGGTCCCTCTTCTTTTCTAAGGATATGGTAGACTCTGAACTGTCGATCATAAGCTGAATACATCTAATGGTTCACAATAACGATTAAACCTATTTTGAGGATCCTATAGAAGAATTGATAAAGATCGAGAAAGGGACATGTGGCAGCTTTGCACTCCTTCATGATACTCTAGTTTATCCAGATTTATTTGGTTGCATGATTGGTTGAGTCTCAAGTGGCATGACCCATATGGTATGATGGTGCACACTATGAGATTTTTGTGTCTCATATGTGGGATCTTGGTGAATTTTGAATGCCAAAGGCCTACACCTAGGATGCCATTAATGCGAAATGAAGATAAAGCATAGGTGGGTGGTGGGGTGGGTGCAATTCAATGCTAATGTTACAAAGGTAGATGGTGTAGGTGATTCCTGCCTAGTTGCAATAGTGGAAGAAGGATTTCTATATGTTGTGGCTAGAATATGTATTTTGGGTTGGTCATTGAACCAATTTGGAGGTGCAAGTGCTCAAGTGATTTTAGGGAATCAAATGAAGCCGGTTGGAGCTGAAAATGAAGGAGGGCATCTGGTATAGTGTAGGAGTGGTTTGTAAAGCTCATTTGTATGTAGTGGTATGTATCCATGGCTATGTGTGACATCTCAGGGGAATGTATATTCGTAGATGTATGTTTTCTTTCACCAGACTTGCTGATGTGAGTATAATAGAGATCAATGTGTGACAACATTTAATTTAATACAAACTCCTTTGTATTAGTCTCTCCTTTGTTTCATATGGGTTGTTGCAATACTATTTTGGATCACTAAGTATGTCCTTTGTGTTTGGGGTATAATCTTTGATATTTTTGAAAATGCACATCTAGTTTCTATTGATGTTTTATCATCTATGCATTTCCTTCCTCTTTGTTGTTCATGACTCTATTGCCCATTGGAGTAGGCACCGGTCTAGCTTGGTGAAGGGACATCAATATTTCATTTCAATCCTTCATCCTATTAGCTATAAGAGTAGTAGGATTGGATTAGTTTTTACATGTTCATGATTCAAAATAATAACCAAGGGCAAATATAAAGCAATATAAAATTGTTTAAATCATTTGGAATCATGTTCATGCATGCCTGCACCCTGTAAATGTGTATGTGATGTTAAGTAGATTCATCTCAAGGGAAATTGTACTATTATCATATGTTGGTGCATCTATAGGGTGTAGTAATCAACTATATTGAGGTACCTAGGTGGCTAATTGTTCTTGGTTCAGTGACAATGTTTAGAGCCAAGCCAATGGGTTGGGTTTATTCATCAACGTTTTAGTTGTTCATCTAGCTTATCAAACCTCAAGGAACACCCTCCCATGTCTAACATGAGCTCAAAGAGTAAGAGAGAAAATCCACTCTCATTGTGTTGGTCTTTAACCCTCCATGTCTTGTGGATGAACAGGTTTTACTTTCATAGAAAACTTGGCCTTGAAAGTGGATCTCTATGTTGGCATCTCAACCTTTGAAAATTCCTAGCATTGTTTATTTAATTATGTATTTATTTATTTCCTAGTTTTGTATTTACTTGTACATTCAGTTTGGTCACTTAGTTGAGGTGGCATTGTGACATGTCATCCTACTTGGAATGTGACTTGGATGGTCAAGTCAAACTCACGTGGATTTGGAAGTCCTATTTGAGGTGGCACTAATATGCCATGTGTCAGCTCATCTTGTGGTATGTGGAAGAGGATATTCCATATGACAGAATCTATGACGCGTAAGAGCCAAGTATAGAGATTCCTATGCCAAGTGGGGACAAGTGTCAGAGAATATCTTTGCATGAGAGAAAGGTATCTTTGGGCGCCCAAGTTTGGCTATGACATGTTGTAAGAAGAATATGCTATTTTTAGTTGTGTATGACGGATTCTCTTACAACATTAAGTGTTGTCATGTTGCAGATTTTTATGATAGCTGTAAGATGCATAAGAGCATCTGTCATTGCCTATTTTTAGCATGGAGTGCTCTATCCTTGGGAAGTCAAATCTGCCATGTTATGATAGATGTAAGTGAAGAGAACGTATGTCTCAAATTACTGCTTGAACTTCATGTTTTATAGTTATTCTTCAGTCCATCGGGATGACTTACGCTATCGGCGAGAGTGAGAAGTAGTTGAGCGATATGCTAGGTTTCACCGATATGAATATATCGGTGTGAGAACTATTGTTGGCTCAACATTCTAAAGTCTTTCCGATGACAATGGTTTCATCGATGGCTTATATCTATCAGCGTAAGATCTTCTATCAGTCGAGCTTTGTGATGTCCCTCCGATGGTAACTGTTACACCAATGGTGGTTTCTTCTTGTTCTCGGTGAGAGGACATCTATCAGCACAGCTTAAAGTCTTTGGGTCGATGGACAGAGGTCACTCCGATAGAAAGGTTATCGGCCTAAGTCTGTTGATCGGCGAAAGGTTCTGAAGTGGCTCCGATAGCTAATGTCACTCCGATAGTTCAACACTGATTAGCAAGAGATTGTTCGTCGAAACAATGGAAATCATTTGGGCTGATGGCGAGTGTTTGTTCAATGAAGGATGTTAAACTAAGGGATCGGGGTGACTTTGTATATTGGTGGAAGGTGATATGTGATCACTGATGGAGCATGTTAGGCCGATGGGTTTGTAGGTTGGCTTCGTCGGTAACAAAATTGCCAACGATAGACTTATGGATTGATTGTGGATATAAACCAGAATAGTTTACGTGACCTGGTGCATGTGGGACTAATGGTCTCACGAGAATACAAAGGGTTGCGACGGTTGAAGTCTTGGTGCTAGATCAGTTGGATTGGTCAGTTAGGGCAGATGAAGCATAACAATTTTTTGCTCTTGAAAACAAATATAGAAAATCTAATGGAGTGGTTCTGCAGAGAAGAGTAGTTGAAGAGATTCGATTATATGGTTCATTCTATAGATTTGTAGATGTGTGTTGAACTGAATATAATCTGAGGATTGACACCTGAGTAAAAAAGCTGAGATCTTTATTGTAACTGTAAAGTTTACTGTAATAAAGATTGATTCTTGTGGTGGTGGGTTTTTTATCTAAAAGGGTTTTCCCACGTAAATCATGTGTCATTCTCTGTATCTTGTTTGTTTATTCTATATTTTCTGGTGTATTCATCTGTAATTTTGAATCAAAAGTTACCTGTCTGCATTATCCCCTTTAAATTGACATTAGGGAAGCTGTATTCCGCACATGTGCTTTCCTTACAAGTGGTATCAGAGCCTAGCCCATTGTGTTATCCTTGTTGGTAGGTTTGGTTTTTTGTGTTAGTTCAATGAGTGGGAGTTCTGTAGAGGTCTATTTTGTTAAATAAGATGGCAAGTACATCAAGAAAAATAGACATTGAAAAGTTCAATGGCACAAACTTTGAGTTGTGGAAGATTAAGGCTGAAGATTTGCTGGTCGATAGAGATCTTTGGATTGCTATGTCTGGGGTTAAACCTGCAAGCATGAAGCAAGAAGGTTGGGACCTAGTTGACAGGAAAGCCAGAGGACTGATAAGATTAAGTCTTGCAAATTTTGTTCTATTGAACGTCCATGAAGAGAAGTCAGCCAAAGATTTGTGGAAGAAGTTGGGAGATATTTAGTAGGGCAAGTCCTTGGTGAATAAACTATTCCTCAGAAAGAAGTTGTATTCTCTGAAGATGGATGAAGGTGCATCTGTAGCGGACCATCTGAACACATTTAATTTGATTGTTGCATAGTTGATGTCTGTAGCTATAAAAATAGAAGAGGAAGATAGCTGTATGCTTCTATTGTGTTCCTTACCTGACTTGTGGGATCATCTTGTGATGGCTATTGGAAGTACAACAACCACGTTTACAACTGAAGCGGTTGTTACCTCATTATTATCTGAAGAGATGTGGAGGAAATCTTCTGAGACAGCCAAAGAGGCCCTGTCTGTTCGAGGTAGATCAAAGGAAAGAGGCAAGAAGAAGGACAACAGGTCTAAGTCTAAATCAGAGGGGAAATCAAAATCTCCTAGCACAAAGTCCAAAGTGAAGTGCTAGAATTGTGGGTAGAAAGGTCACATCAGAAGAGACTGTAAAGAGGAGAAAAAGAAGAAGAAGAACTCCTCTGACAATGATTCTTCTCAGAGTGATGTTGATGCCTTCATTGTTGCCTTGGCAATGCCTGCATCTGAAGATGTGTGGCTGGTGGATTTAGGAGCATCGTTTCATATGACATCTCATAGAGATTGGTTCACAAAGTAGGAATTGTATGCTAGTGGGAAGGTGTTCCTGGCAAGTGATTCAACACTGAAAATTGTTGGCCGAGGACGAGTTAGAATCTAGTTCCCAGATGGCAGGATAAAGGGAATGAATGGAGTTCTTCACATACTAGGTCTGGCTCGAAATTTACTTTCTGTTAGTAAGCTTAATGATGTTGGACTATAAGTTACTTTCATGAATGGTTGTAAAATGACTAGAGGTTCTATAGTACTGGCAAAGGGTGAACGCATTGGAACACTGTATAGATTAGATGCTAAACTAGTGTGCTGTAATAGTGTCTCTATAAAATTTGAAAAAGCTACTATTGTAACACATGATGCAAATTCTATGGAAGTTAAACTTCCTGCAGAGAAAATAATGCTCTGGCAACATAGAATTGGTCACATAGGTGAAAAAGGTTTAAAAACCTTGGAAAAAAAAACCCTGGTAGATGGACTAATTGATTGTAATCTGGAGTTTGATTTCTGCGAACATTATATATATGGAAAACAGAACCATGTTTCATTTTATTCTAGTTCTCAAAAATCTTCTGGTGTTCTTGACTATGTACATTTTGATGTTTTTGGTCCAGTTGATGTTCCGTCTTTATCTAAATCAAGATACTATGTATCGTTCATTGATTATTATTCAAGGAGGGCATTTGTATATTTTTTGAAAAATAAATTAGAAGTGTTCAGTCGGTTTAAAGAATTTAAAAATCTTGTGGAAAACCAGACTGGTAGAAAAATAAAATGCTTGAGAACAGATAACGGTGGTGAATCCTGCAATGCAGATTTTGACAAGTATTGTGTAGATCATGGTATAAAGAGACACAAAACTACACCTTATACTTCACAACAAAATGGAGTTGCTGAAACGTTAAATCGATTGTTGATGGAGAAAGCAAGAAGTATGTTGAGTTATGCTGGTCTTGAACAAAGGTTTTGGGCTGAGGCAGTTGCTACAGCTTGTTACTTGCTAAATCGTTCTCCTACTTCAGCATTGGTTGATAAGACACCTATGGAAGCGTGGTCTAGAAAGAAGCCATCCTAAGACATCTTCATGTCTTCGGCTGTGAGGCATATGCTCATATTTCTAAGGTAAAAAGATCTAAGTTAGATAACAAGGCAGTCAAATGTATCTTTATTGGCTATGGAGTCGGTGTTAAGGGGTACAAGCTTTGGAATCCTAAAACTGAAAAAGTAATTTACAGCAGGAATGTAATTTTCAGAGAGCTGAAACCTTTGGTTAGTATTTCTCAGCTGGAGAAGACAGAAGAAAAGAAAGAAAAGAGTGTTGTTAATATTCCTCTGACCCCTGTAAAAGAGGAACAACAAGCACCAAGTGTAGATGGTTCAGATGTGAGTTCAAGTAGCTCTGAAGATTCAGATCCAGAGCAAGAACCTGAACCTGCACCTCAACCATTGAGGTTGTCTACACATGAAACAAGACAACCAGATAGGTATGGATTTTCAATACATGATTCAAGTTGTACCTATGCTTTACTTACTAATACTGATGAACCTACGACTGTGAAAGAAGCTATTAGCTTACCTGATTCAGATTCTTGGTTGGTAGCCATGGATAGCGAAATGTCATCATTGGAAAAAAATGGAACCTGGGATCTGGTGCCCTTGCCTGAAGGTAGAAAACCTGTGGGCTATAAGTGAGTATTTAAAAAGAAATATGGTCCAGATGGTAGTGTTGATAAGTACAAGGCAAGATTGGTTGCCAAGGGGTATTCCCAAAAGGAAGGTATTGATTATGGACAAATCTTTTCTCCTGTAGCTAAGCTGACATCCATTAGATTTATGTTGTCACTTGCAGCAGCATATGATTTTGAAATTGAGTAGATGGATGTGACAATAGCCTTTCTTCATGGAGACCTTGAAGAAGAAATTTATATGTCCCAGCCAAAGCATTTTATGGTAAAAAGTAAAGAACATTTGGTATGTAAACTTAAAAAGTCTCTTTATGGTTTGAAGCAATCTCCCAGAATGTGGTATCAAAAATTTGATATGTATGTTTTATCCTTGGGGTATGTGAGATCTAAATCTAATCATTGTGTCTATTATAAAATTGAAGGTGATTGGATTCTTATAATTGCACTGTATGTGGATGACATGTTATTCATTGGCAATGGTAAGGGGATGATCTCAGAATTAAAATCTCAGTTGTCCTTGAAATTTGAAATGAAGAATCTGGGGGTAGCGAAGTACATTCTGGGAATGGAAATTAAAAGGGACAGGTCTAAGAGAAAGATTTGGCTCAGCCAGAGCAAGTATATTACCAATGTTCTTGATAAGTTTCATATGTCTGATTCTAAATAGTTACTTGTTTTAGCTTTGCAGGGAACAAAATTATCTGTTGAAGATTGTCTAGAATCTTTGAGTGAATCTGACAACATGAAAAGAGTGCATTACACAAGTGCTGTTGGCAGTTTAATGTATGCAATGGTCTATACCAGACTAGACATTGCCCAAGCAGTGGGAGTTTTGAGCCAGTTTATGGCTAATCCAGGCATATCACATTGGGATGCTGTGAAAAGAGTTATGAGGTATTTGAAGGGAACTTCTGATTATGCTATTTGCTATCATGGAAACTCAGTTGGATCACAGAGATCTATTAGCATTCAGGGATATGTGGATTCTGATTGGGCAGGGGATATTGACAGTAGAAGATCCACCAGTGGATATGTATTCACGTTAAATGGTGGTGCTGTCAGTTGGATGAGTAAGTGGCAGGCTATGGTCACTTTGTCCACAACAGAAGCAGAGTACATGGTAGCTACTCGGGCATGCTAAGAAGCCATTTGGTTAAAGAGGTTGTGTTCTGATGTTGGTTTTAATGCAGGGAAGATACAAATACACTGTGACAGTCAAAGTGCTATATGTTTGGCGAAGAACCCTATGTTTCATTCTAGGACAAAACATATTGATGTCCAATATCACTTTGTTCGTGATATAGTGGAAGACAAGAAGGTGAGGCTGGAAAAGATTGAAACTTTGGAAAATGTTGCTGATGTCTTAACTAAACCAGTGAGCATGACCAAGTTCAAATGGTGTTCAGATGAAATGGGTCTGCGGGCCCATAGTTCTCAATAATCAAATGAGGTTTGAGAGGTAGCAGTTATCTCCTTGTCAAGTGGGAGATTGAAGAGAACGTATGTCTTGAATTACTGCTTGAAATTCATGTTTTATAGTTATTCTTTAGTCCATCGGGATGACTTACGCTATCGGCAGGAGTGAGAAGCAGTTGAGTGATATGCTAGGTTTCACCGATATGAATATATCGGTGTGAGAACTATTATCAGCTCAACATTCTAAAGTCTTTCCGATGGCAATGGTTTCATCGATGGCTTATATCTATCGGCATAAGATCTTCTATCGGTCGAGCTTTGTGATGTCCCTCTGATGGTAATCGTTACACTGATGGTGGTTTCTTCTTGTTCTCGGTGAGAGGACATCTATCGGCACAGCTTAAAGTCTTTGGGCCAATGGACAGAGGTCACTCCAAAAGAAAGGTTATCAGCCTAAGTCTGTTGATCAGTGAAAGGTTCTGAAGTGGCTCCGATAGCTAATGTCACTCCAATAGTTCAACATTGATCGGTAAGAGATTGTTCGTCGAAATAATGGAAATTGTTTGGACCGATGGCAAGTATCTATCCGATGAAGGGTGTTAAACTGAGGGATCGAGGTGACTTTGTATATCAGTGGAAGGTGATATGTGATCACCGATGGAGCATGTTAGGCCAATGGGTTTGTAGGTTGGCTTCGTCGGCAACAAAATTGCCAACGATAGACTTATGGATTGATTGTGGATATAAACCAGAATAGTTTACGCGTCCTGGTGCATGTGGGACTAATGGTCTCATGAGAATACAAATGGTCGCGATGGTTGAAGTCTTGGTGCTGGATCAGTTGGATTGGTCGGTTAGGGTAGATGAAGCATAACGGTTTTCTTCTCTTGAAAACAAATATAGAAAATCTGATGGAGTGGTTCAACAGAGAAGAGTAGTTGAAGAGATTTGATTATATGGTTCATTCTGTAGATTTACTGATGTGTGTTGAACTGAATATAATCTAAGAATTGACACCTGAGCAAGAAAGCTGAGATCTTTATTGTAACTGTAAAGTTTACTGTAATAAAGATTGATTCTTGTGGTGGTGGGTTTTTTATCGAAAAGGGTTTTCCCACGTAAATCGTGTGTCATTCTCTGTATCTTGTTTGTTTATTCTGTATTTTCTAGTGTATTCATCTGTATTTTTGAATCGAAAGTTACTTGTCTGCATTATCCCCTTTAAATTAACATTAGGGAAGTTGTATTCCGCACCCGTGCTTTCCTTACAGTAAGAGAGTGAAAATGTGTTGGTCCTTTGAGTGTGTAAATGGTCATGTGGCCAATATGGATGCCTATCTCTAGAAGCTACCCGTTTATGCCTTGTATCTCTATATAATGTGAAGTTTGGAGTTGTAGTTTGCATAGTTGATGTACAGGTACTGTTATGCTGCCAGAATCACTCCAGAAATGACATTTAAAGACTCTTGGAAGAACTTGCATTGCAAGTGTATTGTAAATTGTTATTGTTTTGATAATACATTGTGTAGGTTTTAGAGTGTGGGGTTTTTCACCTGAAAAGGTTTTCCCCATGATATATCTTGTGTCACATGTTCTCTTGTGTTTGTGTTTGTTGTTGTAATATCTTTGTTATATATTTAATATTGCTGCAATTGTAAGAATTTAAAAGAATTTGCATACATCTCCCCTTATTAGATATGTGTAGGAAGCATTTCCTCATACCTTGCTTCCTTTCACTCTATTCTAGGAAGTGAAGTAGTAGTTTTGGGAACCAACAAGGCTCACTGCCACTAGCCTATGAAAGAGTCCTTATATGATGTAGTAAGGTTTGCATGAGGAAACTGATAGATTGTAGTGTCTAGACCTCAATACTCTCCTTCATAGTGGAAGTGACTATGACATGTTGAATAGATGGCCTGGATAGGGGTCTCATTGGGTGGTCATGGGAACGATGTCCCCCCTCTCTGTCCTATGCAGAGCCTTTGCCTCTACCCTGGAAATTGTGCATGTAAAAATAATTTAGAATGTCATTAAGGACAAACTCACAATAGAGTTCCTCAAGAAATATTATGGTACCTCATTGTTATTGCATGGTGGATCATCAAAAACCATCCACCACCTATCCTAAAAATTATTCGCTATTCCTTGGTGTTAGCACCAATGAATAGGGAATCTTGTGTAGCTTCCATGCAACAACTCATTGGTTCTTGTATCAATAAATAAGGCACATGAATCAGATTTCAATAGTTTTTTATCTTTCAGTTATTTGTATGATAATTTTGTATAATAAAATTATCGTGCATTCTCCCTATAATTTGACCATTTGTTAATTTGGCTAGTAACAGAATCAATGCGATAAATTATTGATTCCATGGATGTTGCAAGGGATCTTTGATTTGCATTGGTTGCATTGGGATTTTTTAACATTTCAACCAATGTTTCAAGTTGTTTTTATTTTCCTCAATTTTCCCTAATATGTTAGTTTGTGTTTCATGAGGATGTCAGGAAATTGATGGAGTTTGGGGAGGGTTACTTTGTGCCCTCTCTTCAATTGGAATTGCATCATGCACTCTGTTAAGTGAATTAGGGTTTGGGGCATTTGAGGGGGTTCATTTTCTAAAAATTAAAAAATATGAATCAAAACAATTGTAAAACAAATGTTTCATATTCAAAATCATAGAAAAACATTGAAATCTTACCTTATCGAGCTTGTCAAGCTCGTGGAATTCATGAACGTCATGGTGGCATAGTGTTGGTGTCAAATTTTCTTGAGTTGCCTCAAAATATGCTTGAATAAAAGCCCTATCATGTTTTTGAAACTATGTGAGAAAATAAGACCACAATTGTTCTTTTTTTTTTCTTTTTTTTTCCAATAACACAAGTGCATTTTGGCTTGTTGGTGACCAAGCCTTAGGCTTGTCACCACCAAGCCATAATGCTAGCACATTATAGCTTATTTGGACCAAAAATGTTTTTGGGCCATTTTTTGGTCCGCCATCTTTGTGCACATGCCCACATTGATGGGACTTTATTTTGTTCTAGTTCCCTTGTTTAAGTTTGTACTTTCCAAAGATATTCCAGACTTTCCTAGACATTATCTATATTTTTCTTGACATTAAGAATTGAAATAATTAAGAATAGTATATGATATGGGTAAGTGCAAGAAGATGGGGGGCCAAAAAGTGGCCAAATTAATTTAAAAAAAAAAAGGTCAAAACGCGAGCGCGTTATAACGTGCTCGTGCTATAATGCGCTCGCGTTATGGCTTGGTAATGACAAGCCTTAGGCTCGTCAAAACCAAGCCATAATGCGAGCGCGTTATTCTTTTCTTTGCATTTTTCCTTCTCCACAAAAGTTTGTGCTATTTTTCATGTTTTAAATAATGCGAGCGCGTTATGTTAAACTTAAATTTTTTTATGTTTAAGGCTATTAATCATGTATGTATGTATGCCTATATGTATGTATGTATGTATGTATGTATGCCTATATGTATGTGTGTATCTATGTATGCCTATATGTATGTATGTATAGTGTCGAGGGTAGAGGAGGGTAGAGATGGGAGTGAGCCAGATAGGGGAGGAGAGGGGTGGATAAGGATTGAGTGATTAAGGTTTAAGGTTAAGGGTTGAGCATTTAGGGATAGGATTTAGAGTTTAGGGATAAGGGATTAGAGTTTAGGACCTTGAGGGATTAGGGTTTAGGGTTGAGGCTTTAGGGATAGCATTTAGGGTTAAGGGCCGAGGGATTAGAGATAAGGTAGACTGTTGAGGGTAGAGGGATTAGGGATAGGGTTTAGGGTTGAAAGTTTAGGGTTTAAGGTATAGTTTAGTAGTTCTTGTGGATAGAGCCAGTAAACAATGGGAGATTATTTGCCTATTTCATAATAATATACCTCCCCCTTAAACCCTGAACCTTAATCCCTCAACCCTCAACCCTAATCCATCATCCCTCAACTCTAATCCCTCATCCCTAAACCCTAAATTCTATCCCTATTCCTAAACCCTCAACAGACTCGATACTATACCTTAAACCCTAATCCCTTATCCCTAAACCCTCCAACCCTATCCCTAATCCTTACACCCTCCACACTCTACTTTAACCCTAATCCCTTGAACCTCAACCCTATCCCTAAACCCTTGACCCTCGAACCTCAACCCTCAACCCTCAACATCAAACCCTAATCCCTCAATCCTTAACTCTGATCCCTCAACTCTCAACCCTAACCCTAAACCCTAAACACTAAACCCTCAACCCTTAACGTCAAATCCTAATCCCTCAACCCTTCACTCTAATCCCTCAACCCTAAACCCTATCCCTAAACCCTCAACACTATACCTTAAACCCTAATCCCTCAACCCTAACCCTAAACCTTTTCCCTAAACCCTAATCTGTCAACCCTCAACCCTAATCCATCATCCGTCATCCCTTAACTCTAATCCCTCATCCCTAAACCCTAAACGCTATCCCTATTCCTAGACCCTCAATAGGCTCGATACTATACCTTAAACCCTAATCCCTCTACCCTTGACACTCTTATTTAACCCTAATCCATTGACCATTAACCCTATACCTCAACCTCAACCCTCAACTCTCAACATTAAGCCCTAATTCATCAACCCTAAACCCTAATCCCTCAAACCTAAACCCTATCCCTAAACCATCAACCCTCAATACTATACCTTAAACCCTAATCCCTATCCCTCAACCCTTAAACCTTAAAACTTAAACCCTATCCCTACACTCTCAACACTTGACACTATATCTTAAGCCTTAAACCCTCATCCTTAAAGCCTCAACCCTTAATCCTTAAACCTTCAACCCTAAACCCTATCCCTAATCCCTCTACCCTTGACACTCTAACCCTAACCTTGACATTAAATGCTAATCTGTCAACCCTAAACTCTAATCCTAAACCCTCAACCCTCAAAACTATACCTTAAACCCTAATCCCTCAACCCTCAACCCTAATCCATCATCCCTTAACTCTAATCCCTCATCCCTAAACCCTAAATGCTATCCCTATTCCTAAACCCTCAACAGACTCGATACTATACCTTAAACCCTAATCCCTTATCCCTAAACCCTCCAACCCTATCCCTAATCCTTACACCCTCCACACTCTACTTTAACCCTAATCCCTTGAACCTCAACCCTATCCCTAAACCCTTGACCCTCAAACCTCAACCCTCAACCCTCGACGTCAAACCCTAATCCCTCAACCCTTAACTCTGATCCCTCAACTCTCAACCCTAACCCTAAACCCTAAACCCTAAACCCTCAACCCTCAACATCAAATCCTAATCCCTCAACCCTTCACTCTAATCCCTCAACCCTAAACCCTATCCCTAAACCCTCAACACTATACCTTAAACCCTAATCCCTCAACCTGAACCCTAAACCTTGTCCCTAAACCCTAATCCCTCAACCCTCAACCCTAATCCATCATCCGTCATCCCTCAACTCTAATCCCTCATCCCTAAACCCTAAATGCTATCCCTATTCCTAGACCCTCAACAGGCTCAATACTATACCTTAAACCCTAATCCCTCTACCCTCGACACTCTTATTTAACCCTAATCCCTTGACCATTAACCCTATCCCTCAACCTCAACCCTCAACCGTCAACCCTCAACCCTCAACACTTAACTCTAAACATTAAACCCTAATTCATCAACCGTAAACCCTAATCCCTCAAACCTAAACCCTATCCCTAAATCATCAACCCTCAACACTATACCTTAAACCCTAATCCCTATCCCTTAACCCTTAAAACTTAAACCCTATCCCTATACCCTCAACACTTGACACTATATCTTAAGCCTTAAACCCTCATCCCTAAAGCCTCAACCCTCAATTCTTAAACCTTCAACCCTAAACCTTATCCCTAATCCCTCTACCCTCGACACTCTAACCCTAACCTTGACATTAAACACTAATCTGTCAACCCTAAACCCTAATCTGTCAACCCTAAACCCTCAACACTCAACACTATACCTTAAACCCTAATCCATCAACCCTAAAACCTAATCCATCAACCCTCAACCCTAAACACTATTAATAAACCCTCAACCCTTGACACTATACCTTAAACCCTAATCCCTCAACCCTCAACCCTAATACCTCAACCCTCAACCCTAATCCCTCATCCCCAAACCCTAAACTTTATCCCTATTCCTAAACCCTCAACCCTCGATACTATACCTTAAACCCTAATCCCTTATCCCTAAACCCTAAACACTATCCCTCAACCCTTAACCCTTAAAAATTAAACCCTAAAACCTATCCATAAACCCTCGATGCTCAACACTATATTTTAAAACCCAATCCCTTAACCCTCAGCCATAAAGCCTCAACCCTCAATCGTTAAACCTTCAACCCTAAACCCTATCCCTAATCCCTCTACCCTCAACATTCTACTTTAACCCTAATTCCTTGACCATCAACCCTATCCCTAAACCCTCAACCCTCAACCCTCAACTCTCAACATTAAACCCTAATCTGTCAACCCTAAACCCTAATCCGTCAACCCTAAACCCTAATCCCTCAACCCTAAATCCTATCCCTAAACCCTAAACCCTCAACACTATACCTTAAACCATAATCCCTCAACCCTAAACCCTAATCCCTCAACCCTAAATCCTATCCCTAAACCCTAAACCCTCAATACTATACCTTAAACCATAATCCTTCAACCCTAAACCCTAACCCTTATCCCTAAACCCTCAACCCTCAACATCAAATCCTAATCCCTCAACCCTTCACTCTAATCCCTCAACCCTAAACCCTATCCCTAAACCCTCAACACTATACCTTAAACCCTAATCCCTCAACCCGAACCCTAAACCTTATCCCTAAACCCTAATCCCTCAACCCTCAACCCTAATCTGTCATCCGTCATCCCTCAACTCTAATCCCTCATCCCTAAACCCTAAGTGCTATCCCTATTCCTAGACCCTCAACAGGCTCGATACTATACCTTAAACCCTAATCCCTCTACCCTCGACACTCTTATTTAACCCTAATCCCTTGACCATTAACCCTATCCTTCAACCTCAACCCTCAACTGTCAACCCTCAACCCTCAACACTCAACTCTAAACATTAAACCCTAATTCATCAACCGTAAACCCTAATCCCTCAAACCTAAACCCTATCCCTAAATCATCAACCCTCAACACTATACCTTAAACCCTAATCCCTATCCCTTAACCCTTAAAACTTAAACCCTATCCCTATACCCTCAACACTTGACACTATATCTTAAGCCTTAAACCTTCATCCCTAAAGCCTCAACCCTCAATTATTAAACCTTCAACCCTAAACCCTATCCCTAATCCCTCTACCCTCGACGATCTAACCCTAACCTTGATATTAAACACTAATCTGTCAACCCTAAACCCTAATCTGTCAACCCTAAACCCTCAACCCTCAACACTATACCTTAAACCCTAATCCATCAACCCTAAAACCTAATCCATCAACCCTCAACCCTAAAAACTATTAATAAACCCTCAACCCTTGACACTATACCTTAAACCCTAATCCCTCAACCCTCAACCCTAATACCTCAACCCTCAACCCTAATCCCTCATCCCCAAACCCTAAACTCTATCCCTATTCCTAAACCCTCAACCCTCGATACTATACCTTAAACCCTAATCCCTTATCCCTAAACCCTAAACACTATCCCTCAACCCTTAACCCTTAATAATTAAACCCTAAAACCTATCCATAAACCGTCGATGCTCAACCCTATATTTTAAACCCCAATCCCTTAACCCTCAGCCATAAAGCCTCAACCCTCAATCGTTAAACCTTCAACCCTAAACCCTATCCCTAATCCCTCTACCCTCAACACTCTACTTTAACCCTAATCCCTTGACCATCAACCCTATCCCTAAACCCTCAACCCTCAACTCTCAACATTAAACCCTAATCTATCAACCCTAAACCCTAATTCATCAACCCTAAACCCTAATCCCTCAACCCTAAATCATATCCCTAAACCCTAAACCCTCAACACTATACCTTAAACCATAATCCCTCAACCCTAAACCCTAAACCCTATCCCTAAACCCTCAACACTATACCTTAAACCCTAATCCCTCAACCCTAACCCTAAACCTTGTCCCTAAACCCTAATCCCTCAACCCTCAACCCTAATCCATCATCCGTCATCCCTCAACTCTAATCCCTCATCCCTAAACCCTAAATGCTATCCCTATTCCTAGACCCTCAAGAGGCTTGATACTATACCTTAAACCCTAATCCCTCTACCCTCGACACTCTTATTTAACCCTAATCCCTTGACCATTAACCCTATCCCTCAACCTCAACCCTCAACCGTCAACTGTCAACCCTCAACACTCAACTCTAAACATTAAACCCTAATTCATCAATCGTAAACCCTAATCCCTCAAACCTAAACCCTATCCCTAAATCATCAACCCTCAACACTATACCTTAAACCCTAATCCCTATCCCTTAACCCTTAAAACTTAAACCCTATCCCTATACCCTCAACACTTGACACTATATCTTAAGCCTTAAACCCTCATCCCCAAAGCCTCAACCCTCAATTCTTAAACCTTCAACCCTAAACCCTATCTCTAATCCCTCTACCCTTGACAGTCTAACCCTAACCTTGACATTAAACACTAATTTATCAACCCTAAACCCTAATCTGTCAACCCCAAACCCTCAACCCTCAACACTATACCTTAAACCCTAATCCATCAACCCTAAAACCTAATCCTTCAACCCTCAACCCTAAACACTATTAATAAACCCTCAACCCTTGACACTATACTTTAAACCCTAATCCCTCAACCCTCAACCCTAATACCTCAACCCTCAACCCTAATCCCTCATCCCTAAACCCTAAACTCTATCCCTATTCCTAAACCCTCAACCCTCGACACTATACCTTAAACCCTAATCTCTTATCCCTAAACCCTAAACACTATCCCTCAACCCTTAACCCTTAAAAATTAAACCCTAAAACCTATCCATAAACCCTTGACGCTCAACACTATATTTTAAACCCCAATCCCTTAACCCTCAGCCCTAAAGCCTCAACCCTCAATCGTTAAACCTTCAACCCTAAACCCTATCCCTAATCCCTCTACCCTCAACACTCTACTTTAACCCTAATCCCTTGACCATCAACCCTATCCCTAAACCCTCAACCCTCAACTCTCAACATTAAACCCTAATCTGTCAACCCTAAACCCTAATCCGTCAACCCTAAACCCTAATCCCTCAACCCTAAATCCTATCCCTAAACCCTCAACCCTCAACACTATACCTTAAACCATAATCCCTCAACCCTAAACCCTAAACCCTCAACCCTAATCCCTATCCCTAAACCCTCAACACTATACCTTAAACCCTAATCACTCAACCCTAACCCTAAACCTTGTCCCTAAACCCTAATCCCTCAACCCTCTACCCTAATCCCTAAACCCTAAACGCTATCCCTATTCCTAGACCCTCAATAGGCTCAATACTATACCTTAAACCCTAATCCCTCTACCCTCGACACTCTTATTTAACCCTAATCCCTTGACCATTAACCCTATCCCTCAACCTCAACCTCAACCCTCAACCCTCAACCCTCAACCCTCAACACTCAACTCTAAACATTAAACCCTAATTCATCAACCGTAAACCCTAATCCCTCAAACCTAAACCCTATCCCTAAACCATCAACCCTCAACACTATACCTTAAACCCTAATCCCTATCCCTTAACCCTTAAAACTTAAACCCTATCCCTATACCCTCAACACTTGACACTATATCTTAAGCCTTAAACCCTCATCCATAAAGCCTCAACCCTCAATTCTTAAACCTTCAACCCTAAACCCTATCCCTAATCCCTTTACCCTCGACACTCTAACCCTAACCTTGACATTAAACACTAATCCGCCAACCCTAAACCCTAATCTGTCAACCCTAAACCCTCAACACTCAACACTATACCTTAAACCCTAATCCATCAACCCTAAAACCTAATCCATCAACCCTAAACCCTAAACACTATTAATAAACCCTCAACCCTTGAAACTATACCTTAAACCCTAATCCCTCAACCCTCAACCCTAATACCTCAACCCTCAACCCTAATCCCTCATCCCTAAACCCTAAACTCTATCCCTATTCCTAAACCCTCAACCCTCGACACTATACCTTAAACCCTAATCCCTTATCCCTAAACCCTAAACACTATCCCTCAACCCTTAACCCTTAAAAATTAAACCCTAAAACCTATCCATAAACCCTCGACGCTCAACACTATATTTTAAACCCCAATCCCTTAACCCTCAGCCCTAAAGCCTCAACCCTCAATCGTTAAACCTTCAACCCTAAACCCTATCCCTAATCCCTCTACCCTCAACACTCTACTTTAACCCTAGTCCCTTGACCATCAACCCTATCCCTAAACCCTCAACCCTTAACCCTCAACTCTCAACATTAAACCCTAATCCGTCAACCCTAAACCCTAATCCCTCAACCCTAAATCATATCCCTAAACCCTCAACCCTCAACACTATACCTTAAACCATAATCCCTAAACCCTAATCCCTCAACCCTAAACCCTAAACCCTATCCCTAAACCCAACAAAACTACTTTGCCTTATGTTAGGTTGTTAAACCCATCATTTTTGACACTCTTCTCTTAAAGATATTTGAGTTGCAAGAATATGTCAAAAAAATGGCTATGAACTTTTTAAATGTTAGTAATGTTATATGACATGTTTTTCTGGCCCATTTGGGGTTCATTATGCCAATAGGTGTACACACTATGAGAAAAGCTTTGCATATGGTACATCCACAGTGAGTAATTAACAGTTGAAATTAGAAGGATGATCATTATGAGAAAAGATTTGCATTGGGGTACATCTATGTTTCTTGTTGTGCACCCCGCACTTAGGGGAGGTATATTGTTATGAAACAAGCAAATAATCTCCCATTGTTTACTGGCTCTATCCACAAGAACTACTAAACTATACCTTAAACCCTAATCCCTCAACCCTCAACAGTCTACCTTAACTCTAATCCCTCGGCCCTTAACCCTAAATGCTATCCCTAAAGCCTCAACCCTAAACCCTAATCCCTCAAGGTCCTAAACTCTAATCCCTTATCCCTAAGCTCCAAATCCTATCCCTAAATGCTCAACCCTTAACCTTAAACCTTAATCACTCAATCCTTATCCACCCCTCTCCTCCCCTATCTGGCTCACTCCCATCTCTACCCTCCTCTACCGTCAACACTATACATACATACATATAGGCATACATAGATACATACATACATATAGGCATACATAGATACATACATACATATAGGCATACATACATACATACATACATACATATAGGCATACCTACATACATGATTAAAAGCCTTAAACATAAAAAAATTTAAGTTTAACATAACGCGCTCGCGTTATTTAAAACATGAAAAATAGTACAAACTTTTGTTGTAAAGGAAAAATGCAAAGAAAATAATAACGCGAGCGCGTTATAACGCGAGCGCGTTATAACGCGAGCGCGTTATAACGCGCTCACGTTATGTCTTGCTTTGGGAATCCCAAGCCTTGGGCTTGGGATTTGCTTTGGATTTCCAACCCAAAGGCTTGGAGTGCCTTATGAACAGTAACAGACGTGTTTTTCCATATTCTTCAAGATTTTAGATAATTTTGTTCGTGCTAACCCTCAGATTTGCACGTGTTTCAAGATCAAACAAATCAAACACCTGGGTAATGTTAGGTTTTCTCTTAGCTATCTGACGATGTAATTTTTTTCACATTTTAACAATGTTAAGCCTTTCATCTTTAATTTTTTTGTTTGTGTGTCTGTTTTTGGGCAAAAACCACTGTTTGGTCTTTTTTTCATTGTAAATTAACTATTCATTGAAATTTCAAAAAAATTACATATTTAGAAACTAGACTCCATTCTACAAATATTAAAAAAAGAAAAAAATGATTTTTGATTAGTTTTCAAAATTTATAGGGGTAGCATGGCCAAAATTCTATTTTTTAGGATGTGTCCACTTTGAAAATTAGTAAAAAATCAAATATTCATCAAATAATTATCAGAAAAATCGGGCATAAACTACATGCTATTAGCTAATTTCTCACTGAAGCGATTTTAAAAATACCAAAAAAAAGTTGACCTTTTGAGGGAGGCACAAAACATGCTATGTTATGTTTTTTTGACAGAAACAACACCAATTTCTGTGGCTCCCTCTTTTGAACCCCTTAATCTATGCCATTTTCAAAAAATAATAGTAGTTTAGAAAGTAGACTCGGAGTACTACGAACATTGTTTTGGTTGCATCTCCAAATTTTGAGTGTAACTATGCTCAATTTCTCATCCAAGGCCAGTATTTCCTGATTTCAGAAAAAAAGTGGCCACTTAAGACCCCTTTTTGGCCCCCCATCTTCCTGCACTTACCCATATGTTGATGAATGATTATGTATGAATTAATGATTGTTTATAAAATGTGATAGTAATTTCTATTAATTATGGTTGTTTGTGATGTGTAAATACTATATGGAGAAACTAACCCCTATGAAGCAAGTACACGATTACCTATGGTAAAAGCCACCTGTCAACCCGCAACAAAGGAGGTGTTTATCTACAATGGAGAATGCAGTATCCCACAATCAAAGAGGAAGGATCCTGAACCAAGTGGGAATGATTTAACTATAACTCCTCCCACTCCTCGACGATTTTATCTTCAATAGTTGACATAGTCATAAAGATTAAGTGGAGCTCAGATCATGGTTCGTGATTAATCCAATAATGTTCTATTTTCATTTATGTCTATCTTTATAGTGAATAAGAAAAATCATAATAAGACCGTGATATCTGGATTATCTTTGTAATAGTTAGTTTCCTACTTCTAATCTGATTAGAATAATAATAAAGTCTTCTTCCTATGTTTGTGGGGAGAATGGATGAGTGTAGGATAATTGTTTAGAAGTTTAATTCAAATAGGAGTCTCAGATCCTATCTATATATGATAGATTCTGTATATGACAGAGAGAGTTAGAAGAGATTTTGTATTGTCAAGTTTTGGTTATTGTATTACATCTTCCAGAATTCAATAAAGAATATAGATTCAGATTTAGTCAATGAGTAGTTGACACAAGAAGTGATCTGATTTAGATTTTATGAGATTGCAATCACTCAAGCAAGGGCCACTTGAGGTAACTATAGTTCTCTTATTAGTTTATATTGTTAGTTTACATTATTAGTTCATTAAGTTATTATGATTTATTGAATTAAGGAATATTCAAGGTGATCACTAACTTAGTACATAGATTGTTTTCCTATTGTGATTTACATAGACTATTTTTCTATTGTGATTTACATAGACTATTTTTTTATTGTGATTAAGTTATTGCATGAACAATTCTTTAGGAAGTTGAATATGGTATTTATTATTCCTTAATAGAATTACCTACATGTAGCAAATGTTGTTCTTTGCAATTTAGAATTTGTTTCCTTCTTCATCATTTGTTTCTATGCACAAATTATAGGTTAAACTCAAGAATCCTTGACTGCACATACAATACAGGTACCATCCAAGAAGAATATGATTCCCTAGTTTGACATATTGAAATGTAACACATTATAGCCATTAGGTTGCTTGATAAAGGATCTGTAGGTCTATTGAGTTGAGTACATGCCCTTTCTGCATCAATTTATTGGTTAATAATGGAGTTAGAAACACATGACAAGTGTCAAGTAATTTTAATATTTATTTATTCTTTTAAAAAAAATGATATAAAGTGTCATGTCAAATCTTGTAAACATATTTATTGACTATAAATAATATATGTATTGTATTGTAACTATTATTTTTAATTTTACATTTACAAAGCAAGTGTTTAAACAATTTATTAGAGTTTTTGTATTGAACAAAGGTAATAATTACAATATAGAAGGCAACCATAAAAGGTTGTGTAGAGTAGAAAGCTAGAAGTATACAAAAGCCACACTACAAAACATGAGAAAAAAATATAACTATATACAAAAGTCCTCATGAACAACACTACAAATAAGATTATAGATAGAAATAGTAGTAAAAACAATAAGCTAAATACAAAAATAGTTGAAACTCGTATAACACAACATCCTTTGTGTTTGAAATGAGAACAACATTTTATTTTCATTGACTTTGAGTTGAATGATTTTCCTTTTAATTTGTTTCCAACTAGTATTTGATCTCTTTGTTCAGGTCTTAAGCATTTATTGTAGTTGAAAAAATAGAGATGCAATCCATAAAAAGATGTCAGAGTAATGCCTTGGAATTACAACTTTTTGATGAAAATTAGAGATAGAAAACACGATTGAGAATCTACTTTCTATAGATGCAACAAGATAACATGTCTAATTGTATTAGTAATCACATTATTTTGTAAACTTGTTCCAAACAAAGCTTCTTTCCAATTCAAATGATCACCAAATATAGCTAGAAAGTCTCTAAAAATAGCAAACCATTATTTTTTAACAAAAGTACAACCCTTGAATAAATGATTCATGTTTTTAGTTGACTGATAAAATAGACATTTAGCTGGCTAAACCATCATACATTTCAATCTATCCTTGATAGGCAACTTGCAATGTAAACTTTTCTAGGCTAGTAGCTATGCATCACTATCAACTTTAGATTTCCATTTTTGAGCACTCAATTTGACCCAAATTTTATGACAATCTACATCTCCATTTAATATTGAGGTGAGGAATTAGGAACATTCTGGGAAGAAGAGTAAAACAAATTTTCATTATAGGGATGATTGAGAAATAATGAGTGAACAACCGATGCTAATCTTTTAAAAATAGCATGGTGTTGGAGTGCATAGTTTAATAGTTAACTCAAGGGGGACTATGGATTGCACATAAATAAGAAACTATTTATATTTATTATTCAATCCAAATCAATTTTTAGTTACTTTCCAAGAAGACCAATTCAATGCATTGAAGTCCCATAGATCATTGAATTGTTAGATCCCTTTATTGAAAAAGCAATAAGCCTGCTTGAGGAAGTTGATGATAAGAGGTTATTCTTGATATTGTATGTTCTTATTCTACCAAATGGATGAAGTTAAAAAAATAAATCCACGATATAATGAATTCTCTTTTTGGACTCTACTAAATGACAATCATGTTGCTAGACTTTACAAATGGATTGGATAGGCAAGAAATATTTGATTTGAAAAAGAAGCAATAATAATGTTAACCAACCAAATCACACTCTACCATTTTAATTTAGTAGTAGCTATATTAATTATATGTCACAATAGGATCTTCCATGGTTCATCACCTGTAACTACTCTAGTAATCCATTTAACAATTAGACATAAACCTTGGGTTCTAGGATCTATAAAATTTCCCAACTTGCCTTTAAACCTAGGTTGAATGCAATGAAACCAAGAAGTAGCTTTAAAACTAATAATACCATCCCATTTGGTCCAAATAAATTGTTGGATTAATTTACTCAAATCTTCATACCCTTTGTTGGATGGCATCCAACATGAAGAATAATACACGTGTGGCAAGAAAGATTCTATTAGCTACCAAAATTTTGCTAACCAATGAAAGAAATTTGCTGCCCCAATTAAGTAATTTACTTTCGAGTTTGTTAAGGTACCAATTCCACATCTTAGTCAATGAAACTCCCAACCCAAATGGGATGCCAAGATACCAAGTTATGTCACCATGTTTGATTTGTTCCCAATATTTGGGAATCCATTAAGGAGTGGGGCTAGTTTGGGACATCAAGAATTCCATTTTATGATGAGCTAACTAGGATCCAAACATAGAACAATATAGATTTAAAATAGAGCTAACAAAATGTGAACTAATAACAACATTATTCTAAGAGATAGAAATACTAGATATGAGATTCAATTGATTGGCTCTTTGCAATAGGAAACCTAAAGAATTTGTTGTAGGCACATACAAAAATGGAGATAGAGGAAACCCCTACCTTATTGAGCATTGCAACATGAATGATTTAGATATTGAATTATTAATTACCAAATAAGCATTAGCATCTTTAAATAGTATTTGAATGTATGCATGAATTTGAGGTCTAAAATGCAATCATAGTAGCATTTTAAGAATGAAGTTCCAACATATCCTTTCATAGGCTTTAACAAAATACAATTTGACCAAGAATACATTTTCTCTAGAAAATTAAGCCCATTCCCTAGTTTCCCATGCCAAAATTAGGTTATCAAGAATATATCTTTCTCCAAGAAAATTAATTTGTTTTGATCTTGTTAGGGCTTGTTACTTTTTGGGTTTAATTGTGCCACCTTACAAAATCTTTGTTATATAAACCTCGTGATGTTTATTTCCAAAGGGTTTAGGTATTTTATTCTAATTGCTTGTGGACTTTTGCAACTAGTTCTCAGGAACTTAAGTGATGTTTTATCCCCCAAACTTTGTTGTGTGATTGGCCCTACCTTTTGGACCTACCGTCCTGAACCTTGCCCTTTGTTTTTGCTCGATTGATGTTTGATCCTTTGAAAAATTTAAACCAATAATAGTGTACCAGGTGTGACAATTTGATTGAGTCACACTCATCACGGCCTTTGTTTGAGCCTTTTGTTTAAAAAATGCGATGGTGCATGAAGCCACCACTTGGCATTAAATGGTAAATGTTTTAAGTTGCCCAGTTATATTAAAATGTATTATTTATTCATGAACCAATCCTTCCTAGACATGTGGTAGTCTATTATTCCTCCATCATACCAGTTCCTCCCTATACAACCTTTCTTTATTTTATTATTTTAAATTGTGCGACGGTACGAGGTATCACCACATGTCCATCCTATTTGAAGTAATGTTTCTACATCCTTGCCAAAGTACTATTTGTCCTAGCAAGTGGCTAGTGTCTATTGGCCAAAGATATTTTGGTGATATCATCATGGGTTGGTATGTTCAGCATTACTGGATGTGGTGACATTTTATTGTCATGTGTATAAACACTCACCACATAGCTTCTCATCTGCCAGCCTTTTCCAATACTACGATGGTGCGCAGTGATGACACCTATCAGCTGGATAAAGTGAAATTGACAACAATATTTTAATTTGGAAAACTGAGGATGATCCAATGGTTGGCACATCATACAGGGTTCTTGTTAGTGCTTAATGCTAAAGCTATGATGGCACGATACAGTGACACATGTCCATTTCAAAGGATTGAGATCAATGGTGGTGTTGTAAAGTGCTCGCCTAATGAGGACCTAATGGTCTAGAACACCGCACAGGTTCAAAGGTTTCATTCCTTAGCCGAGGATGTGATGAGATCCTAGCATGCAATATCCATTGATTTGAGGCCCAGGTTTGATTGGACAGTTAGTATTTGAAAATAAAGTGATTGTTCGCGACATGAGAGCCCAGGTCATGATCGTTTGAACAATTAATGTGGAGATAGTGGGAGATAAATGGATTTCCACTTACATTTGAAAACCATTCTGTAAATTTGAGCCTATGAGAGAACTCTGTAATTTTTTAAGCAAGTGACGAATAGGTGGCTAGTGATTGTGACTTCAAAATTGGATGCCCTAATTACTAGAAAAATGGTATGTTAAGTAATTTCTTTTTATATGATTTGCATAGGGTATTTAATTTTTCTATGGTAGTATTGTAAAGCTCTTACCTGAGTAATTTGACATGTTAGCCTAGCAAACCCTACTTCTAAAAATTATCACCCTCTCTATTTGAAATCATGAGTCAAAGGCCAAGTTGTGGAGGTAAAATCAAGAGGGATTTATCCTAGGACATTAAAGACCAACTCTCAAGATTGTCTAAGAAGTATAAACATGCCCAAGGTATGGGTGAATTGACAAATAGGTTTTTTGATTTTCATGGATTCATCAGAGATGCAATTTTACCATTAGATAAGTGGGAGTTATTTGAATTTGGTTACAACTGTCGTGCCTAGGAAAAACCTATTTCAAATATATATGAATTAGATGTAGGGAAGTTAGTTGTCCCTAATGTATTTGTAAGTTTGGACCTCAATCAAGCCATCAACAAGAATTACAATCCAAACACTCAGGTACTATCCAATTGTGAGGGTAAACAACTTTTCCACTTAAACATAGAGTTGATAATTGAAGTGTTTGGTCTGAACCCTTTAGCTAATGAAATTATTAATATTGAGTTGAAGAAGGAATATAACAGAAACATACATGCATACCAAACATATAAGTTTCCTCTTCACAAGCCAAGGAATGTGGGTAAACATTTGAAAATCAACGACCATGAAATGGAGCCCTTTAGAATTGACATGTTTGAAGACTATTTTGTGAAGACATACTTTGCTCCTTGTCAAATTTTTAGGATTAATTTTAACCCTCTAATACCAAATCATTTATTGGTAATGATTGTTGATATACAATATAAATATCAATATAGAAGGTTTGATTATGCTACATACTTGGTCAAACAAATTCATAAGGAATTGGTAGAATGTAAATAGGGGGTCATGTCCCCACCTTTTCTAGGTACTCTCTGCTATGATACTTTGCTGCATTATGGAAGAAGATACTGGGGTAAGGAGTTGCAGATACAACACAAGGCCAAAGATGAGGAGCCCATGCCAATTCAGGGAAGGGTTCACCTATGGGACTCATTTTGTGCCAATGCCAACTACCCGATGTTTGAGGAGCACTTTACACAGAGGGTGTTAAGGTTATTAGGGTAGGATAGGCCTAGGTTTTCCAAGGAGATCATGGATCGTTTGAGACCTTTTGAGAGAAATCCTGATGGTGTTAATGATCATAATTGGGGTGATTGGTTCTTTTATAGAAATTTAACCATAATCAAGATTTATGGGGCAAATGCTAAGCCTCACTTATTACCTAAGAGGGTGCCCAACAGGGTTGTATTTCTAGAGATTATGTGGCAGCTAAATGAATTAGAGAAGTTTCATTTGAGAAACAATAAGAAGGGGACTTTCCTTACATCAACAATCAAATTCCCCAGTTTCTTTATTAGTTCTAGAGAAGGTCTGGAGGCTTGTGGGGGAAAATTGTAGGAGTACAGACTGAAGGTAGCTAAGCACAGGAATTATGACCTTGAACATTTTATTGAAAGAATAAGAAGAGAGAAACAAAGGTCTAGATTTGAGAATTATTTCAATGAATAGGAGGATTCTCTTAGAAAATATACTTTAGAGGAAGAAATGAAGTCGAGAAGAGATACTTGGGGACTCATTCTCCTTGGATAAAGACAAAGGCAATTGCAAAACCTTGCATATCTTAGAGCCTTCAAAGAAGTTGTTGATCCTATTCTTAGGATGTAGTTGATGTTAGAACATGCCAAGGAGCTCAAGTATGTGGCTAAGAAGAAGCCTATCAAGGTACAGTCTCCTAAGAGATAATATCTACCTAAGAAAAATGTTGAAGAGTTTTCTCAACCATAGGTTGAGGAAACTACGAGAGAAGCATGGAAATCATTGCCTGTCCTAGAGCCAGTTATTTAAAATTAACCTTTAGTTGATTATTCCTTGACAAAGGAGGTGGGAGAAAACTAGATTGACCTAGATGAAGTGAAAGAAGTGTTAAAGTCTCCTCCAATAAATGAGATACTGATGGCTCCCCCATTAAGAAATTTACCGAGCTTGCAATAGAGTAATGAATCTGTGAAGGATGTTAGGGCATTAGCCTACAAGAAATTTTTATCTAATAATGATTTTGTTAAGTCAAAATAATTCAAGGCCTTGCTAATGTAGAAGAAATGTGAGATGTACTTGCAAAATTGAATGAAGAATAGGGAAAAAGGTTGAGAATGAGCATAAAGTGGAAATTGCTCAGAGGGTTTTGAAGGAAGTTTACATGGATGTTAGCAACATCACCCCTGAGGAAGGAAGAAGGCTAGTAAAGGAAAGTAGTTTCTTCCTCTCGCCAGGATGGGACATCTCATTTGCTATTTCTATGGACACTATTATAAGGCAAGGCCATATTGATGATGAGGTCATAACAAACGAGCAAGCAAAAGAATTATTTGGGTCAAGTTTTAGTGCTAGTCATGCGACTCTAACCATTTGGGTAATGGCTCCAAGTGATAATAAGACACGCGTAGAAAGGGATTTGTATGAGCTCACAAGACAATTAATCATGAGGAGATTGACTGACACCTTTTTGCCCCCAAGTTGTATCTTTGGTGGTAGCTACAAAAAAATTCACTGAACCTATAGTGAGGAAGTTGCAGGCAAAATTAGACAAATAGAGGGAAGATTATGTAAAATTGTTACATGAGTATAACAAGCTTAAAGAACTTGTTCCTTTGGTAGGGATTGAGGTTTTATCAACACCCTTTGCATCTAGTCCTAAAATCTCATTAGGACATGAGGGAAATTTTGTTGTTATCACTAAATTATAGGAAAAATTAAGAAGAAGTAGCACTCTGATTGACAAACTCAATGAAGAACACAAAAGGGAACAAGTTGCTTTGATTAAAACTTCTTGGATCATCAGATGAGTAAAGTGTTGAAAAGAGTGGATGACATATGGGTTTGTAAAAATAATTTGAAGAAGGCATTTGAAAGCCATGCAACAAATGAGTTAGCATTAAGGGATATTCTAGGCACTTGGATTCCCCATGTGCAAGTGATGAATCATATCTATAATAGTGCTAGTGTAGACCCTAATGTGCTAGGTAGAGTGATCGATACACATGAAGTCATGGGACTTCTAAATGAAACCTCTACTTTTCATGATAGACTTGATATAATGTTGAAGGACAAAATTAATAGATTCAGGTCTCTTGAAAAGTACTCCTTGCTACTAGTTTGTACTAATGATGGAACTAAAAAATCACTGTTAGACTGGAAAGCAGAATTTGGCAACATATTTCATGTCTCCATCAAATCAATCATTGTTGTCCAAGAAAGATTGATCATGTACAGTGTAATGCAAAGATGGACATGTTACTAAATTTGGAATCTAGCCTAAGTAGTTTCATAAAAGAAACTAAAATATCATTAGATTCCAGATATGTGACTTATATGTAGAGAATTGATAAATTTTGAAGTACAACTGGCCAACAAAGGAATAATATAATACATGGGTGCAAAGGTATGTGATGTAAACAATATCTGTGGCGTCAATAAATTAAATGAAAATGCTTTGGAAGTGATTGTAGATCAGTTGATATGCTTTGGCGCTCTAATAACACGTTTTGAAACAAAAACTCATTTATGGAAATGTAGGGTGGGTTGTTTTTTGTGCCTATTATGTTTGTTATCCTTTTTTGGCTATATAATGATAGGGTATTCTATGACACATGACTTTTCATTTTCAGTCCCTTGAAGTAGTGCCTTATCATTTTGAGAATGATGTCTCTATGTATGTGCGGAGTTTCAAGATTCTCCTGGCTCCAGCTATGCAATTTTAGAAATAAAGAATAGAGAAACCTTTCTTAGGCTTAGGAAGGTCTAGAAATTAGTTCTCTCTATTCTTCTATCCACACCATTTGTGTTGAGACATGTACAGTTTTGGTGGACAATGTTTACTGTTTGACGCAGTAGCCTATTGAACTCTTCCCCCTTGACCTCACATGACCGAGACCTAGACTATCCTTTAGTTCACCAACATGTCATTACCACTACTCACATCTTCTTAGTTTGAGATGAAGGAAGCCATTAATTTCAAATGGCCAACTTCTTTGACTCTAGACCAATAGAGGTTGGGTGGGTAGAAGCTAGTCTTTTCGTCATCCTCATCATAGTAGCGAGCAGCAACAACCATGTTAGCTTTGGCAGGTGTAGTTTAGTTCATGTGATGACCCTCAAACTGCCTATCTGCCCATGCTTAATCATCATAACAACTCAAGGTGGGCAATGGTTTCATGAATGGGTTCTAGGCTATTCCAACTGATCACGTGCTATACAATTCATAGGTAAATGAGATAGGAGTACATGTTAGTCATCCGTATATTGTAAGAGGCTCCCTTGTCTTATAAAAGGGATGTGCTCCTTCTGTAAGTGTGTTGAAAAATATTTTGGGACTGTTGGCAAGATAAATAATAGGACACAGTCAAGAGATCTAAGCCTAGCTTACTCTTATGTAGTCTTTATACCCCAACAGTGACAGTGATAGAATAACATATATTTACAGTAGGAAATAGCATATAATGCGGTAAGATTACATCATATTCAATATATAATAAATATCATAAATATTCAAATATTACACAATAGAACTTCTCATATCATATATATATATATATATATGTATATTTTCCCTCTTCTCATCATATATATATAGATCTTCCATCTCTTCCATCTTCCTCTCTTATTATTCTTCTTCACATCATCATGCTTCATCATGCTCTTCTCTCTCACATTCCTCTTCCTTATATAGCCTCTTAATACCCTTTCATGGTGTCATTTCCTTATGTCCTTTCCTAAATAACTCCCTTCCATGAATTCACCCTTTCCTTTATGATATTTATCCATATTAAGGCTTGTTAAGGTGTGTTAGGGTGTGTTTAAGGCTAAAGGCCTATATGACCCATAAATGGGTCTAGGGATGACCCAAATGGTACTGCAAACCCTTTGCAGCATATGATAATGTCATATAAGGTATAGTGGTGTAGTTTGCGGGACTCCTAATTACCTACTAACATTCTCCCTAGGCCTAAAACATTATCTTGTCCTTAAGACAACCAAAAAATATTTCTTCCATTTGTTTTAGTTAGTAATAGTCTTAGTATAACCCACCACATTATCATATCTTAGCCCATGGCATTGGATCAAAACTCTATCATAGCTCATACACATCATATCTAAGTTTCAGGATCTTGGCATTAGTTTACAAGAAGTCATCTTATTAGAAGTGTTGTCGAATTTACATCTCAGAATAGTCAAGTACTTAGTTCAATGTGCAAATTTTGTGGCATCTTCCCATGACTTGCGGTACCCAAATAAACATCTCACAAGGTAATATGGGACCGGAGGCATCTTCAATTAGAATCGTAATGTGTTCCTTCAACACTTGGAGCTTTATCATCAGATTTAGGCTGACCAACACATTTCATAGAGCATCAGGTCTTGGAACTTCCACACATTCTTTTTTTTCCCATCTTCTAAATACTATGTTTTATGTGCCTCCTACCTTGTTCTACATACTCTCCAAACCATGGGTCCATACTTTCATTTGTGGTAAAATGCGGTATAAATATTTTTGTAATTTTCATTAATCTTAATACCCTCTTAGTTTTGATTTGCAGTTGATTTTCTTTGTCTGTGGTACTCTTTGGTACCTTCTTCTATATCTTCTACCTATTTGGGACCTTCCATGTCTTCATCTCTGGCTTATCCAATTCCAAGGCTTGTACAACATATTTTAAAGCATAGGTTCCTACCTTTGAGTACTAAGGTTTCTTGACATATGATACACCTGTGGAGATATGATTGACTTGATGAATCTTATGTTCATCCTGGTAGGGCATGCTATCCTTCTCCTCCTTCTGAATTTGCGGTGCATTCTTGTTATTTGCGGTAGGTTTACTAGCTAACTTCTCAATCTTTCTTAGGCTATGTGCTCTTCTAGCCCCTAATATTTTTCTTGATCTTTTTGTTGGTTTATTCCTTAGTTGTTCTTCTACAACCTCCCCAAAATCAGTGTTGTGGTCACTATCTTCAACATATATCTCTCCTTAAAAATTTAGATCTTCCTCAATTTTTTTCTTAGGGATCTTTCCTAGTGAATATGTCATCCTATGATTTTCCTCTTCACTATCTCCTTCTTGTACTACCTCTTCTATATATGTGCCAGCCATATCAGTATACAAAGGGATGTGTACTACTTGATCTTTCCCAAAAAATGTCATCTCTTCCTCGGTGGTGTGAATTGCTATCTCTTTTGTGGTAAGAGCTTCTCTCCTCATTATTCTCCAATGTAGTCTTCCTTCTTCACACCTTGATTCATGTCCTCTCTCTCCTACTAGCTGACTTGATTTCTCTCCCACACATGAATACTAGTTTCTATACAATCCTTTGATCATTCATGTAACATGTTTCCAATTCAATCCATCAACCCATCCACAATTCACTTGTATATGACCTGTCATAGGTTCTTCCTTCCGCATTTTATTCCAACACCACTTTTCAGAGTGGTTCTTCAACCCACAAATACTAGAACACCCATTGCAAAAGGGGATAACAAAATATTAAGGGAAATCAGTGAAATTTTACTAACCGAAATAGAGATAAGAAGAGAGGAGAGACAAAAAAAAACCTAGGAATGACAGGGAAGGTACCACAAAAGAATGGCGAAGGCAGGAAAAACAAGTAGAAAATAGGAAAGAGAAATTATGAAAGAAAATAATAAGTTGATGAACACGCCATTGAGGGTACTGCTGAGTGTGCCAAGGTGGGTGTTGTAGGAGAGGAAAATATAAAGGGAAAATAAAGGATGGATGAAATGACCATAGAGGCTACCAAAAACTTAATACAAAGAGATATAGAGAATCTTGAGCCTATTACAATGCATATTGACAGGGCAACAAAACTTATAAAAAGTACAGGAGGAAGAATTGATGCATATGATCAGTTAAGAAGTATGTGGAGGGAAGAACATAACCAAACCCTAACCCTACCGCAAATATACAAAACCCCAAAATACCAACCTAATTTTGCTAATATTCAAATTAGAGTTGATAAACAATGGGAAGAATTACTAAATGCTATACGAAACCTTCAGGCCTTAAATTTTGATCCAGATTAACTAAACCACCTAGTAAATCAAAGTATAATGAAGATTAGAGAAGATGTGGTATAAAAAGAGATTAGTTCTAGAAATATAACACAAAATAGTGAAAAGTCACCTACTGAAAATATAATGTCATTTACAAACAAAAGAGTATCCCTGAGAATGAAAAAGCAATTTGAAGAGACACACCCCCTCGACCAAGAGTCACCTTATTGAACACACCAAGATACTAAGAGGGGGGGTGAATCAATATCTTTAAACAATCTTCAATTATAACAACTTGAACTTATCCGAAGCAAATTAAAACTTAAGAAACACAACATTAACATGAACATGAAATATTAACACAATGCACGTCAACACATAACACCAGATATACGTGGAAAACTATAGAAGGGAAAAATTGTAGTGAGGATTAACTCAGAATATATGAATCTCAAATAACAACTGTTTTAGAGCTACAACCCAAGGAATCTACTACTCCCTGAAGAACTTTGATTTAGGGTCACTCCCAAGGAAGCTACTACTCCCTAAAGACCTTTTTTTAGGGTCACTCCCAAGTAAGCTTCTATTCCTCAAATTGAGAACACACTTACAAAAGATTACAGTATGACAGTCCTACTGTCTGAAAACTGACATTGAAATTCACACTTTTGATGATTGCACTTCAATCTCTTCACTCTTTCTTTTGATGATCTGATGAGCTAGGCACACTCTACACTTGATCACTATCACAAATATGTCTTCAAGATGAATCAGAACAACATCAACAACTTCTTCTCTCTCTCCTTCAGTCACACATCAACAATGCATTCATTTTACTTTTTATTTACTTGCGAACCTTTTCAATCAACTTGCAATCACACTACACCTCACTCAATTTGATTCACTATTTATAAATGATATTACATTGATTACATTGCTTGTCAGCCAAATACAACATGAAAATACATTTACAAGTCAGCCAGGCAACACACAATATGAAATGTGTAGAACATAGGTCCTAAGTGAAACCACACATTACACTAGTAGAAGATTCATGCCTTGCAGACACCAAAACTTGCTTAACCAGGTCTAAAACATCCTTCATAGCTTCAAACACCAAGGAATTACATGCACACTCTCCACTCATTTGGAAATATGACAACTTTAAGAAAAAGACATGAAGACTTGAAGTATAACAACCACATCAACTTGAAAACCTTGTGCGATACTGGAAACAAGAAAGATCTTCGTGAAAATTTTCCAAATGAGTCCACATGACTCTTACAACATCCCCAAGCACTCCTTTTCCACTGCACATCAAAGAATTATGCCACACATCTTTAATCATTAACTCTGAGAACAATCTGTCATCCGGAACACACTACAACATGCTGTCATTTGAAAAACTAAGATGTGGACTACCAAGAACCTTGAAACTGCAAGGAATCATGTAATACACATCCATAAACATGTCCTCAAAAACACAAGGGCAATCATTCATTTCCAGAGGAATGCGGAGCATTCCAACAGGCCTTCAACACTAGCTTATTCTACCAGAACACATGTCAGTACTCTATCATGCATAACTTTCACAGTGGAAGGAAAAATGATCTAAAAACTTGAAATTATCACCTTCACTACATCCTAAATAATTCTAGAACTACATGGCCATATCTACAAATGTGGAGGAATGCAGAGCATTCCATTGTCCTACACATTTAACACCTTTACAGAGACGACACTATCTTTAAGCAATCAACAACAAAACATTCTTCTGATAATGCAATCATCATGAAATTTGGATCATACATACTTTAGACCATGAGTAGCATCAACAATACCTTTGATTATCTTTGTGCTTCTAATTCCCATATTAATATGAACTATATCTTCTCCTTTCTCTTGTTGGATGGGACATGACATCCAACCATGAAATATCATCTTCTCTTGTCAAATGGGACATGACATCCAACCATGAACACCATCACACTACCATGATAATGTTGACATCAATGATAACCTAGTGACAGTGTTGACATCAATGACAACCTTAGGAACCATATGTGTAACAATCTCCCTCTTTGGAATTGATGGCAACACATCTCTGCTTCTCTCCCCCTTTGACATCAAGGACAAAGGGCAATCACTATCTTCTCATTAGAGATCATATACCTGCATATTCTTTCTTAGGGCATGACTTCTTGTAGAAAACAAACTCCCCCTCACATCAGCAACCACTACCTGCTCCCCCTGAGAGGTAGTCACCATCAGTCTAGGAACAAGATATAACATGAACTCCCCCTAGACAGATGCACCATTATGCATCTAGAAGGAAGGAGGGGAAATTACCCCTAACCTCTACCGAAGATCCTCAAAAGTATCCTTTGCTAGAGCCTTTATGAAAATATCTGCTATTTGATCCTTTGTTGGAACATATTCCAACTTCACTTCCTTATCTGCAACCTTCTCTCTCAAAAAGTGATACCTAATTGCTATATTCTTGGTTCTAGAATGCATCACTAGATTCTTGGAAATATTGATAGCACTTGTATTGTCACATAAGATAGGAATAGGCTCATCATACAATACCTTGATATCCTTCAGGGTTTGCTTCATCCACAACACTTGTGTATAGCAGGATGCTACTGCAACGTACCTTGCCTCTACAGTAGATAAGGACACCGAATCTTGCTTCTTTCTCTGCCATGAAACCAATCCACTTCCTAAAAAGAAAGCACCACCACTTACACTTCTTCTATCATCAACACAACCAACCCAGTCAACATTAGTGTAAGCACTCAAATCAAAGTCATTACCTTTTGGATACCATAGGCCATAGTCTGGAGTTCCTTTCAAGTATCTAAATATCCTTTTACTTCCTTCTCATGTGTTTTCTTTGGATTGGCTTAATATCTGGCAACCACACATATTGCATGCATGATATCAGGTCATGAAGCAGTCAAGTACAACAGTGCTACAATCATAGACCTATAGACAGTCTGATCCACCTCCAAAGACTCATCATCTTTGCTCAAGTGACATCTAGTGACCATGGGAGTACTCACTGGTTTTGAATCCTCCATACCAAACTTCTTCAATAACTCTTTGAAATACTTAGCTTGAGAAATAAAGATACCACCATCTAGCTGAGTAATTTTAAGTCTAAGGAAGAAAGACATTTCACCAATCATAGACATCTCAAACTCTTTTTGCATCTCCTCTATAAACCTCTTGCACATATCATCATCTCCACTAAAGATAATGTCATCAACATATACTGCAACTATCAATATCATGTCTCCTTCCTTGATGTAAAGATTACTATCTGTAGTACCTTTCTTGAAGCTTTGCTAAAGTAAGTACTTGTCCAACCTAGCATACCATGCTCTAGGTGCTTCCTTAAGACCATAGAGAACCTTCTTGAGTCCACACAACATGTCCGGATCTTCTGATATCTTGAAACCATCTAGTTGTTCAATATAAACCTCTTCCTCTAGGGCACCATTTAGAAATGCTGACTTAAGATCCATATGATATACCTTGAAGTTCTTATGAGCAACAAGATCAAGGAACATTCTGATTGCCTCCATCCTTGCTACTGGAGCAAAAGTCTCCTCAAAATTAATACCTTCAACTTGTGTGTATCATTTGCATACTAGTCTTGCCTTGTTCCTTACAACTTCACCTTCTTCATTCAATTTATTCTAGAATACCTATTTTGTTTCTATAACATTCTTATTTGTTGGTCTAGGAACCAATTCCCATGTCTAATTCTTCTCAATTTGATCCAATTCTTCTTCCATGGCTTTTATCCATCCATCATCTTTATTAGCATCAACAAAGTTTTTGGGTTCCACCTTTGATAAAAAAACACAAGTTTACTTGCTCACGTGTCTTAGCAAGTCTTCTCCTTGTTTGCACACCTTCATCCTTATCTCCAATGATCTGATCGATTGAGTGGTTCTTCTGAACATACTTTGCTAGAGTCTTAGGCATCTTCTCTAGTTCTTGTTCCTTTTCTTCTTTCATTTCTTCTTCCTCATCTACAATGCATGGAAAGATATCAGATTTGCAGTCCTCTAATTTATGTGAGATCTGATATAGGTCTTCATCTACCTTGTCATTTATGTTTTCAATCATCTTCCCCAACCTTTTGTTGTAGCATCTATAAGCTTCATCTACCTTGTCATTTATGTTTTCAATCATCTTCCCCAACCTTTTGTTGTAGCATCTATAAGCCTTTCTTCTAGTTGAGTAGCCAAGAAAGATTCCTTCAACACTTATTGAATCAAACTTTCCTAGGTCTTCTAATATAGAATTTGCTGCCAAAGATCCTAAAGTATTTGACTGTGGGAGGTCTTCCATACCATAGCTCATAAGGTGTCTTAGTACTGTTGACCCTCAGTTGCACTCTGTTAATTAGATAGACAACAATATGAACTGCATCCTTCATATACATATCAGGTAGATCTGCATCTTTCAACAGTACCCTAGCATCTCTTGCACAGTCCTATTCTTTCTTTCCACTACCCCATTTTGCTGAGGGGTCCTAGGAGTTGACAGATGTCTCCTAATACCATTATCTTCACAAAACTTTTCAAATTCATTTAAAGTAAACTCACCTCCTCTATCAGACCTCAAACATTTAATCTTAGCATCAACTTCATTCTCAACCATAGCTTTGAACACTTTAAATTTATCAAGGGCATTTGATTTTTCTCTTAAGAAAGTAACCCAAGTCATTCTAGAATAATCATCCATAAGCAACATGAAATACTTCTCACCTTGTTGACTCTTTACTCTTGTAGGGCCACATAGATCAGTGTGAATTAGCTCCAATGGATTTGAAGAAGAGTACTCATTGCTTTTGAAGTTTGTCTTTGTCTGCTTTCCCATTTGACATTCCCTACATACTGCATTTGAAGGCTTGATTATCTTGGGCATATCTCTCACTGCATGAGTAGAACTGATCTTTAATACCATATTATCAAAATTGTTGTGTCCCATTCTCTTGTGCCACAACCAACACTCACTGGATTGAGCCAGCAAACATGTTCTTCCATTTACCTCCTTTAGATGATAGATGTCACCATATGTCTTGATACCTTCTGCAACTAGTTTTTCAAACCCTGCCTTCCTAATTTCATAGCCATTGGCATGAAATGTGAGATTATACCACTTGTTGCACATCTAAATAACACCGAGAAGATTGTGTTTTAGTCCATTGACATAGAGAACATCCTCAGTCCTATTCTTCCCATCAATAGTTATAACACCTTTTCCACAAATCTATGCTGACTCATCACCTCCAAATTAGATAGCACCACCATCCCACTTCTTAAGACTAATAAACTTCTCTTTGTCACCAGTCATATGATTTGAGCATCCAATGTCAATTACCCAAGACTTGGATTCTTCTCTTGCATGAAAGGCAGTCCATACAACCATTGATCTTTCATTGTTTTGATTTGTTTGCAAGGTATCAGTCTTCTCACATGTTCTAGCATCATCCTTTTTGTTACCAACACTCAAGGCCATGAAAAGTGTTTCATCATTTAAATAATCATGATCCTAATCTTCTAAAGAATAAATGCTTTCTATGGAATACAAACTTCTCTTGAACTTGTCTCTTCTGTTACTACCCCCTTGATTCTTTGAAAGGACATTTAGAAGAAAAATGACCAACCTTTCCACAACTAAAACATTTGAAGGGTAACTTACCTTTGTATTTGCCAGCACCTTTCTTTAGCCTTCTCACAAAATTTTCTTCAACTTCATCAGAGCTTTCACCTTCATCAACAACTTCTTCTTTTGTCTTCATACTGGTTTTGAAAGAAGCTTCTTTCTTTGGAGCATCACTACCAAACTCTCTCATTTCAAAGGCAGTAAGGGAACCAAATAATTTGTCTATAGTGTAAGTATCCAAGTCTGCATTCTCCTCAATGGCATATACCTTATGACTGTAAGATTTGGGAAGAGATCTCAAAACCTTTTTCACAACCTCATCTTCTTTCACATCTCCACCGATACCTTTAATGCCATTGACCACTTCACTCACCCAGAGAATATATCCAACAATGTCTTCATCCTCTGACATTTTTAAGTTCTCAAATTTTCTCTTGAAGATCTGTATCTTGGCTTGCTTTACTTTCTTATCTCCTTCATAAATGGTTTTAACTTTATCCCAAACTTCTTGAGTAGAACTACAACTCATTACCTTTGAAAGTTTTGAATCAACTAACCCACTCATGATAGAAAACTTTACCTTGGCATTGTTATCATACTTGTTGACTTCATCTACATCTATAGGAATAGTAGCAAGAACAGTGTAACCAGACTTGACAGATTCCCAAACACCACACCCTAGAGAATTGATATAAGCTTCCATCCTTAGCTTCTAACAAGCATAATTTGTCCCATCAAACCTAGGTATCTTGTTGGATCCATCTTGTGCCATCCCGGACCTTCCTCAAGTAGTTAAGCTTCCCTCATAGGAACTTGGCTCTGATACCGATTGTTGAACACACCAAGATACTGAGAGGGGGGGTGAATCAGTATCTAACCAATCTTCAATTCTAACAACTTCAACTTATCTGGAGTAGATTAAAACTTAAGAAACACAACATTAACATGAACAATAAAGATTAACACAATGCACATCAACACATAACACCATATATATGTGAAAAACCCTAGAAGGAAAAAACCTCGGTGAGGATTAACTCACAATATATGAATCTCAAATAACAACTTTGTTTTAGGGCTACAATCCAAGAAAGCTACTACTCCCTAAAGAACTTTGATTTAGGGTCACTCCCAAGGAAGCTACTACTTGAAGTATTTGTTTTAGGGTCACTCCCAAGGAAGCTTCTACTCCCTGAATTGAGAACACACTTACAAAAGATTACAGTATGACAGTCCTTCTACTGTCTAAAAATTGAAATTGAAATTCACACTTTTGATGATTGCACTTCTATCCCTTCACTCTTTCTTCTGATAAGCTAGGCACACTACACTTGATCACTGTCACAATATGTCTTCAAGGTGAATGAGGACAACATCATGAACAACTTTTATTCTTTCTCCTTTAGTTGCACATCAACAATGCATTCATTCTACTTTTTATCTACTTGCAAACCTTTTCAATCAACTTGCAATCACACTACACATCACTCAATTCGATTCACTATTTATGATTACATTGCCTATTGGCTAGATACAACATGAAAAATACATTTACAAGTCGGCCAAACAACACATGATATGAAACATGTAGAAGATAGGTCCTAAGTGAAACCACACATTACACCAATAGAAGATTCATGCCTTGCAGACACCAACACTTGCTTAACCAGGTCCAAAACATCCTTCATAGTTTCAAACACCAAGGAATTACATCCGCACACTCCGCTCATTTGGAAATAGGACAACTTTAACCAAAACACATGAAGACTTGAAGTATAACAACCACATCAACTTGAAAACCTTGTGTGATACTAGAAACAAGAAAGATCTCCATGAAACTTTTCCAAATGAGTCCTCCTGACTCATACAACATCCCAAAACACTCCTTTTCCACTACACATCAAAGAAGTGTGCCACACGGCTTCAATCATTAAATCTAAGAACAATCTATCATCCAGAACACACGACAACATGCTATCATTTGAAAAATTAAGCTGCAGACCACCAAGAACCTTGAAACTACAAGGAAGCATGTAATACACATCCATAAACATGTTCTCAAAACTGCAAGGGCAATCATTCATTTTCAGAGGAATGTAAAGCATTCCAACAGGCCTTCAACACCAGGTTATTCTGCCAAAACACATGCCGATACTCTATCATGCATAACTTTCATAGCGAAAGGACAAATGATCTAAAAACTTGGAATTATCACCTTCATTGCATCCTAAACACCATTCCAGCACTGCATGGCCATATTTGCAAATGTGGAGGAATGTTAAGCATTCCATTGTCCTACATAGAGCAACTTTATAGGGACAACACTATCTTCAAGCAATCAACAATAAAACATTCTTCTGGTAATGCAATCATCATGGAATTTGGATCATACATACTTCAGGCCATCAGTAGCATCAACAATACCTCTAATTATCTTCGTGATTTTAATTCCCATATTAATATGAACTATATCTTCTCCTTTCTCTTATTGGATGGGACATGACATCCAACCATGAACACCATCACACCACCATGATAGTGTTGACATTAATGACAACCTAGTGATAGTGTTGACATCAATGAAAACCCTAGGAACCATATGTGTAAAACACCCTAGGTGCCTTATAAAGCAAGAAGAATTTTAAGAAAAGATCAAATTGACAGTGAAAGAGAAAGAGAAGAAGAGATTAAGAAAGATTTTGAAGAAATTTTGGGAAAATAATATTTTGACATGCAATTGCAGAGAGATAAAGGAAGATAACATAAAACCTTAACACAAAGGCTAGAGCCTAAGGAGAAGAAAAACTAGAAAGAAAACCAATGCAAAACACCAAAGGGTCCGGAAAAACAAAAGAAAGGAAAGATGGATGCTATAATTATATTACCAGTATTCGAAAAGGATACAAATGAAGCCGCAGAGCACATTTTTGTACTAGAATCAATTTGGAGCTGGAATGAGATAACCAAGGACAATACTAAATTATTTGACTTTATTGGGACATTGCAGAATGATACTTTAAAATGGTATAGAAAGGCTTGTCCTAGACACGAAAAAACATGGGATGACGTGAAAAAGGAATACTCAGCTCTCATCCGAGAGACCCGGGTTTGGGTCTTGACAACAGAGCCAAATGTTGGCAAGAAATGAGAGGAAAACTAGTTCAAAGATCTTGTCCTCAGTCAAGTCTCTAAAGTCTAGTTTATACCCTAGTTAGACAATGAGAGAAAAATGAATAAACATTAAGGAAATTTGTTATACAATACAATCTAAGTAGAGTAAATCATTCATAATACACATACAATTATATCATAACCCTTATATCTCCTTTATATATAATTCTCATTCAATGGTACATACATGTTCATGCCGGAAGGTCTAAGTCTCTACCTTATACATATCTATCTCATACTACTCGTGCTCGCTCTTATACTCTTACTTTACATTGCTTACATGTATCTCCTATATATCTACATAGAGGTGTGTCCTTTCCCAAAATACCTCTTTATGAGTTGGCTCTATCCTCTGCATGCTCTTTGCGGTAACTTGCAGTAGGTTCTGCTTGGTGCCCTGTTCTCTGCGAACATTAACCACCTATCATCCTCATTAAATGTACATCATAAGAACTAAATTTAACTCTTCATCCTAGCCATCCACCTCATACCACACCATTCTAATCTTAGCCATCCATTTTATTCCTTCTCCATCTATAAATTGAACCTCTCATTTCAGTATCAAGCCCCCAACAATTTTTCATGCACGTATATCTATCATTTTCCATTTATCTCTATTATGACTATTTCATATCTAGGTTATGTTGGTTTATGTGAGCAATCCACAATGCATGATCCATAGAACAAATCTAGTGGAGCTTGGGTGCACTCTACCTCATTCTATCAGAAGTATGAATTTGTGTAAGGTTTACGATATTACTTGTATTGTTTTATCTTTCATGTTGTTATCTTGCATTATTTTCATGGCTTCAGGTATGATAGTGTTTTTAATTCTTTGTGGCAAATGTTTCAACTTTAGACAAATGTAATATTTACACTTCTTTGTCTAAATTGAAATGTTTACATATTCATGTGCCATTAACCAATGTTAAACACATATGTCTAAGCTTCTAGGATAACATGGTTCACTATCTATAGCCCCTTGTTATGTATGGGTGCGCATACATCATTTTTAAAATAAGAGTGTTGAGTGTAAAGTTGAATGCATGTATACATACATGTCTTGAAAGTAGATATGAAACTCTAATTCTACTATGAAAAAAATTCATGTGTAGAATAGGACATGAAGATTAGAATTTTCCTTACAATCTCCTTCTGAGATTTTATTTTAATAGCATCTCTCCATGTGTCATAATAACCAAAGTACTAGGTAAAAGAAAATGTATATTTATACAGTAGGCAATACACATGTCAAAAATAAAAGATTGGAATGTAAATCTAATTTTAATATCAAAATGGCACATGAACAAATTAGAATGTAACTCTTCTCATGGCACATGTATGATTTTATAAGTGTCTTCAATGTGTTGTAGGATTTTTCCTCCACTACTTGCAGATATGAAACTCTAATTTTGATATCAAAATATTTCATGTGAAGAACATGATGTGGTGATCATAATTTATATTACAATATATTTCTAAGATTTCATTTTAATAGTATCTCTCCATGTGTCATAATAACCAAACTACTAGTTAAAAAACATTATATTTATACATTAGGCAATACACATGCCAAAAAGAATAGGGAATCCACCAAACTTTCGCATTTGGCACAAGCTGGGAGGATGCTAGCAAAGGTTGAGGAGTCTATCTTTCCACCTACCAATTGTATTTGCTTGAAGGTTTCTAAAGCCTTTTCAACAAATCCATTTTGTGCATATCCTATAATCAGGGAATTCCATGAGAACACATTTCTTTGAGGCATTCTGTTAAATAGTTCATGTTCCTTATCTATGCTTCCACATGGGTAAGTGCAAGAAGTTGGGTCCACTTTTTGGCCAAAAAGAAATCTTTTTATTGAAAATCAAAGTTTGTCATAGTTGGAGTAAAAATTTGAAGCACTACCACATAGAATATTAATATGATGTAAAAATATTAAATGTAAGATTTTGTTTCTAGTTTTCAAATATGTAATTTATTCTAATACCCATATGATAAAAGTTGGTTTTGTATATGATGTACAAAAAGTGGCTTTATAAAAGTTGTATGTTTTGGGCCAAAACATGCATGTGTACGACCAACATAATTTGACCTAGATGAAAGTACTTTTCTAATTCCTTTTATGGAAAGATGCATATTATGTTGAAGTTTGGTCAGAATATTTTTTAGTAATGTTTTGATAAATATTTTTTTAATTAATGTTTTACTAGCCTTAATTTGTGTTTATTAAAACCCTCGTGTATGGTGAACATAATTTGAGCTAAACTAATCATAACATGAATTTCTTTTATCATTTTATATATAATGATGTCTAGATTGGTCAAACATTTTTTTTCAAAAAACTTTAAAATCAAAAGTTATTAAAAAATAGCAATATATGTTATTTCAAGTTTTATGACGCTTTTTGTTTAAAAAATAATTAAAAATAGAAAAACATGTTCAACACTAAAAAAATTACATATTTGGAAAATAGACATTAACATCTGTAATGGGTTTTAATTTCATCCAAAAATTCTTAAAACAAAGTCATCAACCATATTGCCAAAGTCCATTCCTTCTAAAATTTTTGAGGCTTTTTGTTTAAAAAATAAATAATAAATAGAAAAATATGTTCAACACTAAAAATAATTACATTTTTTAAGACTAGACATTGTCATCTGAAATAGGTTTTAATTTCATCCAAAAATTCTTTTAAAAAATTGTCAGTCATATTACCAAAATCCATCCCTTCTGAAAATATTTTGCTCGGAGTGTTCTAAAGTTTTCTAAAGGAGTTTGATTCTCTTTCTTGAAAGTTTCTTTGGCTAGGGAATTTGGATTCTTATAAGTGGAGTTGTATTAGTTGGGACTAGGTTTGTAGGCCTAAGCAATATGGGGGTCTTGGTCTTTGGCACTCTGAGCTTGATAGCCAAGCTTTGGCTACTAAAGTTTTTTGGAGACGGTGTAAGCAACAGAATCAACCTTGGGAAAAACTTCTACACTACAAATATTTAATTGGTGTTACTATAGATTAGGTTCTAAGAATGAGTTTATTTGAAAAAGGCTTTATGATTTGGAATACTATTAAGAAGGGAGCATCACTTGTTAAGAGAGGCCTTTTTTGGATTGTCAATTCTGGCCATAGTGCTCTTTTTTTGGATAAGCTCTTGGGATATTTATCTATCAATTCTCACCCCCTTTCCTCATCTTCTCCCTTTGAGTAAGGTTTTTCTGGATGTTGGTTGGTCTAAAGTTTCATACTTCAAAGCCTCTTATTTGGTGGGGAACTTTTGTATATATTAATGGAAGGATTTGAATAGTTGGCCTTTGGGGGGTGATTTGAATGCTCAGGTTGCCCTATCTTCTATTCTATAAAATTGTCCATGTTGTTCTTTGGAGGAGGAAAATGCTCTTTCTTGGGGCTATGATCCTAAAGGGGTTTATTTAGTGTCTCATGGGTACTAACTTTTAGATCAGGAAAGAACTAGATATGTGGATTCCCCTTGGAGGAATAAGATCTGGAATACTTATTTTTGGCCTAAGTGTAATTTATTTCTCTGCCTTTCGTTTCAAAATAAATGTCTTACTTGAGACAACATAAAAAATAGAATATTCTAAGGATAATCCAAATGTGTTCTCTGTGGGGTGAATGAGGAGTGTGTGTCTCATCTTTTCTTCCAGTGCTCATTTTATTTGGGTCTTTGGAGGTAGTGGTGGCACATCTAGAATCAACCTATTGTTCATGCTACTTCCTTGGTAGATTTTTAGGCTATCTTGGGGCATACTCCTGCTTTGGCATCCTGGGATATTGGTGCTATTTTTATTCTCTCACAAATTTGTTTGGAGGAAATCATAGGATTTTTCAAGGCTATTAGATTCTTATTAGGTATGTCTAGAAAAATATTCTTGACTTGATAAGACAAATTTTGGTGGCTAAGTGCTCTGTGGATGAGGTCCTAGCTCTCTCTGATATTTTAATTTTAAAGCATTTGGATTTGGGTCATTTGGTTGGATCTACTCATCTTGGTTCTAGGATCAATTCTTCCAAAAAGGTGAATAGATTTGGTAAATAGTCTCCTCCTCCATTGGGTTTTTTAAAATTAATATTGACGATTCTTCTTGGGGAAATCAATGTGCTATAGGGATTGGTGGAGTTGGGAGAGATAGTATTGGTTCAGTCTATTTCTTTTTATCTTCAGCTATAGGGTTTGGCACTAATAACTAAATGGAGGCTTGGGAAATCCTTGTGGCTCTAGAGAAATCCTATGAGACAGAATAGAAAAAGGTTATTTGTGAAACACATTCCATGGTTGTGGTCCCCCTTCTGAAAAATCCAGGAAGTTTCATGAGTCTTCCTAGAGGTTGGCTTCTTTTGTGGAGTAGATTCTTTTCCTTTCATAGAAATTTGATTTGATCTCATTTATTCATATTCCTAGAGAGTGGAATGTTGTTGCTAATTGTTTAGCTAAATAGGCCTCTGATGTTGATCATAACTAGCATATTAAAGAATGGGGGTCCTTGTCTTCTGTTCATTCTTCGTAGTTTCTAAAGCTCCTTGATAATGACTTAGTTTGATAGTTTTGGTATCGTTTTCTTTGGTTTTTTGTGCTTTGTTAGTTTTGTGATTTCCTTTGGTTCTTGGAGGTGGTAGGATTGTTGTAAACCTTCTTGGAATTTTGTCCTTTGCACTTTATTGACAATTTTTTCTATTTGGAAGTCCTTTTGTAATATTTTCTAGTTTAGACTCAGTTAATATATATATATTTTTTCCCCCAAAATAAAATCCTCTATCCTTTAACTTGGCAAATGCGAACTGATTGGGTTGGAGACTTGTTTGTTGCATAATGTAAGGCCTAAACTTTAATAACAAATTCTTATGCAATTGGTAGATTTTATTCAGACATTATTAAGTTATGAACTTATATTAGGAGTTAATAGTGATTATGATGGAGTTTTCATAATAATTAGATTGATGTTTTTGTGGTATAATAGCTTATTTGTTTTAAAACATTATTAAATAGTTACTTATCTTTGTTAATACAAATGCATTACATGACCATATAGAGATCATAGATCCTAATGATCACTTTGGATTAGGAAGGGTTAGGTGATCTAGATGGTTTATCAGGTGAATAACTATAGTAAAGGAGAGATTCCATTGAGAGGGGATGCACCAATAGTTTGTTCTTCAATAGATAGTACTAGGCTAGTACCCATTTCATATAGGTGCCTCTAATAGTCAAAACAAACCAAGAATTCATTAGGGGTAAGAATGCTTAAGCTCCTTGAGACATTATGCCACTCTAGAAACTCCCAACCAATGAGGGTGGTAGGATGGTGATCCCCATATGATGTGATGGTTTTGTCAATTTGATTTTTAAGTGTTTCATTTTATCTACTTGTGAGTAATGATGATTATGTGACATGGAGGGAGTGCAGTGGATTTTTTTTCCCTTAGATCACCTCTACCATAGATCATCTCACATAGGGCATTTTAGTGGTTTTGGCAGATTGCATTACAAATGATTGCATTCATGTTAACTAGTTTGTACCTTTGATTGATCTTGTGAGTCAATCTTGAGAGGTATATGTGGGTGTAGCCTTGGAGTGTACAATGCTATAGCGAGGGTGAAATGAGGCTATAATTTAGTAGTAGAGGTTATATGTGGATCAAGATACCATTAACAAGGAGAATGAGAGATTACATGTAAAGATAGCAAGACGGGAAGCCCAAATAGTGATACCAGTGCTTGAGGGTGATGTAGTTATCACATTATTCTTTAGTATTTGTATGTGGAGGTGACAAACCTTCAAGAGGACATTGATTAGTTGTGGGGTATGGCTATAGAGAGAGGTTATAATTGAGGTCTCAATTAAGAATTAGGACACACGAGTCCTATAGACACACTAAGAGGAGTGAGATGGAGGATGGATCCTTTAAATAGCCTCCCTTTGGGTTACATTATATTGATTTTTGTTATATTTAAAATACTTTGTTATATTGTAACTATTATCATTTATGATATTGGACATTCTAATTACTCATGTGAATTGGTGTATTTGGATATTGTGATCATAGTATGGATGTTGATATTTATGGATTATGCTTAGTGTATAGTTGTACTTAAATGTTTTCTATAATTTTATATGTAATAATGTATGATTTTATACATATCTTATATGTTTGTGTCTCCAAGTTCAACCCTGCTTAACGGATATTCTAGTTGTTCAACCAGTGGCTACCCTTCCTACACCCCTGGTGGGTAATGGAGTCCAAACGAAATACTTAGCTGGACTACCATCCCACCCATCCAACTATATTCCCCATGCAAGGGAGGAGTTAACGAGATTAGATGGCATTGGCGAGAAGTGATTAGATGGCGGGCTGGCTAAATGGATGGAAGGAAGGTGGTGCAGAAGGTTAATACCTAACATTCTTTGGATTGGCCTAACCATGGGCACCTTCGGAAGGAAGGGACTAACCTGAACTGAACACCCGATGGGAAGTTAGAGTCTTTCTGGGTAGGCTCCTCCTCTCTTTCCTCGTGCCATGAATAAATCAATACACACATTTATCATTTGTAATCTATTTACACTAAATATTTTGTGGACTCATTAGTAATGAATCAATGAATAGACTAATAATGAATATATATTATGTTATGTATATCTTTGGTATTTATGTGATGTATACAATCAATTTAAATAGTGTTTCGTGCTTTTGCCAAGGATATAAATACGTAACTTGTTGGTAAATTTTGTGTGAACCCTTCAAATCTGGTCACCAATAAAAACACTGACAGTAAATACGGCAATGATTACGGGTTTATGATTTCAAAAAGTGTAGATTTGATGTGGGTAGCAACAATTTGCAAGGGGGATCATGTCTTATTATTGACATCATTCTTACTCTAATTAAATATCATCCATTTCAATGGTCAAACAGCCAATAGCAATTTTACACCTCATTGAGAACAAAAAATGGTAAATATTTGTCCTATTTTTATTGGCCAAAATTGACCTTTGACTGTTGAAATGGATGATATTTAAGAACCACCCTCCATTCTTTCCTCCTGAATGCATTTTTTTTTAATGTTTTGGCCAATCTAACAGTCTCACAGAAACTCACAGCCTGATGCCTAAACTTCCAGTGATCACACAAACAGATTTAAGCAACTAATATTCTGGTTCATAGTCTTCACTTTCTCTTGTTTTGACACACAACAAGAAGAAAAATATAAGCAATATATTGTAATTATGAGTTCTCTGGCATATTTGGGGTGTGGGTGAAAACGTTAATGTTTAGGACACCGTATGTGTTCCTTTATGAAATGTATCTTCCACCGCCGTTTTCTTCTTCATCGTTTGGGGTACCAATTGACTCATTTCTTTGTTAAAAGAGAAAAAGAAAGAAAATTCTGAGATATGCAGAGAAATGAGAGGGCGGGGGCGAAAAGATTGATTTTCCATTTTTGGACGCTGGCAGGGAGAATGTTGAAAAGAGGATATCTAGGCGCTTGCAAAGATAACATCTGAGTTTGTATGTTTTCACTGGGTGCCTACTCTTTCCATGAGCAGCATATACTCTACAATATTCATTCTTCCTCAACCAACTACATAAATTTAGTACGTAAGAAACTCCGATTCCTCAATGCAATTATATCAAAACACCTTTGAATGTTTGTTGTTATTGAACTGTTGTTATTGTGTAACTGTTTTAGGCTTACATATGGGTTCATGATCTAGTTTTATATAGGATTACAGATGTTATTTTCTCATTACTACCAGATAATATGTCATGGTTAGAAATGCCTCTTTCATATCCTGTAATGTATTTTTGCTATTTGTCATTTTTTAGCATTTGCACCTTGCCTATGCTCACACATTTTGCATCATATCCTGTTCAAAGGAGCCCATTTAGGTGTGGGCAGAGAGGGCACTAGCTCAAGTCGTTGAATTTCTTTTCACAAGCCACTGTATTTATTTGAAATTTTTCTTAAACCTTTTTAAACAAATCCTTTTTGTGTACAAAATTATGCGGATGCACATTCCTTGAGATCACATTTCTTTAGGCATTTAGTCAAATAGTTCACATGCCTCTCTTATGCATCCACTTTTTGCATACACATCTGGTGCGATATCTACAACTGTATTTATGTATGAATCAGGATTCCTTTCAGGTGGAGATGGTTGTAACTCTATATCAAGGGCATGGAATGCAAAAGAAGCTAGAAATAAGGTTAATCTTTAACTTCTTGAGTAGGCTTCAATGCTCCAAAAGTTCTTGTTTGAAACTTTGTCAATATTAAAGGAAGTTGTTGGGCATGATAAGAAAACAATATTCATGGTAAAGCGGCCATTTCCTGCAAGGAGTGTTCTTGGACTTGGCTTATGGTTGTCTTCCTTGTTGAATTTATGCCATATAATTATTTTTGATGCCTTTCTTCCCAAGCCCTTCTTGGATCTGGGCACCTAATAAGAACAGTGTAGTGTTTCAAACCTGATCTGCTCAAAATCAAAATGAACATCTATTTCAATACTTCTAGTGATTCTGATGTTGTTCTGTCCCATTTAAGTTCGTGCCTTACTTTTGAACTTCCACAACTATCTATTTAATTTTAAGATGATTGTTGATTGTTGTTCCGAGTCGTGACCAGTGCAGGCCATGTTTTCTGGAGTGTCAATTATTGCATGCCAAGGATGATCATTGGCGGAGGTATGGCTTAATCCTTTCACTAAACAATGAGTCCTATCCATTAGAAGAACATTAATCTTATAGTATATTTTCTATTTAAGTGCCTTTCCAAGCGATCATAAGTTAGACTTCTTAGTGTGGTGCATTGTTGAACTAGGTTTTAAATTTAACTTTATTGTTTATCAATAGCAAGTAAATTCTTTTGGTTAAAGCCACCTAGCATTATCTATGACATTAGTATTAGTTTACATCATGATGGTTTTATTGGTAGACGTGTATAATGCCACTCTTATAAGTTTTAATGGAAAAATTCTTGGCTTATGGGAACTCTATGAATTCATAATATTTTAAGTTTGTAATAGGTTTTTATACTTAAATTATGAGGTTTAGTTTATTGTTATTTAGTTATGTTTCTAGTATGAATCATGTTCATAGAAATACTATTAAGGTATGTAGGAATACCTGTGAAACCTGTACCTTAAGATAATTGAATATTAAATGACCTTATTTTGGTAGAAATATATATATTTTTTAAATGAAATTTGGTGTGCTATAGCTATGTTGGCAAATCATAGTGGATTATAGAATTTATTGACTTTTGAATAAAGTATAACCTTTATGCATAAAGAAAGTTATATTATTTAAACTTGAGAATGATTGTTGGCCATCTAGATTAGATCTAATTTTAGTAAAATATATCATTTCTAGAGATACTAAAACATTTAAAATATAATTGACTAAGAGTATTTTTATTGCTTGTCTAACATAATGATCTTGCCTAGGCATCACATGTGTATATTTACATAGGGCACATTAGGGATTTTAACCTACTTTAGATATAAGACCCCTTATGCCTTATCTAATTCTATCCTTTAAGCTAAAATTAATGTCATTTGTGTCTTGTTTGGTTGACACACTTGCTAAATATATTGTGTTGCACCTATTAAGTTGATAGTGGACTTTCATTAATTGGGGGATACATGTTTATTCCATGAATGTAGTCCTATTCAACTATCTTTATTTTTCATAAAAGATGCCATTTTTTTGTGTGTAATTGCATCATGGAAGTTAGTTATATCATAAGACAACCTAATCAAGTTGAAAGTTTAGGCAAACTATGGAGCCTCTGATCACATTACGTAGGCAAGACCATTTATTTTGAGCCCCCGAGGCCTAGGTCTAACCCTTAGGCCTTGTTTCCTTTCTATTTCACACTTAGATAAATCTATCATGGCTATTTTATTGTTGAAGAGACTAATTCTTAAATCTAGTATTACAAAATCACAACTTCGTACAGGTGTTGGTTCCAGAGTAAAGCAAATAATTGATAATGGTGAAAGGTAAAATGGAAGGTCTATGGTAATAGATAATCTTTATTTTCATATGGTTGGATTTTATATTTTACACCTATGCAACTAATTTTAGAAATTTGTTAAGTTTGTTCACATCACCTGCTTCGACAAGCTAATTTAGTGAGACAGTTTTTAATATTTTAGTGAATTGTGGTTATTTTGTGTGATGCTCATAGGGGGATAATTTTGGGCATGACACATATGGTGAAACTATGCAATTGCCTCATGATAAGCAGTTGTGTTGTTAGATGTAACGATCATAGTTTATGAGCATCCATCAAACTTTCCCACTTACATTGATATGAGGGTGACAATAATAGTTAACAAATGGATGGTAGGAAACATATGGGTTAAGTAGGCCCCACCTAAGCAAGTCAAAGCTTAGAGTGTGTGAGATAAGCCCAACCATAATTTCTGTGCTTGATTTAGGCATGTGGATTTATGCTGGTAGCTACACTTGAACAATTGTGCAAGCCTTATATCCCCTTCATTGAGCTCTCCTAATGATTAAATATTTAATCAATTTTAAAAATAAAAGATTCTTTATTTTGTCAAAAGATGCTTTTATTTCGTCAAAAGATGTTTTTTTTTGTCAAAAGATGTTTTCTTTTACTTTCTAAAAATTAATTCATTTTAACAACCTTGCAAGTTTATAGAAAAAGTTGGGTTAAATGTGAGTTAAATATTATTAAAATATATTAAAATATTTAAATGTTTATAGCAAGTTGGAGATGAAATTTCTTTTATTTTCTTAATCTTTACTTCAGTTTCTTTTTAATTAATTGATTTATAATAATTATAATAGAAACACAAAGTACAAAGTAAAAAGTAAAAAGTAAAAAGAAAAACTAAAGTAAGTCTAAAATAATAAAAGAAGTTCATTCTCCAACTTTAGTTTATTATAAAATTAAATAAATAATATATATTAATATATTGATGTATGTGTATATATATTGCTATAATTTTTTTTAAAAATAATAATTAGAAATTTTTAATTTTTATTTATTTATTTATTTATTTTTGGTAAGTACTGCCAAGGGGGGCAGCTCCCGATAAAATGAAGATCCAAAATTGACTAAATGCATGCCCTTTCCACAAGGGCTGCAATAAAGAACAACGCAAATATGTGCTGTCAAATAAACCCTATTCTACAAGAAACAAACTTTGTAACCAAAAGTACATCTGTTGTGATCTAGAAGGCCCCTAAACAAGGATGTGTTCTATTTGTCCACTATTTTCCCTTTCCTAGAAGAGCATACTTAGAGTATTTACTCTTTTTTTCTGATCCTAAAACCATTTGAGGCTTTGGTTTTGGTGGCAGAGATTTCCTCCATTTCACTTCTGTCCATTCCTTTTCTTCTCTGGCTGGGGATTCCAACTCATGGTTCATTTCTGAGATTGCATCGCTATGTAAGACCTCTGGATCTTCAAGGTTTATTGGAGAGATCTCAAGATTATTAGGTTGGGTGGTTGGATTCTTCATTGAGATCATAGAGCCTTCAAAACTACCTGTATCCGCATAGCATTCATTCATGATCCCGTGCAAAAGTGGTGCAGGAGCACCTAGAAAATCTTGTTTTCTATTGTAATAAGGTCTATTTGACCAATGCATGTCATTTCAATTTGTATCTAGGTTCTTCAAGACCTAGAACCAATTTTGTAAGTCCCAAGTGACTTAGGACACTTTTGTCAAATTGTTAATCACATAATGCCAAAACAAGGCAGTAGGACTGTTTGGGACACCAGACGGTTGGTCTTCCAACTGTTTGAATCGGTTGGTTTTCCTCAGGGTGAGTTGAGAAAACCTAGAGGAATGAACCAAATAATCATTGAAGAAGAAGTGTGAATGTAATTGTGTATTGTTCTAAGGAAAAATAAAACTGTTTTGTTTCGTCAATTTATTTTTCCATTCCCAGTAATTGCAATTTGTATAATTGTAGATTTCTATTCTCTCTGTGCTTTCCATTGTTGCGGTATGTCGATGTGAAGTATTCCACTGGTACGATTTCTATCAAAATCAGTGGAATGGCTTCATTGTACAAGTATTTGTTTTTGTTTCTTGTTTTGTTTTTGTGTTCGACGGTGTAGAGGATCCAGACAAAGTGTTTTGTACAGTAGGTTGACCTAGCATCTCCATGTGCTAGGGTTCAGTTGAAGAGGGAGAAAATAAATTGTGCATCAGCATATTGTTGGGACTCAAATCAAGTCTCACCAAAGAGAGGTTCAAGCCGTTGAATGGAAGTCATGGTCTAAAGATTCATATCGGGATGACAAGGTTATCTACCCAGATAACTTGGCATTGGACCGACAATATTGGTCTTACCGATCGAGGTGTATCAGGGTGATAAGGGATAAGTGATACAGATGGAGATTCATCGGGAGAAATCAACTAGCGGCAAGAGATCCTAAGGTTTGGATGATAGCATTCATCTTGCTGATGAGTGATTGGAGTGACTAACGTATCGGTGACACAAAAAGGAAGTTTGCCGAAAGTTAAAGTCACGCCGAAGAGTGGTTGGTCCATTGGCGTATCGGTGAAGCAATTTCTAACGTGGTCGATAGTAATTGTCTTATCGACAGGCAAGAAGTGTAGAGTCACCCATCAGGAAGAGTTGTGATGTCGGAGTGACAAGTTCGAAGACGACCGATGGTGATTTTCTTGCCGATAGGGAAAGAGTGTTGAACCTCACATTGCAGTGACTAAGACTTCAGAGAGATTAGTTCTAAAGTAGCTAACGGACAAAGTGTTGCCAAAAATGAAAGGAAGAGATCTATTCGCCGAGACTAGAACCGGTTCCAAAAGGTTCAAGAGTTCATATTGTCCATTCCCACTGTGCACTCCTCATCAAAAAGATCCAATGAAGATGGTGCACAAGACTTAGATTCAACTTCATGAGGTTCATGTGTGGGAGCTGAACCATTTTCAGTTCTAGGAGGAATGACATAATGTCGTGATTCCACCCCCACCCACCATGTGGGCTGATTGATTGAAGAATTAGCTCTCTCATGAGTGAACATCTTCCTACATTAAGAAGTTGAATGATCTGTAGAAAAACATTTCCTGGATCTGAAGTCTATTTTTTCATAATCTACAATTTGTCTCCAATTTCTATTTCCAACCTTAAAAGAAACCTTTGTGGGAAGCCCCTTTGGAGAGATCCATTTCAATGCACAGGCGAGCACATGTGGAGCTTTCGTAGTTGATTGTTTCTTTTGAAATGCTGTGGTATTTTCCCAATCCATTGGCAATGGCCTTCAAGCAATCAATCTCCTAGAATTGTAGGGGGAGATAAGGTAATAACACCCACATAAATGCAAATGAGAAGGTCTCAGATCGTGGGTCAAAGGAAGGGAACCAAGGCTTGGTGCAAAGGACATCACCTTGAAAAAACCAAGGGCCTGTGTTGAGAATGAATTCCTTATCATTCAAAGACTCAAACTCCAGAATGAAAAACCATTTTACACATGGATAGATGCTAATTTCCTCCTCTAAATATTTTTTTTGAGTTATCACTTATCCAGGCATGCAGAGATTGCAGATTCGGCCAAGTTTTCAAAAGCCTACAAATTAGGGCATGATGTTGAAGGTACTCCTCTCTATCACTGACAAAGTTGTCCATACAGATTTCTGGAATAGAAGCTGCCTGGAGAACAAGAAAAGGAGGCCTCTGGCACCCAAACTTGCGAGGAGAATGCTCTATAGCAGGAGCACAATGAGAGTACTTAAAGCCTAATGCTGCCTTGAAGTTCAACTATGGGTTGCTTGCAGATTGCGGGAATAGATCTAAAGTGCCTTGTGCGCTAGGGTTTAAGGGCTCCTTCACCATGCTGCGAACACCTGAATCAGTGCTGGGCAAACCATACTGCCCAATCCTAAGCTCTGGAGGTTTTAAATCTTTCTGCTGGCGATGATTTTTGGTAGAGATCCTTGGAGCAGAAGAAGGATTAGGCGCACCCTGTGCAAGAAGGTCTGGAGGAGCAGAAGGCATCATGAATTATCCTTTTTTTAATTTTAATTTATGTTTATTATAAAATAAATCAAATAAATAAATAATATATATTAATGTATGTGTATATACTAATATAAAAAAACTAAAGAAGTAATTAAGAATTTTAAATTTTTATTTATGTTTATTATAAAATAAAATAAATGAATAAATTATGTGTTATCTAGATTAATATAAAATAATTTAATAAATAGTAATTGTGATTTTTTAATTTTTATTTATTTTTATATGCACAATAACATTTATAAAAATAAACATAAAAAATTATTTTAATCTATTTTATATGTAACAGTAGTATTTATATTAGCAATAGTACCTAATAAAAATATTTTAATTTATTTTTATATGTTTTTATTTATTTATGTGGCAACTTTTTAATAATATAATACAAAAATTAAAAATTAAAAAAACATCTTCATTGGAATATAATACAAAAATTGAGGGGTAAATTTATATTTTTTTATTAAAAAGGTTAAAAAAGATCCAATTCAAAATTGAAAAAAAATTAGAAACATTTATTTATATAACTCAACTTCAAAAAATCTAATTCAAAATAAAAAAAATCAAATTTTAGAAACACCTATTTCTATAACTCAACTTCAAAAATCCAATTCAAAATAAAAAATAAAATTTTAGAAACATCTATTTGTATAACTAAACTTTATAAAACAAAAAATAAAATGGAAACATTTATTTCATATAACTCAACTTTCAAAATTAAATTAACTTGGATTAACTTTTGAGTATTTTTAATTATTATTATTTTAATATTTTAGAGAGAACATTGCATATTTTAATGAAATATATATATATATATATATATATATATATATATATATATAATTTATTTAAAATCTTAATTTAATTTTTTCAAATAGGAGAGGTTTTGGGGGTGGAAAAACCTTATGAGCTTTGGGAGTGCTTGCGTATTGCTTCCTTTCTATAATTGCACCTATGAACCTACCACACTATTTTGATTTATGGTTGTGCTAATTCTAATGGCTTGCATTGGTTTCTGAAAGAGATGTGTTGGGATTTGAAGCTGTAGTTTTGTCTTCCTTAATGCATAATGATTCCAAATCATTGCATTGAGTTCTTCATGACCTTTGAATGACTTGCGCCAATCATTTCAAAGGTTGTGCGTGACTTTAAAATTATTGCGCCACCATGGAAACTCCCTGATAGAGAATTGCGCTTTATTTGGAAATGGTACACCTGAACTTTATTTAAATATCATTCACTTCAATGGTTATATAGTTAATAGTAATTTTACACCTCATTCACAACAAAAGGTGGTAAATATTTCTCTTATTTTTACTGGCCAAAATTAACCTTTAACTATTGAAATAGATGATATTTAAGAATAGCCTACTCCTGTAGCTGAGCAATACTTTATCATGCATGTGCCATGTCTCTAGAGTTCATCCGTCATTCAAATGAAATTTCTACGCCTTGCTTCTCCTTATTGTTGCACTAGAGATGTGAATTTGACCCGTTTGGCATTCCTAGGTGTTGGGATTAAGGTGTCTCTACCTTAGAGTCCTTTCTGGTGTTTCCTATTTTTTAGGAGGTGAAAAGATAGTTTTTCTTTTTTACTTTTTCAAAAATGGTGTTTTAAGCCATTCTGGAAAAAAAGTTGTTTTGTGCTTTTTTCTCAAAAAGCCATTTTTTGCTTTTTGTTGAGAAAAATAAGGAGTGCCACCTTAGTTGACCCTGGGTCTTGTTTAGCAGGTTTCTATTGCAGGAAGTTATCATTTATGACAAATCTTATCCTTATCTCTTTGGAGCGCCCATGAAGAGGATATGCTTTGTTTTTTGGAAATTTGATTTGGAAAAGATTTTCAAGTTGGAAAATATTCTTTTTTGGGAAGTGGATGCCTAGGAAAGATAGGATAAGCTTTTATGGCTTTAAAACAAATTTGAAAGTGGATGCTTTGTATGATTTTCTATGGGAGTTGGTGGAGAAAGCTAAGCCAACTTTATGAGGGTGATTTGATTTTATAGCTCTTGCATTATGTGTATTGTATTGTTTTTGAAGAAGTTAATTTATAGGTTGAAGCTATTCTGAAGAGCCAAAATGTTGTTGGTTTGTTTCCAGATTCTACAGTAGTGAAGACTCTTGAAGAAACACTTGTTCTGAGAATTATATTGTAACCATATACAGATTACAATAATATACTTGAATTGTGTGTTTGGAGTGGGGTTTTTTACCTCAAAAGGTTTTCCCCACGTAAAATTTCACTGTGTTAATGTTTTTATATTTTAAATCTTAATTAACTAAATGAATGCACATCATAATACTTTGTAATCATAGAAAGGTTTTGAAAGAATTAACTGCAACCCTCTCCTGATAAGACTAGTTTGGAAGTTATTTCCACACATGTACTTCCTTTCAATTAGTATTAGAGCCTGATCAACTCAATTTCTTGTTGTGGGTAGAAGGGTTTTTTGTCTAATCTTAGTTCAGTGGGAATTTTGTAGTTGTTGAAAATTTAGTAACCTAATTACATACAAAAGATGGCAAGCACATCCAATGGAATCAAAATGGAGAAGTTCATTAATGGCAACTTTGAACTATGGAAGTTGAAATTGGAAGATATGCTCGTAGATAGAGATATGTGGGCTACAATATCTGGTACCAAACCAATAAGCACCTCTCAAGTAGATTGGGATATGATGGATAGAAAAGCCAAGGGTCTCATAAGACTCTGTTTGGCTAATTTTGTGCTCCTAAATGTCCATGAAGAGAAGATTATGAAGGAACTTTGGAAGAAGATTGGTGATGTTTATCAGGCTAAATCCTTGGTGAAAAAATTATTCATCCAAAAAGAAGTTATATTCTCTGAAGACAAAAGATGGAGGATCCATTCTTGAACACATGAATGCATTTAATATGCTTGTGGCTCAGTTGGGGTCTGTTGGTGACAAGATATTAGATGAGGAATGTTATATTCTTCTATTATGTTCTTTACCAAACTCATGGGATCACCTGGTTATGGATATTGGAAACTTAACACCACCAGTTTGAAAATAGATGAAGTGGTAGAATCATTTTTGTCTTAAGAGATGCAAAGAAAGTCTTCTGTGATGGCAAAGGAAGCCCTTGCCATATGTAGTAGAACAAAAGAGAAAGGCAAGAAGAAGGATAAGAAGTCAAAGTCCAAGTCTTTGGGGAGATTGAAGTCTTCTGGAAAGTCCAAGGTGAAATGTTGGAATTGTGGAAAAACTAGTCACATCCGCAAAGAGTGCAAGGAGGAGAAGAAAATGAAAAACAAGAAGGATTTCTTCGATTCAGACCTTGAAAAATCCTCTCATGAAGATGTGAAATCTTTTGTTGTAGCCTTGGCAACACATGCATCAGAAGATGTGTGGCTGATAGATTCATGTTCTTCTTTCCACATGACCTCTCATAGAGGTTTTTTCTTGAAGTATGAAGAATATGATGGTGGAAAGGTGTATCTGGGTGATGAATCTCACCTAAATATTGTTGGATGTGGAAGAGTGAAGATCAGATTCCCTGATGGTAGAGTGAAGGGGATTGATGGTGTGTTGCATATCTTGGGTTTGGCACGGAACCTACTCTTAGTGAGTAAACTTGGAGATTCAAGTGTGCACAAAGGATGCAAGATTGCAAGAAGATCTAAGGTTCTTGAAAAGGGTGTTAGGATTGGCACCTTGTACAAGCTGGATGCATGCACTGTATAGTCCAATAGTTCTTCTATGAAACCAAACAATATACCTTTGGATTCTTCATTCTCACCATCAAATAGAGCTGTAAACAAGTCTGTAGAATCTACATTTGATGGTCGTGCTTTTTGGGTACTGAAGAGTGCTCATTCCTTGGAAATGAAACTTCCTACTGAGAAAACAATGTTGTGGCACCAAAGACTTGCTCACATATGTGAAAAGGGTCTTAGAACCCTCAAATCAAAGATCTTTGTTGAAGGCCTTCATGATTGTAATCTCGAGTTTGACTTTTATGAACATTGCATATATGGAAAGAAACATCGTGTTTCATTTTACAATTTAGTTCTCATAATTCTTTTGGGTTATTGGATAATGTGCATGCATATGTGTTTGGTCCTGTGAATGTTCCTTCATTAGCTAGATCTATCTATTTTGTCTCATTCATATATGACTACAATAGAAGGATGTTTGTTTACTTTCTTAGAAGCAAATCTAAAGTCTTTAGCTGGTTTAAGGATTTTAAAGCCCTTGCTGAAAATTAGACTTGTAGGAATATTAAGTGTTTGAGGACTGATAATGGCGGTGAGTTTTGTTCGACAAAATTTGATAGGTTCTATAAAGACCATGGGATTGAAAGACACAAGACAACTCCATACACACTACAAAAACATGGATTTGCAAAGAGGATGAACAGAATGTTGATGGAGAGGGCTAGGAGTATGTTAAGTAGTGCTGATCTTGAATAGAAGTCCTGGGCTGTGTTGGAACCAAAATTTTCATAAAATTTCTGAGTGTTTTATTTGTGTATCCATGATTCCTACTCTTATTTTTCCATAATAAAACATGTTATTACCATTTATAAATTCATCTTTGCCTTTTACCACAATACCGCTATCACAGTGACTAGCCTTCATAATACCCATATCATACCTCCTTACCGTAAAACATTCTCAAACAACCTGCGGTATGACGGTAAGAAGAGTTAATACTATACACTATGTACTATACCGCTATACCTTGGGGGCGCCAGAACCTAGCCTATGGTAGTGCGGTAATCAAGCCATTAGGTTTTTAAAGCATACCAATCACATCAACATCAAAATATGAAGTTTTAAGCTCAACACGAAGATTTGAATCATGTGAATTTATGAGCTAGAAGTAAATGTGTCTTGGTCTTTAAAATACACAAAAAAAATTAAGATTTCTCACTCATAGTAGCGGAAGACAAATTACATAGGAGCTCAAACCATGGGAGTAAAGAGAATTCTTCAAGGTGATTTTTTCTGAGTAAGCTCTGGTCATCATTTCTTGTGAATTTTATAAAAAATGGCACCTAAAAAGACTGAGGTAGGAGCTAAGAAGGATGAAACCAAAATGAGTTAGTCTTCATTGCAATCCCCTCTACTTTCATTGTTGCCTGGCTTAATTGACAAAGGTTCTAAAAAGGTTTTTAGAGACTTAGCTCAAGGCTATAGGAACCCCTATATACCTATGTCGGGATGGAATCTCTACTGGTACTTTTATCTAAAAAGGAATGACCAGGAACCAACATCAAACCCATGGGCCCTAGATTTGGCTAAATTAATTGTTCCCAATATTTTCATTGACATTGAGATGATTAAAGCCCTTGCCCACAGTTACCATGCCCCAACCAAAATTGTGAGGCTTTCAAATGGTGAGTACTTAGTGGATATCAATAGAGATGCCATTATCAAATGTTTCAACCTCAATAAACAAGCTGTAATAGAGGTGAACTTAGTGAAACTTGAGCAAGAATATAAGAGGTTGAGAAGAACATTGTTATCACTTGGAATTGCACCCGTATGCAAGGCTAGCAAAGATCTACAATTCCGTGTAACATGGGACTAATTTCAGGTTGTGGGTGCCCTATGATGAAATTAGACCTCCAGATTGTGGGCTGGTTCCCTTCAAATGTTCCATTGGAATGTATGTTTTTTCTGTTTTGGAAAAAGGGAGAAAGAAACTATATGAAATGTAAATTGTAAAATTTGGCGATGCACCTAATTTGGATAAAAAATATGCAATTTGGTCCACAATATTACTCAGAAATCTGAATTTCACACAATCCAATCTTGGCATAAATATCACGAAAAGTGATTCTAAGGAAGGCTTGAAAATAGTTTTTCTATGAAGGAAATGGTTTTTCACAACACAAAAAGATTATTTCCGGTTAACACACCCTAAGAACTATGATGATTATATGCTTAATGCTACAAGCAAGAAAGTGAGACAATAACTTTAAAGGTTTAATGGTTAAACAAAACAAAATTTCATCAAATCACTTCAAATAATTAGCACTAAATGGAAAGGTAACTAATTGATCTCAAAGGAACAAAGGAAATATTGCAAAGAAGACAAAAATAAAACCTGTAACCTACCGATCTCTCAATAAAAACTGTAAAAATGAGCCACAAAAATTCTCTAATCTATCTGAATCAGAATGAGAATAAAGAACTAACTCCATAATGAATGAAGGTTTACAATATATAGAAAAGATAGGTCAAAAGATTGACCTAAAGATAACTGGAATTTGAACCTCAGTTATCTCAAAATAGTATATGCATAAAAATGATAATTGATTCCCGTGCAAGCCCTGAAATCATGCAAAAAACACCTCCAAACTGATGGAAAAATAGATATAAGGTGTCAAAATTGTCTCTGATCCATGCACCAATGAAATGAAGTGCTCAACTCAAGGTGAACTACTCATATAACTCATCAATTTGCTTGATAACTGAAATATTGTTTTGACGACTCAGTCCCCTCATCACTCCATGCAATGCAATGGCTAGTAAATAATATTCAATAAATGAATATTCTATCAAGTCCTCTTGTGTGCTATATATGACTTATATTTTAAAATAATTTATTTAAGGTATTATTAGTAACAATTAGTGTAATTGTCCTAATAATATCTTCAATAAATTATAATATATTTTCTATTTATAACATAAGTCAAAACCTTATGTCTACCTTTGATTTCACATCCTCGCCATGCATTAAGGCAAAAAATACTTATTACTTCTTAAATAATGCATTTGCCATGCAAAACAATATCAAGGGTAAAAGGCATTACAAACACTTATCACTCCACATGCAACGAAAGAAAACTTATGACAAGTCTTTGCCACCTTGTAATTCTAACTTGTCCTCACTCATATTCTGACCTTATATCTCCCTTATACATAAAGAATTACATGCATATCTTCTATTTATCATGATACATCAAAACTCCTTATTTCTCCTTAGTACATACAATCATATGCAAAAAATGTCTTACCTTATGACTCCCGAGCATTCACACCTATGCCAAAAAGGCACCTTACTCCTCCTTGCTTTCGAATGATTATCATTTTTAACTTTGTAAAGTTTTTAAGGTAAAGACAAAAGGTGATCATGGCCTCACGGGCCCCATGCAGAATCATTGCTAAGTTTTAAGACTTGACCATGGGTTTGGATATGTTTGCAATGATGTTTGATAAAATAAAGTCAAAAGATGGGAAAATATTACCATCGGGTTCTTTGGCAAAAGATATCAAACCCTAAACAGAGTCATCATTTGCATCTTTCATTTTGTGCTTCAATGTGGCCGGCATGCCGGTTGAAGGTTTGCTTGGTTTCTCTAGTTTTTTGTTGTGTCAACGGCCATCCTTGAGTTTTTGCTTGTTACTTTCCACCGAGTCTGAGAAGGTGAGCAAATTTTGAGTCTTTCATGGCATCCTTTGGTATATTTTTTGCTGCTTTATTTAGTATACAGTGGCCACCATGCTGTACTATGTGTCACTTTGTTTTTGGCTTTGATATTGACACCTTTCTCTGCTCTTTCTCCTTGTTTCTTTCTCTCTGGTATATGAGCATTATCACGACTTCATGAGGAAAAAGAACTCAGAAGTTATAGATTCCTTAATGGCCATAAAGGTGAGTCATAATCTTTACTTCTAAACATGCTCCTTGTGCTTTCTCTTTGCTTCTATGTTTTAAAAATGAAGACACAATGCTTTTGAAGAGGACCGTCGACACTCCTTTTGTATCTATAAGTGATATGAAGAAAAAAGGCTCCTACCTGCGGTCTGTGGGTTCTTTACATGGCTTTCTCTACACTAACCTTTGTATTTGTTTGTCAAAGCACTGTAAACCCTAAGGGTTTCGAAATATTTTTCTCTCTTGCTCTTGAATAAAACATGATATACCTCAAACACTTCTTTACTGTGAAAAATAAGAGGCCGTTCAAGGCCACTATCTGGGTATGCAAGAAAAGTATACATTTTCTGTAGCTTTGACAAGGGTTTCATTCTTTTATGAGGTTTTAACTTCTTGATGAAAGACTGTAGGAACTTTCATTTTTTATATCTGGGTATGGCAAGAAGTTACCCATTACTGTAGGACTGAGATATCTATATTTCAGTGTATGATAGAAATATTTAGACTCTCTTTTGTGATGGCAAACTGTATACCCTTTTGTATGCACTGTAACCTTGAATACTCCACTTTGTACACACTGTATTTCTTGGTATATTACCTGTGACTGCTCTTTGATTTTGCCAATCTATAATTCTTGCCAAAAGTATGGCTGTAAGGAAAAGAAAAGGTATTGACCTAGCTAGGGTTCTATTGATTGTATCTCCTTTTGCATCTGTAGAATGTCAATATTCTTGGTATGTTATCCTTCTCCATATAAAAGTTAACACAACAAACATTCCCTTTTGTTGGTTGCCATCCTGTAAGTGCTGTGTGTATGATAGAAATCTTTCTTCCCAGCTCCATGAGAAATGTTGCATATAGATAGAAGTGACTGCTCTTTGGATACTTGATTGTATCATGATGACATGTTTATATGGAGCTGCTCCAGTCCTTCTTCATTACAAAGTATGAATGTTTGATCTTCTAGATTTATACAATGTGGCATCAAGTCTGAATATCCTGTAGCATATGAATTTCATTTTTCAACTACTTTCTGAATGTTGAGGCTACCTTGTCTGTATATGAATCATTCTTATATGATTGTCTACCTATATCTTCTTCTTTGACACATGGCATTATAATTGCATTTGTCTACACTGTATTTCTTTAGCACTCAGTCATTCATGACTTTTTTATTGCATCTTGCACAGTCATCATGAAAAATACTTCTGGATTTCAAAGCATCATTATGTTTGGATATCAACCACCTCAATGGTGAAAGCACTTCATGAGCAGCTTTATATTTTATTCACAACAAAGAGTGGTAAATATTTGTCTTATTTTCTTTAACCTAGAATAGACTTTCAATTGTTGAAGTGGATGATGTTAAGAGTTGATTGATTGTTGCCTCATGTGTGACTCTAGGATCACTGTTGTTTTCATTTGTACTTGGCTATGGCATTCTTTAGATCCTCCACTTGACTATCTTTGTGCATGTTCATTTCTTATCTTTTGATGCATTTGGGTCCTATGACGATTCTCGAGAAATCAAACTGTAGACAACTCTTGTATACTGGTTGCTTTGATTATGAACAACATCTTATCTCTAGATTCCATCCATCTTTCTATATCTGAATGTCATGGCCTCATGTCGCATTGTCATTATGGCATATATATATATATACTGAGTCCTTTACTATTTCTCCTCCATCACTATGATAGTTAGCAGTTACAAGGTATGCGTAAGAAATACTTGACTACTACCAATCAGAGGTATTGATGCCTTGTTGTTTGATCTTTCTTGTAGCATCAGATATTTGTAGATATTTTCTCCATTCTGCCAGAGACCATGATACCTATATTTTGATATTTCTCTACACTGCCACTCTTTTATTATCATTGGATAGTGATGTAAACATTCATATGGTAATGAATACAAGATGTGCATCAGCTTGGTCATGTCTTTACCTCTTCTTTGATTATCATATGCTTAACAAATAAAGGCTCCTATAGCCTGTTTCTTCTTTATGATATGCAATAGAAACCTATTTAACATATGTGACCATTGCTGCACCTGATGGCTGTATTTGATGACTACTCTTATGTCTATTCACTCTTTTGTTATCGCTTAAGTTTGATTTTGCAAATGTGACATAAAACATGACAGGAAAAGTGGTATTCTGATAATGATATAAAAGAGATAAAAATACCTTCTATAACTATAATATGATTTATGTACTTTTCAACTTGATTTAGGCATGATAATCTGATTTACATCAATCAATTGTGATGAATGTCATGATGACATAACTTTTCTGCAAGTTGATTGAATGATGCATAGTGTAGCTTGGAATGATGCATCATGTCTTTTCTGATACTCTTTTCCAAAAGAAAATATGTTGGGCTCAAACCCTTGTGGGAGCCACATTTAATCCACATGTTTATTTGTCTTCAAATCAAAAACAATACTTGTCCTATACCTACACAGTGAACAAACAAGTTAGCATAAAAGTATATCTGATAGCATTGATTGATCATCTTCCTGATCTTTCTGATTTGTAGCACTTATCTGATCTAATCTTTCATATGCAATGCATGATGTGATAAGTAGATGTATCTGTTTAATAAAAGCATGTGATAATTTTAAACATCTGGAGTGCTAACAGGGCTATCCCCAAAATTTTGTAGGTTCAACTGATGATGGGAGTTGAAAGTAAAGACTAAAGACTAAAGACTGGCATAAACAAACAACCTTCTTGCTCAGACAATGATGGATGTTTCATTTTATCATGTGTTCATTTTCTTTCTTTTATCAAACAGATATATAGCTTGCATGTCTGCAATTGCTCAGTCTAGTTACTCCCACGACTTGTGTGGGACACATTTGAACACTTCTTTTAAACATGATCAGTTAATTTCTCTTATGCATATGATGTATATGTATTTCCTTTTTAATCAATGCATAAGATAAAGTAACAGATACTTGAATGTATGTTTAAAATGTGACATGAAAGAATAGTTCAATACAAATATCTTTCTTTCTTTTATTCAAAACTAATTAACTGAATAATCAATCTAACTTATAACTCTTGAAAGATAACATGATGTAAAAAACAACTATATTTCTTGAATGACTGGTATCTTGGCAATCTTGTTCTTTTTTTATGATAATTCATCAGTCTTGATTAGACTGATGGGTTATCCTGTCAACTGAATTTATCTCTGCTTTTGTCAAGATATCAACTGTTCAATCAAATGCATAACTTTGAAGTTTTCTTTTATTCTTTCTGAACAACTACACATAGATCCAACTAATTTTAAGTGTGAACAAAAAATTAATAACATTACTAGCGACCTCTTAGGGGTGATTGTCTGCTAAACATCTTAGAACCAGTAGCCATTACAAATCCATTGTGCATAGAGTTTTTTATGCCCTGAACTTAGAGAATTTCTGCAACTCACACTAACTAAACACAACAGCAGCAACAAACTAAAAAATTGAAACTAAACTTTCTTAAAACAAAGCTAGTAACATGTGCAAAAGCACTTCTCGGAAAACAAAACAAAAATTGGAACTAAAGAACTAAATGTGTAGAAGCACTTATTTGTAGCATAAGGCTGCCTTACTAATAGCATAACTTGAGGTGAATCCCATTAACTGGGATTGGTAGCACCTCACCATCTAACTTAGCAAGATGGAATGCATTATGTTGCTTACATTTTGTTATTATATATGGTCTATCCCACATTGCATCAAACTTTGTATGCTATCCTGGTCTGCTCTTCAACTCATTCCATTTGAAAACTAGATCTTCTTCTTTATAAACTCTTGGTATTGCCCTCTTATCAAATGTTCTCTTCATTTGGGCTTGGTGTACTTCCAATGTTTTCAAGGCCTCTTTCATAATTTCTTCAAGTTCAATCAGCTGTGTAAGCCTGATTTCCATTGGCTGTTCTTCAAGTAACTCTAGCTATTTTATGTAACTAAGTGTTGGTAGCTCCACTGTTATTGGTAATTTGGCTTCCTTTCCATATGTAAGCACATAGGGTGAATTACCCATTGATCTTTTAGGTGTAATCCTACCATCCCATAATGCTAATTTTACCTTATCATGCCAAGACCTCTGATTTTCATCAACTGCTTTCTTTATGATTTTAATCAGATTTTTATTAGTTGATTCAGCCTGTCCATTACCTTGAGGGTAATAATTTGATGAAGTATTCAGGAATATGTTATTTTTGATAGACCAATTAGATATCCTTAATCCAATAAATGCTAAAGCATTATCTAAAATAATTGAGTCAGGAGTTCCAAACCTGGATACTAGATCTTGATAAAAATTTAGGACTAATGTTTCGTTAGCATCCTTCAAAGCAACTACTTCAGTCTATTTAGTGAAATAATCAGTAGCAGTCAAAATCCACTTGTGTCCTTGGCTTGAAGGTGGATTAATAGGACCAATGAAGTCGAATCCCCACTTGCCAAATGGCTATTCCACTTGAATTGGATGCAAGGGCATTGCTGCCAGTCTTTGTTTACCTGCAAAAACTTAACACTTCAGACATTTCTTTACCCATTCATTAGCATCCTTGAACATGTTAGGCCAATAGTAACCAGCTCTCATAATTTTTAGAGCTGTTGTTCTAGCTATAAAATGACCTCCAGAAGGTCCATCATGAAATTCTTCTAGAATCTTTTGAGTCTGATCTAGCTGCACACATCTCAGCAAAACATTGTTAAAGTCTCTTTTGTACAGAATCCCATCAATTCCAGCATAAGGAATTGCCTGTAATCTATAATATCTTCTTTTAGATCTGTCCAGGCCTTGTGAACAATCACCAGTGTGCAGATAATGGATCATATCATGCACCCAACTTGTAGGGGGGTCTGGCACAACAACTATTTCATTGTTTTGAAGCATTGTCTCAGATTCTCCTTCAAGTTCTTTATTGTATTTGCATTTTCTGCAAGATGTTCACATAGTCCTTTGCCTCGGACCAGCTTGGTGACGTTAATTTGTATGTCATATTCCATGACCTTGGTTACCCACCCTGCTCTCTTATCACTTAAATCCTTATTGAAAAAAAATTCTTTCACTGTGGGGTGAGCAACCATTAACTGAATTCTATTATTTGAAAGCATATGTTTGAACTTCTTTACGTTCCTGATAATAGCTAATACATATTTTTCAACAAAAGAATATCTTACCTCATAGTCATGCAGAACTTAGCTGAAAAAAGCCACAGGCTGTTCCATTCCTTCATTGTTCTGCTGACAAAGCATAGCTAATATAGTATCCACACTGCCAAATGCATATAAAATGAAGTCTTTATCAAAATTTGAATTTATCAGAGTTGGAGCAGCAGTAAGTGCCTCCTTTATTTCTTCAAAGCTCTTCTTTCCTTCTTTGGTCCAGCTGAAAGGAATATTCTTCTTCAGCATTGCTATAAGAGGCTGTAAAAGTGCTGCTATGTTAGAAATAAACCTTCTTACAAAGTTAATTCTTCCCAAAAAGCTCTGTAAGCCTTTCTTGTGTGTGAGAAGAGGTAATGCCAATATTGCAGTGATTCTTTTAGGATCAATTGATATTCCATATTTAGACACTATGTGTCCTAACAGTTTACCTTTATGAATAGAAAAAATACTCTTCTTTGGGTTTAGTGATACCCCAAATTCTCTACATCTTTCAAATATTAGTCTTAAATGATGAAAACGATCTTCAACTTTTTTAGAAAAAATAGTGACATCATCTAAGTATACAAGCACAAATTTATTAATCAAACCTTGAAAGGCCATGTCCATTGCTCTCTGAAATGTTAAACCTATATTTGATAAGCCAAATGGCATCTTTTGTATGCTAGTGTGCCCCATTTTGTAGTAAAAGTTGTCTTATACCGATCTTCTTCTTTTACAAGAATTTGGTTATAACCTGAATAACCATCCAATAAAGAGAATCTTTTTGATCCAGAAACAAGCTGCAATATCTGTTCCATAGATGGTAAAGGATAATGATCCTTTAAAGATGCTCTGTTTAAATCACATAAATCAACACATAATCTAATTTCTCCATTCTTTTTTCTAACAGGAACCAAGTTAGAAACCCATGAAGTATGTTTGATAGGAAAAATGATATTACCTTCAATGAGTTTATTGAGTTTTATCTTCATAAGCACTTCTAGCTTAGGATTTAGTGGTCTTTGCTTCTGCCTGACAGGTTTTACCTTGGGTTCAAGCTCTATTGTGTGCTAAGCCAACTCAGGGCTGAAACCTTTCAGATCTCCATATTCCCATGCAAATATGTCACTAAACTCTTAACAAAGCTGGATGAATGCTTGTTGTTCCTTCTTTGTACATATCTTTCCCAGCTTGAGGAACTTCCCTTTAAAAATCTTAATAGGTTCATAGTGTTCTTGCCTTACTGATAAGTTGGCCTTGTCTTTTCTTACTTGATCATCAGTATTAAAGATAGATTCCAAGGTCACTAAGCCCTTGGGTAGCTTGTTTGATCTTAACTGAGGTATTTGATCATCATATTGCTGTACAAATTTCTACTGATTACCTGTAGAAAATTTAGGCTCTTCCATTAAGAAATTTACAATCTGTTCATCACTATCAAATACTTGCCAACTGACATTATTGTCTGGGACTGATGGTCTAATATCAATTTTGACATATAAAGGAGAGTGAATATTCTTCATTTCAGTAGGAATATCATATTCAGCTCCTATGGTAGCTAATTTGTCAGCTTGCTTGTTATTAGTTCTAGGTATAGATATCAGATTAAATGCATCAAATTCTTCTATCATGTCCCAAACTCTATGCTTATATAATTTTAGCAAGTCATTTTTTGTAGCAGCAAGGTTTCTAACTTGTCTAACCACTAACTCACTATCTCCAAAACTTTTTAAACATTTGATTTTTCTTTTTCTTTCCCATTCTAGTCCATGAACTAAAGCCTCATATTCAGCTAAGTTGTTAGAACAGTTGAAAGCAAATTTGAAAGATGAATAATATTTCTCACATGTGGGAGAAACTAAAACAACCCCTCCTCCAGCTCCTACCTTGCTTCTAGAACCATCAAAATAAAGTTCTCAAACATTATTTTCTGCTTCAATAGTTTGTTGCTTTTCTTCTTTAATCAGATTTGGAATAACTGTATTGTTCTCTTGAATCATATACACACCAAGGCCTATCTCATCCATTTGCTCAAATGGATCTATTTCATGGTTCTCTGCTACCCATTGATCTAAAACCATATCTAGAATTCTTTCTAAAGGTGTGCTTGGGTCTTGCACAGGAATCAGATCCTCTTGATAAAAAATAGAAAGGTTGGCATTTATGGAAATGGGTGTGTAAGGTTCCAGGTGATCTTTGGCTAATGGCTCAGATTTGATTGTAACCTTGGTTCCATATCTAGTTTTGAAGAATAAATGTGTTTAATTAGATGATAAATATCCTCCTAACCTTGCTATAAAATCTCTAAATAAGAAAATAGCAAAGGTAGGTGGTAGATCAATGACATAAATGTCCTAATATATAACAAAGTTTAGACATCCATGCAAAGTAAGGCCTAAATTTTTAAACATTCCAACTGTACTCACCTCAGTTCCATCCATTTGTACAACACCTCTAAAAATAGGCTCATATTTTAGACCTAACTTATCAGTTAGCTATTTCAACATAACTAAGCTGCTGGCTCCTAAATCTATCATGTAATTATGTACTAAATAGTCACCTACAATCAAAGTGACATAAAATAGTGGATGTTTGCCTACTAATTTAGGCTGTTCTATTATTTTTTCTACCTCATTTGCAATCATAATCTGAGGTTGATGTGTTCTTTGCACTTCATTTGACAAAGGAAACTGAGATAATGCATTTTGTAACAAATCCTTTTGTCCTAGAATGTGTAAAGCATCTAAAATAGACATGCTTACTGTTGTCTTTTTCATATTATCCAAAATATTAAATACATGACCACTAAGCTTTTGTTGTACTTTTGGGACAGCAACTTCTGATTGGTTTCTAGCTGGCTGTTTATTTTCTGCAGTTGGCTGCCTTGAGAAAATATGCAAAGCCTTTGATGTAGAAGCTTGATTTTGTTCATTATGAGTTGTAGAAACTATACTTTTACCTTTATCAGCTTGCTGTGGTACATTCCAACTTGTTGTTTACCAGTATCAGCTTGCTGATTTACAGTTTCAGCTTGTTGTTGCAAGTCAATAGCTCCATTTTTTGATCTTGTGTTTGCTGCAATATTAGTAAAAGATTACTTTTGACCTGGCAACTAATTTACACCACAAAATTCATTAGCCTGCTAATTCATTAGAGCTACATCAGGATTAACATACTGAGTCTGAGTATCTAGCTAGTTATTTACATCACCTGCTGAATTTTCAGCAGCAGCATAGTTATTCTGTACCATCAAAGCTTGACTTACTATCCCATTTAGGCAAGTGACCTAGTTTTGAGGCTGATTACATGGGTAACACCATGCATAATCCTGAACCATGTTGTTCTGTATAGGCACTATTTCTTTTGATGTACTAACAACATTTGGATTATATTGCTGATTTGACGTATTGTTGTAATTTCTCCTTTGACCCTAATAATCTGTCTGATAACCAGGTCTATTTGCATGGTAAGGGGTTGCTTGGTAAGGTCTATTATTTTGATTTGCTTAAATTTTTAGACTTACTAAATCATTGCTCACAGTCTGCAATATTTTTGCTATACTTTGCTAGTTTTCTTTCAACTCTTGAAACTTAGAATGAATGGGATCTATACCATTTTTTGCATTTGCTTGATAACCAAAAGATGGTATTGATGAAATATGTGGAGCTGAAATTAGAATTAAATGTTGTATATCTGAAAAAATTGGCATTGGAGGCCTAGGTGCTATTTTACCAGCTTGTATTAAACTATTTTCTGCTCTTATTGCAATATCAAAAGTAGCTAGTAAAGTTATCCATCCCATAGATTGTATCATAACAGCAATATCAAAATTTAATGCCCTCAAATAATACAAAAAAATATGTTCTGGTGATGGTTTCATTGTTTTAGGGATTCTATTCCATGTTTTCTAAAATCTGAAATTAAAATCTATCATTTGATCTTGTGGAGCTCTCTTAATGGTGGTCATTTGTTTGACTATTGATAAATGATTAGATTTATCTTGAATTGTATATTCAAAGTAGCGCCTAATTCATCCCAAGTTCTAATTGAATTAACTCTTAAGCCTCTAAACCATTGAAGAGCTTTACATTTTAGTGATGTTGCCAATAGCCTGATTGCAATGTTCTCCTCGGTAATGTGGTGAACAAAACACAAAGAAGCCACATCTTTGATATGTTCAATGGGTGTAGTCCCATGTTCTCCTATGAAACTTGGTAAAATTTTCAATGTAGCCATCAGTATGTCATCATGTTGGTTTAGATTCAAAGGGTTGCCTCCATTAAATGTAATAAAAGGCTAATTTTGAGGTGGTGGTGGATTTCATCCACCTCCTCCACCTCCTCCTGGAGGTGGTACTCCTCCTCCAACTCTTCCAAGAGGTGGTATTGGTCCTCCACCTCCACCTCCTCCAAGTAGAGCCATTAGAGTAGATGGAATTTGAGCTGGTGCTTGGACTGAAACTACTTTAAATATTTCTTGTAACACAGGTTCTTCTTCTGCAAACCTAAGAAGAAGAGGTTCTTCTTGGAAAACAAGAATCTTCTCTCTTGGGCTTGCTGGTGGAGAACTATGAAATTCTGATGATGAACTTGCAAATAACAGATTTTGGTGTGAACCAAAATCTGGATGTGTACTTGGCAGATCTAAAACAACTGATAAATTTGCTGTGTTGATCACTTTATCTTCTTTTATTCTCCTCTTTGGTGGAGATAACTCATTATGCTTCTTCTTAGAAACTTTACTTGATCTTGTTTGATATTTTTCCATAAGCTGCAAGATCTGATCTGTAAAACCAAAGTATTAGAGTCACTAGGTACTTGATAATGAATCTCTAAAAGGTTGAAATTCTGCTATTCATACCAAAAACAACAAAAAGAAATAAGTTCAAAGTCCCACCAGGCGTGCCAAAAACTATTATCACTTGGAATTGCACCCGTATGCAAGGCTAGCAAAGCTCTGTAATTCTGTGTAACATGGGACTAATTTCAGGTTTTGGATGCCCTATGATGAAATTAGACCTCCAGATTGTGGGCTAGTTCCCTTCAAATGTTCTATTGGAATGTATGTTTTTTCTACTTTGGAAAAAGGGAGAAAGAAACTATATGAAATGTAAATTGTAAAATTCGGTGATGCACCTAATTTGGATAAAAAAATATGCAATCTGGTCCACAATATTACTCAAAAATCTGACTTTCACACAATCCAATCTTGGCATAAATATCACGAAAAGTGATTCTAAGGAAGGCTTGAAAATAGTTTTTCTATGAAGGAAATGGTTTTTCATAACACAAAAAGATTATTTCCGGTTAACACAACCTAAGACCTGTGATGATTATATGTTTGATGCTACAAGAAAGAAAGTGAGACAATAATTTTAAAGGTTTAATGGTTAAACAAAACAAAATTTCATCAAATCACTTCAAATAATTAGCACTAAATGGAAAGGTAACTAATTGATCTCAAAGGAACAAAGGAAGTATAGCAAGGAAGACAAAAATAAAACCTGTAACCTGCTGATCTCTTAATAAACACTGTAAAAATGAGCTACAAAAATTCTCTAATCTATCTGAATCACAATGAGAATCAATAACTAACTCCATAATGAATGAAGTTTTACAATATATAGAAAAGATAGGTCAAAAGATTGACCTAAAGATAATTGGAATTTGAACCTTAGTTATCTCAAAATAGTACATGCATAAAAATGATAACTGATTCCTGTGTAAGCCCTGAAATCATGCAAAAAACACCTCCAAACTGATGGAAAAATAGATATAAGGTGTCAAAACTGTCTCTGATTCATGCACCAATGAAATGAAGTGCTTGACTCAAGGTGAACTGCTCATATAACTTCTCAATCTGCTTGATAATTGAAAGATTGTATTGACGACTCAGTCCCCTCATCACTCCATGCAATGCAATGGCTAGTAAATAATATTCAATAAATGAATATTCTATCAAGTCCTCTTTAGTGCTATATATGACTTATATTTTAAAATAATTTATTTAAGGTGTTATTAGTAACAATTAGTGTAATTGTCCTAATAATATCTTCAATAAATTATAATATATTTTCCTATTTATAACATAAGTCAAAACCTTATGTCTACCTTTGATTTCACATCCTCGCCATGCATTAAGGCAAAAAATCCTTATTACTCCTTAAATAATGCATTTGCCATGCAAAACAATATCAAGGGTAAAAGGCATTACAAACACTTATCACTCCACATGCAAAGAAAGAAAACTTATGACAAGTCTTTGCCACCTCGTAATTCTAACTTGTCCTCACTCATATTCTGACCTTATATCTCCCTTATACATAAAGAGTTACATGGATATCTTCTATTTATCATAATACATCAAAACTCCTTATTTCTCCTTAGTACATACAATCATATGCAAAAAATATCTTACCTTATGACTCCCGAGCATTCACACCTATGCCAAAAAGCCACCTTGCTCCTCCTTTCTTTCGAATGATTATCATTTTTGACTTTGTAAATTTTTTAAGGTAAAGACAAAAGGTGATCATGGCCTCACAGGCCCCATGCAGAATTATTGCTAGGTTTTAAGACTTGACCACGGGTTTGGATATGTTTGCAATGATGTTTGATAAATTAAAGTCAAAAGATGGGAAAAGATTACCATTGGGTTCTTTGGCAAAAGATATCAAACCCTAAATAGAGGCATCATTTGCATCTTTCATTTTGTGCTTCAATTTGGCTACCATGCCAGCCGAGGGTTTGCTTGGTTTCTTTATTTTTTTGCTGTGTCAATGGCCATCCTTGAGTTTTTGCTTGGCACTTTCCACCGAGTCTGAGAAGGTGAGCAAATTCTGAGGCTTTCATGGCATCCTTTGGTATATTTTTTGCTGTTTTATTTAGTATACTGTGGCCGCCATGCTGTACTGTGTGTCACTTTGTTTTTGGCTTTGATATTGACACCTTTCTCTGCTCTTTCTCCTTGTTTCTTACTCTCTGGTATATGAGCATTATCACGACTTCATGAGGAAAAAGAACTTCGAAGTTACAGCTTCCTCAATGGCCATAAAGGTAAATTGTAATCTTTAATTCTAAACTTGCTCCTTGTGCTTTCTCTTTGCTTCTGTGTTTTAACAATGAAGACACAATGCTTTTGAAGAGGACCGTCGACACTCCTTTTGTATCTGTAAGTGATATGAAGAAAAAAGGCTCCTAGTTACAGTCTGTGGGTTCTTTACATGGCTTTCTCTACACTAATCTTTGTATTTGTTTGTCAAAGTACTTTAAAACCTAAGGTTTTCAAAACATTTTGCTCTCTTGCTCTTGAATAAAACACGATATACCTTGAACATTTCTTTACTGTGAAAAATAAGAGGCTGTTCAAGGCCACTATCTGGGTATGCAAGAAAAGTATACATTTTCTGTAGCTTTGACAAGGGTTTCATTCTTTTATGAGGTTTTGAATTCTTGATGAAAGACTATAGGAACTTTCATTTTTTATAGCTTGGTATGGCAAGAAGTTACCCATTAATGTACGACTGAGATATCTATATTTCACTGTATGATAGAAATATTTAGACTCCTTTTTGTGATGGCAAATTGTATACCCTTTTGTATCCACTGAAACCCTGAATACTCCACCTTGTACACATTGTATTTCTTGGTATATTACCTATGACTGTTGTTTGATTTTGCCAAACTATAATTCTTGCCAAAAGTATGGCTATAAGGAAAAGAAAAGGTATTGACCCAGCTAGGGTTCTATTGATTTTATCTCCTTTTACATTTGTAGAATGTCAATATTCTTGGTATGTTATCATTCTCCTGAGAAAAGTTAACACACTAACCATTCCCTTTCGTTGGCTGGCATCCTATAAGTGCTATGTGTAAGATAGAAATCTTTCTTCCCAGCTCCATGAGAAATGTTGCATATAGATAGAAGTGATTGCTCTCTGGATACTTGATTGTATCATTATGACATGCTTATATGGAGCTGCTTCAGTCTTTCTTCATTACAAAGTATGAATGTTTGATCTTCTAGATTTTTACAATGTGGCATCAAGTCTGAATATCTTGTAGCATATGAATTTCATTTGTCAACTGCTTTCTAAATGTTGAGGCTGCCTTATCTGTATATGAATTATTCTTATATGATTGTCTGTCTGTATCTTCTTCTTTGACATATGACATTATAATTTCATTTGTCTACATTGTATTTCTTTAGCAATCAGTCATTCATGGCTTTTTGATTGCATCTTGCACAGTCATCATGAAAAATACTTCTATATTTCAAAGCATCATTATGTTTGGATATCATCCACCTCAATGGTGAAACACTTCATGAGCAACTTTACATTTTATTCACAACAAAGAGTGGTAAATAATTATCCTATTTTCTTTGGCCTAGACTAGGCTTTCAACTGTTGAAGTGGATGATGTTTAGAGTTGATTGATTGTTGCCTCATGTGTGACTATGGGATTAATGTTGTTTTCATTTACACCTAGTTGTGGCATTCTTTAGATACTCCTCCTGACTGTCTTTGTGCATGTTCATTGCTTATCTTTTGATGCATTTGGGTCCTGTGACCATTATGGAGAAATGAAACTGCAAACAACTCTTACATACTGGTTGTTTTGATTATGAACAACATCTTATCTTTGGATTCCATCCATCTTTATGTATCTAAATGTCATGGCCTCATATCACATTGTCATTATGGCATATATATATTTTGAGTCCTTTACTGTTTCACCTCCATCACTATGATAGTTAGAAGTTACAAGGTATGCATAAGAAATACTTGACTACTACCAGTCAGAGGTATTGATGCCTTGATGTTTGATCTTTCTTGTAGCATCAGATATTTGTAGATATTTTCTCCATACTGCAAGAGACCATGATACCTGTATTTTTATATTTCTCTACTCTGCCACTCTTTTATTATCATTGGATAGTGATGTTAACATTCATATGGTAATGACTACCATATGTGCATCAGCTTGGTCATATCTTTACCTCTTCTTTGAATATCATATGCTTAACAAATAAAGGCACCTGTAGGCCGTTTCTTCTTTATGATATGCAATAGAAACCTATTTAACATATGTGACCATTGCTACACCTAATGGCTATATTTGATGACTGCTCTTAGTCTATTCACTCTTTTGTTATCACTTAAGTCTGATTTTGCAAATGTGACATAAAACATGACAGGAAAAGTGGTATTCTGATAATGATATAAAAGAGATAAAAATACCTTCTATAACTATAATCTATTTTCTACACTTTTCAACTTGATTTAGACATGTTAATCTTATTTACATCAATTAGTTGTGATGAATGTCATGATGACATAACTTTTCTGCAAGTTGATTGAATGATGGATAGTGTAGCTTCGAATGATGCATCTTGTCTTTTCTGATACTTGTTTCCAAAAGAAAATATGCTAGGCTCAAACCCTTGTGGGAGCCACATTTAATCCACATGTTTATTTGTCTTCAAATCAACAACAATACTTGTCCTATACCTGCACAGTGAACAAACAAGTTAGCATGAAAAGTATATTTGATAGCATTGATTAATCCTCTTCCTGATCTTTTTGATTTGTAGCACTTATCTGATCTAATCTTTCATATGCAATGCATGATGTGATAAGTAGATGTATCTGTTTGATAAAAGCATGTGATAATTTTAAACATCCGAAGCACTAACAAGGCTGTCCCCAAAATTTTGCAGGTTCAACTGATGATTGGAGCTGAAAGTAAAGACTGAAGACTGAAGACCGGCATCAACAAATAACCTTCTTGCTCAGGGAATGATGGATGTTTCATTTTATCATGTGTTCATTTCCTTTCTTTTATGAAATAGATATATAGCTTGCATGTCTGCAATTGCTCATTCTAGTTACTCCCACGGCTTGTGTGGGACACATTTGAACACTTCCTTTAAACATGATCAGTTAATTTCTCTTATGCATATGATGTATATGTATTTCCTTTTTAATCAATGAATAAGATAAAGTAACAGATACTTGAATGTATGTTCAAAATGTGACATGAAATAATGTAGTTCAATACAAATTTATTTCTTTCTTTTATTCAAAACTGATTAACTAAATAATCAATCTAACTTATAACTCCTAAAAGATAACATGATGCAAAAAGCAACTGTATTTCTTGAATGACTGGTACCTTGGCAATCCTATTCTTTTGTCATGATAACACATCAGTCTTGATTAGATTGATGGGTTATCCTGTCAACTAAATTTATCTCTACTTTTGTCAAGATATCAACATTTCAATCAAATGTATAACTTTAAAATTTTCTTTTATTCCTTCTGAATAAATACACTTCAATCAAATGTATAATTGTTCAATCTCTGATGGGTTGCTGTCTATGCTGGTGGTTTGGGCTGTCAAAGCAATAACTACGCTGAAGCTACTACTCTTCTATGGGGGATTAAATTGGCTATATCCCTTGGCATCAGGAACTTGAATATCCAGGGGGACTCTAAAATGGTTATTGATGTAGTTAACAACATTTCAACTATTGGAATTAAGTTGAAAGATATCATTAGGGATATTCAGATTCTCCTACAAAAAATTCCCAACATGGATATCTCCCATATCTACCGCGAGGGTAATGGTGTTGCTGATGCTTGTGCCGAACTCAGACAAAGGTATTCAAACTGGCGTTGTTGGCGCCAATTTGATCATATCCCTTTAAATCTTAAGGGTCTCATTCTTAAGGAGGCAACTGGTTAAGAATGAGTCAGATCTATTGGCAAGACAGCTCACTTTGTCAGTTCCTTGGGAGGGTGCTGACGTGCCTCTTGAAGTATGGGTCCTCTTGTACCTTCTTACTTGTCATGTCTGCTCCTTGTGGTCATAAGGCTCCCAGGTTGCTTGATCATTATTGTTCTTGCCGTGTAATTATGATTAAGCATGGGATGAGCATGAGTCATCTTTGTAAGGTTTCCCTAGAGCCTGTGAAGGCTATTCAAACCAACAGTGGGGAATTATCTTCTAACCCTAACGATCTTCATGGTGTTGAAGAACTATGCCCTTCCCCTGTTCCTACTAAGACAAAAGACGTTTCCTTATCTATTCCTGAGGAGATTCCTATTGATACTCCAGGTTCTACTGTCAGTTTGAAGGGCAAAAAGAGGAAGACTCATGCTAGCGGAATGGGCATTGGGGGGGTTGTGGTAGGGGCCCCAAAAAATCCTAGTAGGACCCCTGTGGGATAGAGTAGCAACTCTCATTCTTCTGCTAAGGTTATTAAGGATGGTTTCTCCTCTGGAGTTCGGCGATCGGGGCGAATAGCTGGCAAACCTGCTCAAAAAGTGAAACTTATTGATTATTCTGAGAGTGCTTCTGAGGAATCCTCCCAGGGGGATGAGGATAAAGATATGGATGTCCAGGAAATCTCTAAGGAAGCTGATGGTAAGCAAGAGACACATGTAATGGAGGCTACTACTGAGGATGTTGCTGATTCTGCTGACAGTGTTGGCAAAGTGGGCGAGATGTTTGTGGAAGAAGATGACGATGACAGGGACATTGATGCTGGCCTGGGAGCTGAGATCTTGGTTCTGCGGGTTTACATTGAGAAACTGGAACATAATCTTTCCACTGTGCTCAGGAATTCTATTTTTCTCAATGTTTCTGTGCTACAAAACCTGGGGGTTACTGTTATTGCTGACAATGATGATCTTGCTAAGAAATTGGATGACATTATTAAATCTATGGGTAAGTAAGGAGAGCATCTGCCTCCTTAGACTTTGCTTTTATATTGATGATACTCTGCTACTCTGTAATTACTATCTTAGTTTATAGTGGCTGGTTTTGCTGTTTATGCTGGGAAAACAGTATTTGATGTATCTGGTTTAAGGCACTTTTTGTGCTTGTGGCATTTATGGCCTCTCTGCTTTTTGTAAGGGTTCAGCCCCTTGTTTAGCCGCCTTATATTATAAAAAACAAATACACTTAGGTCCAACTAATTTTAAGTGTGAAAAAAAATTAGTAACATTTCTGATGACCTCTCAGGGGTGTTTACCTACTAAACATCTTAGAACTAGTAGCCTTTGCAACTCCATTGGGTATAAAGTCTTTTCTACCCTGAACTTAGATAATTTCTGCAACTCACACTAACTAGACACAACAGCAGCAACAAACTGAAAAACTGAAACTAAACTAACTTGCTTAAAACAAAGCCAATAACATGTGCAAAAGCACTTCTTGGAAAACAAAACAAAAACTGGAACTAAAGAACTAAATGTGCAGAAGCACTTATTTGCAGCATAAGGCTACCTTACTAATAGCATAACTTAAGGTGAATCCCATTAACTAGGATTGGCAACACCTCACCATCTTACTTAGCAAGCTAGAATGCATTGTGTTGCTTGCATTCTATTATTATATATGGTCCATCCCACATTGCATCAAACTTTGTATGTTGTCCTGGTCTGCTCTTCAACTCATTCCATTTGAAAACTAGATCTCCTTTATAAACTCTTGGTACTGCCCTCTTATCAATTCTTCTCTTCATTTGGGCCTGGTGTACTTCTAATGTTTTCAAGGTCTCTTTCATGATTTCTTCAAGTTCAATAAGTTGTGCAAGCCTAATTTCCATTGGTTGTTCTTCAAGTAACTCTAGCTCTTTTATGTAACTAAGTGTTGACAGCTTCACTGTTATTGGTAATTTGGCTTCCTTTCCATATGTAAGCACATAGGGTGAATTACCCATTGATCTTTTAGGTGTTACAATCCTATCAGTCCATAATGCTAATTTTAACATATCATGCCAAGACCTCTGATTTTCATCAACTATTTTCTCTATGATTTTAATCAGATTTTTATTAGTTGATTCAGCCTGTCCATTACCTTGACGGTAATAATTTGATGAAGTATTCAGGAATATGTTATTTTTGACAGACCAATCACATATCCTTAATCCAATAAATGCTAAAGCATTATCTGAAATAATTGAGTCAGGAGTTTCAAACCTGGATACTAGATCTTGATAAAAATTTAGGACTAATGTTTTGTTAGCATCCTTCAAAGCAATTGCTTCAGTCCATTTAGTGAAATAATTAGTAGCAGTCAAAATCCACTTTTGTCCTTGGCTTGAAGGTGGATTAATAGGACCAATGAAGTCCAATCCCCACTTGTCGAATGATTGTTTCACTTGAATTGAATGCAAGGGCATTGCTGCCAATCTTTGTTTACCTACAAAAACTTAACACTTTAGACATTTCCTTACCCATTCATGAGCATCCTTGAACATGTTAGGCCAATAGTAACATCTCTCATTATTTTCAGAGCTGTTGTTCTAGCTGCAAAATGACCTCTAGAAGGTCCATCATGAAATTCTTTTAGAATCTTTTGAGTCTGATCTGGCCGAACACATCTCAACAAAACATTGTTAAAGTCTCTTTTGTATAGAATCCCATCAATTACAACATAAGGAATTGCCTGTAATCTGTAATATCTTCTTTTAGATCTATTTAGGCCTTGTGGATAATCACCAGTGTGCAGATAATGGATCATATCATGCACCCAACTTGTAGGGGGGTCTGGGACAATAACTGTTTCATTGTTTTAAAGCACTGTCTCAGCTTCTTCTTCAAGTTCTTTGTTGTAGTTGTCATTTTCTGCAAGTTGTCCACATAGCCCTTTGCCTCAGACCAGCTTGGTGACGTTAATTTGTATGTCATATTCCATGACCTTAGTTATCCACCCTGCTCACTTATCACTTAAATCCTTATTGAGCAAAAATTCTTTCATTGTGGGGGGAGCAACTATTAACTGAATTATATTATTTGAAAGCATATGTTTGAACTTCTTTAGGCTCCTGATAACACCTAATACATGCTTTTCAACAAAAGAATATCTTACCTCATAGTCATGCAGAACTTGGCTGAAAAAAACCACAGGCTGTTCCATTCCTTCATTGTTCTGTTGACAAAGCATAGATGATATAGTATCCACACTGCCAAATGCATATAAAATGAAGTCTTTATCAAAATTTAGATTTATCAGAGTGTGAGCAGAAGCAAGTGCCTCCTTTATTTATTCAAATATCTGCTTTCCTTCTTTGGTCCAGCCTAAAGGAATATTCTTCTTCATCATTGTTGTAAGACGCTGTACAAGTGCTACTATGTTAGGAATAAACCTTCTTACAAAGTTAATTCTTCCAAGAAAGCTCTGTAAACCTTTCTTGTGAGCGGGAAGAGGTAATGCCAATATTGTAGTGATTCTTTTAGGATCAATTGATATTCCATCTTTAGACACTATGTGTCCTAACAGTTTACCTTCATGAATAGAAAAAATACTCTTCTTTGGGTTTAGTGATACCCCGAATTCTCTACATCTTTCAAAGATTAGTCTTGAATGATGAAAATGATCTTCAACTTTTTTAGAAAAAATAGTCACATCATCTAAGTATACAAGCACAAATTTATTAATTAGAGCTTGAAAGGCCATATCCATTGCTCTTTGAAATGTTGCACCTGCATTTGATAAGCCAAATGACATCTTTTTGTATGCTAGTGTGCCCCATTTTGTAGTAAAATCTATCTTGTACCGATCTTCTTCTTTTACAAGAATTTGGTTATAACCCGAATAACCATCCAATAAAGAGAATCTGTCTGATCTAGAAACAACTTGCAATATATGTTCCATATATGGTAAAGGATAATGATCCTTTAAAGATGCTTTGTTTAAATCATGGAAATCAACACATAATCTGATTTCTCCATTCTTTTTTCTGACAGGAACCAAGTTAGAAACCCACGAAGTATGTTTGATAGGAAAAATGATATTACCTTCAATGAGTTTATTGAGTTCTATCTTCATAAGCACTTCCAACTTAGGATTTAGTGGTCTTTACTTCTGTCTGACAGGTTTTGCCTTGGGTTCAAGCTCTATTGTGTGCTGAGCCAACTTAGGGTTGAAACCTTTCAGATCTTCATATTCCCATGCAAATATGTCACTAAAATCTTGACAAAGCTGGATGAATGCTTGGTGTTCCTCCTTTGTACATATCTTTCCCAGCTTGAGTAACTTCCCTTTAAAAATCTCAATAGGTTCATAGTGTTTTTGCTTTACTGATAAGTTGGCCTTGTCTTTTCTTACCTGATCATCAGTATTAAAGATAGATTCCAAGGTCACTAAGCCCTTGGGTAGCTTGTTTGATCTTAACTGGAGTATTTGATCATCATATTGCTGTACAAATTTCTACTGATTACTTGCAGAATATTCAGCCTCTTCCATTAAGAAATTTACAATCTGTTCATCACTATCAAATACTTGTCAACTGACATTATTGTTTGGGACTGATGGTCTAATATCAACTTTGACATATAAAGGAGAGTGAATATTCTTCATTTCAGTAGGAATATCATATTAAGCTCCTATGATAGCTAATTTGTCAGCTTGCTTGTTATCAGTTCTAGGTACATATATATCAGATTAAATGCATCAAATTCTTCTATCATGTCTCAAACTCTATGCTTATATAATTTTAACAAGTCATTTTTTGTCAAAGCAAGGTTTCTGACTTGTTTAACCACTAACTCACTATCCCCAAAAACTTTTAAATATTTGATTTTTCTTTTTCTGGCCCATTCTAGTCCATGAATTAAGCCTCATATTCAGCTGAGTTGTTAGAATAGTTGAAGGCAAATTTGAAAGATGAATAATATTTCTCACATGTGGGAGAAACTAAAACAACTCCTCCTCTAGCTCCTACCTTGCTTCTAGAACCATTGAAATAAAGTTCCCAAACATCATTTTCTGCTTCAATAGTTTGCTGCTTTTCTTCTTTAATCAGATTTGGAATAATTGTATTATTCTCTTGAATCATATACACACCAAGGCCTATCTCATCCATTTGCTCAAATGGATCTGTTTCATGGTTCTCTGCTGCCCATTGATCTAAAACCATATTTGGAATTCCTTCTAAAGGTGTGCTTGGGTCTTGGACAGGAATCCGATCCTTCTAATAAAAAATGGAAAGGTTGGCATTTATGGAACTAGGAGTGTAAGGTTCTAGGTGATCTTTGGCTAATGGCTCAGATTTGATTGTAACCTTGGTTCCATATCTAGTTCTGAAGAATAAATGTGTCCAATTAGATGATAAATATCCTCCTAACCTTGCTGTAAAATCTATGGATAAGTAAATAGCAAAGGTAGGTGGCAGATCAATGACATAAATGTCCTGATATATAACAAAGTTTAGACATCCATGCAAAGTAAGGCCTAAATTTCTAAACATTCCAACTGTACTCACCTCAGTTCCATCCATTTGTACAACACCTCTAACAACAGGCTCATAATTTAGACCTAACTTATTAGCTAGCTATTTTGGCATAACTGAGCTATTGGCTCCTGAATCTATCATGCAATTATATACTAAATAGTCACCTACAATCAAAGTGACATAAAATGGTGGATGTTTGCCTACTAGTTTAGGCTGTTCTATTCTTTTTTTTGCCTCATTTGCAATCATAATCTGAGGTTGATGTGTTTTTTGCACTTCATTTGACAAAGGTAACTGAGATAATGCATTTTCTAACAAATCCTTTTGTTCTGGAATGTGTAAACCATCTAAAATAGACATTCTTACTATTGTTTTTTTCATATGATCCAAAATATTAAATACATGACCACTAACCGTTTGCTGTACTTTTGGGACAACAACTTCTGGTTGGTCTTTAACTGGCTATTTATTTTCTGTACTTGGCTTCCTTGACAAAATATGCAAATCCTTTGATGTAGAAACTTGATTTGGTTCATTCTGAGTTGTAGAAACTGTACTTTTACCTTTATTAGCTTGTTTTGGTACATTTTCAGCTTGCTGTTTACCAGTATCAGCTTGTTGATTTACAGTTCCAGCTTGTTGTTGCAAGTCAACAACTCCCTTTTTTGATCTTGTGTTTGCTGTAATATTAGTAAAAGATTGCTTTTGACCTAGCAACTGATTTACACCACAAAATTCATTATCCTACCAATTCATTAGAGCTACATCAAGAGTAACATACTGAGTCTGAGTATCCCGCTGGTTATTTATATCACCTACTAAATTTTTAGCAGGATCATAGTTATTCTGTACCATCAAAGCTTTACTTACTATCCCATTTGGGGAAGTGGCTTGGTTATGAGGCTGATTACATGGGTAACACCATGCATAATCCCAAACCATGTTGTTCTGTATAGGCACTATTTTTTTTATGTACTAACAAGATTTGGATTATATTTCTGATTTGGCCTATTATTGTAATTTCTCCTTTGACCCTAATAATTTGCCTAATAACCAAGTCTATTTGCTTTGTAAGGGGCTAATTAGTAAAGTCTATTATTCTAGTTTGCTTGAATTTTTAGACTTACTAAATCATTGCTCACAGTCTGCAATATTTTTTCTATACTTTGCTGGTTTTCTTTCAACACTTGAAACACAAAATGAATGGGATCTGTACCATTTTTTGCATTTACTTGATAACTAAAAGATGGTATTGATGAAATATGTGGAGCTGAAATTAGAATTAAAGGCTGTATATCTAGAAAAATTGGCATTGGAGGCCCAGGTGCTATTTTACCAGCTTGTATTAGACTATTTTCTACTCTTATTGCAATATCAAAAGCAACTGGAAAAGTTACCCCTCCCATAGATTGTATCATAACAGAAATATTAGAATTTAAACCCTTAAATAATACAAAAAAGCATGTTCTGGTGATGGTTTCACTGTTTCAGTGATTCTATTCCATGTTTTCTAAAATCTGAAATTAAAATCTATCATTTGCTCTTGTGGAGCTCTCGTAGTGGTGGTCATTTGTTTGACTAATGATAAATGATCAAATTTATCTTGAAATTGTATATTCAAAGCAGCACCTAATTCATCCCAAGTTCTAATAAAATTAACTCTTAAGCCTCTAAACCATTGAAGAGATTTACCTTTTAGTGATGCTGCCAATAGCTTGATTGCAATGTTCTCCTCGGTAATGTGGTGAACAAAACACAAAGAAGCCACATCTTTAATATGTTCAATGGGTGTAATCCCATGTTCTCCTATGAAACTTGGTAAACTTTTTAATGTAGCCATTGGTATGTCATCATGTTGGTTTAGATTCAAAGGGCTGCCTCCATTAAATGTAACAAAAGGCTGATTTTGAGGTGGTGGTGGATTTCTTCCACCTCCTCCAACTCTTCCAAGAGGTGGTATTGGTCCTCCACCTCCACCTCCTCTAAGTAGAGCCATTGGAGTAGATGGAATTTGAGCTAGTGCTTAGACTGAAACTACTTGAAATATTTCTTGTAACATAGGTTCTTCTTCTACAAACCTAAGAAGAAGAGGTTCTTCTTGGAAAATAGGAATCTGCCCTCTTAAGCTTGCTGGTGGAGAACTATAAAATTATGATGATGAACTTGCAAATAATAGATTATGGTGTGAATCAAAATCTGGATGTGTACTTGGCAGATCTGAAACAACTGATAAATCTGTTGTGTTGATCACTTTATCTGCTTTTATTCTCCTCTTTGGTGGAGATAACTCATTATGCTTCTTCTCAGAATATTTACTTGATCTTGTTTGATATTTTTTCATAAGCTACAAGATTTGATCTATAAAACCAAAGTATTAGAGTCGCTAGGTACTTGATAATGAACCTCTGAAAGGCTAAAATTCTACTGTTCATACCAAAAACAACAAAAAGAATAAGTTCTTTTGAACTTAAAATGAGTTCAAAGTCCCATCGGGTGTGCCAAAAACTATTATCACTTAGAATTGTACCCATATGCAAGGCTAGCAAAACTCTGCAATTCCTTGTAACATGGGACTAATTTTAGGTTGTGGGTGCCCTATGATGAAATTAGACCTCCAAATTGTGGGCTAGTTCCCTTCAAATGTTCTATTGGAATGTATGTTTTTTCTGTTTTGGAAAAAAGGAGAAAGAAACTATATGAAATGTAAATTGTAAAATTTGGTGATGCACCTAATTTGGATAAAAAATATGCAATTTGATCCACAATATTACTCAGAAATCTGATTTCCACACAATCCAATCTTGGCATAAATATCACAAAAAGTGATTTTAAGGAAGGCTTGAAAATAATTTTTCTATGAAGGAAATAGTTTTTCACAACACAAAAAGATTATTTCCAGTTAACAAAACCTAAGACCTATGATGATTATATGCTTAATGCTACAAGCAAGAAAGTAAGACAATAATTTTAAAGGTTTAATGGTTAAACACAGCAAAATTTTATCAAATCACTTCAAATAATTAGCACTAAATTGAAATCTAACTAATTGATCTTAAAGTAACAAAGGAAATACTACAAAGAAGACAAAAATAAAACCTGTAACCTACCGATCTCTCAATAAAAACTATAAAAATGAGCTAAAAAAATTCTCTAATCTGTCTTAATCAAAATGAGAATCAAGAACTAACGCCATAATGAATGAAATTTTACAATATATAGAAAAGATAGGTCAAAAGATTGACCTAAAGATAACTGGAATTTGAACCTCAGTTATCTCAAAATAGTACATGGATAAAAATGGTAACTAATTCCCGTACAAGCCCTGAAATCATGCAAAAACACCTCCAAACTAATTGAAAAATAGATATAAGGTGTCAAAACTATCTCTGATCCATGCACCAATGAAATGAAGTGCTCGACTCAAGGTGAACTGCTCATATATCCTTAATCTGCTTGATAACTGAAAGATTGTACTGACAACTCAGTCCCCTCATCACTCCATGCAATGCAATGGCTAGTAAATAATATTGAATAAATGAATATTCTATCAAGTCCTCTTGTGTGCTATATATGACTTATATTTTAAAATAATTTATTTAAGGTATTATTAGTAACAATTAGTGTAATTGTCCTAATAATATCTTCAATAAATTATAATATATTTTTCTATTTATAACATAAGTCAAAACCTTATGTCTCCCTTTGACTTCACATCCTCACCATGCATTAAGGCAAAAAATCCTTATTACTCCTTACATAATGCATTCGCCATGCAAAACAATATCAAGGGTAAAAGGCATTACAAACACTTATCTCTCCACATGCAAAGAAAGAAAACTTATGACAAGTCTCTGCCACCTTGTAATTCTAAGTTGTCCTCACTCATATTCTGACCTTATATCTCCCTTATACATAAAGAATTACATGCATATCTTCTATTTATCATAATACATTAAACTCCTTATTTCTCCTTAGTACATACAATCATATGCAAAAAATGTCTTACCTTATGACTTTCAAGCATTCACACCTATACCAAAAAGGCACCTTACTCCTCCTTGCTTTCGAATGATTATCATTTTTGACTTTGTAAAGTTTTTAACGTAAAGACAAAACATGATCATGGCCTCATGGGCCCCATGCAGAATCATTGCTAGGTTTTAAGACTTGACCACGGATTTGGATATGTTTGTAATGATGTTTGATAAAATAAAGTCAAAAGATGGGAAACGATTACCATCAGGTTCTTTGACAAAAGATATCAAACCCTAAACAGAGTCATCATTTGCATCTTTCATTTTGTGCTTCAATGTGGCCGCCATGTTGGTCGAGGGTTTGCTTGGTTTCTCTGGTTTTTTGTTGTGTCAACGACCATCCTTGACTTTTTCTTGGTACATTCCACCGAGTCTGAGAAGGTGAGCAAATTCTGAGGCTTTCATGGCATCCTTTGGTATATTTTTTGCTACTTTATTTAGTATACTGTGGCCACCATGTTGTACTGTGTGTCACTAGTTTTTTGGCTTTGATATTGACACCTTTCTCTGCTCTTTCTCCTTGTTTCTTACTCTCTGGTATATGAGCATTACCATGACTTCATGAGGAAAAAGAACTTAGAAGTTACAGCTTCCTCAACGGCCATAAAGGTAAGCCATAATCTTTACTTCTAAACCTACTCCTTGTGCTTTCTCTTTGCTTTTGTGTTTTAGCAATGAAGACACAATTCTTTTGAAGAGGACTGGCGACACTCCTTTTGTATCTGTAAGTGATATGAAGAATATAGGCTCCTAGCTGTGGTCTGTGGGTTCTTTACATGGATTAGTTTGCACTAACCTTTGTATTTGTTTGTCAAAGCACTTTAAACCCTAAGTGTTTCGAAGCATTTTTCTCTCTTGCTCTTGAATAAAATATGATATACCTCAAACACTTCTTTACTATGAAAAATAAGAGGCCGTTCAAGGCCACTATCTGGGTATGCAAGAAAAGTATACATTTTCTGTAGCTTTGACAAGGGTTTCATTCTTTTATGAGGTTTTCACTTCTTGATGAAAGACTGTAGGAACTTTCATTTTTTATATCTGGGTATGGCAAGAAGTTACCAATTACTGTATGACTGAGATATCTATATTTCAATGTATGATAGAAATATTTAGACTCCCTTTTGTGATGGTAAACTGTATACCCTTTTGTATGCACTGAAACCTTGAATACTCCACTTTGTACACACTGTATTTCTTGGTATATTACCTGTGACTGCTCTTTGATTTTGCCAAACTATAATTCTTGCCGAAAGTATGGTTGTAAGGAAAAGAAAAGGTATTGACCCAACTAGGGTTTTATTGATTGTATCTCCTTTTGCATCTATAGAATGTCAATATTCTTTGTATGTTATCCTTCTCCTTACAAAAGCTAACACAATGAGCATTCCCTTTTGTTGGATGCCATCCTATAAGTACTGTGTGTATGATAGAAATCTTTCTTCCCAGCTCCATGAGAAATGTTGCATATAGATAGAAGTGATTGCTCTTTGGATACTTGATTGTATCATGATGACATGTTTATATGGAGCTGCTTCAGTCCTTCTTCATTACAAAGTATGAATGTTTGATCTTCTAGATTTATACAATGTGGCATCAAGTCTGAATATCCTGTAGCATATGAATTTAATTTGTCAACTACTTTCTGAATGTTGAGGCTGCCTTGTCTATATATGAATCATTCTTATATGATTGTCTCAATGTATCTGCTTCTTTGACACATGACATTATAATTGCATTTGTCTACACTGTATTTCTTTAGCAATCAGTCATTTGACTTTTTTAGTGCATCTTGCACAATCATCATGAAAAATACTTCTAGATTTCAAAGTATCATTATGTTTGGATATCATCCACCTCAATGGTGAAAACACATCATGAGCAGCTTTACATTTTATTCACAAAAAAGAGTGGTAAATATTTGTCCTATTTTCTTTGGCCTAGACTAGGCTTTCAACTGTTGAAGTGGATGATGTTTAGAGTTGATTGATTATTGCCTCATGTGTGACTGTGGGATCACTGTTGTTTTCATTTGCACCTGGCTGTGGCATTCTTTAGATACTCCTCTTGATTGTCTTTGTGCATGTTCATTGCTTACCTTTTGATGCATTTGGGTCCTATGACCATTATGGAGAAATCAAACTGCAGACAACTCTTGCATACTAGTTGTTTTCATTATGAACATCATCTTATCTATGGATTCCATCCATCTTTTTGCATCTGAATGTCATGGCCTCATGTCACATTGTCATTATGGCATATATATATTCTGAGTCCTTTACTGTTTCTCCTCCATCACTGTGACAGTTAGCAGTTACAAGGTATGCATAAGAAATACTTGACTACTACCAATCAGAGGTATTGATGCCTTGGTGTTTGATCCTTTTCCTAATCTTTTTGATTGCACAAACAAGTTAGCATGAAAAGTATATCTAATTGCATTGTTTGATCCTTTTCCTAATCTTTTTGATTTGTAGTACTTATCTGATCTAATCTTTCATATGCAATGCATGATGTGATAAGTAGATGTATCTGTTTGATAAAAGCATGTGATAATTTTAAACATTCGGAGTGTTAACAGGGCTGTCCCCAAAATTTTGCAGGTTCAACTGATGATGGGAGCTGAAAGTAAAGACTGAAGACTGAAGACCAGCATCAACAAACAACCTTCTTGCTCAGGTAATGATGGATGTTTCATTTTATCAAGTGTTCATTTCCTTTCTTTTATCAAACAAATATATAGCTTGCATGTCTGTAATTGCTCAGTCTAGGTACTCCCACAGCTTGTGTGGGACACATTTGAACACTTCCTTTAAACATGATCAATTAATTTCTCTTATGCATATGATGTATATGTATTTCCTTTTTAATCAATGCATAAGATAAAGTAACAGACACTTGAATGTATGTTCAAAATGTGACATGAAATAACAATTCAATACAAATATCTTTCTTTCTTTTATTCAAAACTGATTAATTGAATAATCAATCTAACTATAACTCCTGAAAGATAACATGATGCAAAAAATAACTATATTTCTTGAATGACTGGTACCTTAGTAATCCTATTCTTTTTTTATGATAACTTATCAGTCTTGATTAGACTGATGGGTTATCCTATCAACTAAATTTATCTCTGCTTTTGTCAAGATATCAATTGATCAATCAAATGCATAACTTTGAAGTTTTCTTTTATTCCTTCTAAACAACTACACTTAGGTCCAACTAATTTTAAGTGTGAACAAAAAATTAGTAACAAACATATCGAAGTGATGAGCTCCCTTTACACATGAAGAGGGGTGATGATAACAGAAAGCTCTCTATTCCTTCTTCCAAAATGGAACCTTTCCAATTTTATTTCAAGAATTTACCTATTATGCGTTGTGTCAAGTTTTGGGGATAGATGCAGAGGAGAAAATGCAAATAGGGTTGATGAGAATGGCTATGATAATTCAACATTCTGAGTCAAATGTAGAATTTGATTTTGCATCTGTGATTGTAGAACAAATACATGAAGGTTGGCTACAAGTTAGGGAAGCCAAGGCCCCTATTACTTTCAAAAAAATATTCTTTATTGTGTCACTTAATTATGTATCAGAATGAAATCAAGTGGACTACAAGGCTGCAATTGTGTACACAAGAAAAAGGAGTTAGACTCCCTGTGCAAAACTGGTGCTACATTTGGGATAGCAGGTGTACAAAAAGTGACTTTGTAGTGTTTTGAGATGATTTTACTATCAAATTGATTGTTGCTCTTGGTTACCCAACACCAAGAATGCCTGAGTCATTGATGAAGGTAATGAGGCCTGTGCAATATGGGCCAGACCAAGGCTATTCTCATAATTATGCTGATTGGTTCCTTATGCCACAACACACTATTATAAGAGTATAAGGGTGCAACCAAGCACCACACGTTTTACCTAAGTTTGTACCTGCAAGAGTGTGTTTCCTAGAGTTTATGTGGCAAATGCTTTGGATTGAACATGACTTGATGAGAATTTAGAGGAAAGGCAAATTTTTGCTTGACTTTCAACTATGTTTGAAGAACTGGCCATTGGGTCAAATATGCTCGAAGAAGTGAAGAGGTTTATAAGGGTCAATTACTCCCTCAAACAAGGAACAAAAAGAGTATGTGACCCAGAGGGTCACATCAATATGATTAGAAGAACCCTATTGACGAAGAAGGCTATTTCACATGAATTTGATTCTAGAAAGGATGTTATAAGGAATTTGGTGGATTTTGCTAATGTAATGTAGGCCAGAAAAAGGTGGAATGCAATGATGAGGTGGGAAAATCATAAGAAGGAAAAAGATAGAAGCTTCATTTAGGCTTTTTTGTAGATGAAACCAACCTTCTCCAAAGAATGCAAATGATTTTGAGTAAATTTGATGAATTATACAAAATGGCCCAAGATGAGGGATTCATTCCATTGCCCACACCCCACTAATCACCACATGAAACATCCACATCTCAGATATCACCCCCATCACCTACATGACCATCCGCTCCATCTCCCACTCCTGAGCCACATGCCAAAAAATAGAAGATGGAGCCATTAGTGGAATATGATTCAAGTGGTGATGAAGAACAAGAAGCAGTCTTGGCCTTGACTAAACTGAAAGAGGTAGCAGAACAATAAAAAAGTCAAAAGCCTCATGACCCAAAGGTTAGGCTGTCAGAGGAGGGAATTGATGAGATTCAAGAGGATGAGAGGGTAGTGACCTCTCTGAGATTAATAGAGGATGATAATTTTATACACATCAATGAGTTTAGAGATTTCTAGATCAAAATGAAAATGAAACAATTTGTTGAAAAGTTGAAGATTAATCTTATAGGAGCTGATGAGTCAAAATAGGCTGAGATCCAGGCTCGAACATTTGTAGAATTGAATATTGATAATATTAATGTCACTCCCCAGGAGGCAAGAGAAATGGTGTTGAAAAGTGATATGTTGATTATACCAGGGATGGAGTTGTCCAAAATGTTTCTTTTAGATTAGATCAGAACACAAGATGACCCCATGTTAGTTGCAGGGTTTGATTCAGAAGAAGGTGTCTCAGGAGTAGGGTATAACCCTACTACCCAAACACTTGCCCTATGGACAAAGCAAAAGAACACAAGGAAGCCTTAGCTCCTTGATGTAGTACAAGAAATGAGGGGGTCAGCCATGATTAGAACTATGAGAGAAACAACTCCTACTGAAGTTGCCACCATAACCACGCACTCTGCAATGTTCACTAGAGATGTGGTAGAAAACATGGAAAAGAAAATTAATAAATATGAGAAAAGGTTAAAGCTATATAATGATGAGGTGAACAAATTGTTCATTGAGAATAGAAATCTGAAACAATAGTTACAACAAGCCACCATAGTAAGGGGAGATGAAATAATTGTCTATCACACACCAGTCCATACAGAGGATCCCCAGATCCAACAAATGAAAGAGGAAATTGATAAACTGAAAAAGCATAATGAATCACATCATAAAGATCCCGAGGAGGATATTAAAGCACAAAGTTGATATATTGAAAGACAAAATAAATGGGGTACATGAACAATTCAGCAATCTAATGAAATCTTTGGAACAGATAAACACTAATTCTTCCATTCTTGAAAAGCTTCAAAAGAGATGGAAACTTACCTTCCACATACTGACTACTTTTTGCAAAGACACACGCAGAGATCTAGATGCCCCATCAAGGCTCAAGCCTACACAAGAAATGGTGAAAAGCATAATTGAGGAGTATTAGTATTTGGTAGATACAAAAAATAAAGTGGAAGGTAAGAGGAGTACATTTGATTCCATCAAATGTCATTTCAGCCCATCAATCCTCAAAGATGATAAACAATTGAAGGGTGTAGATGAATGGAGAGAAGAGTTTGATCAGATGATTCATAAATGTTTGGCACATGTAAAAAATGATGGGGATATTAAACTCACTAAGTTCCATACTTTGCTTGATGGAATTATCATGTTGGAAAATGGATACACAAAGTTTGTGGTGGACATCAGGAACCTCTTGGACAATAGATGGAAAAGCCATCTTGTAAGCTTTGTAGCCGCACAGGAATTTAAGTGGCCTAGTGATCTAAAAATAAGTGAATGGAATGAAACAGATTTGGGTTCTGAAGAGGATTGAATGTGAAGAGAAGATACCACATCAGAAAATAGAATGCCTTGCTCAGGCCTTGATTGGTCATGGGTTTCTATTCAGTGAATACCGGATTGGTCATTCTAATTAAAATATATTTTCTTAAATCTTGTTAGTTTAAAAGTGTTTTCTTAATAGTTATGAATAGTTATGTCCTTTCTATTGTAACGAGTCTGAAGCTTGTTTGCCTCTCCTATAAAAAGAGAGACCAAGACCCGATAAAAAAAAACAAGAGGAGTAGTGGTAGATAGTAGAAAAAGTTCCATGATATTTACAAACTCAAAGACCATGTTGCAAGCATAATTTTGAAGAAGTTAATGGAAAATCTGATTTTGTGGCGCCATATTGGTATCAATTGTTTCTTGAATTTATTCAATTATTTGGTTGTCTCCATTTTAGTGCTTCCTTATTATTAAAATTGATGTATAAAGTATATACTTAGTTTATGAATGCACATTTGTTGTATGTGTGTGATATGATTAATTAGTTTCCTCAAAGGAATTAAATCCTTCTAGTCAATCACAGTAATCTGGGAGTATTAATTGGATCAGTAAGAAGAACCACATAATTAGGGTTGGCATTCTGTCTCGAAGTTGATATCATCTACTGTTCTTGTTTGATTTATTCAATTGGTTCCTTCAAATAGGGATTAAAAATCCTTTTGATAAATTACAAGTAACCTGGTTGTGTCAGTTGGATTATTAAGAAGAATCTATCAATAATTTCCTTGCACATTTATACAAGTTATTAACCAATATTAGTGTGCCAAACAATTAGAATTACTACCAAATATAAGCCACTCATCTCAAATTTTCATTTGACTCTTTTTACCCAACAAGGCACTGGTCTCACCCGTTTCATTTTACTTAAAACTTTCTATCAATTAAACATAGGATTTACCTTGATAGTACTTATACAATTTATACCAAATCAGAACTATATCATTCCATTTCCAATTGCCATTGTGGATAGATTACTAGATTAGGAAACACATAGTTTAAGTCTGCCTCATTTACATAGGTATACCCACCTAGGTCTGGTAGAGCCAAAAGAGATGGGGGTCCTATCACACAAACCCTATCTTGTTGACCAAAAACGTATCAAGAGATTGGCAAGCTCTTGTGGCCTGAAGCCTATATTTTTTAGAACCAACAAATTGGCAACTCTGCTGGGGAGTAAGCCCACTTTGAACCTTAGCCTTCCATCATAGAGTTATCTCAAAGCATCATAACATATTTAAGACTCTACTGGGAAGAACTGCAATCATTTTCTTACAAAGAGGTAGGTGGGGACTCTAAAATTTTATGATTGATGAAATAATATCATATCAAAAAAAATGGATGATAGACATCAAAGATATACTATACCATCAAACATGAATGGAAGGAGGTCTATGCATCAAGAAAGCCCCAAGAAAAATAATGTTAGATTCACAAATAAGCAGGGACCTCCTCGAGGAAAGAACAATAAAAATAAGGGTGAAGCAGCACCCAAACAACTTGAAGACAGTATAAACACATCACAACAGCCTTTTACAATATTCAACTCCCCAGTATACAATGATGGTACAAATCCCTCAACACCTCCTAAAAATATCAATACAAATGATAATATCCTCAGTTATAGGATAGATTCTCAAGAAGTAACTAAATTTTAGGAAAGGTTGAATGAAGAAGGGGGCAGAAGCATGCAGAGCCTGAAAGGGGATTTTTATCACAACAGGGAGAAGAAAATCAAGAAGGGTTTGTGGACCATATTATTGATTTTGATGCTATGAGTAACAAAGAAATTGAAATACATTTGGAGTGGCAAAGAAAATAGCTTAGGAGGAGACAAAAGTTGATACAAGAAAGTCAAGAACTGGGTAGACAATTGGCACAATTGGACATCCAGGCATCAAAACCTCCAAAATATGTCCCTCCACACAAACAAAACAATAATGCCAATTCACATGGGACATCTCATAATACAACTACTCTGAGTACTTCAAGAATGCCTCCTAATGCAAGAGGAAGTTCAAGATAGCACACTCAATATAGTATGCCATCACAAAGACACCAAATACCAAATGCTAGCGCTGTCCTCCAATATCACCCACCTCCAGGTCATCATGGCATTCCACAACATCAGCAACATATACCACCCCAGCATATACCACCTCAGAATATACACCCCCAGTAACCCGTATGGGAACATGCTTACTATCAACCTCCATATGGATATCAGTATTACCCCAATCCACCACCAATGAATATGCCCCCCCAAAATCTCATGAGTGTATGTAGACAATTTGATCTAACAGGATATCAATTATATCCATACCCTATAGATAACAGTTGGAGAAACATGGTCTCCAAATTCACTGGAAATAATGTAATATCAGTTGAAGATCTCATTAGAAATTTCAATGCCTTTGTACAAGACATTGGTATAGAACATGAAGACGTAAAAATGAGATTATTCATGATGTCTCTGACTGAAGATGAGAGGGATTGGTTCAATAATTTATCAGATTCCTCAATTTATTCTATAGCAAATTTCCATGACCAGTTCAAAGAACAATATGGAAATCATTATGCTCCTGAATTTGCCCTACATGAGCTAATAAGCATCCAGAAAAATTAGAATGAGTCAGTATATGACTTCAATCAAAGATTTTCCAAATTGCATAATAAGATACCACATGGATCCAAATTGATAGATTCAACAACTCTGAATATTTATCTAAAGGCTTTTGATTCAAAGACTAGGTATGAACTCAGGAATAGGGCTCCCATGACCTTGACAAAGGCACAAAAAGTAGCTGTCAGTATTCAAAATAATAGGAAAGATGCAGGAATGATTGGCAAAATAGATAACCTTAGAATTCCTCAAAACTATAATAATCACTAGAATAAACAAGAGAGTCAATACAAAAATGAAAGACCAAGGTTACATGACATGCCATATCATACCAATTGGAAAAATAGAAGATCTGTGGAGAATAATACAAGGCAAAATTATGGCAAGGATACTCCTGACTCTTTAAAAGGAAATGGGGCACACGTGGTCGAAGATAATCCATGGTGCTTGGTATCTAATTTACCCCATTCACCTAAATATTGTATAATGGCCAAATCAGTACAACAAGAATAAATCTCTTTTGGCTATGAAAGAGATAGCCATACCATAAATATGCTAGGAATGTAACCTTACCAGATAAATGAAGAGTATTCCTCTGTGGAAGAAGACGGATATGAGTACGATGTAGGGAATCAAAAATATAATATTAATATGGGAAGAAAAAAAGTCTTCTCATATCAGGAGGATACCTACAGGGAAAGTACTTATAATCCTAACAAGTCACCACATTATCAATGGAGAAAACCCACTGAAGAAGAAAGGAGAGCTCTTACAATGGCTGCAGTAGCACAAGCTAAGAACAGTTATAATATAAGAAATAGGATAGTCAAAGCAAATCAAGGAACACCTGGGAGTGTCTTTATAAAAAATCAAAACTATAATAAAAATAATATGAAAGATACATTAAAAGAGCCAGAAAAAACTGAGCAAGGCAAGGTAAAAGATAAAATACCAGTTGGAGAAAAGGGGCATAACAAAATAGAAAAAGTTGATCAAACAACGACTCCATTATTTGACATAGCTCAGGCAGTATCTCAAGTAAAAATATCAGTACCACTTCTTGAAATGATGAAGATAGATCAATACAGGGATACAGTGGTTAAGATGATTTCAGATATACCAAAAAAGAAACAAGAAAATCTTGAAATCACAATAAATAATGTTCAAACTAAGGCTGCTAAAATTCCAAAAGTATATTTGGGTGATACATTGACAAAAAATCCATCTCAAGTAGATCCTTTCTACGTTACCTATAAAAAAACAAGATGGTGAGGAACTGTATGATTGATTCAAGGGTGGCCATGAACATCATGCCGATAGTAGTCATGAAGGAATTAGGAATGTGGGTTGACACTACATATGGTAAATATTATGTTATGGACAACAGATCCATCCCTGTTGTAGGTATTATGACTCAGGATGTGGAGATAAAGTTAGCTTCCTATCCTAAAGTAGTTTATAAGATTGACATCACCATAGTGGATATCCCACCTTACTATGGGATACTGTTATCAAGACAATGGGCTGCAATGGCAGGAGGGAATGTTCAGTTAGATTTATCCTATGCCACTATACCCATGGGAGAAAACAAAATTAAGTTATGCAGAGAACCAAGGTATGAGAATATCATAGAACACATTGACCAGGATCAAGTAAATTTCTTCTCTGATACAGACCTTGGTATATTTAGAATTGAAAAGGGTCAACTAGAATTACAAAACACTAACCCAATGCACCAAGAAGCCCAAACTAATGAATATGATATATGGAGAATGTATTTTGATGGTGTGTGTAGTAAGGCTGGTAATGGAGTAGGAGTAGTGTTTATCTCACCAGCTGGTAAAACTTTCAAATACTCATTCCTGTTGACATTTGAGTGTACCAATAATGTGGCAGAATATGAAGCTTTTCTCATTGGACTAAACATTGCCATAAAGCACAAAATAAAATGCCTTGCTGTCTATGGAGATTCATAACTAATTATATCTCAGGTCAGAGAGAAGTATTCATCCAAGAATAAAAGATTGAAACAATATAGGAATGTTGTCTAGGATGATATTGAATTGTTTGATGCTTTCTCCATTAATTGGATAGACAGATCAAAAAATATAATGGCAGACTTCTTAGCAAATATAGCCTTGAAAAGGGATGATATCACATTGATACTGAGGTTGAGTTTAAAACTAGGCCTGCAATCCCAGACAATATATATAATTGGCAAGTTTTCAATGATGATACTGATCTGCTAAAGTTCTTACAGTGCATCGACCAATATGAGGCCCAAGAGATTGATTTCAATGCATTTGTGGAAGAAGTAGATGGCAAACAAACTTTATTTGGTAAAGAAATCATCCAACTTAAAACTAATAAGATACCCAAGGGGCTTGTGGCACTAGAAAGGTTGCTTGATGGACATGACCGATCTCTTGTGAAGTAGATACCAGTAAAGAAACAAAACCTTGAAGAAATCAACTTGGGTACTGAAATGACACCGAAAAGGATATATATTGGGAAAAAGATAAGCCCAACAATCAGGAAAATGCTGATTACTCTATTAAGAAAATATAAACATGTCTTTGCTTGGTCTTATGATGACCTTAAGGCATACAGGGAGGATTTGTTCCAGCATGAAATCCCACTCAAACCTGATGCAAAACCTTTCAGACAAAAATAGAGACTTATAAACCCAATCTTGCAGCCCAAAATGTATGAAGAACTTGTGAAACTCAGGGAAGGAGGTAGTATTAAGCCTATTAGACATTCTACATGGGTTTCAAACCTGGTACTAGTCAGAAAAAAGAATGGTGACATAAGGTTGTGTGTAGATTTTAGAAATCTAAATATCTCATCTCTGAAAGACAACTATCCACTCCCAAATATGGAGGCAGTTGTACAAAGAGTCATGGGATGTGAGTTGTTATCTATGATGGATGGATTTTTAGGTTGTAATTAGGTGAAAGTGAAAGAATCAGAACAATACAAAACTACATTTACCACTCCTTGGGGCACTTATGTATATGTTAGAATGCTATTTGGACTCACAAATGCTGGTGCTCCCTTTCAGGGAGCTATGGATGTTTCCTTTGTTGATTTAATCAATGTCATAATGGTAGTATACCAAGATGATCTTACTACCTATTCCAAAAAAGTAGAAGACCACTATGCACACCTTGAACAGATCTTTTTGAGAGCATTAGAATATGGCATTTCTTTGAATCCCAAAAAATGCCACTTTGCAGTAACAGAAGGAAAGTTACTTGGACATATAGTGTCCAAAGATGGAGTCTGAATTGATCCAAAAAGGGTGGATGCCATAGATAAGATCCCCGTTCCTAAAATAGTCAAAACTATTAAGTCCTTCTTTGGGCAGATAAATTTTGTGAGGAGATTCATACCAAATTTTGCTGAGATAGTTAATCCTATATCAAGAATGTTGAAAAAGAATGCAAAAATAAATTAGATAGCTGAAGCCTTAGAAGCATTTGCCTCTATCAAGAAAGCAATCAAAGAAGACCTAGTTTTAAAGTCTCCAGACTTTAGTAAACCATTTCAGATTTTTTTCATTTGCATCCTTTCACACAATTGTAGCCGTGATGGTACAAAAAATGACAAGGGATATGAGCAGCCCATTTCATTCTTCATCAAATCCCTCCAACATGCAAAATTAAATTATGACATTACAGAAAAATAGGCCTATGCACTAGTGAGAGCTATCAAAGCATTCAGACCTTACTTGGTGGGAGCAAAGGTAATAGCCTATGTGCCTAATGCTGCAGTCAAGGATGTATTTGTGCAAAATGAGGTGACAGGGAAAAGGTGCAGATGTATTAACCGAATCCAAGAGTTCAACATAGAAATTCAAATTACAAAGCTTGTGAGAGGACAAGGATTAGTAAGGTTGATGGCTGAAACAAATTTGGAAGCTGCCCAAGTATGCAATGTGAATGGTGAAGAAGATATGGTCAAAACTATTAAGAACACTCCATGGTATACTGATATTGTGTACTATCTCAAACATTTAAAATGTCCTGAAGGGCTTGATGACAGTAGAAAAGGACACTCAAGCTGTATGCCTTAAAATATGTACACATAGAAGGTGACCTCTATTGGAAAAATAAGGATGGCATTCTACTATTATGCCTAGATGAAAATCAAGCAAGACATGCTTTGAAAGAAATGCATGAAGGAGGGTGTGGGGGGCATTTCTCAGCAAAAACCACTGCACATAAGGTGTTAAGGGTAGGCTATTATTGGCCTAAAGTTTTTAATGATGCTTATGACTATACCAGAAAATGTGAGGCATGTCAGAGGTTCTCTAGAAAATTAAAGTATCAAGGAGCACTACCCTTGAGACCTATGCATGTTGATGCCCCATTCTACTAGTGGGGAATTGATTTTATAAGAGAAATTGTAGAAAAATCTAGTGGAGGACACAAGTGAATATTGGTGGCTATAGACTACTTCACAAAATGGGTAGAAGTTGTACCTACAAAGTAGACAACTAGTAAGGTTGTGACAAATTTTCTATTAGAAAATGTCATCACTAGATTTGGGGTGCCCGTAAAAATTATAACTAACAATGGGATGTACTTTAGATCAGATGAATTCAAGGGGTTTTGTCAATCTTATGTTATAATGATTTCATACTCCTCGCCATATCATCCACAGGCTAATGGACAGGCTAAGTCCAGTAAGAAGAGTATCTTGAAAATTATAAAAAGGATGCTAGATAACAACAAAAGGGTTTGGGATTCCAAGTTGAGACTAGAATTGTGGGTAGACAGAATCACAGTGATGAAAGCCACTAGAAAATCGCCTTTTGAACTTGTGTATGGGACTCAAGCTAGGCTCCCTATGCAAAATTTATTACCAGTATGTAAATTCATCATGTATGAAGATTGGGATGTCCTTGAACCAATGGAAGAAAGGATGGAATAGTTGATGGAGCTTGATGAAATCAGAAATCAGGCACAATAGAAAAATAAAAAGATGCAGCTGCAAATGAAGTATTTATATGATAAAAAAGCTAAAAATAGAAAATTTGAGGTTGATGACATGGTCCTTATGTGGAATGCCAGGAGTCACGAAAAGGGGAAACATGGAAAATTTGAAGCCTTCTGGGTTGGACCCTTTGTTATCATTGGCAAAGGAAGGGAGGACTTTTATTATATATAGAACATGTTAGGAGAAGAACAAGAATTGCCAGTACATGGGCAATTCCTGAAGCACTGCTTTTCTTGAAGAAAATTAGAGAATTAAGAATTGCCAGTGCATGGACAATTCTTTAAATAATCTTTTTCCATGCATAGTAGTTTAGGAGATCAAAAAGGGCACTAGGACTTGCTAGTGCATGGACTGTCCTAGAATTCCCTCATTAAAAACAAAGTTTCTTTCCATGTACAATAGTATAGGATCATTCACATTTCCATCATTGTCACCTCCATACCCATCTTCATTCCATCTTTACCACAGTTTCATGTTTCATCCTCAAAAAACCATATGAAGAAGACACCTAGTCTACACCTAGAGATGTTCTAAATTCTTGCAATGATTGGTAAATCATTCATTCCCAACTAGAGCCACTATTGGAACCATAATTTTCATAAAATTTTTGAGTGTTTTATTTGTGTATCCATGACTCTTGCTCTTATTTTTCCATAATATAACATGTTATTACCATTCATAAAGTCATCTTTGCCTTTTACCACAATACCGCTATCATAGTGGCTAGCCTTCATAATACCCATATCATACCTCGTTACCGCAGAACATTCTCAAACAGCCCGATGTATGACGGTAACAAGAGTTAATACTATACACTACCCACTATACCGCTATACCTCGGGGGGCCAAAACCTAACCTACAATAGTGTGGTAATCAAGTCGTTGGGTTATTTAAAGCATACCAATCACATCAACATCAAAATATGAAGTTTTAAGCTCAACATGAAGATTTGAATTGTACAAATTTATGAGCTTGAAGTAAATGTGTCTTGGTATTTAAAATACATGAAACAAATTAAGATTTCTCACTCATAGTAGCAGAAGACAAATTACATAGGAGCTCAAACTGTGGGAGTAAAGATAATTCTTCAAGGCGATTTTTCCAGGTAAGCTCTGCTCATCATTTCTTGTGATATTCATAAAAATGGCACTTGAAAAGACTGAGGTAGGAGCTAAGAAGGATGAAGCCAAAACTAATAAGTCTTCATTGCAATCCCCTCTGCTTTCATTATTGCCTGGCTCAATTGACAAAGGTTCTAAAAAGGTGTCTAGAGACTTACCTCAAGGCTATACGGACCCCTATATACCTCTGTTGGGATGGAATCTCTACTGGTACTTTTATCTAAAAAGGAATGACCATGAACCAACATCAAACCCATGCGCCCTAGATTTGGCTAAATTAATTATTCCCAACATTTTCATTAACATTGAGTTGATTAAAGCCCTTGCCCACAGTTACCATGCCCCAACCAAAACTGTGAGGCTTCCAAATGGTGAGTGCTTAGTGGATATCAATAGAGATGCCATTATCAAATGTTTCAACCTCAATAAACAAGTTGTAATAGAGGTGAACTTAGTGAAACTTGAGAAAGAATATAAGAGGTTGAGGAGAACATATCGAAGTGATGAGCTCCTTTTACACATGAAGAGGGGTGATGATAACAGAAGGCTCTCTATTCCTTCTTCCAAAATGGAACCTTTCCAAGTTTCTAAATTCCAAGTTTATTTCAAGAATACCTATTATGCGTTGTATCAAGTTTTGGGGATAGATGCAGAGGAGCAAATGCAAATAGGGTTGATGAGAATGGCTATGATAATTCAACATTTTGAGTCAAATGTAGAATTTGATTTTGCATCTGTGATTTAAGAACAAATATATGAAGGTTTGCTACAAGTTAGGGAAGCCAAGGCCCCTATTACTTTCAGAAAATATTCTTTAAATTGTGTCACTTAATTATGTATCAGAATGAAATGAAGTGGACTACTAGGATGCAATTGTGTACACAAGAAAGAGGAGTTAGACTCCCTGTGCAAAACTAGTGCTACATTTGGGATAGCAGGTGTACACAAAAAGTGACTTTGTAGTGTTTTGAGATGATTTTTTTGTCAGATTGATTGCTACTCTTGGTTACCCAACACCAAGAATGCCTGAGTCATTGATGAAGGTAATGAGGCCTGTGCAGTATGGGCCAGACCAAGGCTATACTCATAATTATGCTGATTGGTTCCTTATGCCACAACACACTATTATTAGAGTATATGGGTGCAACCAAGCACCACACGTTTTACCTAAGTTTGTACTTGCAAGAGTGTGTTTTCTAGAGTTTATGTGGAAAATAATCTGGATGGAACACGACTTGATGAGAAATTATAGGAAAGGCACATTTTTTCCTCACTTGACTATGTTTGAAGAACTGGCCATTGGGTCAGATATGCTCGAAGAAGTGCAAAGGTTTATAAGGGTCAATTACTCCCTCAAACCTGGAACAGAAAGAGTATGTGACCCAGAGGGTCACATCAATATGATCAAAAGAACCCTATTGATGAAGAAGGCTATTTCACATGAATTTGATTCTAGAGAGGATGTTATAAGGAATTTGGTGTATTTTACTAATGTAATTGAGGCCAGAAAAAAGTGGAATGCAATGATGAGGTGGGAAAATCAGAAGAAGGAAAATGATAGAAGCTTCAAAGGATTTTTTGCAGATGAACCCAACCTTCTAAAAAGAATGCAAATGATTTTGAGTAAATTTGATGAATTATACAAAATGGCCCAAGATGAGGGATTCATTCCATTGCCCATACCCCACCAATCACCACATGAAACATCCACATCTCAGATATCACCCCCATCACCTACATGACCATCCCCTCCATCTCCCACTCATGAGCCACATGCCAAAAAATAGAAGATGGAGCCATTAGTGGAATATGATTCAAGTGGTGATGAAGAACAAGAAGTAGTCTTGGCCTTGACTGAACTGAAAGAGGTAGTGAAACAACAAAAAAGTCAAAAGCCTCATGACCCAAAGGTCAGGCTATCAGAGGAGGGAACTGATGAGATTCAAGAGGATGAGTGGGTAGTGGCCTCTTTGAGATTCATAGAGGATGATAATTTTATGCATAGCAATGAGTTCAAATATTTGTGGATCAAAATGAAAATGAAACAATTTGATGAAAAGTTGAAGATTAATCTTATAGGAGCTTATGAGTAAAAATAGGCTAAGATCTAGCCTCAGACATTTGCAGAATTGAATATTGATAATATTAATTTCACTCCCTAGGAGGCAAGAGAAATGGTGTTGAAAAGTGATATGTTGATTATACCAGGGATGGAGTTGTCCAAAATGTTTCTTTTAGATCAGATCAGAGCACAAGATGACCCCATGTTAGTTGTAGAGTTTGATTCAGAAGAAGATGTCTCAGGAGTAGGGTATAACCCTACTACCCAAACACTTGCCCTATGGACAAAGCAGAAGAACACAAGGAAGCCTCGGCTCCTTGATGTAGTACAAGAAATAAGGGGTCAGCAATTATTAGAACTATGAGAGACACAACTCCTACTGAAGCTGCCACCATAACCACGCACTCTACAATGTTCACCAGAGATGTGGTAGAAAACATGGAAAAGAAAATTAATAAATATGAGAAAAGGTTAAAGCTATCTAATGATGAGGTGAACAAATTGTTAATTGAGAATAGAAAGCTAAAACAACAGTTGCAACAAGCCACCACAGTAAGGGGAGATGAATTAATTATCTATCACCCACTAGTCCATATAGAGGATCCCCAGATCCAACAAATGAAAGATGAAATTGATAAGATGAAAAAGAATAATGAGGGAGATGTCAAAAATCACATCATAGAGATCCTGAGTAGGATATTAAGCATAGAGTTGATATATTGAAAGAGAAAATAAATGGGGTACATGAACAATTCAGCAATCTGATCAAAGCTCTAGAATAGATAAACACTAATTCTTTCATTCTTGAAAAGCTTCAAAAGAGATGGAAACCTACCTTCCACATACTGACTACTTTATGCAAAGCCACACATAGAGATCTAGATGCCCCATCAAGGCTCAAGCCTACACAAGAAATGGTGAAAAGCATAATTGAGGAGTATCAGTATTTGGTAAATACAAAAAATAAAGTGGAAGGTAAGACGAGTACATTTGAATCCATCCAATGCCATTTCAGCCCATCAATCCTCAAATATGATAACCAATTGAAGGGTTTAGATGAATGGAGAGAAGAGTTTGATCAGATGATTCCTAAATGTTTGGCACATGTACAGATTGATGGGGAAATTAAACTCACTGAGTTCCATACTCTGCTCAATGGAATTATCATGTTGGATAATGGATACACAAAGTTTGTGGTGGACATTAGGAACCTCTTGGACAATAGATGGAAAAGCCATCTTGTAAGCTTTGCAGCCGCATAGAAATTTAAGTGGCCTAGTGATCTAAAAAATAAGTGAATGGTAGGAAACATATTTGGGTTCTGAAGAGGATTGAATGTGAAGAGGAGATACTACATCAAAAAATAGAATGCCTTGCTCAGGCCTTAATTGGTCATGGGTTTCTATTCGATGAATAATAGATTGGTCTCTCTAATTAAAAATATTTTCTTAAATCTTGTTAGTTTAAAAGTGTTTTCTTAATAGTTATGAACAATTATGTCCTTTCTATTGTAATGGGTCTGAAGCCTGTTTGCCTCTCCTATAAAAAGAGAGACCAAGACCCAATAAAAAAAATAGGAGTAGTGGTAGATAGTAGAAAAGTTCTATGATATTTACAAACTCAAAGACCATGTTGCAAGCATAATTTTGAAGAAGTTAATGGAAAATCTCTGATTATGTGGTGCCATATTGGTATCAATTGTTTGTTGAAGTTATTCAATTATGTAGTTGTCTCCATTTTAGTGCTTCCTTATTATTAAAATTGATATATCAAGTATATACTTAGTTTATCAATGCACATTTGCTATATGTGTGTGATGTGATTAATTGGTTTCCTCAAAGGAATTAAATCCTTCTAGTTAATCACAGTAATCTGGGAGTATTAATTGGATCAGTAAGAAGAACCACAGAATTAGGGTTGGCATTCTATCTCCAAGTTGATATCATCTACTGTTCTTGTTTGTTTTATTCAATTGGTTCCTTCAAATAAGTGTTAAAAATCATTTTAATAAATTACAAGTAACCTGGTTGTGTCAGTTGGATTATTAAGAGGAGTCTGTCACTTATTTCCTTTCACGTTTATATAAGTTATTAACCAATGATTAGTGTGACAAACAGTTAGAATTACTACCAAATATAAGCCACTCATCTCAGATTTTCATTTGACTCTATTTACCCAACAAGGCACTAGTCTCACCCGTTTCATTTTACTTAAAACTTTCTATCAATTAAACATAGGATTTACCTTAATATTGCTTATACAATTTATACCAAATTAGAACTATATCTTTCCATTTCCAATTGCCATTGTGGATAGATTGCTAGATTAGGGGAAACACAGTTTAAGTCCGCCTCATTTACATAGGTATACCCACCTAGGTCTGGTAGAGCCAAAAGAGAAGGGGGTCCAATCACACAAACCCTGTCTTGTTGACCAAAAATGTATCAAGAGATTGGCAACCTCTTGTGGCCTGAAGCCTTCATTTTTAAGAACCAACAAGCTGAAGCAGTAGCCACTACATGTTATTTAATTAACAGATCTCCTACATCAGTGCTTGTTGAAAAGACACCCATGGAGGTGTGGTCTGGTAAAAAGCCTTCGATAAGACATCTTAAAGTATTTAGTTGTGAAGCTTATGCTCATATTCCTATTGAGAAGATCTAAGTTGGAAAATAATGTAGTGAAATGTATCTTCATTGGTTATGGAATTGGTGTGAAGGGGTACAAGCTTTGGGATCTAGTTACATAGAAGGTTCTATTGGTTTCCAAAATTATTGCAGCACAAAATCTAAAACATTTCTAAATCACCTAGGCCAGGGATTGTCATCAAGGTGATGGAAAGAGGTTTATCAACAAGTTAGAGGCAATTTTGACCAACTAACAGGAGTGGGTAGACTCCTCTGCACTTCAAGCTTAGCTTAAACTCTAGAGGGATATTCCAAGGGGTATACCTAAGCCAGTATTAACATTAAAACTAGATGAACAACTTAAATATATGAACAACCAAACCTAAATTGCCTTCTTAGTCCCAAATCTGCCACTAAGCTAAGAACAAGTAGTTGTTACAACACCCCTATATAGATGATAAAGGCAATCCTACACAATAAGGATGCACAAAAACTATTATTATGTCTAAAGGATAGATGTATTGTTTTGTTTTGAAGATTGGATGATTTAGGGCCACTCAGACTAGTGCCTATCTACTGGGTTGTGGAGTCTAACATTCAATAGAGGAAAAACAACTATAGTGAAATGTACAACTTCCTATTTGATAAATCAAATGCATGAAAATCAATACCAAATAACTGAGAATGCTTAATAATCCAACACCATACCATATTTTTTTTTATGCAATACTGAAATGACCTTTTCAAAAGCTTAAAAATGGATTAGGAACTGTCACATTCACTCAAATCAGAGATTACATTCATACCACTAAATGTGGCAAGAGCAAACTATAACTATGATTAAGTTTGCTAGAAAGAACATCTACAACAACAGAGAAAAATAGTGGTTTGATACAAAGATTTGTAAAATATATTACATACATTTCATAACTGTTTCATCCTAAACAAAAGACTACAAAATAATCATTTATCTCTGCCTTCTGGAGCTCAGAACCTATTGAGAGAATAATGCCCACAATAAAATGACCAACCAACCCTTAATACATCAAAGACTTATGTATATATAGCAATTCAAGCTCACTCCATCATTCTCAACACTGCACTCAGTCAATGAGTACGCCCATGCCACATTAAATTCAGCCCACTGCAATGTAAGGAAATATGAACGTTTGGAAGCCTGCCCACTTTTTGACAACACTAAAAATATCAGAAGAAGATTGCTTGCACTCATATTGTACCTGGAACAATAAAGAGGGAAGGTTCAAACCCTTTTCTTGACACATGCAACCTCTGACATATCCAATTTGTCTTCCAAGTGTGCTTGTGCATTGAAGAATTCTACTATGTCAACCACCTGCATGGCACTGTTCTGTAGAATCATAAATTTCTGGGTACAGATCAGCCTGTACAAATCCTGCAATCATGGCATGCCTTTTAGGGAATTACCCCTTTAAAATCCTTTACAACACTTTAAATGTGTTGTCCAATTTTCCATTTTGCGCCATCTAATTTTTTACTGTACCTTTCTGCGTGTTAGGTATCCTTGTTTTCTTTATCAGCCTTTTGTCCTTTATCACAAACTTCTTTCATTTCCCTCTTCTACTTAGTTTGTCAGCAAATTTTCACTTTTACGAACCATGAGAAACACCCCCTTTTGTTTAGCACGTAATCTTCATTTTCGACCTCCTTTGTGCCTTATTGACAAATCTTCATTTTTGTGAACTTGGTTTGTCTCCTTCTTTTCATTTTCTCCTTTATTTGGTGAATTTTAACTTTCACGAACTAGCCTGTTTTGTCCTTTTTCAGCAATTTCTTGCCTTTGCAAACTACTTCTTTCTTTCTTTTTCTCTTTCTATCTTCTTCTTTTTATCATCAATTTTCACCTTTTTTGAACCATGGAATAAGCTCCCCTTCTTTGCTTTGTCGGCCAATCGCCTTATCAATGAACTTTGAAATATTTGAACTATTTGGTGAGTTTGAGTTTCCCTCGGTTTTGTGATAAAACCTTTTCTTTATCTTTGCCTTAGCCATTTTCTTCTTTTGTTACCTTTCTCTCTATTTGCCTTATCAACAAATCTAGACATTTGCAAACTTGGCTTTTCTCTACCCTTTTCCTTTTATCTTCTTCCTTTATCAGCCTTTTGTCCTATCGGCAAACTACTATATCGGCGAACTTTTTGGTTCATGAACCAAGCCTATCACCGACAAAGACTTCACTTTACTTTCCTTAGAAACTTTCTATGTCTCCTTCCTAGTTTTCTTTTCCTTGTCTCTTGCTCCTCTCTTTATTGGGAAAAAGGCACGTCGGAAAACCATGTTATCGGTGAACTGAGTGGTTTTCTAACCTAGTCATTAGCTGATAAAGGCTTTCCATAGAAAAACTTTGCCACTGCCTTCATTACCTTACCTTCTATCTGTGAATTTGCCATCAGCAAAACCTCCTATTAGTGAACATTGGAGTTCACAAACCTAATCTTTTGCTGACAAAGCTTGCCTTCTGACTTTTTCTCTTTCTTTCCTTGGAAACTTTTAAGATTCTCCCTTCACCTTTCTTCAATCAGTGAAATCCCTGTCAGCAAAACCTTCCATCGAAAAACTAACAAGTTCACAAACTAAAAATTTCATTGACAAGGTTGATCTTCTTCCTTTTCACCATCTTTTTGCCCTAACTATCAATTTATCAAAAAATCGACGAATCGGGAAAAAGGTGAACTTCTAAACTAGTTCACCAATTTGCATTTTTTTAATTTGCTAATAAATGCCTTGCATGTTTATTTTTTCAAAGGGAAGAAATAAAGACATTATACTTAGAAGATTTTTGAACTAAAAACCCTATAAAAGATCTCTCTAATTGGGTATATATGAGGGATTTTAATTGTAAGGGCATAAATTGAGAAATTGGGGCTTTGGGGCAATAATAATGCATTTTTGGGAGCAAAATTTTATAGGCGCCAATAGGTTCTCTACAGTAGAAGTGTTATCTTTATAGAGATGAAACCTTGCCTAATTGAGCTACAACTAGAGAAAGAGGAGAAAAAGGAGGTAGTTCAGGTACCATCTACTCCTACTAAAAGTGAACTATGCACTCATGTTGGACCTATTGATGAGGAGAGCTCAAGTAGCTCTAAAATTTCTAAAGAAGAAGAAGAACCTCCACCTCAGTAATTGAGGAGGTCTATGCATGTTAGGCGGAAACCGAAAATGTTTGATTATTCACCAGAAAGGTTTGGATATTCTATGTTGGATTCCAGTTGTATTTTTGCTTTGATTGCTAACACTGATGAGCCTAGGACTATTAGAGAGGCTATTGGTATGCATGATGCATATTCCTGTATGACAGCCATAGAAGAAGAGATGGTTGCATAACTAAAGAAAAATAATACTTGAGATCTAGTACCTTTGCCAAAGGGATAGGAGCTTGTTGGATGTAAATGGGTGTTCAAGTTAAAATTTGGTCTAGATGGTAGTGTTGAGAAGCATAAGGCATGGTTGGTCACAAAGGGTTATTCTAGGGTTGAGGGAATTGATTACGGGGAGATTTTCTCTCCTGTGGTGAAGCTGACAACTATACCGTTCCTGTTGTCACTTGCGGAAGTATATGATTTAGAAGTGGAATAGATGGATGTGAAGATAGTGTTCCTTCACAGTGATTTGGAGGAAGAAATATACATGAAGCAGCCAGAGCAGTTCGTTGTGAAAGGTAAAGAAAATATGGTATACAAGTTAAAGAATTCTCTGTATGGTTTGAAAGAATCTCCTAGAATGTGGTATCAAAAGTTTGACACCTATGTTTTGTCAATTAGATTTATAAGATCTAAATCTAACCATTGTGTATATTATAAATCTAAAAATGGTTGTATTATTATCATAGTCCTATATGTGGATGATATATTGTTTATTGGGAATGGTAGAAGTATGATTTTAGATTTGAAGTCTCAGTTGTCATCACAGTTCAAGATGAAAGATTTAGGTGCAGTGAGATATATTCTTGGGATTGAGATCAAAAGAGATAGAGCTAATAGAAATATTTGGTTAACACAGAGCAAGTATGTGAACTCAATGTTGGAGAGATTCAACATGTTGACTTGTAGATAGTTAGTTGTTCTAGTTATGTAGGGGATGAAGCTTTCTATTGAGGATTGTCCAAAATCTCCTACTAAAATGGAGGACATGACCAGAGTACCATATGAGAGTCTTGTTGGTAGCCTTATGTTTGCTATGGTCTGTACCAGGCCAAACATTGCCTTAGAAGTGGGAGTCCTTAGTTGATTTATGGCTAATCCTAGACGGGTACATTGGGATGCGATAAAGAGGGTTTTCATATATTTAGGGGTACTTCTGAGTATTCCTTATGCTTTCATAAGTATCCTATTGGACCTTTGCATTCAATGAATATATGAGGATATGTTGATTTAGATTGGGCAAGTGATATTGACAGTAGAAGATCCACTAGTGGATATGTTTTTCTGATGAATGGTGGTGCAATAAGTTGGATGAATAAGTGACACTTGATGTAGTTTCCTTGTCCACTATAGAAGCAAAGTACATGGCTACAACTCATTCTTGTAAGGAAGTCATTTAGATTAAGAGGTTGTGTTCTGATATTATTTTTGATGTAGGATAGATTAATATCTATTGTGACACTCAGAGTGCCATTTGTTTAGTGAAAAATTCTACTTTCCTTGATAGAACAAAGCACACTGATGTACATTTTCACTTTGTTCGAGATATGGTGGAAGATGGAAAGATACAGTTGCAGAAAGTTGACACTTTGGTGAATGTTGTAGACACACTGACAAAGCTAGTGAGCACAAAGAAGTTCAAATGGTGTTCAAGTTCCATGAACCTTGAGGTGTAATCAGCTAGCTGCTATAGACTCTTGATAGGTCTTCAACAAGTGGGAGAATGTTGGGATTAAGGTGTCCCAACCTTAGAGTCCTTTCTGGTGTTTCCTATTTTTTAAGAGGTGAAAAAACAATTTTTCTTTTTACTTTTTTCAGCAATGGTGTTTTTAAGCCATTTTGGAAAAAATTGTTTTGTACTTTTTGCTTTTTTCTCAAAAAACTATTTTTCACTTTTTGTTGAGAAAAACAAGGAGTGTCACCTCGGTTGACCTTGGGTCTTGTTTAATAGGTTTCTATTGCAGGAAGTTACTGTTTATGGAAAATTTTATCCTTATCACTTTGGAGCAGCCATGAAGAGGATATGCTTTGTTTTTGGAAATTTGATTTGGAAAAAAATTTCAAGTTGGAAAATATTCCTTTTTGGAAATTTGATTTAGAAAAGATTTTCAAGTTGGAACACATTCCTTTGTTTTGGAAATATGATTTGGAAAAGATTTTCAAGTTGAAAAATATTCTTTTTGGGAAGTGGATGCCTAGGAAAGATGGGATAAACTTTTCTAGCTTTAAAATAAATTTGAAAGTGGATGCTTTGTATGCTTTTGCATGGGAGTTGGTGGAGAAAGTTAAGCCAACTTTTTGAGGGTGATTTTCTTTTATAGCTCTTGCATTATGTGTATTGTATTGTTTTTGAAGAAGTTAATTTACATGTTGAAGCTATTCTAAAGAGTCAAAATCCTATCAATTTGTCTCCAAATTCTACAGTAATGAAGACTCTTGAAGAAACACTGTTCTGAGAATTATATTGTAACCATATACAGATTATAGTAATATAATTGAAATGTATGTTTGGAGTGTGGGGATTTTTACGTGAAATGGTTTTCCCCATATAATATCATTGTAATAATATTTTTAAATTTTAAATCTTAATTAACTAAATGAATGTGCATCATAATAATTTGTAATTGTAGAAAGGTTTCGGAAAAATTAATTGCAACCCTCTCTTGATAAGACAAGTTTGGAAGCTGCTTCTGCACCTGTGCTTCCTTTCACTGGGGTCGCACCATATATCATCTATGTGAGGCTTTGATATTCTCCTCTGCAGTCACTTAACTAAAACATTTTCCATAGTTGGTTGCTCGCTTACAAATTATATCACTTTATTGCTGCGCCTAAATGATTCTTGTTATGCCAAGATCCTATTATATTGCGCTGTGTTTTAAGAGGCTTCACCATTTATTTGCTTGCGCAATATCAGGAATCTTTCTTTGATTTATAATGGAGTGCCCTCTTACAACTTTGCTGATTTCAAACGACTGCATTTTTAATAGTTGCGGGAGCTTCAAGAGGATGTTTACATATTGGGATGAGCCTTTAGAATTCCATTCATTTGAGTAAGCAGGTCCCATTTGCCATTTCACACTGACTTCACCCAATGGTACATCAATGAATAACGACATGGCCATTAATTTTATCTTCGAATGTGGCAGGCTAAGCCCTTGAAGCAGCTGTGGCCCCTTTGAGTTGGCTATACAACTATCATTTTTGAAATTAAAGAATGATCTTAACATCTGTATCCTCCATCTTAATGAAATAAAAGTTTCGAAATGGTGTGCATGAAAAATGCACAACAGATTCTATGCAAACATTTACCACATTGTCACACTAGAAATAATATTCTACAACAAGGTGACAATCATAGTCAAACATAATTTCAAGACTTACTATAGAACATACATTATTTATAATGGTTATAATGCAACATGATTTGGAAACACTAATGGACCACACTTGATAAATCACTAACTACATTCAGATGAGAAAAGATTGACCTCTCCATACACTTATTTGCCACAAACGATCTAGCAACACTATAAGAATATTTTAAAGCTTCTAAACCTTCCAATAGCACTTAGCATTGTTAAGAATATACAACAAACAGTAATAATTAATGCCATAGATGACCAACTCCAGAAAGAGGTGCTTCTATGTATAGGCCAATGGGTGATGTTAACAACAAACTTATGGGTTGAAGTTAGCCTTATCAATGGGTCATTAGGAGAAGTTTCAACTATTATTTACAATCTCAATTTCAAATGCGTAGACTTGCAAATGTATACATGGTTGTGCAACTTGACAACTACAGTGGTCAAGCATAGGATAGAGTAAAATGAAAAAAAAATACCTTTAATACCTATAACATGTGGTAATTGTAGACAATTCCTCCTATCCATGGCTTGTGTAGTTACAATCAACAAATCCCAAGGTCTCACATTAAACAAGGCTACAATAGACATTGGGGAGAATAAGAGGCAACATCTAACATTTACAACTATATTTAGAGACAAATTCATAGAATACCTATATGTAGAACCTAGATTTTCTTTCGATCAACACTCAAGAATGCAGAATAATCCTTACACCATCATCAAGAAGAAAGAAGAGGCTCTCCTACAACTACTCTCATTGTAACACATCCAAGAACACACATTTCCATATTCCCTCCTCACTAATTCAAAGTAACTTCACCACTACAATGTTACTTATATTCTTAGGGAATAATGTGTAGGTGAATGCCAAACACAACAAAGACACAATTGGGAAGCAAGACTTCCCATTTAGTACAACACAAATAATTATGATCAAAAGACAAAACACATAAAAAATGAAAGTAGTAAATGCATTCCTACCCCTACTCTTTACATTCAATTTTAAATTATAGTACCCATTTATAATTAAAATAACATGTGAAGCCTATGTATGCATAATATTTTTGTTACTTTCTAAGGTGATAAATTATGATTTACACAATCAAGACAAATCTTTCTTTCAATTTGACCTCAAAAAAGTCATAGTGGTCTTTAACCCTAAAAAGTGCTACAATGCCTACATTCGTAAAGAAATAAAAAGGGTAATAAATTTTTATTAAAAAAACTAAAGAAAGCTTGAATATAGAAACTACCACTAGATATATCTTCACTGAGACTATAAATATCTGATTAGTAATGGAGAAATGTTGACTTCAAGCACCATGTCTACAAGTTGACATATAAAATCATTTGTAGAACAATGTTTTCTTTAGATGTCGAATCATATAGAATCATAATGCCTCTCTCACTTTTGTTGATTCTTAAGCAAATGGAATCGATAAATCAATGCACACATGGCTTGGTTATTTGATACTAAAAAGGGTAAAAACAAATCTCAATTGTATCAAGCTGACGTAACATTTTCAATGTCATTGAACTCATATATTTGCAACTTTTTTCTAACTAGCTATTACAAGCCTCGAATATTATAATAAAAATAATTCCCTATTGTATTTGTTAACATAGATTATGTTATGCCACTACAATAGTATAATGCATGTATTTCAACTCCATGTATAATTATTTTCTTATCAAATGTATAGGTAAAACATGACTAAAATCAAAAGGCCCCCAACATTCTAGCAAGGCATACAAAGTAGTTATAATCCAATCAATCCGGTCTAATGGATAGTTTACAACTGTTAAGTTTTAAACATTGATAGAATTCACAACTTTGTCGCATAGTTCTAGATGTACTAGATGAAGAAGACATCGAACGAGAAAGACAAGAGTAGAACACAACACCATATAAGAGTAAGGATGGTGGGGAAACATATAAAATAAATTGCACTTCTAAAATCTATATGCTAATATAACCCTCTACAAAACTATACACAGTAAATAAGCTAACTTATTTACGCACTTATCACTTCTCCAATGTGAATACTTAAACTCTTATAAGCAAATAAAAAAATTAAAGTACCAAATCTATGTATGATCTTTGAATTGGATTATGTGCTCTTGACTATGTCTTGAAATTACCTTTGGACTGTATACAATGTTAAGTTTATCTATGTGCTTTTGTCTTTATGCTATAAAATGTTTGGTAGTAAATGCCTAATTGATTTATTAGCCCACAATTTTTCTTGCCTTTGGCTTCTGCACTAAGAATTATTTAGTTAAATCATAAATGTTGAAGTTTTCTAGTAGCAGTGTAATATAAATTTCAATTTTATTATCATTGTAATAAAATTATTAAAGAATTATAGTTAAAAGTTTAAAAGGCCTGTAAAGTATAAGTCGGTTTAGTAAACTTTATTAGAAATTGTGTAGAATTATACATCTGGCCTAATATTTGCAGATTATAGGTGAACAATTTTGAATATTTATTTTATTTTCAATTCATCACATTGCATGCTTGCAAAATGTTCTTTTATTTACTCTAATGTATCTAACAATCAATTGGTAGAAAGCATCACTACCATAATGAATTTGTAAAATTTTCCAACATAGAATCTCACTATGTCATTAAGAAAATAACTTCAGTTTGGAATCAATGTAACAGAAAAATAAATCTAATGTAATAATGTAATAGGTACTCTTTCCTAACAAATTCAAAACTTAATAATATACTCATTATAGATTTTCCAAACCCAGTGAGGGAGCTTTTTTAATTTCATGTACTCATACTAATAAAATTGTTTAAATTAATTATTCTACCTTCCACGTCGAGAGATGGGGAATGAAACTACTCAAGTGGTCCTGCCGGCGGGATGTTTGTTTAATGTTGGCTTTTGCTTTCACTCGCAATATTATATGTATATTTAAACTCAATGGTGGTGCAGCGTACTGTATTAGTGAAGACTCAATGCTTTAAAACTTCGAATGATTTTTTAATGTTGGTGCAGCGTACATATTAGTGGAGAGTCAATGCTTTAAAACTCTGGGGAACTTTGAATGAAGACATTTGTGCGCACGGGTGGCGAACAGTGTTGAATTCTCACGTACTTTGACTGTCAATTTTTTTTTTTTTTTTGGATTTGACTGTCAAATCTTGCTGCTGTTTTTACCTTTGTTCACACTACAATCTTTGTTGAACATTAGTTTTAGTTTTAGTTATTAACTGTGGTCTAATTGAAGTTACAATCTTTATTGAACATTAGTTTTAGTTTTAGTTATTAACTGTGGTCTAATTGAAGTTAGTTAAAGTTAGTTATGGAATGTTTACTTAAGGGTGAAAATTGTACATTCATATCCTTTTCCTTTATGTTTTGGGTTCATTTTAATTAGAGTGTCGTTTATGCATTAACAAGTCTACAAATGGAATTTTCTTACATTAAATTGGGTTCATGACATTATCCTATCTTGTCCCCATTATCACACATCCCCAAGAATTAGTCATGATCCCTAGAAATCTTGTTTTCCAACTAAATTTAGATTTGTAAATGCATAATTGACCTAGGTTACTTCTTGCACTTAAATCTCAAAATTCAAATTCTTACTACTAACCTGGCACATGTTTGTATAGATGTATGCTCTATATTCTTATATTTAAAAACATTCATTCTTATAACATCATCCTAGATCTAGATATCATGCTCATGCTCGCCTAATACCTAATTATGTGGTTCACCAACACTCCCCACTTGTGCAGCATTAAATAAGAATACCTTCTATCTTTATTTACAGTGGATTCAAAGTTTACAAAAGTTTGACTGAGTTAACCTAATATTTAAGTTTCAAACTATCAATTTTTTTTAAAATAGGATTGACGCATGAGGATGACGTCCCTCTGAAAGCAAAATCCAACTTTAGACAGACATTCCGCCGCCATCGCCACTCACCCACAATCGAATTTCTCTGGCAATTCTCTATAAGAAAAGAATCTCCTTCATTTAGGAATGTGATGTGTTTCAGAGATAAATCTCCTCTTTTTGGCATATATATATAGAATTTTTCTGGCAATTCTATGTATATATGCAACTGCAGTGCAACTACAGTCAGGGGAGAGAAGAGTGGTTAACATCAGCTATTTATTTCATCTTCAACATGTTTACTGTGAAGGCAACAGCACAATCAAATAAATTTCCAATGATCGAAGAATTGGAAGGGGAGAAACAAGGATAGCTATACGTTGGTATGTAGCTATTACAGTTTATGACATAACACCATTTCTTTGTTTTTGTTTTTGTTTTGACGTAATCTCTCGTAACATAAAATGAGAGGATTTCAAACTCTCTCAATTTTATAATACCATGTTATATATTTATGAATTTGAACTTATAACCTTCTTATGCTGCTACTACATAGCTTATATCTTTGTGCTTTCTTATTAGTACTTACCTATTGCAGTTTTCTAATTGTATAGAGGTGAAAAATTAAACGCAGGGCTCTTTTTCAAAGAAGAATTTGGTAATTTCTGTTTTTCCTAATTGGTCAAGGCTTTTTAACTTGAAATCATTTTCAAATTTTGAATTTGTCCAATTACAAATTACAAATTATGTGAGGCAATAATTATTCATCTTTTATAATGTCTGCTAGTTTCTGTAAATCTTATGGTACCAAAAATTGAGTTTCTAAATTTTCCAGGTGCATTCGTAGAAGAAAAAATTGAAGGAAACAAAAAATAAACCCAACCTTTCAGTTGTAGTAAAAAATTAGCCTTTGATACGTTGCTTGCCGCAAGATGCCACACTGTAAATCTTTTGGCTGCACGATATCATGCTCTAACCTGAGACCCACCTCGATCAAGGTTGTGCATATGATAAGAGGGGACTGTGGACGTCTTTTTAGCTTAAGTCTAGTCTATAGACTAAACCTCTTTACAGGTCCATGTAGTTATTTTTTCCTTGGGAATTATAGCCTTTATAGTCATACTCTGTTTAGTATTTTCTTGCACGTAGGCTCCCAGTTCTTCATTATGGTTGGACATTCCATCTAGCCAAAAGTTTATTAAAGATTGCTACTGATAGAGAGGTGTTTGGCCTCTCCTAATAAAGACATTGTGGATGAAAAATGTAGTTAAATATTTTCATTTGTTGTGTTTTAAAATAATAAGGTTTGAAATATATGGCATCATGTAATGTGTCCGCATGTTGATCACAACGTGATGGCACTTTAAACTCTTTCGAAATACATGGCCTTGATAAGTGTAGATCTTGGGAGATCCAGTCTACCTGTGATAAGGTATAAATGTAGCTTTATTTTATTTTATTTAGTTTTTCATGTCCAAGTCCATATATAATGTAATCAAATTTCCAACCGTGTAAGGGGGCAGATTCAATTCATAGAGCTTGAAGTTCATGTACACCATCGAATACAATAATTTTTAATAGAAATTTGTGCAACTTTAGGCAATTCTCTTTGGCCACATACTGCAATCTAGTTTCTATTATTGAGAACATCATTTTCACAGCTTGAACATGGTCCATATATTTTGTTGGCATTAACCAATCTAGTCTCAAGCCATACAAACGCAGGCCATTTTAAATATTGAATCCCACACATAACTATCTTTTTAGGGTGTTTTCCAAGGTGGTTGTCTAATCCTCCTTTGTCATCATTCTTGTTAATAGTGGAACCTCGAAATCATTCGCAACGACGGTAGTAGCTATGTTTTCTTTGATTGGTTTAGCTCTATTTTGGTTCAAGAAAAATTGGACTACATATTGGACAATTTTCCATTGTCAGGGAGATTGATTACTTGGAGGATGCTTCGTGATAAGAATACAGAGAAATTGATTTATAAGGCCTTGTCATCACAGTTACAAGTGCAAATGATTTCTTAAATAAGTTTCTTAATCCAGTAACTTCGATAAGGCTCTCCTCTTACAACTTTGAAATATCCATGATTGCATACTACTACCTTCATATTTTTTCAATACATCCAACATGCAAAAGAAAATACAAGAATTTATAAGTATTTTTCTTGCTTAAGCCTTTGCTTTAGTATATGAAATATGGGTCAGACGCATCTCAAGCATGCAGTTCGTCATCATTAGGGTTACTTGGCCGTTTTCCTCTCAATCGTGAAAGACATAGTGTTCTTTAAAAGACAATTTGATTTTGTTAAATGGTTTACTATTGTTAAGACTGAAAGCACAACTCAACTGCAAAAAGAGAGAAGTAAAAACAGCGCACAGATGTAATTAGAAAGCAAAAAGAAATAAGACACCAAATTTATTGTGGTTCACCAAACTTGGCTACATCCACACTGAGCAGAAGAATTGTTATTGATAATGAATTGTGTTTTACAATGAGATATCAAGCATATGTAATGCTTCATTATACATCACAAGAGGAATGTGAAAAGATAAGCTATTGGCGGGAAAAATAATGTGTCCGTTGGTCTTCATTTCCTTACAATCTCCCACTTGAAGGTCAACGGATGTTGCAACTCGCCAGTCATTCCCCTGCTCTAAACTTCTGATTACTTCTTCTTAACTAGACCAAGAGAAGTCCTGGCACATTTGAACTTCTCTTTGGGAACAACCTTGGTGAAAATGTCTGCCAGATTGACCTTTGTGTCAATTTTTGCAACTTGTAACTTGCCCTCTTCAACTACATGACAAATGAAATGAGCATGTATGTCGATATACTTAGAATGGCGCTGAGATGAATGATTATGAGCCATAAAAATGGCGTTGCGACTATCACAAAACATAACATAGTCACTTTGTTGACATTTCAAATCACCAAACAACTGTTGTAACCAAATCATCTCCCTAGCACCTTCGGAAAGAGCCATGTACTCAGCTTCGGTAGAAGAAAGAGCAACAGAATGTTGCAGCCTCGAGACCCAACTAATGGCAGCTCCAACAAACATGAAAATATAGCCAATAGTAGATCTCCGTTTATCTAAATCTCTGGCAAGATCAGAATCAGTGAAACCTTGTAGCTGTACCTTATTGCCACCAAAACACAAAGCATAATTAGAAGTACCTTTAAGATACCTTAATATCCATTTGACGGCTTCTCAATGAGGCTTACCGGGATTGGTCATGAACCTGCTTACAACTCCCACTACATGAGCAATATCGGGACGAGTGGAGATCATAGCATACATAATGCTACCAACAGCTGATGTATAAGAAACACCTTGTATAAACTCTTTATCCTCTTGTGTTTTTGGACACAAATTAGAAGATAAATGAAAATGGGCAGCAAGAGGAGTAGAAACAACCTTTGCATCAGCCATACCAAATCTGTCTATAACCTTGTCAATGTATGCCTTTTGTGACAACATGATCTCCTTCTTTTGTCTATCCCTAGTGATGGTCATTCCAAGAATCTTCTTGGCTGGGCCTAAGTCTTTCATAGCAAATCTCTTAGCTCATTGAGACTTCAATTCAGAAACAATCCTCATACTTGTACTAGCTACCAACATGTCATCAACATAGAGCAAAAGAATGACAAATTCACCATTAGGAAGTCGCTTATAATAGACACAAGGATCTGATTCACATCTCAAGAAGTTATGCTCAGTCATAAAGCGATCAAACTTGAGATACCATTGGTGCGGGGCTTGCTTGAGCCCATACAAGCTGTGCTTCAATCTACAATAAAGATGTTCCAGTCCTTGTTTTTTAAATCCTTCCGGCTATTCCATGTACAGCTCTTCATCAACGTCACCATGTAAAAATGTTGTCTTAACATCCAACTGATCAAGTTCAAGATCCCAAACTGCAACCAAACCCAAAACTGCCCGGATTGTGGTCATTCTCACAACTGGTGAGAAAATCTCATTAAAATCTATGCCTTTTTGTTGATCATACCCTTTGACAACCAGTCTAGCGCTGCCCCCATCTTCCTCTTTCAACTTGTATACCCAGCGATTCTTCAAGGGTCTTCGATTAGGCGGAAGTGGCACTAGATCCCAAGTGTTATTAGCCTGCAATGAACTCATTTCATCTTGCATCGCCTCTTGCCATTTCGAAGAGTCAACTGCCTTGCAAGCCTGTTTATAGATAGCTGGTTCAGGTTGATCATAAATCAATAACTTTGGCTCTGCCTCCTCTAAATATAATAACTCATAATCAAAAAATTTAGAAGGACGTCTCCTCTCCCGGGTAGACCTCCTTAACTGAGAAACCTCCTCTTGCAAATTTGAATCATCTAGATTCATTCTGTGTAACTAGTTTTGAATATTTGCTATGTCATTTTGCAAATTAGCCTCATAACTCTGCCTCTGTACATTTCCTTGTGCAATCTATCCCATATGTTGCCTTTGCATATCTCCTAAAGGCATTGAAACTTCACCTTGTTCATGCGATGGAGAATACCCTCCTATCTGGTGCATGGAAGGCAGGTTTGTGGGATTTTGACCAAGCAGCTCACCATATAGGGGCAGCGTAATATCTCTGTTCTGCACTGATTGAAATCGTTGTTGTGTGGGAGTAGAGGAAGGCTATAGTAAAAAGGAGGGAGGCATCATTTGAGCTGATGATGATGGCATTTCATGAGTAGAAGAAACCCCAAACGGTTGTGAGTTTAGAGTGGGATGTGTTAGAGCAGGCAGCAATGTGACTATAGAAGGCTGCGGTGTTCTTTGAGGCAGCAGACTTGTTTGAGGAGGCAGCATCTGTTTTAGTGAGGACAGTGATCCATACAAAGGCATCGAATTCATAGTTGAGGGCAGTGACTCACCCAAAGGAGGTTGCGTGGAATGTGCCAAAGGCATTGGATTTAAAAGGAGCTATGTTTGAGACTGGGTTTGACCATCTATATGTTGCATGGGAGTATGAGGCAGCGTTCTAGATTGTATAGGCTGCGTTTGTCCAAAGTTGGCAACATTAACAGGTTGCACACAAATATGTGGAGGGACGCTAGAACCCAAGGACTATGAACATGTAGTCAGAGGCTGAGAAAAAGAAACACCATTGTCAAACAAATCAACTGATAAATAATCTTTTGAACATGTGTTTTCTTTGTGCAAACCCGGGAAAACTTTTTCGTTGAAGACATCCCGACTGCGAGTGACCTTTTTGGCGACGGGATCCCACAACCTGAATCCATACTGATCCTCGCCATACCCAACAAAGATACACTTCTATGCCTTGGGATCCAATTTGGATCATTTCTCATGAGGAATAAGAGCAAACGCTTCACATCCGAACACCCGTAGATGACTATAAGAAATACGCTTGCCTAACCACCTTTCCTCAGGAATGTCAAGATTTACCCGAGATGAGGGAGCTCGATTAATGAGATAAACCGCTGTGTTGCAAGCTTCTGCCCAGAACTCTTTTCCCAGTCCAACATTGGAAAGCATACACTGTGCTTTTTCCAAAAGCGTTCTATTTAGCCTCTCTGCAGCCCTATTTTCTTACAGTGTATAAGGAACAATTTTGATTCTTCTAATACCATTGTCAGCACAAAAACTATCAAACTCTAGTGAACAAAATTTACCGCCATTATCAGTTTGCAAACACTTGATATTATGCCCACATTGATTTTCAACTAGAGCTTTAAAAATTTTGAACTTGCTAAACACTTCAGATTTTTTATTAAGCATAAAAATCCAAACTTTCCTAGTGCAAGCATCAAGGAAAGTTAAAAAATAATTAGCACCTCTAAGAGAAGTTACCTCAGTTGGCCCAAAAACATCTGAATAAACTAGCTTTAAAGGTGAGGTGTTCTTCTCATGACCCATCTTTATGAAGCTGATCCGCTTCTGCTTGCCGTAGAGACAATGTTGGCAAAAATCTAAATCCACGGATTTCAACCCTGGTAGTTGTTCTCTTTTGATCATGACTTCAAGACCTTTTCTACTCATATGTCCAAGCCGTTGGTGCCACAGCTCGGTTTCACTATCCGTCACTATCATAGCAGCTCCCACTTGAGAGTCATTCTCAAAAACATATAAACTGCCCTCTCTATTTCCTTTGGCAATCTGCATGACACCTTTAGTAACCTTCCATGAATCTGGATAGAAGGTAGTATTGCAGCCTTGTGAGAACAATTGGGTTATAGAAATTAGATTCTTTTTCAGTTTTGGGACATGTCTAACATCTTGCAAAAGCCATTTGCTTCCATTCTTGGATTGTAGGAGAATATCACCTTTACCAATGATGTCCAATAAATTGTTATCCCCCAAGTAGACCTTCCCGAACTATCCTCGATAATTTGAGAACGCATCCGTGCAAGAGGTGGCATGAAAGGATGCACCCGAATCTAGAACCCATGAATCTGAAGTGGTTTCACTTACGGAGAAAACCAAAATATTATCATCCTTGTCATAAAGAGCATTGACCTCGCTATCTTTAACCTTCTCTTGCGCCTTCTTATAGGAATAACAATTTTTCTTGGTGTGACCAGGCTTACCACAAAACCAACAGTCACCAACTCTACCTTTGGAATTTGACCTCTTCGCTGATTTTGATCTTCTTCTGTTATAGTTTTTGCCTCTATTCTGAGGCCTTCCTCTACTAACAATGGTTAAGGCTTCACCAGAAGATATTTCTTGGTTCTTTCTACGCATATCTTCACTAAGGAGTGTAGATGCTACGTCATCAAAAACCAATTTTGGCCATCACGACACCTTCCCAGCTATTGGGCAATGAGCATAGCAGCAAGATTGCTTTAATTTCATCTTCCAACTTTATCTCCACCAAAGTCAGTTGGGTAAGTAAGGTATTAAACTCATTTAGATGGTTTGACATAATTCCGCCTTCTTTCATTTTTAGGTTATAAAGCTTTTTCATAATAAAAACTTTATTGGATGCTGAAGCCATCTCATACATCTTACAAAGTTTATCCCACAACTCCTTCAAAGTCTTCTCTGCTGAAACATTAAACAATACATTGCTGGACATCGAGAGGAAAATCGTAGATCTTGCCTTCTTATCCATCTTGTCCCATTCTTCATTCATCATTGAGCTTGGCTTATTTGCTAACCCTTCAAGTGTGAGTGAGAGGTCTTGTTTTATCAGCAAAGACTCCATATGTACTTTCCATAGTCCAAAGTTCTGACTGGAGAACTTCTCAATCTTTGGTTCCTCCATGGCTCAAAAATCCAACACCGATTTTCGCAATCAGCTATACCATCACCGTACAGCTCTGATACCAATTGTTAAGACTAAAACCACAACTCAACTACAAAAAGAGAAAAGTAAAAACAACGCACAGATGTAATTAGAAAGCAAAAATAAATAAGACACCAGATTTATCGTGGTTCACCAAACTTGGCTACATCCACACTGAGTAGAGGAATTTTTATTGATAATGAATTGTGTTTTACAATGAGATATCAAGCATATATAATGCTTCATTATACATCACAAGAGGAATGTGAAAAGACAAGCTATTAGCGGGAAAAATAATGTGTCCGTTGGTCTTCATTTCCTTACAACTATAACCAATTGTTGGGCAAACTGCAAATATAGAGCTTTTTAGATTTGAGCCTTATGCAGGGCTTACGGATTTCTTCAATGCTTAAGCATTTCTAACATAGCGTTGGTAAAAGGCAACTATTTCTAGATGAAACTATCATTTTTATTTGTTAAGGATTCTGAAGAGTTTTATGTGTTGAATATTAGAAATGAAAGGCTATATGGTAAACAATCGAATGTTGCTTGAATTTAGCGCTCATTGGGTATTTGATTAATCTGATGTATGTATTTGGGTGTTGTTGAAATTTGGTGTGTGCATTGGTCTGTTGCTTGTATTTTGTGTAAACATCTAGGTGTTTTATGAATTAGCTTATCCTATATATTTGGGACATTTTGTCAAATATTTGGTATCTAAATTATTATTCTCTATGCATTTTATTAGAATATTTGGTGTGATGAAGATACAATTTTTCATCGGAAGGCATCATTGTTTAATTTCTCCGATTGATATTAACTTTATTAAATTCAAACAGACATCCATACAATACATTATTGTTTTCTAAGACTGCCAATCAAAACTTCATACTATTGCTTTTAACTATTAAAATGCTTCCTAGTGCCCTAATTTTGTCTATACCAAATTAAAAAATTCCATTCCTTGGTATACTCATAGGGTCTCCTTCAATCTATGCCAAACTAAAAGGTTTCTTCATAGATACTATGTTGTAAATATTATCGGTTAGGAGTAGCATCTGATATGAACAAGATGAATTTAGGATAAACTATTGAAATATACATCCTCTAGAAACAAGAAAAATCTATTGAAATATACATCCTTTAGAAAGAAGAAAAATCTAAGGTAGCACACCTTGTATCATATGTGTTCTCATTTCTACATCCAAATTGTAAATGTAATATAGGAGAATGTTTTATTTGGGACCTACAAAATAGTTAGATGTGTGTTAGGACAAACAACTTACATGTTCAAACTTAAGACTCATTTGCACAAGCTACAATGTCTCTATAATTTGACACCTTTTGTTTGATCTAGGTCTTCCTTTGTCTCCAACATTGGAAAAATTATAGTCTCAAATATCTCTTGTAGGATAAAGACAAAGGCATCTTGTTGCATTGTTGGTAAATAATATAGGTACTTCTTGTTCTAGTTGATGATAGACAACATTCTTGTATCCAATAGGAAAGGGTTTGTGGGCTTCCAAGCCAAAAGTTTTATTCCAATTTTACTTAGTGGTAAACTTATTAATAATTTATATGTTTTCATTGCTATATTTTTATCCCTAATTAAGTATCAACAATTAAAATGTTCACTTGAATCTATTGGATATTCACTTTGGAACTCATTGAAGCGATGTAAGAATCTCTAAATAAATATATATGTTGGAAGTAAGTGACTCTCTATATTTCCAAGGAATCAATGACTAACTTAACTTTGCAATTGCATGGATATGGCTACAAGTATAAATATTATTAAATATGGTAAATTTTTCCTGCTTCTTGTTTAATGGGTAGATCAGTTGTAGGCCATTGTTGTAGATTGTTTAAGCAAAAAGCGAGGTAGATTTTAATTGAGCTTGGATAGAAATGTTTAAATAAATGAGGATTAATTGAGGTAAATCTAATCATTATGATTAGTATTGCTATTATTATAATACCCCACTTGACTCACTTATTGAAATATGTTTTCTTCTTATTTTCACTCCAAAGATTATACTTGATATAGGAGCCATATGGTTTCTTCTTATTTTCATTGTAGAGAAAAATGTTTTATGATTACAATCATAGGACCTATTGGCTACATCCTATATGACTTCATGCCTTCATTTTTCTTCCATGCTATAGCTATTTTGAATTGTCAAATGAGTTGGTCACTACATATAACCAACTACTAAAAATCCGGTCTCAAATCTCAACAAAAACTCTCTGGGGCCTTGGTGATCTATTCAAATTGCTATGATATTATCCTTAACATATTTCATTTGCACTTATCTTTAGTATTTTGGCTGAATCCTTAGTTTATCAATCCATCACTATGGTCCAAATTTGTAGATTATAGAATTGACCTACACAAGTTTTGTGATTTGTAGAAATAAACCCAAATTTTTAGAAATTCAAATTTAAATCTTAGTCCATGACTTCTCCTTTCAACTATTCATTTGAGTTGAACTTAGGCATGACACAAATTTTGATTTCATGCTAGGGTGTCATATACTTTAAAGATAAACCTTAACTCATTTGGAACGCCTAGGAAACATTTAGCACACATCTAACACCTAGCAAGAAAGCTCTATTTTTCACTAAATTATCATAAGAGTGTTGATATTAGTAGAGCATCTTAGGAATATTGCATGACTTATTGTTGTCCTTAATAATTGTACCACTTGCCATTAAATCAATATCCAAGGGTTTTAAAAGAGAAATATTTTTAGCATTGGAAAAATAATAGCCTGAAAGATTTGTTGTATGATAGAGACAAAGACATCTTGTTGTATTGTCACTAAATAATGTAGGCACTTCTTGTTTTGGTTGAACAATAGACAACACTCTTGTATCCAATAGGTCTTGGGTTTGTGCGCATTTAAGCCTAAACTTTTAGTCCACATTTATTTAGTGGTACAAATATTAATGTTATATGTCTAGATTGCTCTATTTTAATCCCTAATTAACTATCAACTATTGAAATGTTCACTTGAAACTATTGAATATTCACTTTGGAACACATAGACGCCATGTAAGATGCTCTAAGTAAGTAGATAATGTTGGAAGCAAGTGATTCTCTTCATTTTCATTGAATCAGTGACTAACATAGTTAAATTTCTAGTTGCATGGTTATGGGTGCAAGTACAAATATTATTAAATATGGAACATTTTGCTCGCGTCTTGTTAAATTGGGTAGACCAACTACAGACTATTGTTGAAGATTGTTTGGGAAAAAAGCAATGCAGTTTTTTATTGAAATGAGATAGAAATACTTAACTAAATGAGGATTAACTAAGGTAAATCTAATCATTATGATTAGTATTTCTATTATTATAACACCCCTCTTGCCACACTTATAGACATATGTTTTCTTCCTATTTTCACCATAGAGATTATACAATATAGGAGCCATATGGTTGAACTTCTTATTTTCATTACAGAGAAAAATGTTTTGTGATTACAACTACAAGACCCATTGGCTACATCCCATATGACTGCATACCTTCAATTTACTACCAAGCTATAGTTATTTTGAATTGTTAAATGATTTGGTCACTACATATAATCAACTACTAAAAAAATTAGTCTCTAGGGCCATATTGATCTACTCAAATTGTTATGATATTGTCCTCAACATATTTCAAAACTGAGGAAATTATGGTGTATTTTTTTTCATGATATGAAAGTTTACCAAAGTATAGATTTTGTTTTTGAGATTGAATTGATTTATTATATTGGTTTGTAGGTGTATTTTAGGATTTGAAAATGTGAACAATCAATTACTTTGTCGTGTTTCATCTAGATATGTGTTTCTCATGATCTATTGACCATTTATACAAACCATTTTTGTATCCTTTGGAAGGGATTTGATATATGATGCAATGCTGGGATAGGTTCCTAGAAATATTCACAACCTAACTTGATTGATTACACAAACACATCCAATCTTCCCTTTCACACACCATGCCTTCAAGGTTGTGGAATGTATTCCAAAGTGGTGTAATGTCATTGACCTCTTGCTGACCCTCTAATACACTTTAATCCACACTAACATGATAGTTTTGTACTAAATAAACTCACCAAGAACCCTGATCACTTCCCCTTCTTATTGTTCCCTTGTAAATAGGCCTATTGGCTTGTAGCCCTTGGAATAGGGTTTTTCTGACATAACTTGTGAAAACCCTTCCAAACCCAGAAGGAAATTAGTTTTCCAAATACCCTTTTGGATCCCTCATAACATATCAAGAAATAAGGGTAGGTTGTTTAGAAACATAAGCCTCAATAATTGACTGTTCTACTCTTGCCAAGGTTTTGACATGGAGCAGCAAATAGGGTAATTTGGACATAATTTTCAGAAGACAACTCAAATCCATGATCTAAAACCTGATTTAGATACCCTTTTTGTCCTTACATAACATAGCCCAAATTCATATAGGATTGCTTTGGAATGTATGCTTAAAAAATGGACTATTATAGAGATGGAAACCTTAGTAGATCACAGACCTGCCCTCACCAAAAATGGTATAACTCATTCAATTCTTAACAAAAATTTCCCAAACTAAAAGCATATGAAACTAAACTCATATCTTCATCTTTTCCCATTAGTTTTAGACTAGTACTTGATCTGTACAATCCATACCATTCCAAACAAGATGGCTTTAATAGTGGAAAAAACTAGAAGTGTCAATCACTAAATTCATCATAACTCTCACAAAACCTAACAAAATTTGATCAAACCACATGAATTTGAAAGATAACTCAAATCCCTATCCAATAAAATCATTTTCACCTCATTTTCATGTTGTACAAGGCCGTACTAGCCTTGGGAATAGAAAAAAATAGTTAAAACTGCAGAAAATAGGGTATTTTGATGTTATTTCATCTTCCAAAAGTCTTCAACCTTCAAAATTAAATTCCCATTCTTCTCCAATGTATAAACATGCCTTTTAAGGAATTACATATCATAACTAATCAGTTCCAACCAAGAACAACTGATTCTTGACCTTCTCTTTCAACGGTAACCCTTCAACTTCCATTATTTGCATACTTACAACTTTTCACAAAATTGACATTGCATGATAACTTGACCAAAAACTCACCTAGAAACCTAGAACTAACTCAAAAACATTTGAAATGGTTCAAATAGAACCTTATTACAAAGAGATGTAATCCATAAACCAAAATTTGCAATATTGCCTCATGGAGGCATAAAGTCTATCAGGTGCTCCTACATCAAACTCCCGGAGAAAAGAAAATTCAAGTTCTCTTGAATGCAAGTCAACTCTTTCTTCTTGGTCCTCCAATTCTTCTGCAAGCTCTCCTTCATCTTTGCAACTATCCCTGGGTCCTTCTTCCTCTTATTTTTCTTATGCCATCTATTATTCCACATTCTCTCAGCTTCTAGGCTCCAAAATTCCATTTCTTGTGTATACACCTCAGTAATATCATCTATGTCTTCACTGGCAACATATTCATTTGAAAAGGAAATCATTTCCTTAAGTGTTTTGGCAACATCTTCTTCACCATCATCTTCATACATTGTAGGCACTTCTTCTTGTTCTACACATACATAATCCAATGAAAAGTTAGAAATAAAATATTGAGACCTTGAGGTTTTCTCCTTGCCTCCTTACACCATGCACTCCACCTCAACCTTGTCCTCTAAGGGTCTCCTTTGATGAACGACATCTTCCAATTCTTTCATTATAGTTGTTAATTGCTTAGGACTTTCATATACAAAGTAGTATTCCTCTTTGTCCAAACTTGTCATCTCCTTCCAAAGGATTTGATCAATCTCTTGCTGCTGCACTTTAGGGCTGCATTCAATTTGTCCTACTGCTGCAACTTCCTCTTCTATAACTATTCTTTATTTTCTTCTTTGAACTATCTTCTTAATAGGCCATGATACCTTCTTTTTTATTTTCAAGTGCCAACTGAGTGCTCTTTTGAGAAACTGCTCCATCTCATCTTCCATCCTTCTTCTCATCTCTTCCATAGTTTGACCCAACTTTTGTACCTCCTTCTTAAGACTTTCTAGTTCTGCCTTGTCATCTTTTTCCTTCTTCACACTTGTCTCTTTTCTCTTCTCTTGCTTCTTCTTTTGTGAACCCCCAGCCTACAGGTACCTTCTGAACAAATCCATCTTCTCTTCAAGTAAGTCCCTTTAACCTTGCTTCCTCTTGTCTTTGCCTCACCTAAGTCTCTTCTCTTCTTCTCAACCTAGTCTTTTAGCAACCAGGTTCTCTCTTCAACTTGCACAAACACACAAATACAAACACCAAAATCTCTTTTGCCTAGACCTTTTGAGCTCTGATACCAATTGATGCAATGCTGGGATAGGTTCCTAGAAAGATTCAAGACCTAACTTGATTGATTACACAAACACATCCAATCTTCCCTTTCACACACCATGGCTTCAAGGTTGTGGAATGTATTCCAAAGTGGTGTAATGCCATTGACCTCTTGTTGACCCTTTGATACACTTTAAAACACACTAACATGATAGGTTTGTACCAACCAAACTCACCAAGAACCTTGATCACTTCCCCTTCTTATCGTTCCCTTGTAAATGGGCCTATTGGCTTGTAGCCCTTGGAATAGGGTTTTCTGACATAACTTGTGAAAACCCTTGCAAACCTAGAAACAAATTGGCTTTCCAAATACCCTTTTGGCTCACTCACAACATATCAAGATATCAGGGTAGGTTGTTTTGAAACATAAGCCTCAATAATTGATTGTTCTACTCTTGCCTAGGTTTTGACATGGAGCAGCAAATAGAGTAATTTGGACATAATTTTCAGAAGACAACTCAAATCCATGATATAAAACTTGATTTGGATACCCTTTTCTCCCTTACATAACATATCCCAAATTCATATAGGTTTGATTTGGAAAGTATGCTTAAAAAATGGACTGTTACAGAGATGGAAACCCTAGTAGATCACAGACATGCCCTCACCAAAAATGGCATAACTCATTCAATTCTTAATGAACATTGCCCAAACCAAAATAATATGAAATGAGACTCATATATTCATATTTTACCATTGGGTTTAGATCAGTACTTGATCTGTACAATCCGTACCATTCCAAACAAGATGATTGTTACAGTGGGAAAAACTAGAAGTGTCAATCACTAAATTCATCATAACTCTCACAAAACCTAAGAAAATTTGATTAAACCATATGCATTTGAAAGACAATTCAAATACCTATCAAATAAAATCAGTTTCACCTCATTTTCATGCCGTACAGGGCTGTACTAGCCTTGGAAACAGAAAAAAATAGTTAAAACTACAGAAAACAGGGTATTTTGATGTTATTTCATCTTCCAAAAGTCTTCAACCTTCAAAATTACATTCCCATTCTTCTCCAACATACACACATGCCTTTTAAGGCATTACATATCATAACTAATTAGTTCCAACTAAGAACAACTGATTCTTGACCTTCTTTTTCAACAGTGACCCTTCAACTTCCATTATTTGCATATTTACAACTTTTCACAAAATTGACATTACATGATAACTTGACCAAAAACTCACCTAGAAACCTAGAACTAACTCAAAAAAATTTGAAATGGGTCAAATAGAACCTTATTACAAAGAGATGTAAGCCATAAACCAAAATTTGCAAAATTGCCTCATGGAGGCATAAAGTCTATCAGGTGCTTCTACACCAATCTACAATGAAAACCTTGGTTTTACTTGTATTCTAAAGAAACTTTTGTCAAGTATAATGTGATTAATTGAGGTAAAACAAAAAATATCTCACTCAATGTCCAATTTTGTTTGGTAATTTTTGAATTTTGAAATAGAATAAAGTGCATGTATAAATTTACATTTCATATTTGAAAATAAATATTCAAATATATCTTTTTATAAATTTATGTTTAGTTGATATATAATCTTAAAATTAATTTGTATGTTGAAATCTATACTTATCATATAATTCCTTTTATTACTGTAATGGTGAAAATTGCATATTTTTATTTTTCCCTTTCATTTTGGACACACTTTAACCTATGTTTGTTCCTAATGTAATGACTAGTGTGTAAAATGATTATTTTTTTGAATGGAAGTTATGAAATAATGTGATCCTAACTTGATTTCATTTGCACATATTTCCAATTTTAAGACACAATCCTTAGTTTATCAATCCATCACCCTGGTTCAAATTTGTAGATTATAGAATTGACCCACATGAATTATGTGATTTGTAGAAATGAACACAAATTTTTGGAAATTCAAATTTAAATATGAGTATAAGAATGCCCCTTCCAATTATGCATTATGAGTTGAATTGAAGCATGACACAACTTTGAATTACATGCTAGGGTGTCATATAGTGTAAAGATGAACCCTAATTCATATGGAAAGCCTAGTAAACATTTAGTGGACATCTAACACCTAGAAAGAAAGCTCTATCATTCACTAAATTATTGTATGAATATCAATATTAGCATAACATCTTAGGCATGTTGCATGACTGATTGTTGTCCTCAATCATTGTACCACTTAAATCAATATCCAAGAGTTTTACAAAAAGATAAATATTCTTAGTCTAGCATACTCCTTTATCGATGTCTCCATTTTATGTAGGTTCTAGATCTATAAATATTATTTCTTACAAGTTGTACAAGTGTATAGTGTTCAAGTTTATATTTGTGTGTGTAGGGTCAATTCCACATTTAAGATAAGACCTATAGGTGTGTGACTAATTTCATTGATGTAGGGTGTTTCCACATTTGCAAATGTGACTCATATAGTTAGACAATTTTTTTATTTATTCATGTGCAATCATCTAACAAGCCCTAATTTTTTGATGCAGATGAGAATCAATTAGAAATATCTAGAAGAATCAAATCAGCATCCAACCAAGAGCTAAGTAACTTTATTTATTATTTATTTCTTTTTATTTGCTTTAATTTATTTATTTTGGAGAGTTATTATACCATCTTTTAAATCCTCTAGTAATTACTAATTAATTGTTGTATAATTAATTTACCCTAGATTTTTATGTAAGTGTTATTTGTTTCCTTACATTTTTTGTGAAACTATTTTCTCTTATGCTCCCCTAGGAATTTTTCCTGAGGGCTTATTCCTTCTACCTTAGAGATTCATATTTGATTTGTTTCTATGCTTCTAGTCCTTATATCAAATCTTCACATCGTCATGGATTAGTCTTTACACTTTGATGATTATTATATTTTATTTCATGATGATTTGTCATAGGCAATGATTGCCCTTACAATATGTTGGTTTATTACGTGCTTTGTTAACAAGGATTCATTGTTAGGGGTATGATAAATTGTTGATGTGTACACAATTTCTAATTGTTGATTTGTATGTACTTTCTAACCTTATTTTAAAAATGTGTTAGAATGTTTACACATGTATTTCCTTTCATGAATATCATTAATTTCTATGTACATGATGTTAGATCACTTACTATCCATGTGTATTTTATTAAACATGCTATCATATGTTTCTACATTGGTATCATTTCGTATGGCCTAGGATGAATTATAGTTGTGCCTCATTGCTTCTTTCTTCTCATGACCATACTTTATGGATCCTTACACAATTTCATGAAGCTCTTCCCTTTTATGTTTATGGTGTTTTTAATTCTAAACCTAGGGTATTTGCACAAATATAGGGGCAAAAAGGTGGGTAAACTTTGATAATTCTCCAGAATGTGCTCACTTTCTAGGAATCATAACACATTCACATTATAACATGCTGACATTATGGCTCTTCCATATTTTTCATAATGACAGAGTATTAAATAACACATACATGTTCTAGTTTAGACCAATCAAATTCGATGTTTAGGCTTGGAACAAGTTTGAATCTACAAATCCTAAGGGTTGCACATGTATTTGCATGCTAAAACTCTTTTCTTACAAAACATATACAAAAAACAAACAAATGTTGAGCATGCTCTCCATTAGGTTGGCTTATTTTAGGACAAGTTTGTAAAAGGACACCTCTGCAACCTTAGGAGCTATGTTTAGGATTCTATCCATCAAAATTTTCTAAAATCTAAATGCATTAATTTCTTTATCTTTAATTAATTTTAGTATTATCTTTATTTTCTACAATGACATATGTATTGCTTTTTCTATGTAATTTTTGATCTCACTCATCCAGATTTGGAAAAACTATATAAGTTTTTTCTACACTTCATTCTAATATTCTATACACATTGAAAGGAAAAAGATTGCAAAATAAAGCTCCAAAGAAGGAGAATACTCCTATGTACTTGAAGCTCCGAGCTCCAATTAAAACTCTAAAAGTATAACCTTAAATAGCTCAAGAGAACAAGAGGAAATGACAATTGTGGATTACAAAAGAGGGTCTATTTATAGACTTTTGAAGAATTTTAGGCAAATGGTTAGAAAAATCATCCACTAAGTTTTCCTTAACTACCAACGATTAAAAAATTGGAGAAGATTCTTGCAAAAAATGGGGGCACCCCCTATGGAGAATCCTAGTTTTTAATACTGAAGGCCCAAAAATCTCAAGAGGGGTGATAGGGGAAGAATAAAGGCCAATGGAGGTGGTTTCACGTAAAAAGAAGACACTGGATGTGACAAATAGGAGAATAATGTCAAAAAGAGGGGGTAGATACACATGACGAGAAGCCACAAACATTAAATGAGGAGTAGGTGAGGACAACTATCACAATGCAAGGACCAATAAGGCTTAGAGTAAGGGGTAAAAACACATGGGAAAGGGAAAAACACATAAGCATAAGGGTGACTACACAAAGATGAGTACACATTTCGTTGAATTTTTCCACACAAGGAAAAACATGATTGGAATAGGAACTTGTTTTGAAAATAATGGGTGCCCGTTTAGGAATGGGATTTTGAGCCTAAACAGGTGCCCATTAAGGAATGAGATCCCATTTAGGATAGGGCACCTAAAGCCAAACGAGCACTTTTATGAAATGGGTACCAATTATGATATAGGTACCTGTTTTTGAAAAGTTTTTTTTTTGAAATAGGCCCATGGATTCATTTTTTGAAAGCATTTTATTTTTAGAAATGGGTACCCATTATTTTTAGAATGGGTACCCGTTTATAACAGGCACCCATTTATAAATGGGTACCCATTTCTGAACATTTGAAATTGAAAACCCGTGGATTTTCATTGGTTTTAGGCTTGGAAACCCAAGCCTTAGCCTTGGACCTACAACTAGGAGACCATGAAAATAACAAGAGAAAAAACTAGTTTCACCACTATGGCTGACGAGTTTTTTTTTTCAGAATCTTTAATGAGATTAAAACTGATTGTAGATTTGAAAGCCTAGTTTTCAAATATGTAATTTTTTGTACTATTGGACATAATTTTCTATTTATTAATTATTTTTCAAACAAAGAGACTCATAAACTTGAAATAACATACGTTACTATTTTTTAAATAACTTTTTATTTTGAAAGTTTCTTGAAAAAAATTATGTCTGACCAATCTATACATCATTCTCTACATGATGAAAAAAAAATAGTTAATTGATTAGTTTAGCTCAAATTATGTTGGTTGTACACAAGTGGTTTAAAAAAACACTAATTAGGGCCATTAAAAAATTAATAAAAAAATATGTATCAAAAAATTGCAAAAAATATCATGACTGAAATTCAACATCCTTTTCATCTTTCCACAAAATGAATTAGAAAAATACCTTCATTTAGGTCAAATTATGTTGGTTGTACACATGCATGCTTTGGCAAAATATAAGGAACTTTTAAAAAGCCATTTTTTGTACATCCTATAAAAAACCAACTTTCATCATCTGAGCATTAGAAAAATTACATATTTGAAAACTAGAAACAAAATCCTACATTTCATATTTTTACATCATATTAATATTTTATGTGCAAGTGCTTCAAATTTTCACTCCAATTATGACAAAATTTGAAAAGAACGAAAAACACTTCCACATTTTGAAAAAAGAAAGTGGACTTATCTTCTTGCACTTACCCATAAGGAAAGGCTAAATGATAAATATGAACTAAGGCTAAAAGGGGTAAAATGACACACTAAAAGGGAATACTAAAATGGATGCAAAACATAGTAAAAGAATTTGTAGAGCATGTAATTTCCATTGTTATATATATGGAGGAACTTCCAAACATGGATTTTCCCACCCTCTTACCAAATGGTGTCACACTTCACCTTTAAGATAGAATCAATGAAGTCCAAATGCACAAGTATACTTTGTAGTTAATGAAATTTTATGATAATAGACTTATAAGATATTCAAGACTTTGATATTTCCTATACAATCTCATAATGCATCGCCATAGCCAAGAAATTGATAAAGTTTTCATGAAAAATGTAGAGAGCAACATACCAATCTCTATATAAGACCCGCACAATGTCGTTGATGATCAACTAGTAGTGCAACTTGTCTATTTTGGCTTTCCTCTATCAAGGATGATTATATTGGACTAGGTGTCATAGAAAGTTACTAAATATGATCAACCATTATATTCTTCATGCTAAGTGTAGATGATACAAAATGACCTAATCACATACTAATGATATACGATAGCATACCATGAACACTCTATTTGAGAATATGAAGCATAAACAGTGTATTTGAGAACCCGCACGTGAATATCAAACTACACATGAAAAATTATTGATAAATGTATGAGTTGTAACTTCAAGTTTATGTTCATGTATATGGATACATTTGGTTACTAAATGCACTAGACCATGGACATAATTTATTAGAAAAATGATGTTGAACCAGAGAGAGATACAGGGTTCTTCAATGTAAATATAGTACTACACGGAATCCTCTTAGTCTCTCTCAAAGAAACAAGACAACATATATAAATCTGCTCTAGATGATCTGTGCTTGCTAAAAACTACATGGATATTTTTTTTCCAATCTCCTTATAATGTCCCTAATAAAATATTTAATTTTTTTTTATTTCATATTTGATTCACTTAAAAGATTTTTGCAAATACCTAGATTTTCTACACAATTTTCAACGAACTATGCAATCCAAACTTTGGCAATTTTCTCTGATTTAACACTTGGAGACTTCTTCATTGACATAAATATAATTAATAGACTGATATGAAATCAATACCACATAGCTAACTTTCTGGAAAATATCAGCTACAACAACACTAAAAATATTATAAAGAATATCTCATACATTGACAACACTATTTTGACAATATGAGCCATAGAAAAATAGATACAACTCCATTTATTTTTATTATCTCTTGGAATAATGAAACACAATTATATATTCCATAATAACATCAAATGCAACAACAATAACAATAGCTACAACAGTCTAAAACAATACCACAATAATCACCGGAAACCTCAAAACTCCTTCACTCCAAATTTGACAATTTTTGCACCCAATTGTAGAATAGCTTTCCCAATTGATCTAGATGGATAAAATGAACAAAACATTTCTGGTATACAGCTCACATAACAACAACACAAACTAAAACCATCTTTACAAACAACCATATAAAACTTGCAAACACACACAACTGAAACTCGCTGAAATCTATAACTTTGGAAGCACATTCACAACTTTTGAGTGAGATTTTCCTACTAAACCAAATAGGTTTCATTCTTTGATCCAAGAAATCAATGGGTTTTCATCCACTCATCTCAATCTCCAATGGGTTTTTGTACACAGAAGATATTGCAAGAACATAAGTGTTCAATAAAAATTTTGATAGGGTTTTGGTATATAGAAATTGGAAGCAATAAAGAAATTGCCTCCAATTTATATAGATTTGAGATCCCATCAATTCCAAATTCCCCTCTCTTGGAAAATAAAATGAGATAATGTTATTTCCAACAACTTTACTAAAAAGGTGCTCACCTGTCATAACTGCTACAAGATTCTCAGTTGCCATATCTTGTCATAGAATCTCCTATTTAAGCCTTTGGAGCTTCTCATAAAATCCCATCCCCCATTTGGTGCTGTAAATATTCTAATTAAATATTTAATTTCTCTCAAATATCTCAAAAATATAAATTCTTACGAGAGCATAATTAAATATTACATAAACTATTTCCCTATTTTCTTATCTTAGCCCACGTGAAATATTGGAATAGGCTAATAATTCCACCAAATAAATTTCATTAGAAAGGGGACATGACAAGTCTGCCCTTCCCAAAATTGTTTGTCCTCAAGCAATATTGATCCAAATGCTTTGCTTCTTTCCAAATGTCAATCTTTATGATACCAGGATCCCAAATCATCCTCCATGAGCAATTTTGAAGTTGAGAGGAAGGATCCTCTTTCCACTTTGTACCATTGATCTTTTCATCATAGTTAGAATGATTCTCATGATAGAAAAAACATTGTAATGACATAATATGAAGATGATTCAAAAAATTATTTCGTACTTGCAACTTTATTTCTTGAGTTGTAATCATAGATGCAATCAAAGTGTTTACCTTCTTTTCTTATTTATAAATTTCTAAGAGATTTGTGGTAGTACTACTATTCTCATGATGAAGATCATCAACTAAAACATCATCCTTGGATTCATGTCCCTCAACATAGTTAAATTGCAAACCATTCTCACATTCCAATGGTCCCATATTTTCAATGTCTAAAAAATTGATAGGTGCTTCTTGGATTACATTAGAAATTATTGAAACATACTCTTCTATTATTAAATCTTTATCTCCAATATGCAACATTAATTTCTCCTTAACTTCATCAAATTCCTTGTCTTTCACCTGCATGGGAGAATCCTCCAAGATTTGCTTCCTTTCAATCTCTTGCAAATTTGATTTTTCTTCTTTCTAATGCTCAACTAGCACAATCTCTTCCTTAACTTCATCACTATCATGTTGATTTACATACTTGTTAGAAGTCAAATAAATATTTACTTCTTCAAATTTTGATCTAGATGTATCCATCTTGAAAAGTGGGTTATCAAAAAATATATTTTCATCCATCTCAAAAAGTGGGTTATCTGAGAAGGATTGAAAACTATTTATGTTTTCCTATTTGGACCAATCTTCATGCTGACCCAATTCTGTGTAGTTGTCATCAAAATTCTTCATTTCCAAGTTGTAGAAATATAAGAAATATATATGTTTTTCAATATCAAGATCAAGATTTTTATACCTTTTATGATAGGCTATGATGTCCTTATTTTACCAACTTTTCTCTCCCATACTTTCTTCTTCTCTTCTAGAAATACCTGAGTGAATATTTGTTGATGATCTTTCTTCTTCATATTTTTTGTACTTCTTAATCAGATTAAGAAACTCTTCCTTCATATCTTGCAGAGTTTGTAATATCACTAACAAAGATTCTTGAAAACACTTCATTTCTCTATCTTTCATACTAGCATGCAATCACTGAACACTGACATGCACTACTGAAACTATGTCAAGCAACTAAAGATTTGCAACAAGGTGTTAGCTTCCCAATAGGATAGAAAGACCACTAGATTTGATACCACTTTAATTTCCACAGTAAAATATTTTTTAAAAATTATTTCAAATTTGATTCATTTAAAAGATTTTTGCAAATACCCATATTTTCTACACAATTTTCAACAAACTATACAATCCAAACTTTGGAAATTTTCAATAAAACACTTGGAGACTTATTCATTGAAATAAATCTGATTAATACATTGATATGAAAGAAATATTACACAACTAACTTTCTGGAAGATATCAGCTACAAAAGCACTAAAAATATTAACAAAAATATCTCATACATTGACAACACTATTTTGACCATATGAGCCATAGAAAAATAGATACAACTCCATTTATTTTTATTATCTCTTGGAATAATGAAACACAATTATATATTCCATAATAACATCAAATGCAACAACAATAACAATAGCTACAATAGTCTAAAACAATACCACAATAATCCTTGGAAACCTCAAAACTCCACTCCAAATTTGACAATTTTTGCACCCAATTGTAGAATAAATGAAAAAAAATACTAGTATATAGACCACATATTAGAAACAACATCAGAACCACAAACTAAAATGATCTTTACAAATAGTCACATAAAACATGCAAACACACACAATTGAAACTAGCTGAAATCTACAACTTTGGAAGCACATTCACAACCTTTGAGTGAAATTGTCCTACTAAAACAAACAAGTTTCATCCTATAATGAAATAAACCAATTCATTTTCATCAACTGATCTCAATCTTTGATGGGTTTTTGTCCACATAAGATATTGCAAGAACACCAGTGTTCAATAAAAAATTTGACAGGGTTTTGGTATATAGAAATTGGATGCCATAAATGAAGAAATTGTCTCCAATTTATATAGATTTGAGACCCCATCAATTCCAAATGCGAAAATAAAATAAGATAATGTTATTTCCAATAATTGAACCTTAAAAAGGTGCTCACCTATCATAACTACTACACGATTCTCATCTAAAAATTAGTCAATAACTCCACTATGACAACCTGTCATAAAATCTGCCATATCTTGTCATATAATCTCCTACTTTAAGCCTTGGGAGTTACAATATCTTATCATAGAATCCCACGCCCATTTAATGCTGCAAATATTCTAATTTAATATTTAATTGCTCTTAAATATATCAAAAATATAAATTCTCATGAGGCCAAAATTAAATATTAAATAAACTATGCCCTAATTTCTTACCTTAGCCCACATGAAATATAGAAATAGGCTAATAATTCCACCAAATAAATTTAATAGAAAGAGGACATGACACTCCTTATAGACTATAAGGAATTAGTCAATTTTGTACAAAGGAACACCAAATGGAAGGATGTGATATGTTTACATAAGAAGGGAAAAAACATTAAATCTCATTACAAAGCACCATTGATAGAATACATAAACTCTACCTTAATATGTAACAATGATGAGAACAAATATTATGAACTAGTAAGAAATGATTTCCAGTTAAACATCTACATCCTTAAGACGCTTTCAATATGGAGAGCCAATATGATTGTCATCCTATATAATCTCACAAAAAATTATTCTCAAATATATTACCAAGTATGCATCGAAAGTTGAGAGAAAGTCTGAAAATTAATAAGGATATATATTTCATGGAAAGATGTGAAGACAAAGCTCTGATAGCACATGAACACAAAAAATACAATGCCTAAAACAATGACCACATAACACAAATGGATGATGTCAATGAATATGATGAGGATGAAATTGATAAAAGATTGACCCAAGGTGCCAAAAAATAGAATGAGTGGGAGTTTCTATCACATTTGGTCCTTTCTAATAATGTCAACATAGATGAATTTCAAATAATACGCTGATCTGACTTTGACAACAACAACCCATAGGACGAACACAATGTGCCCCACATTTGTGTGACATTGCTCTTCATTTCATAACTACAAGCAAGACACATCCACAATAGGCCTACTCTTCCTCATCCTCAACTAAAACAAGTAATAAATTAGCATCAAAGTGATAAATTGCACTATGTACCATCATAGAACACTATAGAAACAACTCCTTTAAACAAACTTTACATATGATTTTTCACTTGGAACAACATGAACTAAAAAATTGAACTTAATCACTCTCATCAAGAATGCACTTAACAATCTAAAATTAGAGAAACAAATCTCACTACTTACACTTGCACCTATAGGTGTTTCTTCTTTTAACATACATGCCTCAACAATCCATACATGCCATAGAATTCCAATAAAAGAAATAAAAAAATTACAAGAACAATCTTTGAAACTATTTCAAGAGGAGTTTTGAAAAATCAAATACATGATCCTCATTCAAAAGATGAGCTTTGTACTACCAAAGCTACTACTAAAAATAGATACTCACTTAAATGAGGCATTCCCCCACCAACAACCCCAATACTTTGGTCGTCTATCCATAATACTTATTGGTGACCTTGCCTAACTACAACCCATCGTGGATAAATCTATACACATCACAATCAACTACAAAGATCCTATGGAAAAACATTTACCACAACTGTCACACTAGAAATAATATTTTGATAAGAGGGTGACACTCATAGTCAAACAAAATTCCAAGACATACTACAAAACATACATAATTTAGAATGGTTCCAATGCAACATGATTGAGAAACACTAGTGGATGACACTTGATAAGTCACTAACTACATCTAGATGAGAAAAATTGACATCTCCATACACTTATTTTCCACTAAAATTCTAGTGAAACTACATAATTTTAATTTTTTAAAGCTACTAAACCTTCTAGAGCACATAATGCTGCTAAAAATATACAATAAATTATAATAATTAATACCAAAGATGACCAAACCATAAAAGAGGTACTCCTATGCAGAGGCAAATGAGTGATGTTGACAACAAACTTATGGATTAAAGTTAGGCTTATCAATGGGTCATTATGAGATGTGACAAATACTATTGTCAATCTCAATTTCAAACCCCAAACTTGCAAATGTATGTGGTTGTACAATTTGACAACTACAATGGTCAAGTAGAGGATAGGGTAAAACATAAAAAATACTTATAATGTGTGGTAATTATTGAAAATTCTCCTATCCATGGCTTGTTTAGTTACAATCAACAAAACCTAAGGCCTCACATTAAACAAGGCTACAATAGACATTAGGGAGAATAAAAGGCAAGGTCTAACATTTACAACTATATTTAGAGACAGATCGATAGAATTCCTTTACATAGAACCTAGATTATCTTTGGAACAATACTCAAGAATGTAAAATAATCCCTACACCATCATCAAGAAGAAAGAAGAGGCTCGCCCATAACTACTCTCATTGTAACACATCCAAGCACATGCATTTCCTCATTCCCTTATCCATAATTCAAATTAACTTCACCACTACAATGTTACTTATATTCGTATGGAATGATGTGTAGGTGAATGCATCAAAGACACAATTGGTAAGCAGGACTCCCCATTTAGTACAACACAAATAATTATGATCAAAAGGCAAAGAACATAAAAAAAAAAAAAGAAGTATCAAATGCATTCCTACCCCTACTCTTTACATTCAATTTCCAATTATATTACCCATTTATAATTAAAGTAGCATGTGAAGCCCATGTATGCACAATACTTTGTTACTTGCTAAGATGATACATTATGATTTACACAATCAAGACAAATATTTTAGTCTGAAATATTCATAGTGGTCCCTAACCCTAAAATGTATCTCGTGCCTACATTCCTAAAGGAATAGAAAAGGGTAATAATTTTTTTTTATAAAATAAACTAAAGAAAGATTGAATATAGAAACTAGGACTAGATATATCTCCGTTGAGATTATAAATGTTTGACTACCAATAGAGAAATGCTTATCTTCAAGCACTATGTCTAAAATTTGACATCTAAAATCACGTGTAGACCAATGTTTGCTTTAGGTGTCAAATCATATAAAATCCTAATTCCTCTCACTTTAGTTGATGCTTAAGCAAATGGAATCGATAAATCAATGCACACATGGCTTGGTTATTTGATATAAACAATGTAAAGACAAAGTTCATTTCTATCAAGTTGACGTAACATTTTCCATGTGATTGATCTCACGTATTTTCATCATGTTCTAACTAGTTATCACAAGCCTCAAATATTACAACAGAAACAATGCCCTACTGCATTTGTCAACATAGATTCTGTTATGTCACTACAATTGTATAAGGAATATATTTCAACTCCATGTAAAATTATTTTCTTATCAAATGTGTAGGTAAAATATGACTAAAATGAAGAGCCCCCAACATTCTAGCTAGGCATACAAAGTAATTATAATCCAATCAATCCAACATAATGGATAGTTTATAACTTTTAACTTTTAAACATTGACATAATTCACAACTTTGTCGCATAGTTGTAGCTATGCTAGAAGAAGAAGATCTCAAATGAGAAAGAGAAGAGTGGAACACAACACCCTATAAGAGTAAGAATGGTGGAAATGTTAGCATTACATTGTTTACGTTTGCAATTACTTAGTTACTGATGGTAGTTATGCTACAGCTACTTAGTTCGCCATTAGTTACAACTATCTCTAAGTATCTCCCTTTCTTATATAAGTGTTTACTGCCATCGAATATATGAATAAAGCAATTACTATTTCTTCAGTTGGTATTAGAGCACACTTTGTTTTTTGTGCCTATGCGAGGATGAGAGGCAATGCCTCATGGATTGCAGCGTGTAGAAGATAGAAATAGCTGTTCAAAATAGGGAGCACAGGAATAAGCATCTGATACACTAGGACGTGCCAATACCTTTCAGAGTTGATGCATAAGGCTACAGATTTATTTCAACGAACTTGTGTCCTATACAAAAGATGTGAATAGGAGATAATGTATAGTCTAGTGAATGACTCGCTTCTGGGTTTTGACATTGATGGTCTGTGCAAACTGGTTGCTAATATTAGTTTCTCAGAGCTTGACAACAATAATCTGGGGGGGTGAACTCAACTATTCTAAAATAGAAGGGCGAATGGATCAAATTCGCGCATCACTCATGGTCTCAAACGAATGACGGAGACTCGATGAATGACATCCTTGGAAGGAATCATTGAGTTTGGAGGCCTTTGCAGGCAGATTGAAGTCATTTGTGCTCTCTACTGTAAGCAGTTGTTGCCTGGACTAAAGTTTCTCTATCCAAGCCATTTGTAGCACTCTCCATAAGGCACCTAAAAGAGGAAGACATAGTCTGCAAACATAGTTTGCAAAACCCGGCAATCAAAGAAAAGTGGATGTCCATTATCATCTCAAATTGGTATGTATTGAAGTGTGTATGGAAGTGCAAATTTTATAAGCAAATATATATAAGTCTGAGTAAGAAGTCAATCTTTTGAGTATTATCTAAATGGAGACCCCATTAGACAAGTATTTTGGTTCCAATTTTCATACTTGGAGAATGAAAATTCAAATGCAACTAATGAATAAAAATTTATGGGCAATAGTAAGTGGAAAGGAAAAAGCACCTACAGATGCAAATAAGTTATTAGATTGGAGTAGTAGAGATGATAAAGCCAAGGCTATAATTGGTCTTGCTCTTTCTGACACCGAATTGCACCATATTGATTTGGATAAATCGTTAGCCAAAATTTGGGATAATCTGAATAAATTGTTTGGAGCAAAAGCCGTTAATGCAAAGTTTTCTCTAAAACTTCAATTATTTCGATTTAAAATGGAAGATGGAATCACAATGTCAAATCATATAAGTAACTTGCAGTCTCTTATTAGACAACTAGCAGAGGTTAAGGTTACAGTAGATGATGATGATGCTAGGGCCATCTTATTAAATAGCTTGCCTTCAAAATACAACAATGTTGTTTTTACTCTCAGTCAAATATCTTCACAAACTCTAGAAGGTATGATTCTACTCTTCTATCAAAAGAGAAGAGAACAACAGAAGATTCAGAAGATGATCCTCAAGAGAAAGCATTATTTTCAAGAAGCAATTACAAGAGATCAGAGAGAATCAAATGTTTTTATTGTAAGAAAAATGGTCACATCGCTTGGGATTATAGAACTCGAGCGAGTGATGTTCTTAAAGGAAAGCTCAAAAATGAAGGAAATCTTGCTTGCATTGAAGATGATAAGGATCCACCAGATGGTGCTATTAATTTATGTGGATATGCCCTTTAAGCAAGGACATATTGGAGGCAGGCAGCATCGGAGGATGGAGGATTTTCCATCATCTCAAGTTAGCTTCTAGCTTTGAGATGATGCTTTGCATGAGAAGCATTTTTGGTTTTGGTTGTTTTGTTTTTCTTTGTTGATGCTGACGGAGCTAACAGATTTGAAGAATGTATATTTTGTGAAGATTTTGTTTTGGAGACAGGTTTGGGGTTTGGTGTTGAGATCAACATGGATTGTTGTCTAGCGAGCTTCAAAGAGTATATGATCTTGAATTATACCCTTTCGTGGTCACTAGACAACATGGCAGAGATATGTCATATCTCTTAGGGTCCATTGTCGAGTAATTCAAGACTCTGTGATTTGAGAGCTTGGGACTAAAGAGCTCAAGAACATAGCTTGAAGCTACGCCTTTCTGAGGGTTGATGAGACAGCATGATGGAGCCTCGCTTTGTTCAGGATTTGTTCCTTGGGAGAAGATCTTCTACAAAATATGTTTTCATATTTATGTAATCAGCTTTGTTGAGTTTTTTAGCATTCAAGGGGGGTCCATTGGTACTATTGCAGGAACAATGTAATAAGGGGGGGAATGTTAGCATTACATTGTTTACGTTTACAGTTACTCAGTTACTGATGGTAGTTATGCTGCAGTTACTCAGTTAGCCGTCAGTTACAACTATCTCCAACTATCTCCCTTTCTTATATAAGTGTTTACTGCCATCGAATATATGAATAAGCAATTACTATTTCTTCAGGAAAAACATATAAAATAGATAGCAATACAAAAATCTAGATGCTAATATAACCCTCTACAAAACTATACACAATGCCAACCTCCTTACACACACTTATCACTTCTCCAATGTGAATACTTAAACACTCATAAACAAATGAAAAATGTAAAGTACCAAATCTATGTATGAGCTTCGAATTGGACTAGGTGCACTCTTAATTGTGTCTTGAAATTATCATTGGATTGTATATAAAGTTAAGTTTCTCTATGTGCTTTTGTCTTTATGGTATAAAAGGTTTGGTAGTGAATGCCTAATTAATTTATTAGCCCACAATTATTTTTTTTATTTTTAAAAAAGGTGGACAAAGAACCCATATTATATTGATCAAAATATAATTACAATAATATCACCAAAGATGGTAACAATAAAGAAACCAACTGAATAAATGTATACAAGCCTCAAATCAGAAAAGGGCCGATAGATAGGAACAACACAAAACTACAAAAAAGAAGACCAAAGCCCACCACAAAATTAGTCAGGGCTCGAGTCTAATTTTTCAAGTGAAGGAGGAGTGAATGATGAGAGGCAAAAAGGTGGTAATGCCAGAGAAGGAGGGAGTGGAGCCAGATCTGCTATATGAAGGCTAGTAAATCTTGACACTGAACACTTCTAATGCCATGGCATCTAATTTGATAGGGAGTTGAAACTAGTGTGTATCCAAGGCACAACGCAAGGGATTGATGCATCCAAACCAGAAACCAAGTTTGAAGGAATGTTGAACACATGCCATAGATGGGGAAGCATAGAGGAGATTGATGGGGAAGAGGTCACCAAGAGGAGCATCAGTAGAAAGAACATTGTAGCCATCCAGAGTGCTCTTCCACCAATTGGTATCAAGTAGGTACTAATGAATGAAATTGAATCCAATAGGAGCGATGAAATCTATGTTGGTGGTGGATATGAAATCCACAAGACACCAACACAAACATAGAATCGCTCAACGTGTTGCTGCATAATATGTCATTACTTCAAAACATGATTACAACTCCATTGAATGTTACATCATCCTCATGATCACTTGATCATGCTACACACACTTGATTCAATGCTATTACATCATGCCTCTTTTATAGAGGTCTTACACAAAACTTTGCCTATCTAGACTCTTCCAACCTTATGCAACAATTCATTTAGTTCTAGAAACTTCCTCTAGAACTTTCTAACCTAGAACTCTATAAACATTCCCACTTTCTAGACTTTTCCCTTTTTATACCTTTTTGTCTTTTTCTCTTTTAATTAATTATCATTAGTGGGAGAAATTACTTCAACACTCCCCCTTAATTTCGACCACATATGCTTTAGCATTTACCATTCCCAAATTTTATTTTCCAAGTCTGTTGACTCACTCAAATCCTTTTCTTGCATGATACCTTCAAACTATCTTCAAGATCTTTGGATCTTCTTACTCCTCCAACTCTCACTAACTGCTGCGGCAATCCTTCAAACTTTGATCTTCAAATCTTCAGAACTTCAATCTAGAAGTTCTCTCGCTATCTGTAACTTTCTATTTTTCTTGACGTCTTACAAGACCAACAAACATTTTTCTCTTGATGACTATTCTTTACATATGAACATCTATACTTGAACAATCTTTTCAACACACCTGTAATCTCTTGCCAATTCGATCCAAAACTCCATCCACAATTCATTTGCATGCATCATGTCATAGATTCATTTTTCCACTCTCTATTCAAACTTTGATCTTCAAATCTTTAGAACTTCAATCTGGAAGTCCTCTGCTATCTACAGCTTTCCATTTTTCTTGACGTCTTACAAGACCAACAAACATTTTTCTCTTGATGACTATTCTTTACATATGAACATCTATACTTGAACAATCTTTTCAACATACCTGTAATCTCTTGCCAATTCGATCCAAAACTCCATCCAACAATTCATTTGCATGCAATGTCAAATCCTAACAGTTTGTATACTCCTTCAACAATTTCTATAATATTGTCCAACGAGATGTTCCTTGTTGTGCTTGATGTTTCTTTTTTCTCCTTTTCTGGTCTCTTTCAGGCTCCTTCAGAGCTTTGATCACTAGTGTTGTACCACAGGAAACCACTACAACTTTGGCCTGACTCTGAACGGTGAGTTTTACAGTAATTCTAAGTCTTCAGACAAACAACCGACTCTTGCTTTAGCGATTAATCTCCACTCAAATGGTGCTCCCTCTCATACAGGTGCATTTATCATTCCAATTTTCTCTGGTGCGTCTGATTTCCTCATGACTTCTTCAGAAACCTCACTTTGGTGTAAAAGAAACCTCCTAATTCATCCTTTCCTCCTATGATCCAACTTCAAACTTGGCGATCTTTAGTTCAAATCAGGACGATGCCAAAATGCTGGTTTTTTTTTTAATCTCACCTGCCTTTTAAAAAACTACGGCTTCCTTGGGGCGGACTCCTTTTAGCAATTTGACTTGGTCTCTAGATCTGTTCTTCTAGATCAGCTTCCCTTCTTCCTGTGGTGGCTTGGTCTATGGCCTCCTTCTTTCTTTATATGCAATGCCTTTTAACAGTGATTGACAGCTTTCTTAAAAACAACTGCAATATTCAAGAAACCCTTGACAATGGAGATTGTTAAGGATTAAGATTGTCTAGAAAATGATAGAATGTTTCTAGAGCCTTCCTTAAGCTAGAACATTCCTGGAGTTGTTATAGAAAAGAACATTCTAAGATCTGTTCTAGAAAAAGAAGATTCCGAGTTTAAGAGTTTTCTAGAAAGCTAGAAGCTTCCAGGCTTCAAAAGTTTTATAACTATATATATGTGATTGGAGAGAGTTGTTGAATAGAGAGCCTCTCGATGGTTGCTGGATACAGCATTCAGATTGCTATTAGATATAGCATCTGGATAGCTGTTGTACACGACATTTGGTTGTTATAGAAAAGAACATTCTAAGATCTAATCTAGAAAAAGAAGATTCTGGGTTTAAGAGTTTTCTAAAAAGCTAGAAGCTTCCAAGCTTCAAAGGTTCTATAGCTAGATATATGTGATTATATACAGCCTTTGGATGGTTGCTGGATATAGCATCCGGATAGCTGTTAGATACAGCATCTAGATTGCTACTAGACACGGCATTTGATGTATTCCAAGCTAGATAAATATATTTCTGAGTTATCTAACTCTGTTTTGCCCTGTGTTTGCTATGTTCATTGCTGTTATGTTTTGCCCTATCTTTTGGTGTTTATTGGGCCTGTTTTCACAAAGATTACGGCTTCTATTTCTTTCTTGGCTCTCCAAATGTAGCACTTAAATAAACTTGACCTCGTTATATTCTTGGCTACGTCTAAAGCCCTTTTTGCGCTTGCGACCTTCAAGGTGGCAAAATCGCTTGTTTTCCCTTAGATCTGCGCTCCTTTGTTTATAGCGACTCCACGATGTTTAGGCAGCTCCAAAAAGTAGCAATTTTAACCCTTTAGAACTCCTCCTTAGATGAATTTATATCCTGCGAGTTAAATGCGCCTGAGGTGAAGTCCCACACCACAACAACGTCTCCTAAACGGTTGATCTTTTTCAGCCCTGCTCAACACTTCGGGTCTGGATGACCTCGACTAATAACGACGGCTTTTTCCTTTGGGTTGGGTCCCTTTTGATTTCAGTGGCTTTAACTTCTACAACTTTCTCTTGTGCCTATGTGCCTTTTGGCAGCGATGAATTCAACGTCGGTCATTAAATCCTCCTCTTAACATCTTCAGACTTCTCCAAGCAGCTTTATCTTTTCAACATCGGTCATTAAATCCTAAACTATAACCTTGATCTCATAATCTAACAAACCATTCACAAAAACCCTAACCCTAGATCTTCACACGAACATGGCTCTGTCAAATCTGGCAGAATTCTCCCACAATCTTCCAGCAGTCCAACGATCTTCTACTCTAATACCACTATGATGATGGTGGATATGAAATCCACAAGACACAAACACAAACATAGAATCACTCAACATGCTACTGCACAATATGTCATTATTTCAAAACATGATTACAGCTCCATCGAATGCTATAGCATTCTCATGATCACTTGATCATACTACACACACTTTGATTCAATGCTATTACATCATGCCTCTTTAATAGAGGTCTTCCTCAATAACTTTGCCTATCTAGACTCTTCCAACCTTCTACAACAATCTATTTAGCTCTGGAAACTTCCTCTAAAACTTTTTAACTTAGAACTCTCTAAACATTCCTGCTTTCTAGACTTTTCTCTTTTTTTACCTTTTTGTCTTTTTCTCTTTTAATTAATTATCATTAGTGGGAGAAATTACTACTCCAACACTATACCTCTTGAGCAAGGTCCATGATGTTGGACAAAAATATGGAGGCAACATTAGAGAGTCTAAGCAATCTGACGGAGGCTTTGAGTAAGGGATCGCCAACAATGGTTCTAATCACGAACTCAATGTGAGGACAATCTATAATATAAAACCCTTGGTTAAGCTTCACTGAATCATAGGCATCTTGCTCCATTGGTTTCTAGTGTTAAAATAAGAAAATCAGATTTGTTTTTGTTTGTTGGGAATGTTTCCCAAACATTTTTCTGCATTTCCTTTTTTGTTTGGGAAAGTTTCCCATCTTAGTTTTAGTTTACTTTTAGTATGTTTTATGTATATATTTCAGTTTCCTTTTAATAAAGGTTGTTGAAGACATTTTTGCAGCAAGCATATCAAATTTCTTCTTTGTCTCTCTTGTTTTAAGTTATATGTATTTTTCTCTAGTTTTTTTGCTATGTATTGGCATTTGTTTTTTAGTTTAATCTTTTCTAACATATGGTATCAGAGCCAAATTTGAAATCACAATGAATGCTAACAGTACACAGCTACAAATTCCTAAATTTAATGGGAAAAATTATGATTTTTGGAGTTTTCAGATGAAGATTTTGTTCAGGTCATAGGAGCTATGGGATCTTGTGCAGAATGGGTATTTAGAACCAGCAGCTGCAGCAGCATTAGCAGCCCTCACACAAAATGAAAGGGATTTACTGCGGGATAATCAGGAAAAAGATCAGAAAGCATTATTGTTCATAGTGCAGGGTCTTGATGAAACTCTGGTGCAGGGCACCTAGGAGCAGTCTGACACCTCAAGCATTTTTTTATGCATTTTGATAAGCTATGTTTTGTTTTGATTGTATGTGTGGTAATAAGGCTTTAGCCATGTTTGTATGGTCCCTTTTGTGTGGTCAAGATGATTGAGGTGACCCTATAAACCTCAATCATGCTTAGTCCACTTGGATCCTTGTTGTGCCAATTAGGCCTAGAAGGTCTAAGGATTGGTTTTCGAGTTTTTTTTTTATTGTTTTAATGTTTTAGTATGTTGGAAGGAGTTTGTTGATCATTTGGACTCCATTGGATGAGCCAAACAAATCAACCTCCTTGTGTTAATGCAAAACACCATAGTTGTCAAAGGTGTTATGTGTTGGGTCGGTTCAAAAACCACTTTAGGCAGTTAAATGCTGTTGTAGAAGTTGGAAACCAACTTGGATGGGTTAATATGGTGGATATATGACTCCAGTACAGAGGAGGAAGTTTTTGTACGAAATTTGGGCACAAAATTCAAGAAAACTGACTGTTTTTCACTATTTTTTTGCTGTGTACAGACTGTACGGACTTTTCATGTGTGCAAATGATATTTTTCTGAAATCTCTTGGAGTCAGGGTTCCAATGCAACTAGTTTGAGGTCTTGAAGTGGTCGGAGTCAAAAGTTATTGAATTTTCTTTCAAAACTGGTCTAGAAACCCTGTTTTCTAGGGCAATCCCACAAATTTGGCCCTAGAATGTATTTCCACCAATGAAATTTCATGCCACTCGGTGAAATGCAGGCTAGGGGTGTATACTACTTGATTCCAAAAGCATTTTCTGAGAAAATACAGTTTACTATTTTTAATGTGATGCCCTAGGTCAAATATCTCTATGTATTTGACTAAATTTATGCAATTTATTGTTGTATTTGACAAAACCCTAAGAGGATGAGTGAATGAATGGTGGATTTGTGTTGTTTGGGGATGGTAGAGTCATTCCAAGTTCCTGCCCCTGACCTATGCACCCAATTTTGAGCACTTGCTTTGTAACCTAGCCTAAATTGATCAATTAGGCCTAGAGACCTAGTAGGCGTTTTGGATTGCTGGAGTAGAGTTGGAGCAGGAGATTTGGAGGTTTGTTAGGGTCCCCTGAAAGGTGTTCAATTCCATCATTTGTTTTCCTAGACCTTTGGGATTTTGTCAAGTTTTGTTGAGAAAACCTAGTTTGGAGGGCTAATAGCCTTACTAGTCAAGGTATAGGTTGAAGAGTTTTGGGAAGTTGGAGATGAAACCAACTGCATAGAAGGTGTTTGTTGATCTGTCTTAAGGTGTTGGAGAAGCCTTAGGGGTTGGACAATAGTCTGGACATCAAATCCTTCATATGCCTTGTATGTGCCTTTGGTTGGTTGAAGGCTAGTTGAAGTGGGTGAGTGGGCAAAGGACAATAGAGTAAACCTTTGTGTGTTGCTTCCCTTGTGCCACTCTGCATCAGGTGGTATCAGAGCCATCAAAGAGATGGGAGATAGAGAAGAAGAGGAGGAAATTCCTTCAAAGGTGACAAATGCCGAATTGGCAAAGATAGTGAGAGAGCAAGCAGCCAAGAACAAAAGGATGGAGGCTGAGATAGAAAAGTTGAAGAAAGACAAAGACAAGAAGAAGAAGTCAAAAGTCATCTTAGATTCAGATGAAGAGGATCAAGATGAGGAAGAAGAAGTGCCTATGGAAGAGCCACAAGGAGGCATGTCAGAGAGACAATTCCTAGATGCACTTGGAAAGTTGAGTAGGAAGGACACTAAGGCAGACTTACCTATGTTTCCTGGTAAGATGAATCCAGAGGAGTGCCTTGATTGGATTGAGGCAATGGAGAACTATTTTGAATGTGAAGAAGTGGCAGAAAATCAGAAAGTGAAGATTGCCAAATCAAGAATGAAAGGGCCAGCCTTGAGTTGGTGGAATTTTATTCAAAATGAGAGGATAGAAGAGGATAGGATTCCTATCTCTACATGGAGGAAGATGGTACTTGAAATCAAGAAGCAATTTGTCCCTGAGGATTATGAGGTCAACTTGAACAAGAAGTTGCACAACTTGAGACAAAAGGACATGGACGTGAGCACCTACACAGAGGAGTTTCACAAGATGACATTGAAAGCCAAGATGCCTGAGAATGAAAAATAGAAGCTTGCAAGGTATCTTAATGGCCTCAAGTTCTCCATTCAAGATGAATTAACTCTCTTTAACCCGGAGACAGTCCATAAGTGTTTTCAAATGGCACTGAGGATTGAGGATAAGCAGAGAAGAAAAGGGGATTTTGGCAGCAGCAGCAGAGGCAGAGGAAATCAAAATTTTAGGGGCAGGGGCAGATTTCAAAACAGAGATAATTTCTCTAGATTCCAAGGTGGCGGATCACAAGAAGGCAGCCAAGGGCAGGCTGATAAAAACAGTGCTGATAAGGGTTAGTTTAGGGGCAGAGGTAATGGCAGAGGAAGAAGTGGGGGCAGAGGTCCCAATGTGTTTACTGGAAGGTGTTTCTCTTGCAATCAGATTGGACATCAGTCCTTTAGGTGCCCGTAGAAGATGGGAAACACTGCTGCAAATCAGAAAGAAAGAAGAGTACAACTCCTTCAAGAAGAGGACTGTCAAAGCACCACAAGTTACCAAACAGCCTCGTCCAAGTCTGCAGCACCTGAGAGTGGAGAATGCATCATGTTTAATAGATCCCTCATCATGCCAGCCACCAAGGAGCAGCCCCAAAGAAACAACTTGTTCAGAACCACTTGCAAGGTGAAAGGAAAAGTGTGCAAGGTAATAGTTGATTCAGGTTCTTCTGAAAATTTGGCTTCTAATGAAATGGTGACTAAGTTAGGATTGGAAAGAATGCCTCATCCTAACCCCTATAGAGTCTTTTGGCTAACCAAGGAACAACAAAATGTGGTGATAGAGCAATGTTGGGTTGAATTCAAGATAGGTGAATATCATGATAAGGTTCTTTGTGAGATAGTGGATATGGATGCATGCCACCTTCTTCTTGGAAGGCCTTGGTAACATGACACAAGTGCCCAACATGATGGTAAGAACAATGTAATTCATTTGTCCAAGAATGGTGAAAAGTTTACAATGACTCCTTTGATTGATGATTGCAAAGAGAAAGTCATTTCTAGTTCAGTTATGTTGGTAGGTGAAAAAGAGTTTTTGGCTAACCTCAAGGAAGAGAAAGTGCCATGTTTTGCAGTAGTCATCAAGCCCAAGGATGTGAATCCCAAGAAGGTCAAAGTGCAGCAACCTCTTAGGAGGATTGGACCAAAGGAAGTGGAAGAATTATTGGAAAGGTTCCATGATGTGATAGCCGATGAAGGCAAGGATGCCCTTCCACCAAAGAGGGAGATTAGTCATTGCATTGATCTCATCCCTGGATCCACCCTACCAAACCAAGCAGCCTACAAGTTGACCCCAGAGCAAAATGTTGAAGTGGCAAGACAAATCCAAGACTTATTGGATAGAGGACTTATCAGGAGGAGTATTAGTCCATGTGCAGTACCTGCAGTGCTTGCACCTAAGAAGGAAGGAACATGGAGACTATGCACTGATTCCAGGGCCATCAACAAGATTACTATCAGGTATAGATTTCCAATGCCTAGAATAGAAGATTTAATGGATTGCTTGGGTAGGGCTAAGTATTTTACCAAGATAGATCTAAAAAGTGGTTATCACCAAATCAGGATAAGGGAAGGGGATGAGTGGAAAACCGCCTTCAAAACCAATGAAGGACTATTTGAATGGGTTGTCATGCCTTTTGGCTTGTCAAATGCACCAAGCACCTTCATGAGATTGATGAATGAAGTGCTAAAACCTTTCCTTAACAAGTTTATTGTTGTATATTTGGATGATATACTGATTTTTAGTGACAGCAAGGAAGACCACATAAGGCATATCCATCAAGTGCTCAGGAGGCTTCAAGAGGAGAAGTTGAGAATCAATCTTGACAAATGTGTCTTCCTACAAGAAGAGTTGATATTTTTGGGGTTTGTCATCTCCAAGGGTAGCCTAAAAATGGATCCAAGTAAGGTTGCATCCGTTCTTAATTGGCCAACACCTACAACAGCCTTGGAGGTAAGGAGTTTCCATGGTTTATGCAGCTTTTATAGAAAGTTCATTAGAGGGTTTAGTGGCATTTGTGCTCCACTTGTTGACACCATAAAAGGGGGCAAGAAATGTGTGTTTTTATGGACAAATGAGGCCAACCAAGCCTTTGAACTGTTAAAGAAAAAAATATCAGAAAAACTGGTCCTTGTTCTTCCTGATTTTGACAAGGTCTTTGTGGTAGAATGTGATGCAAGTAAGAGGGCTGTTGGAGGAGTCCTAAGTCAAGATGCAAGGCCTATAGCATTCTTTAGTGAGAAGTTAAATGAGGCAAAACAAAACTACTCCACCTATGATCTAGAGTTATATGCCATGGTTCAGTCATTGAGGAAATGGAGACACTACTTATTGCCAAAGGAATTTATAGTTTTTACTGACAACCATGCATTAAGCTTCTTGAACAGGCAGCAAAAGCTGAATCACAGACATGTCAAGTGGATGGAGTACATCCAAGCATACACCTTCTCCATAAAACATAAGAAAGGAGTGGCCAATAAGGTAGCCGATGCCTTAAGCAGGAGAAATCTTGTTGTGCAAACTATTCAATTGGAAAGTACAGGTATTCATGCCATTAAAGATCAGTATACAGCAGATGAAGACTTCAAAGAACCATACCTCTCTTGCAAGGCCATGACATGAAGGTATAATACTGATTTTTCTGATTTTTTGTTGCAAGATGGATATCTTTTCAAGGGTAGCATGTTGTGTATCCCAAGAGGATCTATTAGAGAGAATATAATAAAGGAAAAGCATTGTGGCAGCATGTCAGGTCACTTTGGTATTGATAAGACCCTAGAATTGGTTAGGAGGTACTATTTTTGGCCAAAATTGCCAACCGATGTAAGGAAGTTTGTTGAAACTTGTCAATTTTGCCAAAGAGCAAAGGGGCGTACATCAAATGCAGGTTTATACACTCCTCTACCTATTCCTTCAAAGCCTTGGGATTCCATAAGTATGGACTTTGTACTTGGTTTGCCTAGGACAAAGAATGGACATGACAGCATTTTTGTGGTTGTAGATAGGTTCTCAAAAATGGCTCACTTCATCCCATGTAGAACCACACATGATGCCTCACACATAGCAGGTCTTTTCTTCAAGGAAATAGTCAGGTTACATGGTTTACCTTTGTCCATAATCTCAGACAGAGACCCCAAGTTCATTGGACACTTCTAGAGGACACTGTGGAAGAGACTCGGTACAAATTTGTCCTTATCATCTGCCTATCACCCTCAGTCTGATGGACAAACAGAGGTGATTAATAGGTCACTTGGCAACCTCCTAAGATGCCTAACCAAGGAGCAGGGTGCTAGTTGGGATTCAATTTTGGCTCAGGCAGAGTTCTCATACAATGACACTGTCAATAGAAGCACCGGCCTGTCTCCTTTCCAAATTGTTTATGGCACTCACCCAAGGGGTATTTTGGAACTAAGAGAGGTTAAAGGACTGGAAAATAGCAGTGCCTTGGCTGAAAACTTTGTTCAAGTCATGAAAGATGTCCATGAACAAGTACAACAGAAATTGCTGTCCACTTCTAAGAAATATAAACAATTTGCTGACAGAAAAGAAGGGATTTGCAGTTCAAGGAAGGTGATTTAGTAATGGTTCATCTAAAGAAGGAGAGGCTCCCGGCAGGTAAACACACTAAGCTACTCATGAAGAAGATTGGGCCTTGTGAAGTGCTCAAGAAATGTGGAGAAAATGCCTACAAAATCAGACTTCCGGATGGCATTGCTTTGTCTCCAATTTTTAATGTTTCAGACCTTTATCCCTATAAAGGATCTGATCCTCAGACTGTTGTTGAAGAAGATCAAACTGATCAGACACTCCAGGAACTCATTCCTTCATCTCCAAATCAGATTGAGTGCATTTTGGACAAGAGGATTGCAAAACAAACTAGAAGGCACACCTATCATGACTATTTGGTGAAGTGGCTAAACAAACCTCAGGAGGATGCCACTTGGATGAGCAGGGCAGACATTGAGAAGGCAGGTTTCACATTTGATAGCATTCCAACTCAAGAGACTTGAGTTCTGTTTGACAGTGGGTGTATGGTGCAGGGCACCTAGGAGCAGTCTGACACCTCAAGCATTTTTTTATGCATTTTGATAAGCTATGTTTTGTTTTGATTGTATGTGTGGTAATAAGGCTTTAGCCATGTTTGTTTGGTCCCTTTTGTGTGGTCAAGATGATTGAGGTGACCCTATAAACCTCAATCATGCTTAGTCCACTTGGATCCTTGTTGTGCCAATTAGGCCTAGAAGGTCTAAGGATTGGTTTTCAAGTTTTTTTTTGGTTGTTTTAATGTTTTAGTATGTTGGAAAGAGTTTGTTGATCATTTGGACTCCATTGGATGAGCCAAACAAATCAACCTCCTTGTGTTAATGCAAAACACCATAGTTGTCAAAGGTGTTATGTGTTGGGTCAGTTCAAAAACCACTTTAGGCAGTTAAATGCTGTTGTAGAAGTTGGAAACCAACTTGGATGGGTTAATATGGTGGATATCTGACTCCAGTACAGAGGAGGAAGTTTTTGTACGGAATTTGGGCACAAAATTCAAGAAAACTGACTGTTTTCGCTGTTTTTCTTGTTGTGTACAGACTGTGCAGACTTTTCATGTGTGCAAATGATATTTTTCTGAAAGCTCTTGGAGTCAGGGTTCCAATGCAACTAGTTTGAGGTCTTGAAGTGGTCGGAGTCAAAAGTTATTGAATTTTCTTTCAAAACTGGTCTAGAAACCCTGTTTTCTAGGGCAGTCCCACAAATTTGGCCCTAGAATGCATTTCCACCGATGAAATTTCATGCCACTCAGTGAAATGTAGGCTAGGGGTGTATACTACTTGATTCCAAAAGCATTTTCTGAGAAAATACAGTTTACTATTTTTAATGTGATGCCCTAGGTCAAATATCTCTATGTATTTGACTGAATTTATGCAATTTATTGTTGTATTTGACAAAACCCTAAGAGGATGAGTGAATGAATGGTGGATTTGTGTTGTTTGGGGATGGTAGAGTCATTCCAAGTTCCTGCCCCTAACCTATGCACCCAATTTTGAGCACTTGCTTTGTAACCTAGCCTAAATTGATCAATTAGGCCTAGAGACCTAGTAGGCGTTTTGGATTGCTGGAGTAGAGTTGGAGTAGGAGATTTGGAGGTTTGTTAGGGTCCCCTAAAAGGTGCTCAATTCCATCATTTGTTTGCCTAGACCTTTGGGATTTTGTCAAGTTTTGTTGAGAAAACCTAGTTTGGAGGGCTAGTAGCCTTATTAGTCAAGGTATAGGTTGAAGAGTTTTGGGAAGTTGGAGATGAAACCAACTGCATAGAAGGTGTTTGTTGATCTGTCTTAAGGTGTTGGAGAAGCCTTAGGGGTTGGACAATAGTCTGGACATCAAATCCTTCATATGCCTTGTATGTGCCTTTGGTTGGTTGGTTGGTTGAAGGCTAGTTGAAGTGGGTGAGTGGGCAAAGGACAATAGAGTAAACCTTTGTGTGTTGCTTCCCTTGTGCCACTCTGCATCAAACTCTCCTTCCAAGAGTTATAGCCACTTCGAAGGCCAAAGAAGCCTAGGATCTCCTTGCACAATCATTTCAAGGTATAGAAAAAGTAAGAACAGTTCATCTTCAAATGCTTAGAAAAGATTTTGAAATTTTACAAATGTCAGATTTAGAAATTTTAGGAGATTTCTTTACTCGTACAATGGGTATAGTTAATCAGATGAAATCAAATGGTGAGGTTGTGACTAATCAAAAAATTGTTTAAATTTTTTTAAGAAGTTTGCCTGAAAAATATGATCTTGCAGTTATAGCTATTAAAGAATCAAAAGATCTAACATCTTTATCTGTAGATGAGCTTATGGGTTTATTGTACACACATGAGCATAGAATAAATAAATCAACAAAGGAGCCACTTGAGAAAGCTTTAAAGAGCAAGGTATCCTTGAAAGAAAAAGAAACAGCACCAGAATCATCTTCAGCACAAAGAGGAAGAGGTAGAAATTCAAGAGGAAGAGGAAGACGTTTTCAACAAAGAGGCAGAGGTCAAAGAGGCAATAGAAGTGATGAAGAAAATTGTGGTTACACTCAAGCAAGAGGTAGAGGCAGAGCAAATTTTCAGCAAAAAGGTAGAGGTTTTCAAAGGTATGATAAATCATCTATTCAATGTTATTACTGTCAAAAGTATGGACATTTTGCAGCTGAATGTAGGAAAAAGATTGCAGATGAAAGTAAACAAGAAGCCCAATATGCAAATGAAGGTGAAGGGCAGGAAGGATATGTCTTGCTAACATGTAGCACAAAGGAGGAAGTAAATGATGACAAATGGTATGTTGACAGTGGGTGCAGTAATCATATGATAGGACACAAAGAGCTATTTCAGAATTTAGATGAGTCCATCAAATCTAAAGTCAAGATGGGAAATAATACAATTGCACCGGTCATGGGGAAAGGGAGGATATTAATCACAACAAGACAAGGTGAGAAAAAATATATTGGTGATGTGTTTTTTGTACCAGGCTTAAAGCATAACTTGTTAAGTGTAGATCAACTTGTGCAAAAAGGCCACACTATCAAATTTGAAAATGGTTCATGCATTATTGTTGATGGTAAAAACAAGCTGATAACCAAAATACCCATGACTACTAATAAGATGTTTTCCCTTAGTATCAGAAACAATATGCATTTAAGTTTCAGTGCTTTTGTAAAAGACACACAGTGGTTATGGCATCTTAGGTTTGGTCATTTGAATTTTGGTGGACTAAATCTTTTGCATAAAAAGAACATGGTAACAAGTTTACCATTTATCCAAAGACCAGATGAAGAATGTGAAGGTGGTATTGTTGGAAAGCACCATAGAGAACCCTTTCCAGTAAGGGATTCTTGGAGAGCTTCAAAGCCATTAGAGCTAGTTCACTTAGATCTATGTGGACCAATTAAGGTTGCTTCATTATCTGGTACGAGATATTTTTTTACATTTATTGATGACTATAGTAGGAAACTCTGGGTGTACCCTTTGAAAAATAAATCTGATACTTTCAAGAAATTCAGAGAATTTAAAGAATTAGTTGAGAAGCAAAGTGGTTATTTTCTCAAAATTTTAAGGACTAATAGGGGTGGAGAGTATATTTCACATGAGTTTCATAATTATTGTATTCAAAAGGGCATAAAATGGCAGCTAACAACAAGGTATACACCTCAACAAAATGGTGTAGTTGAGAGAAAAAATAGAACAATTTTAAATATGGTAAGGAGTATGCTTAATGCTAAGAATTTACCTAAAGTTTTTTGGGCAGAAGCAGTTTGTTGTGCAGGTTATATTTTGAATAGATGTCCTACGAACTTAGTTTGGGGCATGACACCAGAAGAAGCATGGGGAGGATACAAACCCTGGGTAGATCATTTAAGAATTTTTGGTTGTATTGCTTATTCTCATGTTCTACATGCACATAGAAAGAAATTGGATGATAAGGCAGAAAAATGTATCTTTGTTGGATACAGTGAAGAATCCAAGGCATACAGGTTGTACAATCCAGAGACAAAAAAATTGGTGATAAGTAGAGATGCAAAGTTTCTTGAAGATCAGGAGTGGTATTGGAAATTGGAAGAGAAAAAATCAACAAGTTAACATTGAAGATGAAGCTGCAAATCAAAAACAAAATTTAGTTGTTAACACAGAAGCTAGAGCCAGTAGTTGTAGCATTCAACAATCTGCATTAAGAAGAAGCTCTTCTTCATCAGAAGGTAGTCTTTCTCCACCAAGTCATAGACATGTTTCATCAGGTAGTTATTCATCATCCACCTCAGAATCTCCAAAAAGGTGGCAGAAATCAAGGAGTTTGTCTGACATATATCAAGACACAACAAAGGTAAATGAAGATATTTATCATTTTGCATTTTTTGTTGATAGTGATCCTGTTACATTTGAAGAAGCTATAAATGATGATAAATAGATTAAAGCTATGAATGAAGAAATTGCAGCCATAGAAAAGAATCAAACTTGGGAAATTGCAGATCTCCCTGAGTGTAAGAAGCCAATTGGAGTAAAGTGAGTGTATAAAACAAAGTATAATGAGTAAGGTAAAGTGAATAAATACAAGGCCAGGTTGGTAGTGAAGGGCTACAAACAAAAATTAGGTATTGATTATAATGAAGTTTTTGCACTTGTTACTAGAATGGATACTATTCGCATGATTTTAGCTCTTTTAGCACAAAAGGGTTGGAAAGTCTTTCATGTGGATGTAAAATTAGCATTCTTAAATGGTGTATTACAGGAAAAAATTTACATTGAGCAACCACCGGTTTTGAAATTAAAGGTCAAAGAGGTAAGGTGCTCAAACTAAAGAAAGCTTTGTATGGTTTAAAGAAAGCACCTAGAGTTTGGTATGAAAGGATTGAATCATATTTAATTAAAAATGGTTTTGAAAAATGCCCTTATGAGCCCACCTTATTCATAAAACAAAATCAGCAAGGAGATGTTATGATAGTTTGTATTTATGTTGATGATTTACTTTATATTAGAAATAATGAAAACATGCTTAGAGAATTTTCAGTGGCAATGAAGAGTCAATTTGAGATGACTGATCTTGGTTTGTTGCACTATTATCTTGGTCTAGAAGTAACACAAAATAGTGATAGAATTTTCATTTCATAAGAAAAATATGCAAATGATATTTTGAAAAGGTTCAAGATGGAAAATAGCAAACCAGCAATTACACCTATTGCCATGGGTGTGAAGTTGAGCAAAAATGATGAAAGCAAAAAGGTAGATTCTACTTTGTATAAAAGTTTGGTTGGAAGTTTAATGTACTTAACTACAACAAGACTAGATATCATGTATGCAGTAAGCTTGATAAGCAAGTTCATGGAGGATCCACATGATACTCATCTACAAGCAGGTAAAAGAATACGAAGCTATGTGAAAGGGACTGCAAATCATGAAATATTTTATGAAAAGAAGGGTGTTTTGAGGTTAATTGGTTATACAGATAGTGATTGGGCTGGAAATCAAGATGATAGGAAAAGTACTTTTGGGTATACTTTTAATCTTGGGTTAGGTGTAATTTCATGGTCTTCAAAGAAGCAACCCATTGTTGCATTGTCCTCAGCAGAAGCAGAATATGTGGTAGCCACTTCAGTAGGTTGTCAAATAGTTTGGTTACAAAGGATGCTTGAAGCATTGATGCAGCCCCAAATGGAAGAAACAATTATATTTTGTGATAATCAATCAGCTATTGCACTTTCTAAAAATCCAGTCTTTCATGGAAGAAGCAAGCACATAGACATCAAATTTCATTTCATCAGAGAGCTAGTTAAAAATAATGAAATCAAACTTTATTATTGCAGGTCCAAAGATCAGGTTGCTGACATTTTGACAAAACCTTTGAAAGAAGAAGATTTCAATGGACTGAAGAATCTTTTAGGGATGAGAAGCTGTCCCACAAATCAAATTTTAGGGAGGATGTTAAAATAAGAAAATCGGATTTGTCTTTGTTTGTTGGGAATGTTTCCCAAACATTTTTTTGCATTTCCTTTTTTGTTTGGGAAAGTTTCCCATCTTAGTTTTAGTTTAATTTTTAGTATGTTTTATGTATATATTTTAGTTTCCTTTCAATAAAGGTTGTTGAAGACATTTTTGCAGCAAGCATATCAAATTTCTTCTTTGTCTCTCTTGTTTTAAGTTATATGTATTTTTCTCTAGTTTTTTTGCTATGTACTGGCATTTATTTTTTAGTTTAATCTTTTCTAACATCTAGTCCATCGGCGGAAGAGATAGCCAAAGGTTCATTGGCCAGTTCTCTGCTGAAGTTGCCATGAGAGTTTGCCTGCACAACAGAAGAGCCAACAATAGGAAAATAGAAAATTGGCCTACTCATAATTACCAAACCTTACCAAATGAGGAGGTGAGCACAATGATATATGTCCCATTCCACTAGGACAAAGGTGACAAAAAATAAATGTGATAAGGGATTTCACCTCGCATGAGGAAATGCCTAATAAATGCCTGCCATAGAGGAATTCAATTTTGGGGTAATTAGAGATTGCTTGGGATGTGGTGGAGGTGTGAGTTGTAAAATGAGCCATTGGCTGACTGACATTAGGTGGTTGTGTTTAGAGGGACAAGATGCAATATCTACCTCCCAATTCTAAATTATGTATGAGCTGAGTTGTAATTACTGTTGGCATTCAATTTGGATATGACTAGGACAACGGTCCCAAAGACTTGAGATCACCACTCTTCACATTAATGGTAGCCGCCCACACACCTTTACTTATCACAATGAATAAATGATGCAATAGAGATGCCAGAAGACATTAAACGCCTGAGAATTTTACCTAATTGGGCACCATGTGAGTAGAAACTGAAGCAATATCACTCTCAAGCAAAATTTAAAGCCCCAATGGAATGGACTCTGAATTTGCATTGAAATCTTTAACACTATGTGGTTGATCAATTACCAAATTTCCCAGCCAGTCTGTAACTTTATTCGCTTCCCTGTAGTAATGAGAACATTGAAAATTTTCAAGATCATCCATTTTTTTCCACGTTGATTGAAGAACATATTTGATTTTCCAACTGTGCATGTTTTTGGATTTTAGAGCATTTATGATTATCATTGAGTCACCTTCGATTCAAATTTTATCCACATTGAATTCTTTTGACAAATCCAGGCCCGACATGAGAGCAAAGGATTTAGCTTCATTGTTGGAACCTTGGGGAAGTTTGACTATCTTAGCCACTAATATGTTTGCTCGATGAACACTTAAAATACAGCCCACACATTGAATTCTTTTGACAAATCCAGGCCCTACATGAGAGCAAAGGATTTAGCTTCATTGTTGGAACCTTGGGGAAGTTTGACTGTCTTAGCCACTAATATGTTTGCTCGATGAACACTCAAAATACAGCCTGCCCCAGGTAACCCAGGGTTACCCTGTGAAGCCCCATCAAAATTTAATTTAGTGAATGAAGTGCTCAAAGGTGTCCATCTCACTTGATTTCTGTCCACATTGATGTAGCTGTTGTGGATTGAACCTTGTGGGGGAAGATCCAAATGATGCCATTGATTGACCAATTGATTATCCCAATTTGTGAATTTGTCATTGGAACCTAAATTCTTAATGACCTTTGTCATGACCACTTCAGCTATAGCCACTTGTAACTTGGAAATTACCTTGGAAATGGAAGAAGGTGATTTCTTGAATATCCTACAATTCCTTTCCAACCAAATATGCCATATGACAAGTAAGAGATTGAAATCCCAAACGCAGGCAAATGTTGAATCCACATGAAGATTAGGCCAACTTTTAAAATGATCCACAAGAGATCCAGAGAATGCAGCTACCCAATTTAGCTTAAAACATGACCATTTACAACATTTGTAGGTAAAGGAGCAATGCAAAAGAGGATGACCCACATCTTCTTTGGCTTCTCCACAAAGAACACACCTAAATGTAGAAGAAATCCCCATCTTGTTCATCCTTTTACCTGTTAAGATTCTATTATGAAGTGCTAGCCATGTAAAAGCTCCTCCTTTTGGAAGGCATGCATCACCCCAGCAAAGATTGTAGGGCCATTCAATTTTGTTCTTCTCCGATAGGTATTTGTACCCTTGCCTTACTGTATATATCCCAGATTTGGTCGTAGCCCAATTAATCTCATCATCCATATCAAATGAAATAATGATTCTTTGTGCCAATAATTTTCCTAGGATCAAGGATTAGAGAAGTCACATTCATCAAAGTTCTTCCATTTGACTTTACCATTGACTCATTGATTCCTAGTATCCTAGTAGTTTGAGACTTTATTTCCCCAAGCTTGTTTAAGAAAAGTCCTAGCCTCTTTCAAATCATCTCTTAATGCTAGCTGAGGATGGTTGTTCCTCAGAACAGTGCCTTATCTCCCTTATGGACGATCCATGTTAATTGTGGCATTTCTCCCTTGTATTAGAAAATTCCACATTTTGGAGTTTGGATGGAGGATTGGCAGCTATGAAGATTCCTTCTCTATCCCCACTATCCAAGTATTTAGCTTGCATAATTTTTGCCACTTTGCATTTGGTTTCGAATCCATGTTCCATGCCAATTTGGAGCCAAGAGCAAGATTTTGACTTTCCATATTTAGCACTCTTGTACCCCTAATTGTTTTAGGTTTAAAAACTTTTTCCAAGGATATAAGAGGGATCCTTTTTCTTTCTGAACTATCATGCCATAGAAATGATGACCTAGCAAGAAATTTCATAGTAGATTGTAATTGTGTCTTTGATTATTTTTGCCTCCGCCATAGAAGCTTGCCTAAACAACATAATATCATCCACAAAGAAGGAATGAGTAAAAGGTTACCAGAAATTTCATAGTAGGTTGCAATTGTGTCTTTGATTATTTTTTCCTCCACCATAGAAGCTTTCCCAAACTACAAAGTATCATCTGCAAAGAAGGAATGAGTAAAAGATTCCCACAAATTTTCTTGTCTTTGGCTTTTGCACTAAGACATATTTAGTTATAAAAAATGTTGAATTTTTTTTGGTAGCAGTGTTGTAAGGACTCGCTTGATCCAAACTTGAATTTTCAAAAATTTTACTTTATTAACAAGTTCTTATGAGATATATCAAGACTTTGATTGAGTACTCAGGAAAACTTTGGCCAAAACGGGCCATATGTTCAAAACGGAACATTCTTAAGCCAACCTGGGCTCTTCTATCCTTTGGGCAAATAGGTTCATACGGAACCAGGTCAAACGGACCTTATCGCTACCTGATTTGGGTAGAACAAATAGTGGCCAAAAGGCCTAGTGGGTCAAATGTACCAATATTCTATCCAATCCAAGATACATAAACATAAAAGCCTAACGAGCTAAAGAGGACAGGAATCATTATGCTCTGGCCAGAGACTTCTGACTCCCTCGGGACCAATATAGGTTCATGAGTCACTTCCTGGGGACCACAGTCTGCCCAGACACTGTACTGAGGATGTCGACCAGGGAACACATAACATCAACTTGTACTCACCTCAGTTTATAGCAACACCGAGTACAAGTAATCCACCACGAGGATTCTTCTGAGTACTAGGAGAGTTCTTAAGTTACCTAGATAACCTTTTAACTAGAGATCGAGATTATGAAGTTGATTATTAAAGAGTGCCCTATATCCAAGGGACCTGAGTACTGGGGGCATCCTTCGCCGTCCAAACTACCTACATACCTTATATCCACGGGATCAAGGCCCTCTACAGATGCGATCTACATGACGAATGCTAACATGTAGTTCTATCTTGCACTATGTTTTATGTAACTGTGGTTGGTACACAGTTCTTCGCCAACTATCCATTCACTCAAGTGATACAGAGACGGAATTCCTAAGAAACTAGTATTGCAAACACACCTCCCGGGAGTGTTTGGCGTTTAAGTTTTCAAGTATGAATAATTTACCTATCACGCATATTTCCCCGATGAGGTCTTCCTGTTGATCGTCCTACAACGATTTTTGATAGTCTCACCTTTTTCTTTTTCTTAATCTTTTTAGTCAGGTATCCAAGGAGATTTTCCCTTCCTGCGGATTTAACTTAGAGATGTTCCTTATTACTCCCCAATGATTTAGAGGGACGGTGCCCAAACGTCGTTGTTGTAGCTATGTTAAGCGTGAGGTACTTGGTTCAGTGCGACGGCATTACCCGTAAACGTGACCCAGAGGTACCATAAATATCGAACACTGCAAATGTTTGAGTTCGGACATTTATTTACAAGGTTTACCTAAAAAAAAAATTAATATGATGGCTTAAGAGAAAAATTAAACTTTTTTCCTTGCATGTAAAGAAAACGGCTAGATGTTTTGATCCATTTATCAATACATAAGGAAGAGTAAGGTAACGACATTCAAACAATTGTAAAAATAATTTCAGAAGATACTAATTCACATACATTAATCACAAAGAGAAATTAAATAAGGTACTTAATCATTTTGTTTTTAGGGTGAAATGATAATTAGTTTGTCGTGCCTCAAGTGAACTTTATTCAAAGTAAAACAATGATGTATAGTCATTTATCAAATTAATTGTTGTTCCAAGAGTAGGGTACTAGATCCTTTTTTTGCATAATTATTTCAACTTATACGTGTAAATAGAATCAAATTAAGGCTTGTAATCTTAATAGGATAAGTTATCCAACAAGAGTTTTAGCTTAACTTCATTAATTGAGACCATCAATTCATAACCTAAGTAAATAATATTGACTTGTATTTCATAAGTCAAAATGAGGGATTCTTCAGTGACACCATGAGATTTGGGGAAATTGTTTTGAAGCACTAAGTTATCATTTGTATTTTCTAAAGCATTTAAGATTAGCAATATTTCAAAATCCATCTTTGCTTCTTACTATAATCTTCTTCATTACTAAAATATCACATATATTTATTCGTATATTGGCCATGTATAATATTACCCTTTGCAATTTATTTTTATTATGTTACTACTTTCACCTTTTAAATCATTCACATCAATATTAAGTAAAAGATAGGGAGAATCCTATCTAACCAATTTAAAGCTCATGGGCAGAAATTACAATTTCATGTCAATTCTTACACATGATTAAGTCATTTAGTTTACACCTTATAGATGTTATGATACTAGAGGGAGGATAATGTAATAATTCCTCATTTAGAAGAAGGTTAAATAAAATTTCATATTTAGACATGATGAGAAGCCCATAGATGACAGTACAATAGGTGGGGAATTTTGTTTTTTTACCAAATATTATAGTTGGAAATGGTCTGGTAACCATGTATGTAAAACGTGGATTTTAGACAAGGCATATCATAGACTGCAACGATTTCAAGATATGCACAAAACAAGTTTGTTGATAAGGCATTTAAAACTATCAAGCAAATGCAATTGTCAGCTGTAAATCTAAATTCCACATAGACAGCAACGATTTTAGGATATGCAACGATTTAAGGATATGCACAAAATGAGTTTGTTGATAAGGCATTAAAACTATCAAGAAAATGCAATTGTCAACTATAAATATAAATTCCACAACCTCTGCCAGTGCCAGCATGGGAGCTTTGGAACAGGGCACAAACATCTGTCAAAGCATAGTGGAAGGGGGAATTTTGTTACTATTGTAATTGAAACTAACCTAGTAGACATGCATGGAAAACAGGGAAGCATAGACAATGCGTTCAAACTATTTGACATAATACCTCAAATAGAAGTCATCTTATGAAATACAATGATTCCAGGATAAGCACAAAATGGGGATGCTCTCAAAATGAAGCTCTCGAGAACACATCCTAACATTGTAAGCTTTGCTTGTGTTCTAGGTGCACGCAGCCATGTAGGTTTAGCGGATGAGAGTTGTACATACTTCAATCATATGAGTAACCCTTATTTCATTACAACTACAGTTGATGGTTATATGTGGCGGTCCTTCTTCACAGTGCTGGCTATCTTGAGGACACCCTAAACTTTATCATTTTGATGCCAATTGAACCTGTGGCAATTGTGTGGACATGATTTCTTGGTGCCTGTAGATCACATCTGTAGACAGAGGAGATCAATGAAGGATTGGAGAAATCAGCTTGGGAGGTGAAGGTATACTCCCAACCTGTGCCAAAATAAGAGCTTTGGAACAGGGGTTGGGCATACATCATAGTATAAAGGAAGACAGATTTCATCAAATGTTGTAGTTGCAAGCTGCCTGGTAGACAACTAGATCCGTTGAAATTGGCATGTGTAAAGGCATATTCCACTATCCTTGTTAACGTCCTCCTGTCTGTGTCTGCGTGGGCTTTAAAACAGAGTATGGAATAGGGTATGGATGGTAGGAGGCTAAGGGCTATGGCAGAGAGGTGGGGCAGATTATGGGGGGTGTATATCAACCATAGCTACTATCTAACTTTCATAAAAACTTCAACACAAATGCTAAATTGCAACATATCAATTACAAACTAAAATCTTTTAACAAAAATTCAAGAACTAGTCATTTAAGAGAAACAAAACAAAATAATGAAGGAGAGAGCTCATACAGATTTCTCCAGCACTCCCCAAACCAGAGATGAGTGCCTTCTTCCTCACAATTCTAGGTAATTTATAGAAAAATCCATCCTCCACTCTCTTTTTTTTAATGATAATGCATCCTCCACTTTTTAGTGGATTTGCAAATCTTATCCTCAATTTTTTTAAGTGTAATCCATTGTTAAATTGTTTATTATTTGTATTTTTCAATGAATATACATTTTATGTTTAGTTTTCAAATTTAGAATTCAAAAATTGGGTTCTGACATCCTTCTCCCCTAAATTTATGCATCGTCCCGATGCATGTTAGAAATAAGATCAAAACATATACATATAAATCTATATCAGAATATCTACTTTTAAAGTCCATATTTCAAAAATAGTTTAACATAGATAAAGATAACAAGGTGTATTATTTGAGCATAACTATCTATATCAACATCATTGTCCTTAAGCAAGGTTTGAAGTTTGTCGAGTTAATAAAAAAAAAGTAGAGTTTATTCAAAATAAATGTGGATAGAGCTATTGCATTTCCACAGTGTCTTCCCATGTAGCATTCTCAGGTGAGTACTAGTCCCACTAGACTTTAGATTGGTCCACTGTCCTGTTGCAGAGCTGGAACTCTCGATGATTCTGCATGGCTCTATTGTTATTGTACCTGGTTCTTCCACCTGCAGGGCATTCCAATTAAGAATATGCTTAGGGTTAGGTATATACTTTTTTAACAAGGATACATGGAACACGTCATGAATGCGGCTCAGTGCCGGAGGTAAGGCCAAGCGGTAAGCTACAGGATTGATTTCCTCAAGTACTTCAAAGGCCTGACATAGCAAGGGCTAGCTTTGACTTCCTTCCAAAAGAGATGGAACTTTTATGAGGTCAAACTCTTAGGAACACCTTTTCACCAACTTCAAATCTTTTGCGTGTCCTATTCTTATTTGCATAACTTTTTTGGCGGTCCGAGGTTTCCTTCAACCTTTGTCGAATAAGTTGCACTTGGTTGTCCATATCTTTCAACATTTCAGGGCCAACCAGTATCCTATCTTCCAATTTATCCCAACTTAATGGTGTTCAACAAGGTCTCCCATAAAGAGCTTCAAAGGGTGCTATACCTATTGCTGCTTGGAAGGAATTGTTATAGGCGAACTCAACTAATGGCAAATATTCCTCCCATTTAGTCTGTTGATCCATACAATACATACGAAGGAGGTCTTCCAGAATTTGGTTGGTTCTTTCTATTTGTCCATCTGTCTCAGGATGATAAGCTGTGCTAAAATTCAATTGTGTTCCTAAGGTAGCCTGCAATGTGGTCCAAAATCTAGAAGTGAACTTCGCGTCTCTATCAGAGATAATTTTCTTAGAAATTCCATGCAACCTAAAAATTTCCTTTATGAACCTTTTTGCTACTGTAGGTGCATCATCTGTTAGGTTTCCTGGTATGAAGTGGGCAACCTTAGTGAGTTTATCCACTACCACCAAAATGCAATTATGCCTATGAGATGTCATTGGTAGCCCTTGGACAAAATCCATACTTATGACTTGCCATTTATAGAAAGGTACATCATGTGAATAAAGAAGTCCTGCTGGGTGCACATGTTCCGCCTTAACCCTTTGACATTCTAGGCATCTAGAAACTATGTCTACCACATCCTTCTTCATTCCTGGCCAAAAATATATTCTTTTGAGGTCTGAATACATCTTATTCACTCCTGGATGTCCTGAATATGGAGCCTTATGTGCCTCTATCAAGATCATACCCCTTAGTTCCGCATTATCAGGAACGCATATTCTTCCCTGGTACCTCATTAGTCCATCATAATCAAAAGCATAGTCCAAATACTTAGGTTCCACAAAGGTGTTAGCTAGAGATGTCTTAACCTGAGCGTACCATGGGTTATGTTTTTGCTCAGAGAGTATTTGTTGCTTTAGGTTTATGTGCAGGTTGGATATGGCCATTATATGCCTCCTCCTGCTGAGAGCATCGACCACCCTATTTTCTTTCCCCTTGATATATTGAATATCAAAATCATACTCACTTAGAAACTCTAACCACCTTCTATGTCTTGCATTCAAATGAGGTTGAGTGAAGATATATTTTAGTCCTTGATGGTCTGTTTTAAGCTCAAATGGTTTTCCCAACAAGAAATGTCTCCATTTTTGCAAGGCATGAACTATGGCTGCAAGTTCAAGGTCATGGGGGCGTAATTGACTTCATGGATTTTTAGTTTTCGTGATTCATAAGCCACTACTCCTTCCTCTCGGAAAAGAACTCCTCCTAGTCCTTCTATGGATGCATCTATTACTACTGTGAAGTTACCATTAGGGTCAGACACTTTTAGAATTGGAGGTGATGTTAGCCTTTTCTTCAGTACTTGAAAAGCCTTATCACACTGCTCAGTCCAAATGAACTTTTTATTCTTCTTTTGCAAGGATGTGATTGGATTGGCTATCCTTGAAAAGTCTTTCACAAACCTTCTGTAGTACCCTGCCAATCCCATAAAACTTCTTACTTCGGTCACATTTGTAGGGATAGGCCATTCAGTGATGGCTTTTACTTTATCAGGATCTACCGCTATACCCTTGGCTGAAATGATATGCCCTAAATAGTGAACCCTCCTTTCAAAGAAGGAGCATTTGGATAACTTCCCAAACAACTTATGCTTCCGCAACCTTTGTAAGACTGCCTAGAGATGGGTTAAGTGTTCCTCTTCATCCTTGGAATATATTAAAATGTCATCAAGAAACACAATCACAAACTTATCCAGAAAATCATGGAACACACTATTCATTAGATTCATAAAGGTAGCTGGAGCATTTGTTAGCCCAAATGGAACTACAGTGAATTCATAGTGTCCATACCTAGTACTAAATGCTGTCTTTGGGATGTCTTCTTCCTTTATCCTTAATTGATGATAACCCCAGCGAAGATCAATTTTGGAGAACACTGAGGCTCCTCTCATTTGGTCAAATAGATCATCAATACGAGGCAAGGGATATATGTTCTTCATAGTGGCCTTATTCAACATTCTGTAGTCAATGCATAACCTTAGTGTCCCATCCTTCTTCTTTACAAATATGACTGGTGCTCCCCAAGGTGATACACTAGGCCTTATCAACCCTTTCTCTAGCAATTCTTGCAACTATATTTTCAATTCTTGGAGTTCTGTGGTGTTCATCCTATATGGGGCTTTAGATATAGGTGCGGTTCTAGGAAGTATATCGATTGAAAAATTGAATTCCCTTTTAGGAGGTAATCTAGGTAGCTCTTCAAGAAACACATCCTTGTAGTCCCAAAGGAATGAACTATTTTCAAAGGTAGGGGCTTCATTCTCTTCTCCCTTCTCATCTAAAGATACTAAGAATATCTGATTTCCTTGTTTTCGTCTTGCCTTCTTTAGTTGCATAGCAGAAATGGTCCCCACTGATATAGGTTTGTAAATTCCTTGGATCCTAACTCTACACCCCTTATCATCTACACACTCCACCACTTTGTTATAGCAATCTATGTTAGCCTTATGACTCGTTAGCCAACGTATTCTGATTATGACATCATAGGCTCCTAGGGGTGCAACATATAAGTCAGCTTTGGTTTCTAATTTAGGAAACTCAATGAGGGATCCTCTTATGTACTTGTTCACTTTCCGTATAGCCTTGTCCCCATACTGAACCGTCCATGATGATTCCATATTCTTAGTTTGCAAAGACATTTTTCTTACCAATTCTTGGGAAATAAAATTCTCAGAGGAACCAGTATCTATCAAAATAGTTATGGGTTTACCAAAAAGCATACCTCTTGTCTCCATAGGTACATTTTGATGACGAGTTTGTTGATTATTGATAGCAGCATGTATTTGATGTTGCCAAGGTTGCTGTGGTTGATTGTACCCATTCCTTTTTAAACAATCCCTTGCATAATGATTGCCTCCACACATAAAGCATCCACTAGGGGGTCCATTAGAAATTCAGGGTGGCGTATTCCCATCATTCCTCCTGACATTACTATTGTAATTGTTCCTGTGATCTTGATTACCAGTGGATTCTATACTACCCCAGTCTCTCCTCTGGTTCTTCTAAGCTCCTCTGTTGTCCTTATTGTCTAGTTTCCTTTTGAAGACAAATTGTTTGTCCCGAAAGTTTTACTTTGCCACCGATAGTGCCTGTAATTTCTTTTCCTATTTGAGTGCTTTCTCCAAGACTTGATTCATGTTGTCAGGGGCAAACATATCCACTTCTACCCCAATATCAGTAGTCAACCCCAAAAGAAACTTCCTTGCCTGAGACCTTTCATCCTTTTGATAGATAGAAACATATTTTAGTAGTTTCGCAAATCTATCCCAATATTGTTGGACTGTGAGATTTCTTTGTCTAAGATTCAGAAACTCAGTCATCTTCTCATCATAAAATATTTGTGGAAGCCATCTCTCATGGAAGTGGCTCCCAAACTGCCTCTAAGTAAGGTTTTCTTTTGAATAACAATATTGTTCTTTTATGTTTATCCACCAACTAGCAGCTTCTCCTTCTAACTGATAGGCTCCCCAGGTCACCTTGATATTTTCTGAGAAGTTTCTTAGTTCAAAATATTTCTCCATTTCAATTAACCATCCTTCTGCAGCATCCCCCACATGTTTACCGTCAAACATATGAGGAGTTATCTTTTTGAGGTCTTGTGAGATATCTAGAGTGGTAGTATCCTGCCAAGCCCTAGGAACTTCTAGCTCATTAGTTGTTTGAGTTATGTGTACTTCTGCACCTTGATGTTCATTTTCCGGTTCCAAAATGTTTTCTATAGTCCCCTATCTAGTCTTCAGGTCTTGTACAGTTTTCTCAAGGTTTTCCAACTTTTCTCTCTGTTCTATCAATAACTAAATAATTGCTTCTATACCTACATTTGGGTTTTCAACTAGTTCTTGGTTTACAACTAGTTCTTGGTTGACCGGTTCCTCTCCATGCAAATCTCACAAATTTTAGGTTCTCGCCATTTAATTCTGAAACAAGGAGAGAGGTGATTTACCACTTGATACAATTTTTGGTTTACAACATGCAAATTAAATCTATCACAATTCTTATCTTGAATACTAATTATTATCAATTTTGAGTTTGTAGGCCTCCAGGCCGAGTGTTTGAACCATACTCTGATACCACATGTAAGGACCTGCTTGATCCAAACTTGAATTTTCAAAAAATTTACTTTATTAACAAGTTCTTATGAGATATATCAAGACTTTGATTGAGTACTCAGGAAAAAATTTGGCTAAAACAGGCCATATGTTCAAAACGGAACATTCTTAAGCCAACCCGGGCTCTTCTATCCTTTGGGAAAATAGGTTCATACAGAACCAGGTCAAACGGACCTTATCGCTACCTGATTCAGGTAGAACAAATAGTGGCCAAAAGGCCTAGTGGGTCAAACGGACCAATATTCTATACAATCTGGGATACATAAACATAACAGCCTAACAGGCTAAAGAGGACATGAATCATTATGCTCTAGCCAGAGACTTCTGACTCCCTCAGGACCAATATAGGTTCATGAGTCACTTCTTGGGGACATAAGTCTGCCTAGACACTGTACTGAGGATGTCGACCAGGGAACACATAACATCAACTTGTACTCTCCTCAATTTACGGCAACGCTGGGTACAAGTAATCCACCCCAGGGATTCTTCTGAGTACTAGGAGAGTTCTTAAGTTACCTAGATAACCTTTTAACTAGAGATAGAGATTATGAAGTTGATTATTAAAGAGTACCCTATATCTGAGGGACCTGATTATTGGGGGCATCCTTCACCATCCAGACTACCTACATACCCTGTATCCACGGGATCAAGGCCCTCTATAGATGTGATCTACATGACGAATGCGAACATGTAGTTCTGTCTTGCACTATGTTTTATGTAACTGTAGTTGGTACACAGTTCTTCGCCAACTACCCATTCACTCAAGTGATACAGAGACGGAATTCCTAAGAAACTAGTATTGCAAACACACCTCCTAGGAGTGTTTGGTGTTTAAGTTTTCAAGTGTGAATAATTTACCTATCACGCATATTTCCCCGATGAGGTCTTCCCGTTGATCGTCCTACAACAATTTTTTATAGTCTCATCTTTTTCTTTTTCTTAATCTTTTTAGTCAGGTATCCAAGGAGATTTTCCCTTCCTGCGGATTTAACTTAGAGATGTTCCTTATTACTCCCCAACGATTTAGAGGGACAATGCCTAGACGTCGTTGTTGCAGCTATGTTAGGCGCGAGGTACTTGGTTCAGCGCGACAGCATTACCCGTAAACGTTACCCAGAGGTACCGTAAATACCGAACACTGCGAATGTTTGAGTTTAGACATTTATTTACAAGGTTTACCTAAAAAAAATTAATATGATAGCTTAAGAGAAAAATTAAACTTCTTTGCTTGCATGTAAAGAAAATGGCTAGATGTTTTGATCCATTTATCAATACATAAGGAAGAGTAAGGTAACGACATTCAAACAATTGTAAACGTAATTTCAGAAGATACTAATTCACATACATTAATCACAAACATAAAATAAATAAGATACTTAATCATTTTGTTTTTAGGGTGATATGATAATTAGTTTGTTGTGCCTCAAGTGAATTTTATTCAAAGTAAAACAATGATGTATAGTCATATATCAAATTAATCATTGTTCCAAGAGTAGGGTACTAGATCCTTTTCTTACATAATTATTTCAACTTATACGTGTAAATAGAATCAAATTAAGGCTTGTAATCTTAACAAGATAAGTTATCCAACAAGAGTTTTAGCTTAAATTCATTAATTGAGATCATCAATTCATAACCTAAGTAAATAATATTGACTTGTATTTCATAAGTCAAAATGAGGGATTCTTCAGTCACACCATGAGATTTGGGGAAATTGTTTTGAAGCACTAAGTTATCATTTGTATTTTCTAAAGCATTTAAGATTAGAAATATTTCAAAATCCATCTTTGCTTCTTACTATAATCTTCTTCATTACTAAAATATCACATATATTTATTCATATATTGGCCATGTATAATCTTACCCTTTGCAATTTATTTTTATTATGTTACTACTTTCACCTTTTAAATCATTCACATCAATATTAAGTAAAAGATAGGGAGAATTCTATCTAACCAATTTAAAGCTCATGGGCAAAAATTACAATTTCATGTCAATTCTTACACATGATTAAGTCATTTAGTTTACACCTTATAGATTTTATGATACTAGAGGGAGGATAAGGTAATAATTCCTCATTTAGAAGAAGGTTAAATAAAATTTCATATTTAGACATGATGAGAAGCCCATGACAGTACAATAGGTGGGGAATTTTGTTTTTTTACCAGATATTACAGTTGGAAATGGTCTGGTAACCATGTATGTAAAATGTGGATTTTAGACAAGGCATATCATAGACTGCAATGATATCAGGATATGCACAAAACGAGTTTGTTGATAAGGTATTTAAAACTATCAAGCAAATGCAATTGTCAGCTGTAAATCTAAATTCCACATAGACAGCAACGATTTCAAGATATGAACAAAACGAGTTTGTTGATAAGGCATTAAAACTGTCAAGCAAATGCAATTGTCAGCTGTAAATCTAAATTCCACAGCCTCTGCCAGTGTCCTCTCTACCAATGCCAACATGGGAGCTTTGGAATAGGGCACAAACATCTGTCAAAGCATAGTGGAAGGGGGAATTTTGTTACTGTTGTAATTGAAACTAACCTAGCAGACATGCGTGGAAAATAGGGAAGCATAGACAATGCATTTGAATTGTTTGACATAATACCTCAAATAGAAGTCATCTTATGAAATAGAATGATTCTAGGATAAGCACAAAATGGGGATGCTCTCAAAATGAAGCTCTCAAGAACACATCCTAACATTGTAAGCTTTGCTTGTGTTCTAGGTGCACGCAGTCATGCAAGTTTAGCGGATGAGAGTTGTACATACTTCAATCATATAAGTAACCCTTATTTCATTACAACTACAGTTGATGGTTATGTGTGGCGGTCCTTCTTCACAATGCTGGCTATCTTGAGGACACCCTAAACTTTATCATTTCGATGCCAATTGAACCTATGGCAATTGTGTGGACATGATTTCTTGGTGCCTGTAGATCACATCTGTAGATAGAAGAGATCAATGAAGGGTTGGAGAAATCGGCTTGGGAGGTGAAGGTATACTCCCAGCCTGTGCCAAAATAAGAGCTTTGGAACAGGGGTTGGACATACATCACAGTATAAAGGAAGACAGATTTCATCAAATGTTGTAGTTGCAAGCTGCCTGGTAAACGACTAGATCCGCTGAAATTGGCAGGTGTAAAGGCATATTCCACTATCCTTGTTAACGTCCTCCTGTTTGTGCCTGCATGGGCTTTAAAATAGAGTATGGAATAGGGTATGGACAGTAGGAGGCTGAGGGCTATGGCAGAGAGGTGGGGCAGATTACAGGGGGTGTATATCAACCATAGCTACTATCTAACTTTCATAAAAACTTCAACACAAATGCTAAATTGCAACATATCAATTACAAACTAAAATCTTTTAACAAAAATTCAAGAACTAGTTATTTAAGAGAAACAAAACAAAATAATGAAGGAGAGAGCTCATACAGATTTCTCCAGCACTCCCCAAACCAGAGATGAGTGCCTTCTTCCTCACAATTCTAGGTAATTTATAGAAAAATCCATCCTCCACTCTCTTTTTTTAATGATAATGCATCCTCCACTTTTTAGTGGATTTGCAAATCTTATCCTCAATTTTTTTTAAGTGTAATCCATTGTTAAATTGTTTATTATTTGTATTTTTAAATGAATATACATTTTATGTTTAGTTTTCAAATTTATAATTCAAAAATTGGGTTGTGACAAGTGTAATATATAAATTTCATTTTATTATTTTTTTAATACAATTATTAAAGGATTATAGTTAAAATTTTAAAAGGGGTATAAAGTATAAGTTGGTGTAGTAAACTTTATTAGAAATTGTCTAGAATTACACAAACTAGACTAATATTCACATATTATAGGTGAACAATTTTGATTTTTTTTTAGATTTTCAATTCATCCTATTGTATGCTTGTGAAATCTTCTTTTATTTACTCTAGGGTATCTATTAATCAATTGGTATTGGTAGAAAGCATTAGTGACATAACCAATTTGTAGAGTTTTCCAACATAGAATCTAACTATATCATTAAGAGAATGACTTCAGTTTGGAATCAATGTAGTAGGGAAGTAAGTCTAATGTAATAATGTAATAGGTACCTTTTTCTAACAAATTTGAAGCTTAATACTATACTCATAATAGATTTTCCAAACCTAGTGAGGGAGCTTATTGTAATTTAATGAACTCTACCTTCATACAATGCCTTGTATTGGCTTGAGAAACAATAAAACTATTTAAATTTAGAATACCTCAAAGCAAAAGATAACTTTTGGTTTTGTAAAATTATCTTGATTAGATTTATTTGATGTTACAATAATTTTATGCTACAATACAATTTAACCTTTCTTTTTCCAATAACATATAATCAAAACCTACAAACATATTATTAATGCACTACCTAAATTAAATATTATTAGTGCATTTTTGTAACTAGAAAAGAAATTAGAAATTGTAATATTATAGAAAAATAGTACAAGTAGTAATAGTATTTTGTATCATTAATGAATGTAAGTCATGTATCTCATTTGTGTAGGTTGTTCCTTTTACGCTTTGACTTAATGAGTAAGAAGAATAGCCAGTTAAATAGAATCAACCATTCTTGTAAATTAAGATTTATAAGTATAAAGAATTGCATCGCATGTTGCATTTGAACATTCCTTCCAAGACCCACATGCACATGACACTAATCATTTAGTTAGATACTTTTTGTATTTCAAACTATAAAGTAGATATCAAAATAGTCAATACATTGACTACTACATAGCCTCTGCTTACGTGAAGTATGAGCGAACATAACTTAGCAAGGAAAAGAAGAGAAATGTTCTAATTAGATTCTTGGTAAATATCCCAAGTGGTGAGGGTGCTTCTATATGTTGCAATTAATTCAGTTTGTAAAATTGTGTGCAAAGGAGAAGAGTGTGCAATGGATCGGGGAGGCTTGTACTGGCTCATGCTTATTGCTCCTTTCTCTAGACGATGTTGCATGAGCTTATGGAAGCTTCCTCGCTGGACAACCCCAAGCTCTAAGGCCCCAATTCTACCAGCCTTTCGACCTTTCTTGTAAGAATGATTAAAAGATGCATCCAACATGCAACAACATTCTTGCATTAAACTTGCCATTCTTTCTTTATTTGTATTTAGAGGGCCTTCAATTTCTACAAAGATAACATAATGTCCAGGGCTACAAGAGTGATTGACACAACTTGTGTACTCCACCACCTCCACTCCACCTTCTCCTTTCACAAATGCCGATGCTTTCTCCATCACATTTTGTAGCTCTCCCTCATCGGTCTTGTCAGTATTCACTGACAACAATATGTTGTTGCGTTGCACGTATTCAAATTATGGGCTACCTCCATTGAATCCCATCATTCTGACTACGTCCCCCAATTGATACCTATAAAGCCCTGTGCTTAATGTAATGGATTCAGTTGCATGGTAAAATATATTCTAATGTATAGACAAAGCACCAAATTAACCAACAACTCTCTAGTTATAAGATAGGGGATTACCTTGAAAAGTAGTTACAACTGGCTGGTAATAATGACCTACTTGAAGATCACCCAATTCTAGAGTCTTTGCCAAATTGTTATCAGAGTGTATAGTTGGGACAAAAATATCATTATCCCAACTTTCAACATCAACTTGGTTGTGGACTTTTGTCAATGGGATGAACTCATAGAAGGCCGTGGTTGGCAAAAAGGTTAAGAGTGTTGTGGTTGTGGTTGTAGGTTGCATGCAAATGGCGAGATGCCCACCCTCTGATGCACCATAGGAAAGTCCATAAATGGGCAAATTTCCTGAATAGTAATTAATTCTGGAGACATATGGTTTCATGAGTGGCCCTCCTGCTCTACATTGGATGTAGAGAGCGTTGGGCCACACCCTCCTTACTATTCCCTCCCATGAAGATTTGCAACATTCTCTCTCGATAAACTCTGCCAATTCAAAACAAGCATGCATATGGAGAAGTCGTAGCACTGCCCTCCGCACATTCTCATCTTTTATTTCTTCACTCAGGGTGCAATTTCTTATGTCTTTGCATATGCACTGCAAACAAAGTTGAAGTGAAAAGTTATTTTATTTTTGAGGCAAAAGCAAACTACTTTTTTTTAAATACTTTAAACAACTTCAATAATGTATTGACTATTTAAACTCGTATTTACCTGCCAGGAAGTTCGGAGCATGGTGAAGGCCGCATCCATGTTGAAAGCAAACCCTGCCTCCAAACACCAAACTTGTGAAGGTTGTAGGAGCCCGCAGAGCAAATGGCAATACAAAGCTTGTGGACTGTCTTCAGTGAGCACCACTTCAATGGGACTCGTGTATTTCTTAGAATCATAGCTCTTCTTAAATTCTTCGCTTCTGTAATAATTTGTGAGAGCCGATCCAACCTTGTGTCCCGCTCTTGTTTCAAATTGCCTACCCGCCACAGTGACCGAGAATATTTTCCCCTCTACGTGCAACATAGGATTAGTGTTGGGTGACTCATTTGCAGCCCTGAAAACAAAACAAAACAAAATAATTGAGTAAAACTCTTTATGGTAAAAAATTGTGTGACCATTCCCTATTATTAAGATAAGAAAAATAGTGTGAAGATTGTAGTCAAGGTAGAAACTTTTGTACGAAACAGTATTATAAATATTCTTATATTCACGTTGAAAACACTTATCCAACTCTACCATGTATAGAAACTAAAAAAAAAGTAAACATTAGAAAGAAAATAATGTTAAATATAGGACTGCATGCTTTGTTTGTGAAGAGTAAAGTGGAAGCAAACCTTTTAACCAACTGTAGCATGTATTGCTGAGCGGTTTCGAACACGGATTCGTATTCTCTGGTAACGGGAAATTTCTTGGACTGTCCAGCGGTTGTGCCTGAGCTGTAAACACAACATATGCATATAAAAAATAGGAAAATTAGATACGGTGAAGATATAGATAGGAATATGAAATGAATTGAGAAATGCCCCAACCTAATTGAAAAACAACGAACAGGGTAGCTGCACAGAAGCGGGGATTTGTCTCCGCCAGCAATACGTTCAACGTATTCTTCAATGTCAGCGTAATCACTGAGCGGCACTAAATGCTTGAACACACGTTTGCTCAAAATCTCCTTCCTTAGCCCATACTTAGCAAAATACTCGCAGTTTGCATTGTCCTGCAGTATTTTTAGTAGCGTTTGCTCCTGCACTGAGGCAGCGTTTGCCAGCATTGCTTCCAACTCCACCAACAACAGATTCTGACAGTTAGCCATTTCTTCTCAGACTAACTAAGACAACTTGTGAGGAGAATTCCATGGTTCCAACCCTTTTATAACAGTTCTGGACTGAATTAATTATTCTGCCTTCCAGGTAATGGAACTACTCAAGTGGTCCTGCCGCCGAGATATTTGTTTAATGTTGGCTTTTGCTTTCACTCGCGATATTATATCTATATTTAAACTGAATGGTGGTGCAGCGTACTGTATTAGCGAAGAGTCAATGCTTAAAAACTCTGGGGATCATTTAATAAAGACATTTGTGCGCACGGATGGCGAACGTATTGCCAAGTATGCATCGAAATCTGAGAGAAAGTCAGAAAGTTGAGCTAAAATGTTAATAAGGATATATTTCATGGAAATATGTGAAGACAAAGATCTTATAGCACATGAATACAAACAAATACAAGGCCTAGAACAATGACCACATAACACAAATGGATGATGTCAATGAAGAAGATGAGGATGAAATATTTGATGGAAGATTGACCCAAGGTGCCACAAATTTGAATGAGTGGGAGTTGCTATCACAGTTGGCCCTTGTTAATAATGTCAACATCAACAACCCATAGGATGAACACAACGTGCCCCCACATTTGTGTGACATTGCTCTTCATTTCATAACCACAAGCAAGACACGCACACAACATGCCCATTGTTCCTCATCCTCCACTACACCGAATTATAAATTGGCATCAAAGTAATAAATTGCACTATGTACCTCTATAGAACACTATAAAAACCATTCCTTCAAACAAACTTTACATATGATCATTCAAGGAACATCAGGCACTAAAAAATCATACTTAATCACTCTCATCAAGAATGCACATAACAATCTAAAATTAGAGAAACAAATCTCACTACTTGCACTTGCATCTGTAGGTGATTCTTCTTTTAACATACATGCCTCAACAATCCATACGTGCCATAGACTTCCATTAAAAGAAAGAAAACCATCATAAGAACAATCTGTGAAACTATTTCAAGAGGAGTTGTTAAACATGAAATACATGATCCTCATTGAAAAGATGAGCTTTGTAGTGTTGAATCTTTGAAATGCAAGGTTATATGGTGATTGAGTGTTGTTTGAATTTAGTGCTCACTGGGTACTGATTAAATCTGATGTATGCATATGGATGTCGTTTAAATTTGGTGTGTGCATTGGTCTGTTGATTTGATTTTGTGTAAACATCTGAGTGCTTTATGAATTAGCAAGTATCCTATATATTTGGGACATTTTGTCAAATATTTGGTATCTAAATTATTATTCTCTATACATTTTATTAAAATATTTGGTGTCATGAATATACAATTTTTCATTGGAAGGCATGCTTGCTTAATTTCATCAAGTGATATTAAATTTATTAAACTCAAATAGACATTCATACAATACATTATTGTTTTCTAAGACTCTGGCAATCAATACTCCATACTATTGACTTCGACTATTAAAACACTTCCTAGTGACCTATTTTTGTCTATACCAACTTTAAAAATTCCATTCCTTTGTATACTGATAGGGTCTCCTTCAATCTATGCCAAACTAAAAGGTTTCTAGCATAGATACTATGTTGTAAATATTATCAATTAGGAGTAGCATCTATGTTTTTATTAAAAAGATGAATTTAGGATAAATTGCTGAAATTAAAATCCTCTAGAAAGAAGAAAAACTGAAGGTAGCACACCTTGTATTGTGTGTTTTCTCATTTCCACATCTAAACTTTAAATGTAATATAGGAGAATGTTTTATTTGGGACATACAAAACAATTGAATTTCTCTACAAACAATGTCAAACTTAAGACGCATTTGCACAAGGTACAATGTCTCTACAATTTGACACCTTTTGTTTGATCTAGGTATTCCTCTATCTCCAACATTGGAAAAATAATAGCCTGAAAGATCTCTTGTAGGACAAAGACAAAGGCATCTTGTTGCATTGTTGGTAAATAATATAGGTACTTCTTGTTCCAGTTGAATAATAGACAACACTCTTGTATCCAATAGGCAAGGGTTTGTGGCCTTCCAAGCCTAAAGTTTTATTCCACATTTATTTAGTGTTACAGATATTAATAAATTATATGTTTGCATTGCTATATTTTTATCCCTAATTAACTATCAACTATTGAAATGTTCACTTGAAATTGTTGGATATTCACTTTGGAACTCATTGAAGCCATGTAAGAATCTCTAAATAAGAAGATAATGTTGCAAGCAAGTGAATCTCTATATTTTCAAGGAATGGATAGTTAACTTGCAGTTACATGGATATGGGTGCAAGTATAAATATTATTAAATATAGTACATTTTTCCCACATCTTATTAAATGGGTAGACCAATTGTAGGCCATTGTTGTAGATTGTTTTAGAAAAAAACAAGGTACCATTCATTTGAAATTAGATAGAAATCTTTAAATAATTGAGGATTAATTTAGGTAAACCTAAATTTTTTTGATTAGTATTGCTATTATTATAATACCCCACTTGACACACTTATTGAAATATGTTTTCTTCGTATTTTCACTCTAGAGATTATACAATATAGGAGCCATATGGTTTCTTCTTATTTTCATTGTAGAGAAAAATGTTTTGTGATTACAATCATAGGAACCATTGGTTGTACATCCCATATGATTCCATGCCTTCAATTTCTTGCCATGTTATAGCTATTTTAAATGTCAAATGAGTTGGTCACTACATATAACCAACTACTAAAAAATCTGGTCCCAAATCTCAACAAAAACTCTCTAGGGCTTGCTGATCTGTTCAAATTTCTATGCTATTATCCTTAACATATTTTAAACCTATGGAAATTATGGTTTAATTTCTTTCATGATGTGAAAGTTCACTAGAATATAGGATTTTGTTTGTGAGATTGAACTGATTTATTAGATTGGTTTGTGGGTGTATTTTAGGATAATTTGAAAATGTGAACAATGCATTACTTTCTTGTCTTGCATCTAGATGTGTGTTTCTCATAATCTATTGGCCATCTTTGCAAACCATTTGTGTAGCCTTTGGAAAGGACATGAGCTACAATGCAAACTTGGTTTTACTTGTATTCCAAAGAAAATTTTGTCAAGTAGAATGTGTTTGATTGAGGTAAAATAAAAAAATATCTCAAGATTTTCAATTTAGTTAGATAAATTTAGAAAATTGAATAAGAAGAAAGTGCATGTATAAATTTATATTGTATATTTAAAAATAAATATTCATCTATATTTTTTTATAAATTTATATTTAGGTGATATAGTACTCTTAAAATTAATTTGTATGTTGAAAGGTATACTTATAAATCATATAATTACTTTCATTATTGTAATGGTGAAAATTATATATTTGCATTTTTCCCTTTCATTTTGGACATAGTTTGATCCTTGTTTGTTCCTAATCCAATGACTAGTGCATCAAATGATTATTTTGAATGGAGGTTGTCAAATAACAAATCCTAACTTGATTTCATTTGAACTTATTTTTAGTGTTTAGGCCCAATCCTTAGTTTATCAATCAATCACCATGGTTCGAATTTGTAGATTATAGAATTGACCTACACAAGTTTTGTGATATATAGAAATGAATGCAATTTTTTTGAAATTCAAATTTAAATCTTAGTCCAAGACTTCTCCTTCCAGTTATTCATTATGAGTTGAACTTAGGCATGACACAAATTTGGATTGCATGCTAAGGTGTCATATACTTTAAAGACAAACAATAATTAATTTGGAACACATAGTAAACATTTAGCACACATCTAACACATAGAAATAAAGCCACTTGTTATTCACTAAATTATCATAAGAGTTTTGATATTAGCATAACATCTTAGGCATAAGGCATGACTAATTTCTCTCCTCAATCATTGTACCACTTTCCATTAAATGAATATCCAAGATTTTAAGAAAAGAGAAATATTCTTAGCATTGGAAAAATAATAGCTTGAATGATTTGCTGTATGATAGAGAAAAAGGCATCTTGTTGTGTTGTCAGTAAATAATGTAGGTGCTTCTTGTTCGGGTTGAATGATAGACAACACTATTATATCCAATAGGTAAGGGTTTGTGGGCATTTATGCCTAAACTTTTAATCCACATTTATTTAGTGGTACAAATATTAAAAGGTTATATGTCTATATTGCTCTATTTTTATCCCTAATTAACTATCAACTATTGAAATGTTCACCTAAAACTATTGGATATTATCTTCGGAACTCATTGAATCCATGTAAGAATAAGTAGATAATGTTGGAAGCAAATGATTCTTTTCATTTTCAAGGAATCGGTGACTAACATAGTTAACTTTCTAGTTACATGGATATGGGTTCAAGTACAAATATTATTAAATATGGAACAATTTGCTCGCATCTTGTTCAATGGGTAGAGCGACCATAGACTATTGTTGAAGATTGTTTGAGCAAAAAACAATGTAGCTTTTAATTGAAATGAGATAGAAATGTTCAAATAAATGTGGATTAACCAAGGTAAATCTAATCATTATGATTAGTATTTCTATTGTTATAACACCCCTCTTTCCACACTTATAGAAATATGTTTTCTTCCTATTTTCACCATAGAGATTATACAATATAAGCGCCATATGGTTTCTTCTTATTTTCCTTGCAGAGAAAAATATTTTGTGATTACAACCATATGACCCATTGGCTACATCCCATATGATTGCACACCTTCAACTTACTACCAATCTATAGTTATTTTGAATTTTCAAATGAGTTGGTCATTGCATATAATCAACTACTAAAAAAATTGGTCTCCAATCTCAACAGAAAACTCTCTAGGTGTGCATGATCTATTCAAATTATTATGATATTGTCCTTAACATATTTCAAAACTATGGAAATTATGGTGCAATTTTTTTCATGATGTGAAAGTTTACCAAATTATAGATTGTGTTTGTGAGATTGAATTGCTTTGTTAGATTAGTTTGCAGGTGTTTTTTAGGATATGAAAATGTGAACAACCAATTACTTTCTCATCTTGCATCTAGATGTGTGTTTCTCATAATCTATTGACCATTTTTGCAAACTATTTTTGTATCCTTTGGCAGGGACTTGATCTACAATGCAACCCTTGGTTTTACTTGTATTCTAAAGAAACTTTTGTCAAGAACAATGTATTTAATTGAGGAAAAATAAAAAATATCTTGAGATGTTCAATTTTGTTTGGTAAATTTAGAATTCTGAATTAGAATAAAGTGCACGTATAAATTTACTTTTCATATTTAAAAATAAACTTTCAAACATATCTTTTCATAAATTTATGTTTAGTTGATATATAATCTTGAAATTAATTTGTTTGTTCAAATCTATACTTATCATATAATTCCTTTTATTATTGTAATGGTGAAAATTACAAATTTACATTTTTCCCTTTTGTTTTGGACACACTTTAACCCATGTTTGTTCCTAATGCAATGAATAGTGTGTAAAATGATGATTATTTTGAATGGAAGTTGTCAAATAATGTGATCCTAACTTGATTTCATTTGCATGTATTTCCAGTGTTTAGACCCAATTCTTAGTTTATTAATCGATCACTCTAGTTCAAATTTGTAGATTACAGAATTGACCAACATGAGTTCCGTGATTTGTAGAAATGAACCCAAATTTTTGGAAATTCAAATTTAAATATGAGTCCAAGACTTCTCCTTCCAATTATGCATTATGAGTTGAATTGAAGCATGACACAAATTTGTATTGCATGCTAGGGTGTCATATAGTTTAAAAATGAACCCACATTCATTTGGAATTCCTAGTAAACATTTAGCACACATCTAAAACCTACTAAGAAAGCTCTATCATTCACTAAATTATCATAAGAATATTGATATTGGCATAACATCATAGGCATGTTGCATGACTAATTATTGTCCTCAATCATTGTACCAGTTGCCATTAAATCAATATCCAAGAGTTTTACAAAAGGAGAAATATTCTTAGTCTAGCATACTCCTTTATAGATGTCTCCATTTCTATGTAGGTTCTAGATATAGCAAAAATTATTCCTTAGAAGTTGTACAAGTTTATAGTGCTCAGGTTTAGATTTGTGTGTGTAGGGTCAATTCCACATGTAAGATAAGACCTATTGTCACATGAAATTGCACCCTCTTTGAACCTAGTTCAAACATTCCAATCAAACAATGGGAATGATCCCAAGGTGTGGGACATTGTAGATGAGATTAGACCGCCAAAGAAGGTTGGTTCCTCTTTCTAAGATTAAGCTCAGAGAAATAATGCAACTAAACCTAATCTAACACAACCGAGGAAAAGGGAGAATGAGGAAGATAAGAAATGTAAAGGGTGATACACCAGAGTTAGCTGTTTGGTTCTAACTCATAACACAACAATGATCTCAAAGGATGAATTAAGTCACATAGACTCTTAAAGAGTATAACAAAGGTTAGGGAAGAACATTGAAGCCACATGATGGACCTTTTTATCCACAATATAAGCATACAATCTTCAAATAAACATAGGATAAGATCTTAGAGAGGCAAAAATCAAATGATTGTATTAATCATGAAGGCTAAACAACCATTACAAAGGAGAGAAGAAATCAACACATATAAGAAATAAAGAACAAAATGACAATTTCCCCCTCATTGTTGAACTAGAATGAAGACATGAGAAGTTGAAGATACAGTCCATCAGATTTGTTTAGCTCTAGGAAATGACACAAGGCCTATATCTAATACTAAACCATTCCACCTGAATGATGGCTCAGAGACCAACCACTGCTAACATCTTTCAAACATGTATATATATCATTTTAGATCAACTGTAGGAGCATGGATGAGGAAAAGAATGGTCAACACATTTTACAAGTTGCCAATGTCCACTACATCACACCCACATGGCCGTTCATAAGAAATGCATAAAAATGGAGTGTTGCCCATGCATTTGGTACAAGAATGCATTAAAAAGGGGTCTACAGTAGCATGGGGTGCAAGAAGTTCATACAACACTCCATCAAGCTTTGAAAAAATATTAATGGTGGGTGGGAGAGTCATTGAGAAGTCCCATCACATTTTGAAGCACAAGAAGACCAAGAAGGTAAAAGCATTGAGGACTGCAAAATCAAGCTTCCAACAAGTCTTCCATCTGTGGAAAGGAGAAACAGAAACCTCTAATCTCTAAAATCTTGAAAGAATGAAGGCAACTGTTGAGCTTCAGTGATCGGGCCCTTGCTAGGACATCTACCGCTTTTTAAATAATCAAGAAAGAAACCCCAAACTATGAAGCAAAACAAAGAGAAGTTGTTGGGATTCAACAGTCAAGCATTCATAATTTAGCTTTCAACAATTGGTACTGAGAACTTGAGCAACTCTCTGAACCTCAAAGTTTGAAATAATCAAATAAATAACTCATCATGCCTTGGCAATCAGGCCTCCACCTTACAGGCTTCTACTTGAAACATGAGGAACCTACACCACCTGATTCTGTGAACTCGAAACACTTAGATCAATTTGAACATATCGGGGATAAGGGTCAGGGTCATGAAGAAACATGCATCAAAGAAGGGAATCCAAATGCATCCCATCGTGATCCTGATATAGTGAGCAACTACAGAACATCGGGGATTAGAGCCAAAACAAAATGCATTCCTGAAGAGTAAGCCAAAATAAGGAAGACCAAACCCACGATCCCAAAAGACTTAGAAGAATTTTGAATTATTGGGGATCAGGGTTGGCCTTCAACCAAACATATTCACCTTGAGCACTAAAAAAAGGAATCTCCTAATCTCTAAAGTTTGAAAGACTTAGTAGAAAACAAGGCAAAAATCAGGGAGCGGACCTCCAATCATGCTCATGCTGAAGAAGCATAGGAAAATGAGAATGCCTGACATAGAAATCCTACAACACTTAGAGAAATAACAAGGCACCAAAGTAGATTTCAAAGCTGGTAAGGATGGAATGTTTGTATGGAAAAACTTGAAACTCTGAAACTCCAAAAAAGACACAAAACCTATGGAAAAATCCAAGAAACTTTTAGACTTAGATTTTATGAACTTTCCCTTGCATTCTAACACATGAAGGACCCATTTTGGATATCTCAAATTTCTTATCAACATTAGGTCAAAAGGGCTAAGGAAAAGAGGGGCACAAACTTAAGATTTTGATTAATTCAAATAGAGATTGCAATACATCCTAAGGGTAGACTATTTGAGTTTGAAAGACTAAAATAGGTAAACATTTTGGTGACCTCTTGAGGATGTTTTCCTACTAAACATGATGGATCCAGTGGCCTTAAGCATCCATTGGGCATAGGAGTCAAAAGGAACCCTAAAACAAGCAACCAACCAAAGCAACTGAAATTACCCCATAGAAGAACACAAGGAAAAACAAAAAACAACAAAGCATAAATTCTCCTAATGAGAATGCATCATGTGAAACAACATTTGCAGGAAAAGAAAGCCTACAAACCTAATCTAAACCTAAACTAACCAATAAGGAAATGAATCAAACAATTGCATTTACTAGTTTCTCAAAATAATTGCCCTTTCTAATCAATTCATAACACTTTCCATGCTTGTGGGTAGTTAACAAGAGGTGGGGAAGGGATGGGAATACAACATACTAATGAAATTCCACCTTGAGGATAAAATAAAACTCACCTACCCACTTCAACTAATTGTGAATATAACTATCCCAAAGTGGATAGGTGGGTTGATTCTCCTCATCTTGATGCTCAACTTCATGATTAGGAGGAAGCATGACAAGTGGTGAATTCTTCCTATTGATCTCTAGTTGTGCTAGATGCTTGATAGGAAACCCCCTTGAAATAGCATGCAAACCAATAAAATTGGTTTCATGCCTATGTGTTGCTTCTTTGTCATCTTGCTGATCTAAATATTTTGGCTCTTGTGGCTTTTCTAGAAACATGGCCACCTCCATTCCATGTTCATGTTTTTCAAGGTGGTAATCTGAAATAGGATCTAAAAAGAATACCTAAACCTGCTCAATGGAACAAACTCCCTCATCAAGAAGTTGGCATCCCTACTGGATAATTAAGAGCAAATCCTCAAGTTATTCTCCCTCATGCTCAATCTCCACTATGTTGTCTTCTATCAAAGGTGGAAGCTCCTCAAACAGGCTAATGTCATCACTCCCTGTAGCCTATGGGACAATTTCCTCCATAATTTCTTCCTTAGGAAAATAAAAGGAGCCTTTGTCTTGCTCTTGCAAATGTCTTTCAACCTCAGGAGTAGCCAAAGAATCCTTGTTATCATAATGTTCTTCATTTTCTTCTTCTCTTGACTGCACCTCCTCTTGTCTTTGCAAAAATTGCCTCTGTATCTAAAGATTCCCTCCATGTAGAATTTAGATTCTTCTCTCATTCATTTCATCAGAAGCATGAGAAAACTCTTCAAATGAGTTAAAGTCTAGAGGATTCAACTTTGAGCCTGACTCAATATTTTATGTGCATGTGCAAGATGCTCATCAATTTTTTCTTGTGTGGGTTCACAAGCAGTAGGCTGCTCTTCCTTTGCCTTAAGCACCTTCTCCTCCTGCTCATCCAGCCGACTAGCTCACCAAACAATAGGTCCACCTTTGCAGAGTGAAATAGTGTTAGGACAAGAAGACTGACATGGAATACAAGCCAGAAGGGCCTCCTAAATTTCCTAAAGGGGAAAGGAGTTTTGAATGGGTTGTTCCTAAGGAATAATAAGCTAAGATTGTGTAGGAACAGGCTTTTGTACAGGATATAGCTCCTTATAACTTGGAATTTTGAAATTGGGAGGTTGTTGTGGGGCTTCAGAAGGATCCCCCTACTTGAAGATTGGAAAATTAAAATGAAGAGGGGGGCTATGAAGGCTTGGAAGGACTTTGAAAGGGTTGTTCTTGAGGGACAATAGGTTGAATTTGTGCATGAATAGGCTTTTACATAGGATGTAGCCTCTTAAAACTTGGAATTTTAAAATTGGGAGGTTGCTATGGGGCTTCAGAAGGATTCCCTTTCCTGAAGCTTGGAAAATTAAAATGACAAGGGGGGATATGAAGGCTCAGAAGGCTTTTGAGAGGGTTGTTCTTGAGGGATAATAGGCTGAATTTGTGCAGGAATAGGCTTCTGTAAAGGATGAGGGCTCTTGAGACATGGAAACTTAAAGTGCCGAGGTTGGTTTAGGATTTCAAAAGGCTTCCCTTGCTTAAAGCTTGGGATTTCAAAGCTAGAAGCCTTCTCTACTATAGGCTGATTCACAATGGTTGAAGGGGATTGCATGGAACTGGGAAAGGAGGCAACTGATTGAGATTTTAGCCTCTATATTTTTGTAAGCACTTGCCTCATTTTTTGCTCCTTATCTACAATCTGCATGGAAATCTTTTCTTGATAAGCTCTTTCTTGTGCCTCCATTTCCTGCTGGTGAAGATAATCTTGATAAGCAAGCTCCTCTGGTTGCTAGTTATACTCCTACTCTCTTTTAATCTCATCAACCTATCTTTCGAGATCTAAGATCATCTTTTACATATCACTAATATTCATATTTCCAAAAACATAGTCCTCTTTAGGCTGATTAGGAGGATAATCATACTGATTAGGAGCAAAGTAGTCTTCTTGGGGCTAATAATAAGCATGATTAACCTGCCAAGAAGATTGAGCAAGGGTGGGAGGGAGGTAAGAATCATGAGGATACTGGTAACCTACTGAAGTAGGGGCATTTGGAATGAAACCAGGAGCATTTTGGGTCTAATATGGCTGATAAACATTCTGATAAGGTGGAGGGGAATAGCCATTTAATCCCCATAATAATTTGACATACTAGAGAATTCAAAAGCTAGAGATTCATTCATATATTCTTGAAATAAGAGCAATCATATCTGCTCTTGAGACCTAGGTACATACCAAAAAAGAGTCACTAAGTGATTGAAAAACATCAGAGGATGGAAAGGGTCAATAATATGTGATCTTGGAGTTGACCACCATGTTGTTTAAAGGAGCTACCCTGGATGGCAATATGCAGTGAAGAACACACCAAAACGCTTCAATGGATGATAAGGATCATCATTCCAATCCCACCGAGCATGCCAGAAATTGTTGTCACATGAAATTACACCTTTTTTGAACCTGGTTCGAACATTTCAATGACACAATGGGAATAATCTCGAGATGTGAGACTTTGCATATGAGATTAGACCTCCAGAGAAGGTCAGTTCCTATTTCTAAGCTTAAGGATTAAAGAAATAATGCAACTAAACCTAATCTAACACCACTGAGGAAAAGGGAGAAGGAGGAAGATGAGAAATGTAAAGGATGATACTCCATATTTAGCTGGTTGGACCTGACTCATAATAATGATATCAAAGGCTAAAATAACTCACACATACTCATAGAGATTATAACATAGATTAGGGTAGAAAACTAAAGCCACAAGAGGGATCATTTTATCCACAATATAAACATACAATATTCAAATAAACACAATATAAATTCTTAGCAAGAGGCAAAAATTAGTTGTTTGTATTAATCATTAAGGCTAAGCAACCATTAAAAAAGAGAGAACAGCTCAATACAAATCATAAATATAGCACAAAATGATAGCTTTCCCCTCATTGTTGAACTAGAACAAAGACATGAGAGGTCAAAGACATAGTCCATTAGACTCATTCAACTCTAGGAAATGACACAAGGCCTAGATCTAATACTGAATCCTTCCACTTTAATGATGGCTCAGAGACCAACCACTACTAACTTCTTTAAAACATGTATATATAGTATTTTAGATCAATTATAGCAGCATGGATGAGGAAAAGAATGGTCAACATGTTTTACAGGATGTCTACTACATCACACCCACATGGCCATTGAAAAAAAATGTATAGAAATGGAGTGTCACCCATGCCTTTGGTACAATAATACATTAAAGAGGGGTCTACAGTAGCATGGTGGTACGGGAAGTTCATCCAACACTCCATTAGGACCCATAACAAACATCAATGGTAGGCAGGAGAGTCATTGAGAAGTCCCATCTTATTTTGAAGCACCAGAAGACTAGGGAGGAAAAGAAATTAGGGGCCAACAAATCGGGCTTCCAACAAGTATCCTGTCTATGAAAAGGAGCAAGAGAAACCTCTAATTTGTGAAATCCAAAAAGAACAAAGGGACACTATTGAGCTTCGGTGATCGAGCCCTTGCTGGGACATCTACCACTTTTGAAATAATTAAGAAAGAAACTCTAAATTAAAGTCTAAAGAAAAACAAAGAGAAGCTATTGGGCTTCGACAGTCGGGCCTTCGACATTTATCTTTCAACAATTGGTACTAGGAATAAGCAACTCTCTAAACCTCAAAGTCTGAAAGACTTAGACAAATAACTCATCGAGCCTCGGTAATCAGACCTCCACCTTACAACCTTCTACTTGAAACATGAGGAACCTGTACCTCCCAATTTTGCAATCCTGAAACACCTAGAGCAATTTGAACATATTGTGGATCAGGGTGGCGACCATCAAGAAACATGCACTAAAAGGAGGGAAGTCAAACATGTCAGGTCATGATCCTGATATAGTGAGCAACTGCAGAAGATCAGGGATCAGAGCCAAAACTGAACGCATGCTTGCAGAGCAAGCCAAAACAAGGAAGAACAAACCTGCGATCTTGAAAGACTTAGAATAATTTTGAATTATCAAGGATTGGTGTTGGGCCTTCCACCAAACATATTCACCTTGAGCACTTGAACAAGGAACCTCCTGATCTTTGAAGTCTGAAAGACTTAGCAAAATACAAGGCAAAAATCAAGGAGCAAACCTCCAACCACACTCATGCCGAAGAAGTGAAGGAAAATGAGATCGCCCAACATAGATATCCCACAATACTTAGAGAGATAACAAGACATCAAGGTGGACTTCGGAGCCGGTAAGGATGACATGCTAGTAGGGAAAACCTTGAAACTTTAAAAAAGACACAAAATCTAGAAAACTTTTAGACTTAGATTTTATGAACATTCCCTTGCATTCTAACACATGAAGGACCCATTTTGGATATCTTAGATTAGTTATCAACATTAGGTCAAAACGGCTAATACAAAGAGGGTCACAAATTTAGGATTTTGATGAATTCAGATAGAAATTGCAAGACTTCCTAAGGGTAGACTATTTGAGTTTGAAAGAATAAAATAGGTCAACAAGACCTATACGTGTATGACTAATTTCATTGATATGTAGGTAGGTTCATAATTGTAAATGTGACTCAAACAGTTAGACAATTTTTTATTTATTCATATGCGATCATCTAACAAGCCCTAATTTTTAGATGCAGGTGAGAATCAATTAGAAATATCTAGAATAATTGAATCAACATCCAACCAAGAGCTAAGTACCTTTATTTATTATTCATTTCTTTTTTATTTTATTATTTATTTTCTTTTTATTTCTTATTATTTATTTCTTTTTTATTTTCTGTATAGTTATACCATCTTTTAAATCCTCTAGTAATTACTAACTAATTGTTATGTATTTAATTTACCCTAGATTTTTATGTACGTGTTATTTATTTCCTTACATTTTTTGTGAAACTATCTAGTCTTACACTCCCCTAGGATTTTCCCTGATGGCTTATTCATTCTACCTTAGGGATTCATATTTGATCCTTTTTCTAGTTTTCTAGTCCTTATATCAAATCTCTACATCATCATGGATTAGTCTTTGTACTTTGATAATTATTATCTTTTATTTCATGATTATTTTTCATAGACAATGATTTCCCTTACAATATGTTGGCTCCATATGTGTTTCATTACCAAGGGTTTGTTGTCAGGGGTATGATAAATTGTCGATGTGTATGCACTTTCTAATTGCTATTGTGTATGTACTTTCTAACCTTATTTAAGAAATGTGTTAGAATGTTTACACATGTATGTCATGTTGGTTCCCAAAATAGCTTATTGTTGTGCCTTGCACACATGCCCCATTTCGCCAAATGGAGACCCCCTCTTTTGCTTTGGCTTGAAGTCTCATCCTCTCTTCCTTATGATGATGAGAGGGTGAATTTGTGCTTAGAGTGCATGATTTGGTCATTTGAGTATTTTTCATGTTTGGAGTGATTTGATGTCATTTGGAGGTGTCTTGAGTCATCTTGTGCTTACAAGATTGCCATTTGTTGCCTTTTACACTGAAATTGGGTGTTACTGCATTCTACTCCAAAATCCTGTGTCACTAGATATTGCCCTTGAAATTACTTCTACAAGATGTGTCATGCTGAAATTCTTAGTTCCCAAGTCTTACAATTGCAAAATCATGTCAAATTCCACAAGGTTTCACTAAGGAGTCCTTATACTTTCATCGTGACACATGGTCCTGAAAACCCTGATTTAGCTAAGTCTGAAATCCTGAAAGCCCTGAAAAATGGCTAAGTCTGAAATTTGGTGGAACCTCAAAAATCTAGAATCTGCATATCAAATCCTATGGATCTGGTACCTATCTCAAACATCCTGACAATATATTTCAAAATATTTAAAGTATAATATATTTTGAAATATACTGTCACCCAGGGACTTTCAAAACCCTGGCGCTAAAAATGCATCTCACTGACTTTGCACTAAAATCAGTCGCTATCGACTTCGGCACTAAAATCATCGCTCACTGACTTTGGCACTAAAATCATCGCCTACCGACTTTTGCACTAAATTCACCTCCAACCGACTTCCCTCCAAACTACCGCTAAGTCGGTCAAGGCCAAAATCTCCAATGGCTACACCTAACACAATTAGCGCTAAAAACATGATGTACCGACTTGCGCTAAAAAGTGGTTTGACAAACTTCTAGTCAGTACCCCCTGAAACCCACGCTAGGCAGTGCAAGATAAAACCAACACTGAATTCACCTCCAACTTTTGCACTAAAAATAGGCCCTTCCGACCTGTGCCAAAAAATATCCTGACTGACTTTTAGTCAGTGACCTCCAAAATTAGCGCCAGGTTAGTGACACTCTAAATCAGTGCTTTTTGACATTTTGGCCTAAAAATTGATTTTTTTTTCAAGGCGCAAATTGGATTTTCTTGATGGATTTGAAGTGCATAACTATTTATCACATCATGATGAACACTTTTAGCATGTTTGTGTGCATTTTGAGCATGTTTGGCATCAATTATTGCCATGGCACCTAAAAAGTCAGTACCCTTCAAAAATGTCGCTTTTTGTAAAAAGGGCTATAAAAATACAAAATAAATGTCTCTAACTGGATCCTAATGGCTGCAAAAATTTCCCAGATCATCATATTGGCCAAATGGGTACATGAAAATGGTAAAAAACTCAGAAAATCAGGCAAAAATCACTAGATTTGTGAAGAGGACTATAAGGAAGTAACATTAAGTTAGAGTTGTTCTTGACTGATCCACGACTGCAAATGGACATGTTTTGACTCAAGTTGATGGAAAATGATTGTTTATGATGAAATTGATGCTTTGCATTGTGAATTATAGGTCTTGGAGGACACATGACCTTGTTGGAGCTGTCTTGGAAGGTGAACACACAGAGATACCCTCCCAGAGATGTAGAATTGACATTCTATCAACCAAATTGTTGCTGCACATGCAAAAGGAATTCAATATGATGTCCAAGATGATGGAGATGAGCTACAAGAGCTAAAGACATAAAAGATCAAGTCTACTTCATTGTTGTTCCTGTAGATCTAGTCCAATGTCCAAGACATGCGTATAGTTGTTCCACTAGTCTAGTCATCAAGAATTAGTCCAACAAGCATCCAGTTGGATATATCTTCACTAAAATGTGCCACATACACCTCTTGATCCAGTCCACATCAGCTCAAGTTTTCAAGTGTCATGTGACTCTATTTTGGCTTTACTAGGCCTTAAAATTTAACTTTTCATCATATACAACCAAATGGGTATCTATTTTGTCTAGATTCAATGTATTTGTAAGCTATATTTTAGATTTTTCCTAAAGGACAAATGTAAATCTGAAAATGCAACAAACTGATGTATCTCATTAAATGCCATGTAATCTAGACCCTTGATGTTGAGTTAATCTCCATCGTCCATTGAAAAGCTCAGTATGGTGCCTTGTCTATAAAAGGGTCATCATTCTCTCATTGTAGTAAGTAGGATTTGATAATGAATTGCTGAGACTCTGCCAAAATTTAGTCAATACAAAGCAAGTTTTGCAGGTTGCTGGGAATTTGTGTTTTTGTGTTGTCTCATTTTGGATTTCATGGTTCGTGTCAATCTGAAATTAGTTGATATTCAGTTGCATTTGTGATTAATTATTCAGATATTTGATGGATTTATTGTCCATACCATTAATGGCTTGTTGATTGTATGTCATTGTGCATGGTTAGTCTGAGCATATTTTCATGAGATAAGTTCAATTGTGTGAATTCATTGACCTACGCCAAGAATTGGGTGTTTGATGAACCCTCCACAGTTTGAAAATCATTACATTTCCTTAGAAGATTGCACAATCTCTGTGGCATTATGGGCTGCCTGGTTAAATAGGGATTCATTTATTGTTGGGAATCTATCTATCTGTTTGTTGATCATTTCTGCAATTGTCTATAGGATCTCTTATCCCTTCTCTCTCTCCCTTTCCTTTTGCATTTCTTTACATAAAGTTTGATAGATTTAGAATTTGAGCATCATTACATTGATTATCTACTGATAAATTTTAGACTTCACAATTTGCATCACCTAGGGTTTCTACATTTACATTGCTGCCATCTTTTCACAACCCTATGTTACATGTAAGACCCCTTGTAGGCATAGCTAGAACATCCCACTAAGAAATTCCAAGCAAGCTAAGACCTAGCTATATTATCCTTGGAGTAGTCTTACCTTGGGTAAGATACTTTTCAAGAGAGGTGTGATACTAGTGATCATACCTGTGTTGTTGTGTGCTAAAACCACCATCAACACTAATCCCAATCCCTAGAACATTATTCAATCTCCAAGGCTAGGGATGTCATCAAGGAGGTGAAAAGGGTTTAGTAACAAGATAAGGATGATTAAGGGCCAATGGATAGGAGTGGGCAATCTCCTCTTCACTTTTGGTTCAACTCGACCAAGGAGGGTGTTCCTAGAGGTATCCTATAGTAGGGATTAATTATCATGCAAGATGTATGCCAGACAATAACAAGGGAAGTGATACCCCAAATGTTGTTCTAAACCCTATAATTGTCAATAGTTTAGACAAAAGCTCACTGCATCAAATAACCTCTTCTTAATTTGAAAAATGACATCATTGCAGTAGTGCAAGATGTAGGTATACATGCATTTTATGAAAAGAATAAAACACAACTACTTTTGCAAAAGATATACCTTGACTTCAACATAGAACTAGGATGCATACAAATTTGTAACTTCACTTCACACTTGATATATTGTTTTAATTTTTTGAGTGGGTGTGGGTGATCATAGGCCTAGATCAGACTAGTGCTTATCCATTGGGCTACAAAATCTCACATTCATCAAAGGAGAACAATTATAAAGGAGTGTATGATTGCCTATCTGATGGATTCATATGCATAAAAATCAATATCAAACCATGAAAATACTTATTAATCTAATATCATACTACATTCATCCATATGCAACACTAAAATGACCATTTACAAGGCTTGCAATGAATTAAGAACTGTCACATTCATTCAAATATGTGATTACAATCATACCACAAAATGTGGCAATAAGAAACTCTAACTGCGATTATAGGCTTCCCAGAAAGAATACATACAATAGTGCAGAAAATCAATGATTGATATCAAAATCACAACATATTCCACATACACTTTTGATAATTGCTTCCTGAAGAACTGAAACTTGTCTTTGGTCAAATCCCTAACTACCTTGAACACTTGTTGCCTAAAGGGAGAAGTTTTCCCAAATTACCAACACTTTGAATCTGTTATGTTTTTGTATTTATAGCATTTACTTATAGTTCAAATCTGATGAAGGAATGGGCGAGAAAACCCTAGAAAGTTCACCAACTACAATAAATTCACCAATCCCAATGACCAAATTCACATTAATCATGACTTGCATGGGTTTGAATCCATCTGGAAGTCGTCGGTGGTTATCACTTTTCATTTTTTACGCTTTTTTGAGAATTGTGAAAATCTGAGGGGGTACTAGGATTACAATCTAGAGGGGTGTCTAAGAAATGTGGAACATTGGGGAAGACAAGGATCTGCGGAGCTAGAGGGGGGTGAGACATATGAGAAATCCCGATGTCATCAATTCCTTCATTTTCCTTATATGTCCACATCTTGAAACTTTGTGGAACTTCAAGCGCTATTAGGACCTACGGAGGAAGATGGGGGATCCAAACATGTGGAGAAATAGGAGGGAAATGGATTGGTAGAGGTGAAGGGGAATCTGGGATTAGATGGAAAGCTTTGAAGGGTTCGGGATATGTTTCGGTCTTCCTAGAATCCTCATGGAATGGTTGAGGAAAGTTTGTGGAGAAACAAAGGGGGAAGGGATGGACAGAGAAATGAAGGGTAAGAGGATGGATGTAGAGAAAATAAGGGATCCAAGAATTAGATATGGGGGAGGTAAGATGATGCAGAAGTTCAGGGTAGTAGTGAACATATCCTAGTCCAGGTTGAAGTTCTGCAGGAGGGAGCGCAAAAGGAATTGAAGGAGTCGTCAAGGATCTATGAAGGGTGTCTTGATCTGCAAAGATCTGATGGGGTAATGGATTTGTGGGGACAAGAGGAAGTTCATGATGACTGCAGAGAAATGATGGAGGAGAGGATACATCCACATCGAACACAAAACTCCGCAAAAGAGACCATCCTCACCACCTTAACAGGAAAGTGGGGAAACAAGGGGACAAGGAACATTGTAGGGTTTCCTTGGTTGTGGGAACCAAGAAAAACCCTGCAATATCCATACAAGCCCAAAAAAATTGCAAAATGAGGATAACACTTAGAAAACTTAGGAATTTTTCAAGATTTTAGGCAGGACTTTAACATAGTTTTGACATTTTCAAAATCACAAGAACTTGAAATTTATTAAGGGAGAACATGCTGAGGATTTTACAATGGACTTTGGGCAAAATTTGGGCTGGAAAAACTAGGTACCAACATGTCCTTTCATGATTATCATTCATTTCTATGTACATGATGCTACATCACTTGTTTTCCATGTGTATTTCATTACTTCAACATGTTATGATATGGCCTCGGATAAAGTATAGTTGTGCCTCATTACTTCTTTCTTCTCATGACCATACTTTAGGGATCCTTGCACAATTTCATGAAGCTCTTCCCTTTAATGTTCATGGTGTTTTTAATTCTAAACCTAGGGTGTGTGTACAAAGATAGGAGCAAAAAGTGGGCAAATTTTGATAATTCTCCAAAATATGTTCACTTTATGTGAATCATAACACACTCACATTATAACATGTTGACATTATGGCACATACATGCTTTTCATAATGAGAGAGTATTCTAACACATACGTGTTCTAGTTTAGCCCAATCAAATTCCATGTTTAGGCTTGGAACAAGTTTGAATCTACAAATCCTAAGAGTTGGGCATGTAATTTGCATGTTAAAACCATTTTCTTATAAAATGCATACAAAAAACAAACAAATGTTGAGCATGCTCTCCGTCAGATTGGCTTATTTTAGGACAAGATTCTAAAAAGACACCTCTACAACCTCAAGCTATGTTTAGCATTCTATCCATCAAAATTGTTTAAAATCTAAATGTATTAATGTCTTTATCTTTAATTAATTTTATTATCAGCTTTATTTTATACGAAGACATATTTATTTCTTTTTCTATGTAATTTTTGATCTCACTCATCCAAATTTGGAAACACTATATAAGGTTTGTTCTACACTTGATTCTAATATTCTATACACATTGAAAGGAAAATTTGGGATTAAGGGCCATGGGAGAAGAAAACTAACTAGCATAACAATATTGAAGGAAAGGATGGAAGGGCCACAATGAGCCAATCCATAATCCTATATTGACTATGAAAAGGTTGCAAAATAAAGCTCCAAAGAAAGAAAATACTCCAAGGTTCTCGAAGCTCCAAGCTCCAATTAAAAATCTAAAAGTATTTAACCATAAATAGCTCAAGAGAACATGAGGAAATGACAATTGTGGATTATAAAATGAAGAAAAACAAGGGTCTATTTATAGATTTTGAAGGATTTCAATAAAATAGTTAGAAAAATTAGGTACTAAGTTTTTCTTAACTACTGGTAGCCATAAAACAATTGGAGAAGATTCTTACAAAAAATGGGTCCGCCCCCTATGGATCACCCTAGTCTTTAATGCTAAGGGCCCAAAAATATCAAGAGGGGTGATAGGGGAAGCATAAAGGCCAACAGATGTGGTTTCACATAAAGAGAAGACAAAGGATAAAAGAAATAGGTGAATAAAGTCAAAATGAGGGGGTAGACACACGAGGAGAAGCCACAAACATTAAATGAGGGGTAAGTGAGGACAACTATCACATAGAAAGGACCAATAAGGCTTAGAGTAAGGGGTGAATGTAACGAACGCCTGTCCGTTATATAATCATACTAAAAACCTTCCAAGACAAAAAACATACATTTTTTAATAATAAAAGCATAATTAAATCATAATTGCAATATTGAGAAACAAAAAGAATTATCCCATTCCATAAATCATTCAAAATAAATGAATATGCACCATTCATAAATCAATTATTACATAGTTGCATCCACAACTTGATGCTAAAATTTGCAAATTTCATATGTTTACAATAATACATATATCAAGTGAAATAACAATGATGTCACTAAGTAAGCAAGTCTTAGGCAATACTTAATTGCAAGAGAAAGAGCATCACTCCAGTGCTTTACCTTCAACCACAAACTAGCAGTCCCCTGTACACCTTCCATTTGGAAGTGGCCTACCCTTCATGAGAGTAGTGGATTAAAAGAATCAATAAAATCCATCATGTCATCCAAGAACTAGTGTTGTGTCCAAACAAAACAATTAGTCATATGACTCTAGATTCCCTCTAGCTAGGTATGACACAGTCCTAATTGTTTTGCAAACAAAAAGACAATGTGAACCGACAATGCAAGCAGTGATATTGTAGTACTTTGGCCAAAGTTTGAATAATTAATAAACACATTCCAAAATAGAGATGTTTTTTCATATGTTCACACACCTCTATCTCAAACTTGTTAACAACAATCATTATTTCACATGAAAGCATACATTACAATATAATAATCAAAATTAAGAATGTCAACTTCAAAACATAACTCTTCTATCCTAGACCTGGCTAGATTATTATAAGAGTATACACCAACTATTTATTCACCTAGTCAAGTGTAGGGCAGAATACTAATTAATACATCAGTTTAATATTGATATTGATGCTGCTGTGTATTCCTTGCAATTCTCAGCTTCTTGTCAATTTAACAATCTTGTCAATTGTTCTAAATTTAAACATTCATAAAAGAATAATAGTTTAGACTTAAGCACATCTGCTTTGAATACTAAGTCCTCTATCACTGGTTTAGCTAGAAGATAAGGATATCATGGTAACTATAACCTTCCTAGTCAAACAAATTATAGAAGTCTAATAAGATAAACAAGTATGTTCCGGTACTTCTACATACTTTAACATTCTATCTATCTGACAGACCAATCAAAAACTACAACTTAAACTTATTTTAATTAAAGTTCAGTGTGTATATTGATACCAAAATTTAATGACCTGACTGACCATAGATCTGACTAATGCTTTTAAATAACAGTGAATATAATGAAATAACATCTGAATAATGCACACATTCTTTCATGATTGTAGGTTCAAGGATATACAAAGAATCAAAGTTTTCCTTCCTTCTCCATTCATTGGAAACTAGTGTTTCTTTTGATATATAGATTAAACAAAAATAACTATTGACCAAAAATATCCTCTAACATGAGTTCACAGTCCCTTGTCAACTCAAATTTTTCAATTATAATAAAAGTAATATATAGTGTGTGTGTTTTTCTTAATCTTTTAAATTACTCACACTCATATCTGAGTTCTGAATGAAAGATCACTAAGAAAAATAAAACAATTTACATATATCTGTGTATGTATGCATGTATGTTACATGCACACATACATAAATATATATTCATATATTCAGGCACAGATTCAACAGATACTAGAACAATACAATTTCAAAACTCTGCTTATAAATAATCCATAATAAATCACTCACAGGTATATTAAAACCATTCCTATAACTTCACAGGTAGTCATGCTACCCAAAATTAAAATAAAACTTAAATCCAGCTTCTGTTCTACATTAAAATATGCATACCAGGTCAATCGTTATAGCTGGGTAGTTTGTGTCCATAATGATACACTGAGCTATAATATCAATAAATTGGAGTCTACGAGTAAACATTCCTATATATACATTTTGACAAGCTAAAGGTTCTTAAAAGGGAGACATATATGAACTCATTTCATTCGAATTCCAGTACAAGGCCATATGAAAATGAAATCATTTTCATAACATTTGAAAACTCATAAACTATTAATAACTCTGTATGACAGACCTGTATGATCTAGTATTTTTATACTTAGTCATCACATATTCACAGATCAAATGAGGGTCAAAAGGAAATCTATAACCTAAGCCGATTTATATACAGTTCATATAAAACAATGAACTCTCATTCCTACTGGGGACAAACGTGTCCCATAAACAATGGAGAACACTAACAATGACAAAGATTTAACTTAGTTTGAAATAATATATCTTTCACTATGGACTTTATAGAGTTAACAACTATGAAATAGAACCTTGCCATTTATAACCAAGTATAGATCATTCCCATTGTAGGGTTTTAAGAGTTAAACTACAACTTCTTTAAAAGCAATCCATGAATTGGGTTTAAAAACAGGATAGTAAATTCTATTTTGCACAGACCTATTTTGGTCTTGAAGAATTTTATATATATATAATCATTCTATTGGCCGAATACAGGTTTAAAAACAACTGGTTCATTTGGAAAAACCCTTATTAGTTCCTGCCGAAGGCAGGTATACTTATGCATCCGTTGATGCAATTACTTTTTCTTATGTAGCCAATCACCATAAAGTATTTTTTTTTTCTCAAGAATGCTACGGTTCATAAATAATTTTTTTATTCAATACTTTTAAAAAATGCTATTTATTTGTGATCTTATTGGTTAAATTCTATGACAGACAATGCATAAATGAAATTATTGTGTTTTTTTTTTTCATTTTTATTTCAATTGATGCAACATTTATTGCATTCTTTGAAATTTCAATTCTAATAATACTTTTTGTCAATTGAATGACATTAAAAAAATATTAAAATTGTAACACAAATTTCTATGTTTTATGTGTGGCCAGAACAATTCATTACTTTTTAGACAATAATTAAAAGCCATACCCATAATTATGGCCCATACAATAAATCAAATCAAATGAACTTTGTTGTTGTAATAATCAATATTCAAATTAATGTACGGGAAATGGAAATCTTATCAAATCTTATCTTTAAAAGTAAGAAATCATATGTCCTTTTTTAGACTATGTAAACATGATATTCTGTATATTCTGCTCATTACAGTTTGTGAGACCCATTTGGAACCCTGGTAGAGAGGCAATTGATCAGGATGGAGACCCTGAAGCACCTATAGCTGAGGACGAATCCGAGGAAGCGTCCGAGCAAGCAACTCCATGTTCTTTCATTGGGAGATCTGGTTTCTTAGAGGTGGAAGCAGAGCCGATTGACTAGGTTTGAAGTAGTACTATCCCTCTCAGGTGAGATGATGGTACCAGTGGTTCTAGATTGTGATGTGTAGATTCTAGATGCATATATTTCTAGTTCTTAGGAAAATTTTAGTTGGTGGACTCTAGTTCATCTTCAAAGAATCAGAAAATGTATGTATACCTTATATTTTTGGGTTCCTTGCAGAACAAATATTTGAATGGTAAAATAGCAGTCCAATCTCGTGGCTAATGACCTGCCTATTTCACAATCCTCTTCCTTAATATTTTTAAAGAAACAAATTTTGGATATAGCTTATATAAAAGCAATGGCAAATTTACTTAAAAACTTTGAAAAGTAGAAAAACCAGAGAGTACCACATGCAGACAGTGGCCCTCCCCTGCGAACCCCGTGCAAAGCTTTGTCATGGGCTGCGACGGTGACTCACTAGTTATCCAATGTCTCTTTTATTGCCTTAGTTAAGAACATCCTTCATTTACCTTTCTAGTAGAAAAAGATGGCAAAGAACTAATTGAAGAGCACTCCCATACCTACGTTATCTTGATGAAGTTTAAGCATCTGCATTTTCTTTGTTATTTGGGACATCTGAAGTCCCAAAGCTAAAAACAGCTGCAACAGCTCTTCTCTGCACACCCGAAAGTAAAATTATGACCAGAGTCGAGAAAAAAAAAAAGTGAGCATAACCCAAGTCAAATGATGCCATCCCCAAATATAACAAGAAATCTTAGAGATACGACACCGTTCAAGTGTCACCTGGATCAAACAAGAATTAGTGCAGCATTGCTAACTGTCTGTTTTAGCTAAGGTTTTAACTGCATTTAGTGAAATGTGTTTAAATGTGGGTGTTCTAAATTTCACTAGAACAAATGTGAAGGAAAAAGTGAGGCTATAAATTTGGGAAATAGACCAAAAGTGTTTGAGATGCTTAAGCCCTTATTTTTAACAAAAGCAAAAATTTACAGCATCCAACCGCCCGAACAAGAGGTCCTCGGACCTGAGAGTGGTAGACAACATTCAATAAATAACTAAATCCAACAAAATGGGTTAACAGTGTCTGAGATGCAAGTGCCCCGTGCCCTGAATTTCAATGGAACAAATGTGCAGAAAGAGTTCAAGAAGATCAAAATTTTGATAAAGCAAATGTTAAGAAGAATGGTCAAAGCCATAAATTTCAATTAGACAAAATGTGCACATAACAACTTGTAATATGGATACCCATACTTCCAATTGACCAATATTGACCAAAGGAATTTTAGATGTAAAAGCCCTTATTCGCAATAAGACCAAAATGGTTGTTAAACAAGGCATCTGAGATGTGGGTGCTCATCTTCCATTAGGGTACACGACCTCAAAATGCCTTAGATTCATAAACCAAGTTTTAACAGTTGAATAAAGGATGTATAGACAATAGATATGATAGAAGGAAAACTAAAATTTAAAAATTAAGAGCTAACCTCGCTACGTCGCTGTCGTCAATGGCGAGACCGAGCCGAGGGAGATGATACAGCAGCCCCACTGCCTTCCCTATCCTTTTGCATTTTAAACCCTAAAAATGTCTTCTCCAAATCTTACTTACCGTTCACATCAACAAACCCAAATCCAAAACCCCTCAGCAATTCTCAATATAAACACTTCTCTTTCTCACAGATCTAAATAATACCAAATTTTTAGTAAAAAATATCACAAGAATAGAAATATTGAATGTGGCAGTACAACCCATTGTTTCTTTGTCACTAAGATAGCATAATAATCCAATGCAAATCCCTCTACCATGCCCAGTAAAATTCCCTGCAGACTTTTCATTTACTTGAAAAAATTCTCACAAAATGTACCGAAATAAATTTTATGCAATGTTTAAAATTACATCATGAACAAATTAGTGTCTTCCCCCAATACATGCGATTGTGTCAATATGCTTTCTTGTCATTACACGTGGGTCCTAATCTGGATTTTTAATTACCATCTAGAGTAAACAAAAATAAAGAAAAAGCATAGAGAAATTTTGCAGTTAAAAACAAAGTGAAATGTATCGCAGATAACATGAAATGAGAGGCCTACAATGGCGAGACTCCAAGAAGTCACAAATATTTCATACATATTACAAGTGGCTCGTGATATTTACAGCTACAACAACAAACAAGATGGAGATAAATAGATGAAAAAAACTCCAGCTATACTAAGAAAACAAAAAAATTAACAAATAATTGAAACCCTTAAAAATACCGTCTCTAGTGATCACCAACAAATAACAGCAGAAACTTTTCAAATGGGTAATTGCCCTCCCATTGTTGTTATGCTCTGTTTACCATAAGAGCTCCCAAAACCTCCATACTTAGATGTTGATGAAGTTGAAGAGGGACCTTTTGCTACAAGTTGCCAGTCAATATGTAGTGCTATCTACAAATCTGTCAAATTTCATATTCCTTTCTTCATAAATGCATCATGTAGTGCTATCTACAAATCTGTCAAATTTCACATTCCTTTCTTCATAAATGCATCATGTAGTGCTATCTACAAATCTGTCAACTTTCACATTCCTTTCTTCATAAATGCATCGCTCAAGCAAACTGCAAAATGGAATGTATGCAGAGTGTATTACTGTATAGGGTTACGTGTCTTTATTAAAATTCAAACATTACTTATAAAAAGAGCACGGCCACCGCAGGATACAAAGGTTTGTCCAAATTTAGGCTATAAGATTCAGTCATAACTGATATGATTTTGCTACATTAGATATTCTTGTAATACAACTTGTCCACTATAACAACTTAAGAATTATGACTAGGAATTCTTCTGTTGTAGCATTACTTAAGCAATAGTTATTTAAAGGTTTTTAACTTATAATATAAGGTTTTGACTTTAGTGGCTAAACATGTTCAATTGGGTAAAATTAGCATCCTATAAACTCGCAAGTTGCTGCCATGTATGCAGTGGAGGGAGTTTGGGAAAGTGTCCAATTCATTGTTTTTGTTATTTCCTACCAAAAAGACAACAATTGATTCGTTTTAACTTTTTTAAATAAATAATTTATATAATAATACAATTTAATTAAATAAAAAGTTACAATAATTAGATATTTTAACCAGAGAAAATAGAAAAACCCTTACTTGAGAATTTGGAGATCTTCACTAGTGTGCAATAATTTTATCATTTGGTAATGCAATAGGAAGCAGACATTGCCAAATATATACACAACAAGTCTAGAGAAAATATTGCGGCAACATTGGATGATTATTGATGAATATTGTTTATGCAAGCTTATTTTACTTCATTTTAGGTATAGAAGTTCTTTTATTAAATCCACAACCTTCTTTTATTCCCACATTATGTTTTAATAAAACACTATGAACTAGTTTAAATCATAATGCCTTGTCATAAATTATGGGCCTTTAGAAAGACATAGGTTAATCATTTCATATGGGCTATGGTTTAGTAAAAAATGATACATTAGACTTTGATATGGCCATTTCTCTAGATTAATGAAGCTCTTTTGTTTAGTACAAATCGTAAAGTAATGCATAGTTATTGTAATATATTGTACCATGCTAGAAAGAGGCTATGCAATGTATATCTTCTTATACCATAATAGACTTAATTGCTTTGTACTTTGTTTGACTATTGGTGCAATGATCTATAGAGGTTGACTATGATATTTTGGAAATTGTACATTGACATTGACATGCACAATTCCTATATTAAGCCTATTATTAAGGTGCACAATGATGCTCGACAAGCATTGGTTTTGGTTGTGTCATATCCTATTTTTGCAACATAATTATCTATGTGTTTATATGCCTCTTGATTTTTCCTTCACAATAGTCAATCTATGCTAGGTTGTCATATTGATGCTATCTTAGCACTCTGCTTTACTAGGGTCTCATCCTATAGAATTGCTGACACATTGCATATTGAGTTACTATGTGGTAATTGAATTGGTAATACATTTGTTGCATTGGTTATGTATTAATTTTTACATAGTCTTATAATGTTCAACATAGGCTTCCAAACAGTTGTTTAAGGACATTCTTTAAATTATTGATTGTGTAATAGTACACAAATGCAACATAATAGTGTTACAAGTTGCCTATGTCAAGCTTTGGCTTGCATAATAGATTAATATTGCTAGATAATGTAAAGTTCATCATACATAATAAAACATAGAGTGGTATGAACAAGGATGACAATTTGTTGTTAACAGTCTGGAATTTTGCTTTGTTCAAACTACCTTGTAGCTATGGTTTTGCTATGTTTTTGTATCCTAGTAGTTTAATTTTTGCTATAACTTCTGCCACCTATAGTGTTTACTATCTATTCAAAACCAACTTAATCTTAATGAAAATACTAACCTTGAGGGCACTGACCAATTATGCTTTCCTTAATTGTAAATATCATATTAGCTAAGTTATTCTTGTGAGGTCTGATATATGTGCCATCATGATAATAGAACTTGAGTTACAAGAACTAAACATCACAAGAATAAGATTCTTGTTTTCTAATCTTGGTCAAGATGCTAATGCAATTACTATAAATTAGTATAGTGTTTTACACCTACTTTTTATGGTCCTCTAATTGTTTATAAAACAAGAGCTAAAATTGTCCATTTGGTGTAGCATACATTTCAAAGGATATTGTAACAAGTGACTGATAGATTATGTAAATAGGGTGGATACAATGCTAACAACTTCAAAATAGCTATTCTACATCACTATTGTTACAATTTATATAACCATCTAGCAAACCAAAGAAATGGTTGCATCTATTAGTGATGATTTCATGTTAGAAGCATTCATTATTCTAATAGTTGAAATGATCATATTGTTCCTATTGCTAATTTTAGTCAAAAAGACCGTACATTTTTGTATATTGGTCATATGCAATGTATTAGTCTTTTTATACTTCTTTGGTGCTAATTGACTATCCTAGAATGCAGCTAGATAGTCATGCAACAAGTAGCATGTTGCAGGACAAAAAAATGAACCTCTTTCTTAGTGATTTTCTTTTGCTATTAATATACTAATATCTTCATATCATTTGTTTTTTTCCATTATAGTATTTTTTTAAAATTTTACATATCATGATTTATTGTATTGTCTTACAAATTTGACAATTATGTTTAACTTCTTTTCCAAAATATTAATGAGCAAGTTTGATTTAGAAATGTAGAACCTTAAAACTATATTAGATTTTCCCAAAAAAATGGTCTAATCAAATCTAGATGTTGCACTAAACAAATCAAAGAACAAATGTAAGAATAGCTAAACCAATCATATTCTTATGGCATTGTTGAAAACAATAAAAAAAGTCAACACCTAATGTTGCTGGCTAACAAGGGCAAACATTTTGCAAAGCTGGTGAGATATAGATGTCTAAGAAAACATCCTTCAAGTTGTTCAACAAAAGCCAAAACCATTACAACTATCAAAGGAAATATAATTTGTTTGTGCATAAATTCAAAGACAAACAATTTCTATGCAAATCAACCCATTCTACACTTCCATTTTCACGTTTAGCTCCAAATTACATGCAATCTTGAAAGAAAAACATCCTCACACAATTTTAAAATATCACCTTGAATCAAATTCCCCATACACAATTCAACATTTCATATCGGTAGGAACCTGACGCAATGCGTCTCTTGTTAACATTTGTAATGAAACAGGGAGACTTCTATTAAAAATATCCACACATGTTTCTTTCAAAAACATTGTAATCACTTTCGAATCATATTCAATGAATAATATAGGAAAATTCATATAATATTCACCAAAATATTGATATAGAACTGTAACATACCAACATTTCAGGCACTACTCTTTTTCCAATTTGTAGATTTCCAAAAACCTATTCCACCACTACTTCATTGTGTGTTCCTTTTCATTCTAACTATCCTTTTACTCATCCTAAGCTCATGGAGCGAACTCCCTAAGTTTTCTCCTTGAAAGTCTAGATTTTTCCTTCCATTTACTCCTCCACTCTGTCCACAATGCCAACAAACTAAAGTAATCTCCTTTAAATAAAATGAGTTTAAGTCCACATCACTTCACAATACCCACATAATAAATGCATTTAATGCATTTCAATTTTCTATCTCCACGATGTGGAGCTTAATTTGAGCTCTTCTCAAATTTGAAATTCAAACCTTTCGAAACATATGACTAAGAATGATTACATGTAATTAAAGATACATAGCTACACACACATATGAATGCATATATTATTCTTAGATAACTATTTGTTTATACTTCCTCAAATAAATATCTAAATCACTTGCAAAGAGGTTTATATCAACTTCTTAATGAAGTCTACAAATGGTAAGGCAAAACAGATAAGTGACATGTAATGATAAACAATCATAAATCCCTCATAAATCCCTCTCGACACAATGAAAGACAACATCAACAATCATCAACAAGGAAGTATACACAACAACAAGTCGACATTGAAGCACATCATGCCAACTTAATTAAGTGAACAATCACAATGACATACCGATGATGATGATGATGATGATATGATGCAAAATACACCAAAATCACAACATAAGAAAAGTATCCAATAAAACATGCAAATCAATACAATACTATGTGTGTGATTCTTGGAGGCATGGTGTCTCATTTATTCACCCTGATCCACTTCCCTCTCTATTGATACTCTCCCTCTTCATCTGGGAGGGGAAAAACTCTTTTCTTGCATCCACCTCATTTAACAGTCACTGTAGTCAATACATTAACCACAACATTTATAACATGAAATAAATATTTCAACAAATTTAATCATGAAGATAATTCATTGTCCGCATTAGAAATTATATCCATTTCTATATCATGATTAAAGATAAATTTATTTCATCATATTTATCCTCTAATCACAGCTTGATAAACATAATTTGAAATACATAACAAAGCATCTAACTAATAATTAGTTAAAAATAACATAATTAAGTTTGTCCAAAAAATGGGGTGTGATAGTGAAAACACATGGGAAAGGCAAAAGCACATGAGCATAAAGATAGGCTAAGTGATAAATATGAGCTAAGGCTAAAAGGGGTAAAAGGACACACGGAATACTAAAATATATGCAAAACATAGTAAAAGCATTTGAAAAGCATGTAATTTCCATTGTTATAAATATTGAGGGACTTGTAGACATGGATTTTCCCACGCTCTTACCAAATGATGTCACACTTCACCTTTAAGCTAGAATCAAGGAAGTCCAAATGCACAAATATGCTTTGTAGTTAATGAAATTTTATGATAATAGACTCATAAGACATTCAAGACTTTGATATTTGCTATACAATCTCATAATGCATCACCATAACCAAGAAATTTCTATAGTTTTCATGAAAAAATGTAGCGCACAACATTCCAAGCTCTATATATGACCTGCATAATGTCATTGATGATCAACTAGTAGTGCAAATCAAGTATTTTGGATTTTCTCTATGAAGGATGATTATATTGGACCATGTGTCATAGCAAGTTAACAAATATGATCAACCGCTATATTCTTCGTGCTAAGTGCAGATGATACAAAATGGCCTAATCACATAATAATGGTATATGATAGCATACCACCAAAACTCTATCCGAGAAAATGAAGCACAAATAGTGTACTTGAAAACCCACGCATCTTTATAACTACACTAGTGTATTACATTATTATGTGAGGATGTCATCAAGAATATCAGGCTACACATGAAAGATTATTGGTAAATGTATGAATGGTAATTTCAAGGCTATGTTCATAAACGATACATTTGGTTACTAGATGCGCTAGACCATGGACATAATTTATTAGAACAATGATATTGAACTAGAGAGAGATACATGGTTCTTCAATGTAAATAGAGTCCTACATGGAGTCCTCTCAATCCATTTTAAAGAAATAAGACAACATATATAAATCTGCACTAGATGATCCATGCTTGCTAAACACTACATGGATATTTTTTTCCAACCTCTTTATAGACTATGAGAATTAGTCAAATGTGTACAAAGGAACACCAAATGGAATGAGGTGACATGTTTACATAAGAAGGGACAAAATATTAAATCTCATTACAAAACACCATTGAAAGAATACATAAACTCTACCTAAATATGTGACAATGTTGAGATCAAATCTTACGAAATAGTAAGAAATGATTTCTAGTTAAACATCCACATCCTTAAGATGCTATCAATATGGAGAGACAATATGATTTCCTTCCTATAATCTCTCAAAAACTTATTCTCGAATATATTGCCAAGTATGCATCGAAAGCTGAGAGAAAGTCAGAAAGTCAAGCCAAAATGTTAATAAGGATATATACAGCATGGAAAGATGTAAATATAAAGCTCTAATAGCACATGAACACAAATAAATACAATTACTAGAATACTGACCACATAACACAAATGGATGATGTCAATGAAGAAGGTGAGGTTGAAATTGATGAAATATTGACCCAAGCTGCCACAAAATTGAATGAGTGGGAGTTGTTGTCATAGCTGGTCCTTGCTAATAATGTCAACATTTATGAATTGGAAATAATAGGCTGACATGAATTTGACATCAACAACACATATGATGAACACAATGTGCCCCCACATTTGTGCGACACTGCTCTTCATTCCATAACCACAAGAAAGACATGTCCACAACATGCCCACTTTTCCTCATCCTCCACTACAACAAGTTATAAATTGGCACCAAAGTAATAAATTACACTATGTACCATCATAGATCACTATTAAAACCATTCCTTCAAACAAACTTTACATATGATCATTCAGGGAACAACATGAAGTGAAAAATCTTACTTAATCGCTCTCATCAAGAATGCACTTAACAATCTAAAATTAGAGAAACAAATCTCACTACTTGTACATGCTCTTGTATGTGTTTCTTATTTTAACATATATGCCTCGACAATCCATACATGACATAAAATAAATAAAACGATTACAAGAACACTCTTTTAAACTATTGCAATAAGAGTTGTGAAACATAAAGTACACAATCCTCATGGAAAAGATGAACTTGGTAGTGCCAAATCTACTACTAAAAGTCTAGATACTCACTTAAATGAGGCATTCCCTGAGCAACAAATCCAATTATTTGGTGGTCTATCTATAATCCTTATTGGTGACCTTGCCCAAGTATCAACCATCAAGGATAAACCTATACACATCACAATCAACTACAAAGATCCTATGGAAATCATTTATCATAATTGTCACACTAGAAATAATATTGTAACAAGAGGGTGATAATCATAGTCATACATAATCTCAAGACATACTACAAAACATACATAGTTTAGAATGGTTCCAGTGCAACATGATTGGGAAACACTAATGCACCACACTTGATAAATCACTAACTACATCTACACAAGAAAAAATTGACATCTTTATACACTTACTTTCCATATCTAGTGAAACTACATAATTATAATAGTTTGAAGCTACTAAACCTTCTAGTATCACTTAGTGCTGCTAAGAATATACAAAAAATGTAATATAATTAATACCAAAGATGATAAACTCTAAAAAAAGGTGCTCCTATAGGAGAAGTCACAACTATTATTATCAATCTCAATTTCAAACCCCAAACTTACAAATGTATGTGGTTGTACAATATGACAACTATAGTGGTCAAGCATTGGATAGTGTAAAATAAAATAAATACCTATAATGTGTTGTAATTGATGAAAATTCCTCTTATCCATGGCTTGCGTAGTTAGAATCAACAAAGCCCAAGGCCTCACATTAAACAAGGTTACAATAGACATTAGGGAGAATAAAAGGAAAGGTATAACATTTACAACTATATTTAGAGATAGATCCATAGAATTCATTTACATAGAACCTAGATTATATTTTGACGCATACTCAAGAACATGCAAAATAGTCCTTACACCATCATCAAGAAGAAAGAAGAGGCTCACCCATAACTACTCTCATTGTAACACATCCAAGTACACAAATTTCCTCATTCCCTCCTCCCTAATTTAAATTAACTTCACCACTGCAATATTACTTATATTCTTATGGAATGATGTGTAGGTGAGTGCCAAGCACAATAAAGACACAATTGGTAAGCAAGACTCGCTATTTAGCACAACACAAATAATTATGATCAAAAGGAAAAGCACATAAAAAAGAAATAAGTAGTAAATGCATTCCTACCCCTACTCTTTATATTTAATTTCCAATTATAGTACCCATTTATAATTAAAGTAGCATGTGAAGCCCATGTACACACAATACTTTTGTTACTTGCTAAGGCGATACATAATGATTTACACAATCAAGACAAATATTTCAATTTGACCTAGAAATAGTCATTGTGGTCCCTAACCCTAAAAGTTATCTCATGCCCACATTCCTAAAGGAACAAAAAAGGGAAGTATTTTTTTTTATAAAAAGAACTAAAGAAAGCTTGAATATAGAAACTAGGACTAGATATATCTTCGTTGAGACTATAAATATGTGACTAACAATAGAGAATTGCCTAACTTCAAGTACTATGTCTAAAATTTGATAGCTAAAATCACTTGTAGACCGATATTTTCTTTAGGTGTCAAATCATACAAAATCCTAAGTCCTCTCTCACTTTTGTTGATGCCAAAGAAAATGGAATCAGTAAATCAATGCACACATGGCTTGGTTATTTAATATAAACAAATTAAACACAAAGCTCAATTATACTAGGTTGACATAACATTTTCCATATGATTAAACTCATGTATTTTCATTGTGTTCTAACAAGCTATTGCAAGCCTCAAATATTACAACAAAAACAACACTCTACTACTTATTTGTTAACATAGATTATGTTATGTCACTATAATAGTATAGTCAATATATTTTTGTTGTTGTATTTTAAGCTTACTTAGGTGTGCACATCAGTCTATGTTTAGCTTCGAGCTATACTTGGCATGCCTAGATTAGCTTAATTCAATTAAGTGGTAGCTTTTCCTATTCTTGGAGCACCACTATTATTAGTAACCTTTTCCTATTATTGGTTCGACTATTCTTAGTTGATTATTCCCTATATGTACTACATCTTTTTTTTTTTATAAAGAGGGTAAAAATTTTATTGATTCAAGAAAGCAATACAAACTATGTACTACATCTTGAAAGCTAATTAATTCTTCTATTTATTTTGCATTCATATTGTGTCCATTACTTTGTAATACTTATTTTCTTGCAGATTGAGTGTGCCCCTGTTGGTCTCAGGTGGCTCGAATCGATACTCACATTCACTCAATGTTCATGGTTTCTACATGGAATCAGAGCAGGATTGTGTGAATGTTTGTTCAATTTTTTTGTTTGTGAGATCTTGAAAGTATTTGCATTATTGGATCTATTTGTATGAGTTGTGGTATCTCTACCCTTGGCAAAAAAAAAAAAAAAATTGTCTTGGTAGATCTGAAGGTGTTTTTTTTACTACACGGGTTGATCCAAAGGTCGAAACCCTCCCAGAATGACACAAGGGGAAGAGCTTGTTTACAGAGGCCGTCGACTGAGTGGAAGGCCAATTTGAGGCCGATTAGCGTGTGTAGAAGGGCGGGAGCCTATGGAAAGCTGCTTAATGTCTGAATGGTGACCAGAATATACTCCGAAGCAACCTACATTTCATGTGTTTTTGGTGTGCAGAAACAAAGGCTGAAGTGACCCACATTTGGTGTGCAGAGAGGGCACTGAAAGTGGCGACATCACCTAATTTGGAGCTGCATCCCTGTTAAACACTAGACACTCCTTGGCGATACATCATCAACCCATCAAAATTACGCATCTAGCATGCAAAGAAGGCGCGTCCTGTGCGAAGGAGCCTAACAATGGCTTGCAGAAACCCCTATTATCTAGGTTGAAATCCCTGTTTTGGAAGGCATTTGAAGGCCCTAAATCACATTTTTTGAAGGCGCCCAGATTGGTAATCAAACCCACAGATCTAATCGAGATTTCCACCTATAAAATCGACCCTATTTGACCTTTTTTTTTGGATTTTAGAGCAAAAAAAACCCTATTTGGAGAATTTTTTTTCCCTATTCAAACCTCTGTTTAGAAGGTGATTTGTGGTTGACGGCATTGAAACCCCACAAGGAAGGCTACTGGTATTAAAAATAGGTCAATAAAAGATGTTTCTTTAATTTGGAGGAACTTTTTTAAAATTAAAATTTCTTGTTTTAAATTAGAACACCTTTTTTAGTTTGGAGGTGCTTTGTTGAGCAGGTAATTTTTAGCCCCACCCTCTAAATTTAGAGGTTCTTTTAAAAATTGTTAGTGCTAGATCAAGCAAATTCTAAAGTGTCAAAATTGGAGTTTGTAAAAAAGGCTAAGTATTAGGGCACGATTTTCATCAACCTTCTTAGACATATAGCATTGCATAATAAAGTGCCACTTTTTAGGGGGGAATTCAATTTTGAATCAAGGGGGTGTATTGTGTCTTGTCAAGTGCACTTCCATTGTGTTGTGTCCAAAACACTTTCACACTTCTTTCCTCATTTTCAACTTGAAAAGGTTCACACACACTTAAAAAGTGTTTTTTTTTTTTTATGTATTAATCTTGGAGGGAATTCTACACATTATTTTGTAATCAATGAACTGAGATAAAGTTCCAAATTCAAGGGGTTCATCATAGATTGTGGTATTTCTTTTCACCCTTCTGTGGTCAAACTAATCTCAGAGAACTATTTGTCCTAGAAACAATAGATAAAGAATCGTTGTCTTGAACAAGATCTATTGCCCTATCTCCTTGTACTCATCCCTGAGCCAAGTGACTATAAACAGAAGAATAAATGGTTTTACAAAAAAGACATGGTCTATGGACTAATAGGTCTTACAATTTCTGTAGATATTTTACATTATATAGAGCACACTGAGTGCCTTTTCACTGTCTGAACCATTATCCTTTAGGTGTATGGAGAACTTGATTCTTCATGTAATGTCCCCTACTTGGAGTATGCCTATTTTTACATAATAAACATACTTCAACATACTTATTGTACCCTAAATCAGATGATTAAGACTAGGGACTAATTAGTATTCATAATATACTCGATGATTACTATATTTAAGCCCCAATCCTTACCTCTTACCTAATCATCAACCCTACGGAGGATGGGGGATAACCATGTTAGGGTACTAGAAAACTATTTTCCACAAGTGAGGCCGAGGGGTTTCATGAACACCCGTCAATACCACCACTTGGCCCAAGCTTCAGGAACACCCATCCATACCACATTGGAGAGTAGGTCCAAGGGTTTCATGAACACCTGTCAATACCAGTGCCACTTGGCCCGAGAGCTTCAAGAACACCTATCCATACCACTTCGAGGCTCACCTTCCTTGTGAGACATTAATTCCATCTCTCCCTAACAATCCAACCAATCCTCATGGGGGGCAATAGAGAAAGATTAAGGACTGGGTCATGAATATATATTAATCCCTCGTATATCATGAATATATATATATATATATATATATATATATATATATATAGTTAGTTTATAAGTCAGATTTATTAATTATATTCTTATTGGCTTATCTCATGTGTGTGTGTGTGTGTGTGTGTGTGTGTATAAGATTATATATATTAACTTATTCTTCTTAACATAATTCAATTATGATATTATCATAAGAATAACACAAGTTCATAAGGTGAGATGTAACATACTAGTTTGATGCTATAGATAACAATATGCAGATAATTCTTAATTTGCTATCTAGATTATATGTCTTTCCTTGCTTGGATGCCCTTCTCTATATATCTCAAGTGCAGATCTAAATATGTGTTTTTTCTGATGATGATCTTCTACTTCATTTCTTTATCCTCTTATACTTCATGAAGGAGGTTGACTTCATGATTAGATGTGACTCTTTGTTAAACATGAAACTCTTCATTAACACTACTCCAAATCACACCTCTTTTTCATACACAAATCACATCTCTTACTTTTGTTTAATCACTCATAAATCCATTTATATAATGAGGTGGTTTGTCTTTATATGAGAACTGCCTTAAGAAGGAGTCGACCACTTATGAGGATTGATAGGTCTTTATAAATATTTAACTTTGATTTATTTTTATTTTCATAAAGATCGGCCTTAGGAAGAAGTCGACCATTTTGAGCTTATTTTATCTCTTTTAAATTTTAGCGCTACCACCTTCCTTATGTGGCCTTAATGAAATACTTCACTTCAAGTATCACTTGTTTTATGTATAACAATTTCTACCTTATCATATCATGATCACTTCCCTTAACATGTAATTAGTTGTCTCCCTTTTTGTCATAATATTACTTTATTTCATTGTACCACTTCATTATTTATTAATAAGATATTTTGTCTTATATACATGAAGTGCTCCTTTGGAGAGAATTGGCCTCTTCAAGAGGTATTTTTAATATTTCAAATTTTTATTCTTTTAATTTGCTCTACTTTACTTTCAATTAATTATTATTTATCAAGCTTATACTCCAATATGGGTTGGTCCATATATGTAAATTCAATTTATTTTCATTCTAACTGAAAACACCAATCTAGGAAGGAGCCTTGTATAAGTTTAAATCTTTAATTTAAACTTATGAATGTGTAATGTCCCCTTCTAAGGGTAATAAATAATATTGGGGGATGACACTTCATCTGAAAGTGATGTTTCCATGGATAACCAGGCTCTTGTGGATAATACTAAGACTTCTATTTCCCCATCTTTTGTGGACACATCCTTATGGGATGATCAGTCTATTTGGTTGACATATATTGATACCCCATCTACATTGGAGGACATTCCATATCCTACTATACCTATTTCTACTTCAGATTCTGACTTTGCTTCTTTGAGAGCTTCTAGTGATTCTCTACAACAGGTCATTTATGTATTCAGGATTCACTTCATTGGGACACACTTCTGCTAGACATCTCTTAGTTATTTGTAGAGTCTCACATATCAGATCTTGATGACACCTTGGAGGATCTCATCTTACTATTTGATGATAGTATATTTACACCTTCTATTACTACAGAGTTCAGTGAGACTTCATCAAGGGCTTCTAGTGATTCTTCATAGGACATCACGTGAGATTTTCTCTTTAGGCACATAGAGTGTATTGACATTCTGCTTTCATACATTAGTTCTTCATATCATGTTCTTCATTAGTCTTCACATTATTTGGAGAGGTCACTTGTTTCAGTTAGGCCTGAGACTCTTGATTTGTTTGTGACTCATTTTGGCATCAGCATGAAAACATTTGAGCAGTGTTTTTAGACATGGTACATCATGAGAGTTACCACCTCACCTTGATTCCTTGAGTTGGAGTTACTTTAAAATTTACCATTACAGTTGTTTCTTCCTTGTTGGTAGGTGGCGATTGATCAGGAAAGTACTGTACACTAGCCATGTATCCTCACCAGGGTTCGGGGCTGGGCCGGGCCCCGAGCGGGGGTTTGGGGGCGACAGCCCCTGAGAATTTTTTTTAAGGCCGACTTAAAAAATCCTATTTTTATGACCGACATAAGAAAACCCTAATTTTTGTAACCGACAAAAAGGGCTTGATAAAAAGCGGCCAAAGGTTAGGGTTTGGGTATTGTATTGTAGCATTTGCAGCGGTATTGAGTTGTAGGGATTGCTGATTGTAATTGTTTTGATTTACTGGATAATAATATTGGACTCTCTGTTTGGTGGATGTAGCCCAAGTTTGGGTGAACCACGTTAAATCTTGTCTCTCACTGTTATTAATTCTGTGTATTTCCATTTCTCTGTTTAATCTTTATTTGCATTTAATTGATATCTTCTACCGACTAACCCTAACAAGTGTGTGAGATTTTCTCTTTAGCCACATAGAGTGTATTGACATTCCGCTTTCATACATTAGTTCTTCATATCATGTTCTTCATTAGTCTTCACATTATTTGGAGAGGTCACTTGTTTCAGTTAGGCCTGAGACTCCTGATTTGTTTGTGACTCATTTTGGCATCAGCATGAAAACATTTGAGCAGTGTTTTTAGACATGGTACATCATGAGAGTTACCACCTCACCTTGATTCCTTGAGTTGGAGTTACTTTAAAATTTACCATTAGAGTTGTTTCTTCCTAAGGGGAGAAATGTCATTTACCACAAATGGGTCATTTCCAGCATTCATACATGAGCATTCTCTTTTGGCACAGGGGCTACTTCATTGTGGGGGGCTACATAGTCTCTTTTACTCTCTATGGGGGGTCATATCTACATCATCATAGTCAGAGTGACATGGTTTCAATCTTGGTGCAGAGTTATCATTTGCAAGGAGGCTTCCTAGTTCTTTTCTTTGTTTCTCCATTTTTATGAGAGATTACATTATACATGGGTACCTGATTAGGCCTAGTTGCCAAGACCAATCTTGATTTAGCCCACCTAATCTATGCTTAAGGGGGGTGTTGGTGTATATTAAGCTTACTTAGGTGTACACATCAGTCTATGTTTAGCCTCAATCTATACTTGGTGTGCCTAGATAAGCTTAACTAAGTTACGTGGTTGCTTTTCCTATTCTTGGAGCACCATTATTCTTAGTGAGATTTTCCTATTATTGGCTTGACTATTCTTAGTTGATTATGCCCTATATATACTACATCATGGAAGATAATTAATTATTCCATTTATTATGCATTCATAGTGTCCATTACTTCGCAATACTTGTTTTCTTGCAGATTTCAAGCGTGCTCCTATTCGTCTTGGGTGGCTTGAATCGATACTCGCATTCACTCAATGTTCCTGATTTCTACAATTTTAACTCTATTTATAATTATTTTCTTATCAAATGTGTAGGTAAAACATGACTAAAAATGAAGGGCCCCACACATTCCAACTAGGCATACAAAGTAATTATAATCCAATCAATCCAACCTAATGGATAGTTTACAACTTTTAACTTTTAAACATTGACAAAATTCAGAACTTTGTCGCATGATTGTCTAGATATGTAGATGAAAAGTCTATCAAACAAGAAAGACAAGAGTGCAACACAACACCCTATAGGAAGATGAATGGTGGGAAAACATATAAAATAAATAGCACTTCAAAAATCTACATGCTAATATAACCCTCTACAAAACTATACATAAGTAAAGAAGCTAGCTTCCTTACACACACTTATCAGTTCTCCAATGTGAATACTTAACACTTTTAAAGAAATGAAAAAAGTAAAGTACCAAATCTATGTTTGAGCTTTGAATTGGACTACACGTGCTCCTAATTATGTCTTGAAATTATCATTGGGTTGTATACAAAGTTAAGTTTATCTATGTGATTTTGTCTTTATGCTATAAAAGGTTTGGTAGTAAACATGTCTAACTAATTTATTAGCCCAAAAAAAAATTCTTATCTTTGGAATTTGTAGTAAGTTATCACAAATGTTGAAGTTTTTTTGCTAGTAGTGTAATATAAATTTCATTTTATTATCTTTGTAATAGAATTATTAAAGGTTTATAATTAAAGTTTAAAATGGATATAAAGCATAAGTTGGTGTAGTAAAATTTATTAGAAATTGTGTAGAATTACACAAATTAGACTAATATTTACATATTACATGTGAACAAATTTGAATTTTTTTTTTTCATTTTCAATTCATCCTGTTGTAGGCTTGTGAAATGTTCTTTTATTTACTCTAAGGTATCTACCAATCAATTGGTAGAAAGAATCAATGACATAATCAATTTGTAGAGTTTTCCAACATAGAATCTAATTATGACATTAAGAGAATGACTTTGGTTTGGAATCGATGTAGTAGGCAAGTAGGTCTAACATAATAGGTACCTTTTTCTAACAAATTCGAAGCTTAATAATATACTCATAAAAGATTTTTCAAACCTAGTGAGGGACCTTATTGTAACTTGATGTATTCTACTTTAATACAATGCCATGTATTAGCTTAAAAAATAATGAAAATGTTTAAATTTAGTTTTTGATTTTGTAAAAATATCTTGATTAGATATTCTTTTGGTGTTAGAATAATTTTATGCAACAATACACTTTTTATCATTAATGAATGTAAGTCGTGTATCTCATTTGTGTAGGTTGTTCCTTTTATGCTTTGACTTAATGAGTTAGAATAATAGCAAGTTAAATAGAATCAAACATTCTTGTAAATTAAGATTTTTAAGCATAAAGAATTACATGGCCTGCCACATTTGAACATTTCTTCCAAGACCCACACGCATATGACAATAATCATTTAATTAGATATTTTTTGCATTTCAAACTATAAAGTGGATATGGAAATAGTCAATATTTATACTACTACATAGCCTCTACTTACATGAAGTATGAGTGAACATAAGTTAGCAAGGAAAATAAGAGTGGGGTTCTAATTAGATTCTTGGTAAATGTCTGTAAATGTCCCAAGTGTGAGTGGGCAGAGACATAATAAAACATAAACTAATAAACAACAAACAATGTTGTTACACAAGATCAGTCTTATTACTTGCATAAAACTCATTTATAGATACCTCTTTTATAGAGAGGTTTGGATATAATATGAAAGTTCTGGAAAGATTCTAGAACAATCTTGAACAGCTGGTCCATATATTTTTATTTTTTCCTTTTTGTTTTATTTCATTGGCCGACATAACATTTATATTAGAAATTACTAGAATGTTCTAACACTCCCCCCTAATTTCTACTACTAATTACATCAATATTTACAATACCCAAATTTTCTCTCAAATACTCAAATTGTTCCTGTGCTTTAATGGTTTTGTGAATATATCTGCCAACTGATCTTTGGATCTGCAATACTCAAGATTGATCTCTCCATTGTTCATCAACTCTTGAATGAAGTGATACCTTGTGTCAATGTGCTTACTCCTCTTATGAAAAACATGATTCTTTGATAGTACAATTGCTGATTTATCATCACAATAGATTTCTGTAGGTTCCTTTTGATCATGCATTAAATCCATCAAAACTATTCACATCCATACTGGTTGACATGCTGCTGATGTAACTGCTACATATTCTGCTTCTGCAGATGAGATTGTCACTATTGGTTGTTTCTTGGATGCAACAATACCTATTCCAAAGTGAAATACATATCCTGAAGTGCTCTTCTGATCATCAATGCTCCCTACAAAATCACTATCTGTATATCCAACCAACTCAAACTTATATGTTGTGGAGTACAATATACCATATCCAATAGTCCTTGCAATGTACCTCAATATTCTTTTCCCTATTTGCCAATGTGAATCCTTGGGTGAGTCCATGGATCTAGATATCAAACTAACTCCATACATAATATATGGCCTAATTGTTGTGAGATACATTAAGCTTCCAACAAGTCTTTTGAATATAATTGAATTAACATTGGACCCATTATCTTCCCTATTGAGTTTTGTACCTGTGGCTATAGGAGTAGATGTTGGTTTACAATTTAACATTCTAAACCTCTTCAACACATCCTTTGCATACTTGTCTTGACAAATGAAAATTCCATTATCATTTTGTACAACTTCAATGCCTAGAAAATATCTCATTAAGCCAAAATCTATCATTTAAAATTCTTTTTTTATGGCTAATTTAAACATGTCTAGATAATTCTCCAGTAAATTTCAAATCATCAACATATAAACAAACAATCAAAATCTGACCTTGCTTGTTGACCTTCATGTATAGTGTAGGCTCGCTACTGCTCCTTTTGAATCCATTATACATAATGTATGCATCTATTTGGCTATACCATGCTCTAGGTGCTTGCTTGAGTCCATAAAGTGTTTTTTTCAATAGGTATTCTTTGTCTATTGGCATAATAGTCACAATGGTATTACATTGTTACCTAAATAAATGTTAGTTTATAAGTTAGGTTTTGGAAGTTACTTTCCCATAAGAAGTTATATACGGGAATAACAAGGCTTTAAAAATCCAATGTACTGCATTGTAAAATCATCCAAAAGACAATAATATATTATTCTATAGTTTTTATTTTACTATGCAAAGATGGTTTGACCAAATGTATTCTTGCTCACCCATTTTAATATGGTATTAGAGCATTGTTGATTCATGTACCTATGTGTTGAGATTGTGTTGTCAAGAATATTTTTAATTAGGTGATGGTAGATTTGGAAGAAGCTTTTCACTAAAATTGAATGGGGCTTGAAGATCCTCTATTTTATGAAGCTTTCTAGGTGTAAGGCATGGAGCAAAGGCATGAATAATATGAAAGAGGCATTTTAATTATCTATTGGTATGTTGTTTTGATAACAGTTCAGTAAAATTTTGATATCTTTTTCATTTCTTAACAAAATTTCAACATTCAAAATGTGTCGGAAAGTAGAAGAATAGGAGCATAAAACCCAGAAACATTTTAAAGAATTTGACAACATTTCAGGAGAAGTTTAAAGCACAAGTTTGGCATCTGAATCTGCTAAATTTGACTAAGTTGTGCCATTGTTTTTAAAATCATGGAGTGTTGAATTTTGATGCTGGCCGCTACAATTTTCAGATTTAAACATAAATTTTTTTAATTGCTGCATTAACTATTGTCAAGCATTAAACATTCCTCTGAAGCATTGAAGATTTGATGAGGCATTTGTCAAAGGCATCTAGCATTCATTCTGAGGCATTTTGAAAGACTACATAGGGAGTTAAAACAAGTTTATTTACATGAATGCCAAGCACAAAAGTTTGGTGAAAGTGGCTAAAGTGTCTGCCCATATGAAAGAATGAAACAATGTTCGGTGAATACTATTATTGTAGCATATAGAAGACATTCCTCAGGTGACTTTAAAAATTGACTAAAATTTATTAATGTTATGCTTTATGAAATGTGAGCCAATGTGAAAAAGAAAAAGATGTGTTGATGGGTAAAAGACATATGTGAGAAGTAAAAGAAGCATTTATAAGTTTATGTTTCATGAAGTTTTAAAACAAACATTGAAAATTTTTCACTTAGAGTAAAACAATTTTGTTTGGAGAAAGTTAAAAAGTTTTAAGGAAGAAATTTACAATTTCTTTTGGAGAAAAGTTTTTAAAAGGGAGACATAAGTATTAAAGAAAGGGTATTTAAAATATTTACTTTTGAGGAATTAGGAGAAACAAGGGGAAGTATTTAAAAAGATTAATTTAGAGATAAATTTAATTTTTGTGGTAAGATAATGTTTTAACATTTGAAAATGGCCACACATTATGTTTGTGGTTTTGATGCCATCCATGCTATCATTGATAGAAATTTGAGAGACTTGCATGCTTGTGCTATTGGAGAGACTAAAGCAAATGGATAGAGTATAAGCATATCATATTGGAGGTAGGTGGCATTGGAGGATGGAGGATTTCCCATCATCTCAAGTTAGCTTCTCGCTTTGAGATGATGGTTTGCATGAGAAGCATTTTTGGTTTTGGTTGTTTTACTTTTCTTTGTTGATGCTAACGGATTTGAAGAATGTATGTTTTGTGAAGATTTTGTTTTGGAGACAGGTTTGGGATTTGGTGTTGAGCTCAATATGGATTGTTGTCTAGCAAGATTCAAAGAGTATATGATCAAGAATTATACCCTTTCGCAGTCACTAGACAATGGTAGAGATTTGTCATATCTCTTAGGGTTCATTTTTGAATAATTCTTGACTCTGTGATTTGAGAGCTTAGGACTAAAGAGCTCAAGAACACAGCTCGAAGCTATGCCTTTTCGAGGGTAGACAAGACAGCATGATGGAGCCCCACTTGGTTCAGGGTTTGTTCTTTGGGAAAAGATCTTCTATAAAATATATATTCATATTATGTAATCAGCTGTGTTGAGTATTTTAGCATTCAGGGCGAGTCCCTTGGTACTATTGCAAGAACAATGTAATAAGGGGGGGAATGTTGGCATAATAGTCACAATGGTATTACATTGTTACCTAAATAAATGTTAGTTTATAAGTTAGGTTTTGGAAGTTACTTTCCTAGTAAGAAGTTATATACGGGAATAACAAGGCTTTAAAAAGCCAATGTACTACATTGTAAAATCATCCAAAAAGACAATAAGATATTATTCTATAGTTTTTATTTTACTGTGCAAAGATGGTTTGACTAGATGTATTCTTGCTCACCCATTTTAATAATGTCTTCATGTCCATTTACCTCGTATCCTTATGGATGTTGTACATAAAATTTTTCCTCTAGAAATCCATTCAAGAAAGTTGATTTGACATCTATTTGATAAACTTTCCAACCATGTTGAGTTGCAATTGCTAACACCATTCTAACTGTATCGAGTCTTGCTACAGGTGCAAATGTTTCATTATAATCAACTCCATATTGTTGTGCAAACCCCTTAGCTACTAATCTTGCTTTATATTTTTCAACATCTCTATTTGCATTAAAATTAGTTTTGTACACCCATTTCACACCTATGCATTCTTTTCCTTTAGGCAAATCAACTAATTCCCATGTGTCATTCTTTTCTATTGACTCTATCTCTTTATTTATCACATTATTCCAATGTTCTTCCTTAATTACATCCTCAAAACATATAGGATCATGAGAAAATAAGGCAAAATTTAATTGCAAATCTATTCCTTCTTCTTGATCATAAATGTCTTGTAGCCTTGTAAACTTCTTACCTTTAATTCTTGATTTCAAAGATGCAACTGTAGGATTAGAATCATTACTTACTTGTGAATTAGGAGAGGAATGGGTTGATGATTCACCTTGTTCTCTTTGTGGATTCCTTGATGGAGTACCTTCTTGCATAGCAGTTTGATTGTCTTGATTTTCTTGAACTTTTTCCTCTTCATCATGAGGTGTTGCTGCACTAACTAAAATTTATTTATCCATACTACCATCCCAAGATTCTTCTTCTTTGAACACAACATCCCTACGTATAATAACCTTCTTGGTGATAGGATTGAACAACTTATAAGCTTTTGAATGTTCACAATAACCAATAAAGATGCACTTCGCACCTCTATCATCTAATTTTCATCTTGTTTCCTTTGGCACAAATGCAAATGAAACATGCAATTTTTTTTTTTGAAATGTGATACACTATGATACTTACCACTCCATGCTTGTTGAGGAATCTTATTTTTCACACTCTTTGTTGGACACTTGTTCAAGATATATATAGCACAAGCTATTGCTTTAGCCCAATATTCATTAGGTAGACTCTTACCTTTCAACATGCTTCTTGCCATCTCCATTATTGTTCTATTCTTCCTTTTTGCAACACCATTTTGCTGAGGTGTATAACTTATAGTAAATTGTTTCTTTATCCCATGGAACCTACAAAAGTATAAGAACTCATTTGATTTGTATTCACCTCCTCTATCAGATCTCAATACCTTGATGAATAGGTCACTTTATTTTTTAACCAATGCTTTGAATTCCTTGAACTTTCCAAATGCTTCACATTTATACTTTAGAAAGTAAACCCATGTCTTCCTAGTATAATAATCAATGAAAGTTAGAAACTAGACGATCCCTCCTAATGATGGTGTTTGCATTGGACCACATAAATCTATATGCACAAGTTCTAAAGGTGCCCATGCTCTATATGAAATTCCCTTTGTAAAACTTTCTCCATGTTGCTTTGCCAAAATACAACTATCACATGAACTCATTGGTTCTTGAATTGGGGGTAATCCTTTTACCATTTTCTTCTTTTGCAACAAATACAATCCTTTGAAATTAAGATGACCACACCTCGAATGTCGTACCCATGCTTGATCTTGACAAGTTGCCTTGAAATTTGCTTCAAATCCTCCTATGTTTTCACTCCTCATCCTTAGTGGAAACATCATATTCTTTGTCATTTCAACCCTTGCAATTACCATGTTACTAGGAGGTCTATCAAATATAGTACAAACATTATTCTCAAAAATGATTTTGTAACCCTTTTGAACAAGTTGATCAATACTTATAAGATTATCCTTCAATCCAGGTACAAAGTAAACATCAGGAATAGACCTCGTACCATGATTTGTTACCACATTGATTGTACCTTTACCCATGACTGCCATTGTATCATTATTGCCCAATTTTACTTCTGATTTGACTGTAGTATCCATTCTTTCAAACAATTCTCTATTTTCTATCATGTGATTGCTACACCCACTATCTAGAAACCAAGAATCACTTGAATTTTCTTGAGCTACATGGCATGTAATAAACAATGTGCTTGAACCACTTTTAGAAAAAATTGTATTTTGCTTTCCTACATCTTCTTGTTTCTTTTGACATTCACTTGCAATGTGTCCAAATTTCTTGCAATAATAGCATTGGGCATTGGACTTATCATACCTTTGTGATGCTTGATAATATCCATGTCCTCTAGATCTGAAATCTTGTCTTGGCCTTCCTCCTAGATCAGGACTTTTCCTTTCTTCTCTTTGGAAATCATTTCTTCCTCTTCCCCTTCCTCTAAAATTTCCTCTTCCTCTACCTCTGCCAAATGTCATTTGTGATTTGAATGCATTCTCCAATGAAACATTGTTATTCCCGTTCAACCTGTATTCATGAGATAGCAATGATCCAAACAACTCTTCTATAGATAACTGTGCCTGTAAGGGTAAAATGCGGATCAATCAAATGAATTATATAAGACCCAAACATCAACAGAATAGGAGATAACAAGAAAGATTAAACGAAAATAGCAATGAATAACACAAAGCAAACCTTCCCTGAAATCGATGCTTCTGTTGTTTGCCTATTACAACCATCCTTTTGCAGATGAAGTGAGCCCTCAGAGAGGGCACTTTTTTTAGCTATGTTCGAGGAAGTCGGTGGTAAATGGATGTTGTGATATGTAATGAAGATGAGCTTCAAAGCAAGTATGTGATCTCAAGCTTGTGGATGGTAAAAGGGTGCCAAAGGCGCGCTTGTAATATTTCTGCAGAGTAACGATGTCAAAAGCCTGGATGAATAGAATGGAAGGATGAAGCTTCATTTATAGACTCGGAAGAATGGGAATCAACGGTTGAGAGGAGATATGAAGATTAATGGTTGAGAATGGTTGAGGAATGTGCAACCAGTAGAAATGTGACAAGTGTCCCAGCTCCATCATGAAAGAGGGGATGTGACAAAATTGATTGGAGAGTTAACTCCATTGACTGAACAGTTAACAGACTTGATTGATTAGTTAGAAGAGTGGATTATGGAACTGACTGAATTGATTGAGAAATTGACTCAATTGACAAGTTAGTTAACACTTTTGATTGATTAGTTAACTAACCTCTGATTTGAGAAGAAATAGGCCATGTGGGTGAGGGAAAATAAGATAATTAAATATTAAATATATTTAATTACATGTGCAACCTGATGAGGTGGACAAGGTGAGGTGGAAAAGGTGAGGTGGATTTTTGAATTTAGAACTTAGGATAGAGGATTTTGGATTAATTAAATAATTTATGATTATTTAATTAGGTAGGACATTTAGAAGAATTTTAATTAAATAAATTGAATTTATTTAATTATGGAGTAGTGAATCGATTAAATAAATTTAGAATATTTATTTAATTGGTAGAAGAAGGGAATAAATATTTAGAATATTTATTTAGGATGATTCGTGTCATTTTTAGGCGTATACATTTTGCCCCTCTTTGATGCAATGCAGTTTACAGCGTTACCTCAAAGAAATCAATAGTCTGATAGTGATACATGCCCCAGTTTGCCCCTGGTACAGGTTTAATGACGATAGGATGCCCCCTCGGGAGATTGGACGGGAAAAGGGCGAAACAATCGGAGACGGACAATCTCATGAAGACGAAGGGGTTAGGATAGGCAAGAGGAAAAAGGACATGTTTCAGGGAAATGGGAAGAAAACTGGAGGAAAAACAGGCACGGGAAGTAGTCACAATCATCACCTAGCCAGAACTAGGGTTTGGAGGCTATAAATAGGAGCTGGGTCCACAAGAATAGTCATTTGTACACTTGTTTGCTCTGGATTGGATTGAAAGAGCTTGGAGCAAACTTGGAGCAGCATGGCAGCCAGAGCAGCAGACATTCCACGCGAGAAGCATCGATTCGAGCGAGTTCGTCGATTCAGGCGGCCAACAGAGGCAGGACCCCTGGTATGTGCTTAGAAAAATTTCTCCTAGGGTCGATTTAGAGGGTCATAAATGCATGTAGAAAATAGATCAAACATATGTGCCAAAATGCAAAACGGCGCATATGCCTTGCGAAGTGGCGCTTTTGTCATTTAGCAGTGCATATGCCAGTTTTGGCGGCGCATGCATGAAAACGGCGCATACATGCATTATAGCTGTGCTTTTGTAATTAGGCGGCGCATGGGTATTTAAGCGGCGCATATGTTTAATGTAGCGGTGCATGCGTGAAAGATGTGCATATGCTGAATCTAGCGGCGCTTTCGTAATATGGCGGTGCATATGCTGAATGTTGCAGCGCATGTGCTGAATCGGCGCATACGTGCATAGTAGCAGCGCATCTACGTTTAGCGGTGCATATGCTAATTTTAGTGGCGCATATATCAAGAAACGGCACTTTTACCACTTGTAGTGGTGCATTTGCTTGGGATAGCAAATTACTTAGCCAAATTGATTCGATTAGCATCCTGCTTGACGCGGGAATCGATGAGCTATCTCCGAGATTGCAGGAATCTAGTCAAGAGATGTAGTGTGCTGTTTTGATCAATTTGAGATGCTAAGTTGAGTTGATATAGTTCAGTAGATATGTTGAGTATGGTATATGCCGTTTGAGACTGACGCATTGCCTTGCTTGCTTGCAGGAGGATATTCGAGACACACTATAGTTGAGGGAGACGTTTCCCATGCCCCTATTACAGAGATACATGCTGACAGAGACTGACAGAGTGGCTCTTGGTGCCATGGGTTTGGACTATGTTTGCTTCATGCCCGAGGTGCGGGCGAACCGTGGACTGCTGACAGCTGCTGTGGAGAGATTCCACAGTGAGGACGGGACCTTCCACTTTCCTACTGGAGAGATGACTGTGACGCTGGAGGACATCTACTGGATACAGCACTTACTTGTGGTAGGTGAGTTAGCATCGTACGACGCACAGCGGGATGCAGGACTCGCCGAGTGCCAGTGAGTGTTCGATGATCCCGAGCTGGTTGGACAGGTCATCCCGTGGCATGATATATACGACTGCTATGACTACTTCCCTGGGATTGTGGCTGGATTGATCGGGGGCGTTGTATGCCCGGACAGGAGATCGCATGGGTTCCCCATTGGATGGGGTAGGATCATGGAGCGGATGCTGACTGAGGGCACCCGATATGCATGGGGAGTCTGCGTACTGGCCCACTTGTACCATGACATGCATCAGGTGGTGTACCACCGCAGCACGAGTCTATCGGCTGGGGTACTGTTGCTACAGTTTTGGCTGTGGGAGCACATAGTGGTGTCTAGGCCAATATGTGTTTTCGCGAGGCAGCGAGGAGAGCCATACAGTTATGGCTATGCAGGAGTGATTTCCCAGCACAGGCTGGGGAAGTTGGAGTACTGGAGGCATACCTTGGATGGAGTAGATGTGGTCGTCTGGCGACCATATCTAGACTGCGAGCCCTGGGATGATGAGGGAGATGAGCTACCGTATTGCTTTCAGACCAGGTGGCTAATAGGCCGTACACGACATATACTGGAGAGGCAGATGGTAGGCCGAGTGTTGAGACAGTTCGGCAGGAGGCAGGGCATGCCACAGGGATAGGCACTTTTTACACGGACACATGCAGAGAGGGTCCGATGGGGGCCGATGGCTTCGTACGAGGAGGCCCTAGCAGAGTTCCGTCAGACGCCCTATGTGGCATGGGATATGCGGACAGAGATAGCAGATGCAGGGGTGACACAGGATTATGAGGATTGGATGACTGCACATCCGTTCCCGAGATACTCAGGACTTGGCATGCTGGTGCCTCGTATTGATGAGGCAGACTCAGAGGAGGAGGGACAAGTTGGCCCAGGGTAGAGGGGAGCTAGAGGAGGATGAGGATGAGGTGGTAGAGCTGGAGAGAGGCTGAGACAGTGGAGGAGGATAGGCCAGGCTGAGCAGGCAGTGCCAGGACAGGTGGCACAGCAACAGATACCGCAGCAAGCGTAGATGCCGCCACGCCAGTAGGTACCACAGCAGCAAGTGCCCCAGCCACAGGGGCCAGGACAGGCAGAGGCAGCACAAGGGCCAGTAGAGGCAGAGGTGCATGAGAGGGCCATAGCCAGCCTAAGGGGACAGTTGCAAGCACTGTAGGCATAGCTGAGGAGGGCCGATGGCAGGTGAGAGACGGATGCAGCAGTTATTGCTGGGTTGACTCGTGAGAGAGATATGGCAAACACACAGGTACGCATTATCCGTGTAGAGCGGGACACTACTGTGGCTGCCATGGGGACATATGCAGCGAGTTCATTTTTGGTTGGGCAGGTGCAGCAAGCACAGGCACAGGTAGGCTAGTTGCAGATGCAATTGGCATAGGTACAGGCAGAGCTTGTCAGAGCACAGTCACAGGCTCAGTACTACCGGGCATTATACCATGGTGCCGTGGCATCGAGTCAGAGGGCGGGGAGCTTCAGGAGTCAGTCTGGGGCTACTCATAGAGCAGGTCCATCATAGTCAGGGGCTTTCGTGATGGGTCCCCAGCAGTTAGGAGCTGGCAATGGTGGCCCACAGCAGCAGGGATAGACACAGACTAGATTTTGTACTGTTGGGACATGTATCACCGTCCATTTGGATGTATATTGTATATGACACTTTGATTGTTGAGAGAGATGGTGATATTGTACCTTTGGACCTCTTATATGATAGTATATATGATGATGCATCTTTGTGTCTATTGCATATGTTATGAGATGATGATTTACTGCTATTGTATGGTGTGATGTATGTGTAGACTTAGATGGTCTATCCGATGCTATATGAGATGTTTTTTGATATGATGTTATATGATGTCTATATGATTTAGTGCCTTGAATGTATGCATATGTAACAGGATTTCTATGTGATGATGCAGCTTTGTGTATGATGTTATTGGATGTCTATATGATCTAATGTTTCAAATGAATGTAACTGTAATATGATTTCTAGGTGATGATGCAGCTTTGTGTATGATGCACTTAGCTATGTTGTTTTTTTGTTTTCTATGCTTTAAGATGTGATGTAATGCTGATGTGTGGATGACCTAATGCATTGGGTGATGTATTCTACTGACTTAATCATGTTCATGACTAGCCCTACATATGATATGATATGCTCCTATATGCTTTATTTTTGTGAAGTCCAAATGTACTCTATCGACACAAGAATGACATGATAGATAGAAGAATGGTTTTGATAGAATGACTTAGAAACTTCATTTGATATTGTTACTCTGCATAGTTTGGGTAGTGAGGATTGTATGGGATATGGATGCATGGATGTGTATATGGATATAGGATGGATGTTTTGCTTTTAGAGTGCTTTATTTCATCATTGCGCATTTTGTTTTTGGTACATTTGCTGAGATGTTGTAAGTGAATACAAGCATCTAGGTATAATTAAACCGAGATGACCTGAGTATCGCTTACATAGATTGTGGTTTAGCAAGTTAATACAAGCATCTAGTCAAAATTGAATCTAGATGACCTAAGTACTTCTTGCGTTTCAACAAACAAGGATTGCCCCCGTTCATGTTATACCTTTGATGTCCTCGATGATCTTTTGCCGATCATGTCCTTAGAAAAGGTGTCGCATTACTAAAGTTTAATCCACAAATAGCAAACAAAGAAAATAATCATGCCCCCATCATAGCATCTCTAGCTTTTGGCATCCTTGAGTAGCATAGGAAGGTATGATAGCAAAAATTAGGACTCAAACTGTTAACCATGTTTCTGATCTACAAAGCATATTTGCGTTGATATGTGTTTAGTTCTTGCCGTAATTTGCATAAAATCATTTAGAAGACCTTGGGTAGTTGCTTTGCATTGGATAGGTTAAGATGCTCACAGTCAAGATTTCTGCTTGAGGTGTGGGTTCTGCTTGCATTTGCTTGTTTGGTGAGAAGATTGCACAATCCTTATTGGTGAGACGGACCCTAAGGGACTGACCTAGTGCCTCGAGGGCGCATTGCTAAATGGCCTTGCCTACGTGATGACGCAGAGGCAACATAGTTCAGGATAAACCCTAATGGACCATGGATGGACTAGAAGAAAGACGACAAGAATGAAGACAAGAAAGGGGATGAATCAGACCATGGAAGAGATGGAAGCCTCGGGGGCACATTAGAATAATGGCCTTGCCTACGTGACGGCGCAGAGGCAACGTAGTTCACGGACTTGGACCATGGACACTGACAAGAGACCCTATGCTAGGCTCACATTGAGGAGACGATATGGGACAAAACCTTGGTTGACAAGGCCACAAGGAGAGTATCAATCCATGATAGGTAACTGTCAAGTGTTTATTTGTGGGATAGATATGGGTCAAATGGGGCAAATGGAGAAAGAATGGACTCAAGGTGATTGGATTCCCAAAGATGGAGAAGGCGGTTTATCACAAGTAACGCCTATTTACCAGGTTTTCATCACTTGCTTTTATTTGCACGAGAATCTAGAACGTAACATGACGCCTGATTGCCAGGTTTTCATCATGATACCTATCCAAGGCACCTGTTTGCCAGGTTTTCACCAAAGGATGATTTTTTTGTATGCTTTCTATTTTTTTCTAATTTTTTTGTATTTTCTGTTTTCAACTTTTTTTATTTTTTGACTTTTGATTTTATTATGCCCTCTTGCACTGGGGTTCTCCTAGGTATAGAACCGGCGAAGGTGCATGCTGTTGATTGGATCATCTAACAACTCACCCTCTGAAGTGGCCAACTGATATGCCCCCGATCTGTAAGCAGCTACAATCACATAGGGCCCAAGCCAGTTAGGCTCGAACTTACCTTTCTTTTCTCTGTCTTGTTGATTGCGAGGGTTCTCTTTTAGAACTAGGTCCCCAACCTTAAAGCATCTTGGGTGAACCTTGTGATTATAGCTTCTTGACATCATCTATTGATATGCTTTGAGATGATCAAAGGCTTTCTGGCGCCTTTCTTCTAGCAGCTCTAATTCCTATAACCTGGAGACTCTGTATTCTTTGTCTGATATGAGACCTTTCAACGACACCCTGAGGGATGGTAGTTCGACCTCAATGGGGAGGATGGCTTTGGAACCATAGACAAGGGTGTAGGGTGTAGCACCTGTGGCAGTGCGTATACTGGTTCTGTAGGCCCACAGAGTGGGATTGAGTTGGACATGCCAATCATGGCCAGCCTCATTGATAGTCTTCTTTAGGATTTTTAGAATGGTTTTATTCGATGCCTCAGCTTGGCCGTTACCCTGGGGGTAGTATGGAGTGGAGAAACGATGTTGGATTTTGAAACGCTCACAGAGTTCCTGGACATCCTGATTTTTGAATGGTCTTCCATTATCCGTTATGATGGATGAAGGAATGCCATATCTGTAGATAATGTAATTCAGAATGAAAGAGGAAATTTGCTTTCCTGTGATGGTGGTTAGGGGAATGACTTCAATCCACTTTGTGAAACACTCAGTGGCGGTTATGATGAATTTGTGGCCGTTGGAAGAGGGTGGATGAATCTTTCCCACAAGGTCAAGTCCCCACTGACAAAAGGGCCAGGGTGTCGTTAAAGGTCTCAACTCTTAAGCAGGTGCATGGATCAGGTTCCCGTGTATTTGGCACTGTTTGCACTTTTTGACAAACTGATAGGAATCCATTTCCATGTTTGGCCAGTAATAACCCAAACGCATGAGTTTCTTGGCTAAGGAAGGATCGCTGGAGTGTGTTCCGTAGATCCCTTCATGTATGTCTCGCAAGGCAGTTATGGATTCTTCTTGTTCCAAACAACGGAGTAGAGTACCATCCAGACCACGTCGGTAAAGGGTATCGGCTATGATGGTATAACGAGAGGCTTGTCGGATGAAAGTTTGTTTTTGGTTGGAAGAGAGGTCCAGTGGGAGAATATTGTCCTTGAGGTAAGTGTAAGTCTTACCATACCAAGGTGAATCAAATCTGACTAGGAGAAATGGAATGGGTTTCAAGGAGATCATAAGCCGGTTGCCAGATGGTTTCCACTAAGAACTCATACCATGACTCATATTCAGGTATTTCTAGAAGAGAGGCTATGGTAGCCATTGCATCTGCTGCTTTGTTCTCTATCCTAGGTATTTGCTCAAAGGAGATGGTCCCAAAGTGTTCTTTGAGGTCGTCGACCATCCGTTTGTATGGGATGAGCTTCTCGTCTTTGGTTTGATACTCATCATTGACTTGATTTATGATAAGCTAAGAATCACCGTAGACACATAGTGCTTGGATTTTTCACTCAGTGGCCATCTTGAGACCAATTACCAAGGCTTCATATTCCGCTATGTTGTTTGTGCATGGAAATAACAACCGATAGGCCTTCGGAATTGTGTCACCTTCGGGGGTGATAAACAGGATACCTGCCCCCGATCCATGGTTGGTGTAAGATCCGTCAAAGTAGAGTTTCCAAGGAGATGTGGACAGAGTGAATAAAGACTCATCGGGAAACTCAAACTGCATTGGTGAAGTGTCTTGTAATGGTGCCTCAGCCAGTTGGTCAGCGATGATTTGTCCCTTGATGGCTTTTATGTCCACATATTCTATATCATATTCACTAAGAAGCATAACCCACTTTGCTAGTCGACCTGTGAGAGCTGCTTTGCTGAGAAGATATTTCAGTGGGTCGATCTTGGCAATGAGTTTGACAGGATGTGCCAACATGTAATGTCGGAGTTTTTGTGAAGCAAAAACCACCGCAAGGCATGATCGTTCTACCTGTGAGTATTGCAACTCGTAGCCCACTAAGGTTCGACTAATGTAGTATACAGTTCTCTCCTTGTTCTCGTAGTCTTGCTATGCTAGAAGGGCCCCAAGAGCAGTGGGTGTAGCAGATATGTAGAGAATTAAAGGTTTTCCTTGGATCGGAGGCATGAGTATGGGCGGATTCATAAGGTACTCCTTTAGCTTGTTGAATGCCTCTTCGCACCGCTCATCCCATTTAAATGGAATGTTCTTATGTAGGAGATGGCTGAAAGGTTGGCACTTGTCTGCCAGCTGTGAGATGAATCTGTGGATGGCCTGCAGCTTGCCCTGTAAGGATCTCAACTGAGTTAGAGTCTTGGGTAGTGGCATGTCCATTATAGCTTTGACCTTGGCAGGGTCAACCTCTATTCTGTTTGCCGACACGATGAAGCCTAGCAGCTTGCCTGAAGTTACCCCAAACACACATTTCTTCAGGTTCAATTTGACTTGGAATTGGTCCAACCATTGAAAGACTTTTTCTAGGACATCCAGGTGTGAGTCCCTTGTGAGAGATTTTGCTAAGATATTGTCAACATAGTCCTCCATAGTTACATGCATCATGTAATGGAATATAGTTGTCATGGCCCGCTGATATGTAGCACCTGCATTTTTCAGCCCAAAAGGCATGACATTCCAGCAAAAGGTACCCCATGGGCAAGTGAAAGTTGTTTTGTGTTGATCCTTTGGTGCTATTTTGATTTGATTGATCATACCCTGAGAATCCGTCCATTAGTGATAGCATTGTATGTCCTACAGTCAGGTCGACTATGATATCAATGTTTGGCAATGGAAAGTCATCCTTGTGACATGCTTTGTTTAAGTCTCAAAAATCATTGCATAGGCGAACCCGACCATCTGGTTTAGACACTGTCACAATATTAGATATCCATTCTGGGTAATCTATGGCTCTAATGAACCCCACATCTAGCAATTTCTTGAGTTCTTCTTTGACCAAAAGGGCTATGTGAGGATGCATCTTTCTCAGCTTTTGCTTTACGGGTTTCACCCCTGGATCCAATGGCAAATGATGTAGAATTAGGTTTGGGTCCAAACCTGGCATGTCTGCATATGACCAAGCAAAGCTGCCTCTCTTCTTCTTAAAGAATGGTACAAATCTAGTTTTCTCTGGTGGTGTGAGAGATTTGGCAAAGTGGATAATCTTGGGCTGCTCTTCAGTTCCAATATTCACAGGCTCTATCGGCTCTACCACAATCTGTGACCTTTCCTGGTACATGTCACTAGGGAGAGTGTCAAGCATTCCATCGTCAGGTGCCACAGTTGGGTTTTCACCGTCAGATGCGTCCTTTCTTTTTACTATTTTATGATCTGACACTGCCACAAGGCAGTTTTCACTGTCAGATCCATTTTTGATCTTGATATTTTTGTGACTGGAAGGCTTGGCACCCTCCCTAAAGTAAGCCACGGTATTCAGTTCAATAGCAAAACTAGCTTTATGATCTTCCTTTGGCAAGTGGTCCCTAAGTTCCATATAATCAATGTAAGCATCATCGTTCTGGAACATATCTAATTGGGGGGTTCCTTGCAGATCCCAGTCAATAAGCTCAGGGTGTAAGAGGGGAAGGGAGTCAGATGAGAGACTTGATTCATTGATGGTGTGAATGGAAATGTTAGGGGCATTGGCGGGGGTAGTGTTCTGGGTGGTACTTTCTTCCAAGTTGTTTATCGCAATGGAATCTAAACGTTCCTTGAAAGCCATAATCTCAGGGGTGGGCAAATCAGACTCTAGTGGTCTATCCCATTGCATTTGTCCCTCATGGTAGGGGCTAAGAGTTTGGATGGTGTCAACCTCTTTGTCGTCGTAGGAGTGCTCTGTTAGCTCGTCCCAATCATACTCATTTGAATCATCTGAATCTGTGTTGCTGTCCACTTGGAGTGTTTGGATTGTCTCCACAAGGTAGGCATTTTCCTTGGCTTTACCCTTGCCTTTGTATCCTAGGCCACTTGTGTTTCTAGCTGAAGAGGATAAAGAAGGTTGTATAGGTTCAATGATTCCTTCTTTTCTGAGGCCTATGGGGCCTTGTCCTTCATACCCCATCCTGTGCAAAATAGTTTCACCTCGCCCATAGAGTTCTGTAGGGAGTCTAGGTGGTTCTTGGCGTGTGTTTTCTTCTTCTATATAAAGCCATTGCAGGAGATCTCGCTCCTCTATTTCATCAGATAAGGTTCCCCCTTTTACAAAGGGATTTGCGGGAGCTATAGGAGGAGCAGAGGGCTTTGAAAAATGTTTGGGTGGATGTTTGGGTTGGCCAAAAGAGTGAGGAGACAAAGGCATCTTGGCAAGGTTGAGGCTGTGCTCAATGGAGTATTCCCCCATGCCACTTTCTTTAATGGTAAGTTTCAGTGGTTTGGGTCTTGAGGAGGAAGCTTCAGCGGTATGGTCCTGTTGCGGGGTAGGGGAAATGTACGCTCTATTGTTGGGTATGACACATTCGGGTTTTGCACGGAAAGAATTACAGTGCTGGTAGGGGTCAGGGTCGCCTTGAATGGTGACCTGCTTGCCATTGTGCGGGAACTTAATGCATTGATGATAGGTTGAGGGGAGAGCCTTCATGGCATGGATCCATGGTCTCCCTAGTAGAATATTATAAGCAAGCTCCCGATCAAGGACTTGGCACACCACATCTTTAATTACCGGTCCCACTTGAATGGGTAGGACAACCGTTCCCTTTGTGGTTCTTTCTTCCTCGTCATATGCTTTTATGGTAATTTTCCTCCTTGGATCAACTGCTTGTTCGGAGAACCCCAGTGCAAGGACTAGCTTCAATGTGCAAATATTTAAACCGGCGCCCCTATCAATGAGAACCCTCTTGATGCAGTGCTTGTGTATGAATGCGACAATGTGTAGAAGGGTGTTGTGGGGTTGAGATACAGAAAGGTCATCTTGCTCAGTAAACGATATGGAATTGGAGGATGTCAGATTGCCTACCATGGTCTGGAACTTCTCTTGGGCTAGGTTAGTGGGGACAGTGGTTTCCACTAAGGCTTTCTCAAGAATCTCCTTATGAGAAGGAGATAGATGCAAGAGCTCCAATATGGAAATGTGAGCTGGAGTTTTTTGTAATTGGTCAATGACATTGTACTGATGGAAGGTGGATGGAGATGGTGACGACCTTGGAGGAACGGTATTGAGCATGACTTTACCACTATGGGTAATTATACTACAACCAGTTCGGTTAGGTCCTGGTTGTTGGTTGGGTGAGATGACATTGACCTGCGGAATATGTTCAGAAATGCAGTTTATGGTGTAGTCAAAAGGAACACTTGCATAGTTAGCATTACTCGTCCCGCTGTTCTGATTTGGCCGGTTGCGATTATTGTTCTTGTCATTACTGTTGTTGCCATTATTGTTGTGGCCATGGTTGTTGTTGTTGTGTTTGTTATATGGCCTGTTATGATTTAGAAGTGGATCCCTGTAGGCCACATGAGTTTCATGGAGGTATGTTGTTATGTCCCTCCCTGATTCTGATCCAGTATATCTTGTATGACATTTTTGAGGCGGATACAGTTGTTAGTTGTATGCCCCCTTCCTTGATGATATTCACAATAGTCTGTGTCCTTCCAGTAGGGAGGTTTGACTAAAGGCTCGTAATCACTTGTTGGCGGGAGAGAAATTTTGTTGTTAGCCAACAACTTCCTTAGTGCAGATTCTTGAAACTCACCTAACGGTGTGAATTTTCTCCTTGGGTTTGAATTGAACCAAGGTCTAGGCTCTCGAGAGGGTGGTTTGTTGAGTGCACCATTGTTTGTTTCTCCCTTAAGAGTGAATATGGGTTGTTGTTTAGGAGCTGCCGCCTTGGCGTCAACTACCCCTTCATTGACCACATTCTTGTTCTTGGTCCAAAACTTTGATTTATCCGTTGTGTAATTGGAATTAGGCGTGTCCTTGTATAGCTTGATAGCTCCTTTAGTGATCATAGCCTTTTCGATGACTTTTGAGAATGATGTAGGGCATTGTATCTGAATTTGATAGCTAAGATCAGTATTCAAATTGTGGACAAACATTTCTAATAGTTGCTTCTCAGGTATATCATAAGAACACTTACTAGCTAGCTGTCTCCATCATTGTAAGAAGGTGGCGAATGACTCACCACTCTTTTGTTTGGTGTTGCATAGATCTAGCATAGATACCTCGTGTTCTATGTTGTAAGAGAAGTGTGTTATAAATTTATTGACAAGTTCATCAAAAGTTTTGATTCCTGGTGGGAGGTGAGAGAACCACTCCATAGCTTGACCACCTAAGGATCTTGAGAACAGTCTCATCAAGTAGGTCTCGTTGTGAGCTACTTCTAAACAGGCGGCATTGAATTCCCGGATATGATCTCTAGGGTCCCCCTTCCCTTTGTATTTGTCAAACTTTGGGACTCTGAACTGAAAGGGGAAAGGTTTCATGACCAAACTTTTGTCAAAAGGATACGGAGCTATATCTTCCAAAGAGTAGTGCTTGGAACTTGTACCGGTCTTAAGGTTGGATATCTCTTGCTTTAGACTTTCGATTTGTTGTCTCACGTCTTCTATAGGAGCATTTTGATCTATGGGTTTCTTGCCTCTATCTTTTGTATCTCTCTCATTTCCATGTGGGACTGTGTCATTCGTGCCCCTCTCATGATCATCACATCTCCGCTCATGATCATTGTCTACATTTTCCATGATGGAGCTTATGTCAAAGTCTGCGGGGAGTTTGACTCCGAGATTAGCAAGATGGTGGAAGTATTTATCAGGGTCTTCAAGGAGCACCCTCTCTACCAAGCGTTGGAATTTTCTATCTTGGATGTGCGCTACTAATTCTTCATGAGAAATTTCTTCGTCACCACCACGTGGTGGGGCGAGGTGATCAGATGAGTCGGCCATTTCAATTTGCTTGTTGTACTGGGATCGAGTAAGAACCATGCAAGGGGAGGTGGGATGAAGTGGACCAGGATTAGAAATTTTGGCAAGGTGCCAACTAAGACTGTTGTGAATGGGATACCTAGGACAAGATTTGGACAAAAGATTCTCTCGCTCAATGACTTCAAGTAAGACGGTTGACACAAGATGGTAGCCGCTAGTAAGGGTAGTCGATACCAGTCTTACTATGTAGGGCTTAGTCATTCAACAAGACTACTAGCAAAGGTACGGTGATCTACTAGGCATACGTGAATTCACTAATGACATGAAAAAGGGACCTATGTCGAATTGGTATGGGACAAACTGACGTTGGGACAAGAGGCGTTTGGATAGAAAGTGAATGGGATGATTGACGAAAGAAAGAGACTCGGGTGAAATGGATGAAGACTGACTGCAAGGTTGAATCTGACCTTAGAAAGTGAAACTAGGCTAAAATGGGTGCTCCAATCAAGTGAAAATATTCTCTCAAAAATAGGGCAAGTGCTCACTGTCGCATATGCGCCGAAACAAATGTGCAGCAGGAATGAACAAATGCGCCGTAAGTCACAGTATATGTGCAGCTCTGGTGAAATACAAATGCGTAGCAATAGCGTGTATATGCGCAGCAACAGTATATATGCGCAGCAAGTCGTTACAAAAGCGCAACAAGTCACTACAAATGCGCAGCAGAAAGGAGTATATGTGCAGCTCTGATATTTTAGCAAAATCTTTGGATTTTTCTTCTGTTTTTGGTATTTTTTGGCTGGAAAAGGTCTTCCTGATCTGATATTATGAATTAATAGCAAGAAAACATAGCAAGCACAAATAATATTTTGTAGTTTTTCATTATTTTTGTAGTTTTTTCGACTCTATTTTGGACTAAATTGAACAAAAGCAAGCACAAAAATCCTAGGTGAGAAATGGATTATAAGGGATTTGGGCCACTAGAACAAGAGGTATTTAATGCAGGCAACCGTTCAAGTGGTTACACGTGCGGTGGCACTACTCTCCGTTATGGAGTCTCCCAGCCTCAAAGGGTTGCGCCTGAGAGGGTTTTGGGGGAGGTTGGCCGTCGGTGTAACATAACAGCACTTGTTGCAGGAAGTTTTCACCTCAAGCACAATTTATTTTAAGTGGCTTGGTAGGGCTTGGCATTAGCCTGTTACCACTCAAGGTCGTTCCCACTTGGACAAGCGTGCATCCAAGGGCAGGCCCCTCCTAAAGGTTAAACAAATAGAATAACAAGTCTGGCACTTTGGTCACCTAATTAAGGGGAGAGCATAAGCCTATTGTCATTCGCAAGCATAGAATACACTGGTTAATCCAACCTAGTTAAAATTAGAAAAACTAAGTGGGCTAATCTACTCAAACATAGAACTTTGAAGTGATTTTAGCAATATAGCAGTGGTTCAATTTTAACCCCAGAAATCAATGGTGAGTTCAGTTTTAAATCCGCGTAGCACGAGATAGTTAACTTTGAAGTTTTGGTCTCACGATATAGCAATAGTTCATTTTAACCTCAAGATCAATGGTGAGTTCAGTTTTAAACTGCGTAGCACGAGATAGTTAACTTTGAAGTTTTTGGTCACACGATATAACAATAGTTCTTTTTAACCTCAAAATCAAAGGTGAGTTCAGTTTTAATCCCAGATAGCAATAACTTGGAAAGTGTTGCAATGCAAGAAACAAATGATCCAGTTACTGCTTTCCTAATTAGAGCTAGGTGAGGATTTGAATGCACATCAGTTTTACTATCCCTTGAAAAGTGAAATGTGAACTATTTAAATGCAACTATATGGAACTAAACCCGAGCCTATCCTGCAAAACAACTCCAACAAACACCTGCGAAAAGGTTAGCGTTAGCAAATTCTCCTAGAAAAGTACTAAAACCATAGCTTCTTACAAATGCGTAGCTTCAGTGATTAGATGCACAGAAATAATCAACAGAAGCGCAACAATCATGAATGCGATGTAATATTGCACGTATGCGCAGTTAAAAAGAATAAATGCACAGTAACAGTCTTCAAAAGCGCAGTAAAAAGGAACATATGTGCAATATAATCAAAAGTGCCGTAACAGTGCGCAAAAGCGCAGCGAAAATACACAGATGCGCAGAAATAATAGAAGCGCCGTAACAGTCTTTATATGCACCGCAGAAATGTTTAAATGCACCAAAGTAACTTGTACGTGATTTTACGTGACCTATACGGAACCTGCCTTCAAAAAAGCTCAGATTTTGATGAGATAAAGGGGCAATGGCCCCACGGTGGGCGCCAAAAATGTAAGGGTAAAATAGATCAATCAAATGAATTATATAAGACCCAAACATCAATAGAATAGGAGATAACAAGAAAGATTAAATGAAAATAGCAATGAATAACACAAAGCAAACCTTCCCTGAAATCGATGCTTCTGTTGTTTGCCTATTACAACCATCCTTTTGTAGATGAAGTGAGCCCTCAGAGAGTGCACTTTTTTTAGCTGTGTTCGAGGAAGTTGGTGGTAAATGGCTGTTGTGATATGCAATGAAAATGAGCTTCAAAGCAAGTATGTGATCTCAAGCTTGTGGATGGTAAAAGGGTGCCAAAGGCGCGCTGGTAATATTTCTATAGAGTAACGATGTCAAAAGCCTAGATGAATAGAATGGAAGGATGAAGCTTCATTTATAGACTCGGAAGAATGGGAATCAATGGTTGAGGAATGTGCAACTAGTAGAAATGTGACAAGTGTCCCAGCTCCATCATGAAAGAGGGGATGTGACAAAATTGATTGGAGAGTTAACTCCATTGACTGAACAGTTAACAGACTTGATTGATCAGTTAGAAGAGTGGATTATGGAACTGACTGAATTGATTGAGGAATTGACTCAATTGACAGGTTAGTTAACACTTTTGATTGATTAGTTAACTAACCTCTGATTTGAGAAGAAATAGGCCATGTGGGTGAGGGAAAATAAGATAATTAAATATTAAATATATTTAATTACATGTGCAACCTGATGAGGTGGACAAGGTGAGGTAGAAAAGGTGAGGTGGATTTTTGAATTTAGAACTTAGGATAGAGGATTTTGGATTAATTAAATAATTTATGATTATTTAATTGGGTAGGACATTTAGAAGAATTTTAATTAAATAAATTGAATTTATTTAATTATGGAGCAGTGAATCGATTAAATAAATTTAGAATATTTATTTAATTAGTAGAAGAAGGGAATAAATATTTAGAATATTTATTTAGGATGATTCGTGTCATTTTTAGGCGTATACAGTGACAGATCTTTAGATTCCTCAATTGCAACCATAATAGTATCAAACTTGCTAGGTAAACTTCTAAGAATCTTTTCAACAACCTTCTGATCTGATAAATCATCACCATTTAATCTAATTTCATTAACCACATTCATTACTTGACCTTGAAATTGATCTACTAAATATGAATCTTTCATTTATTGATTTTCAAAATCCCTTCTAAGTGATTGCAACTTGGCTACTTTTACCTTAGAAGTATCTTGATATATTGTCTCAAGTGCTTCCCATGTTTCTTAGATGTATTTGAACTTTTAATTATACTAAAAAATTGCATCTTCCATACCTTGTTGAATGAATTTCAAATCCCTTGCATCCTTTTGTCTTTTGTCTTCAAGCTCGTTCAATTGATTTGCAGTGGTTCTACAAACCCTTTCTCTACAAAATCCAATAGACCTTGAGAACGAAACAAAGTTTTCATTTTAATTACCCAATTGTCATAATTCTTACCAATAAAAAATGGAATTAGGGGCTGCAAGTAACCTGATGCCATGACTTCAATCCAATTTGTTAATAGCTTCGCGTGCCTCTAATCTCAAAAATAAAATGTGTGTTTAGTTCTGCAACTACAGACTTTTGGCTCCCAAATCTAGCGACCTTTCTTCAATGTCTTTTGGCTGCAGCCCTACTTGATCTACGATCTGTGTTAAAATCCACAATCTTCTTTCACACTTTTGTGATTCATCTAATGCTGTGTGTTGCGACTTGGGTGACCTCATTTATGCTACAACAATTCTTTGTCTTCTTGGATACGACCTCCAAAAACTGCCCTTGGTGACTTTAACCCTTATGCATCAGCTCGATTTTTCTTATTTTTTGCAACCTGACAAACTTCTTCAATTCCAACGACCATATATTTTTGGCAAACAAAAACTGGAATAGTTTACTTCAAGAAGCTACGCTTCATTTTTCCTCTTTTTTGTGTCTTCAAACTTCTACGATCTAATTTTGTTTCATCCTTTCTTTTATACTTGCAATCCTTCTGGTCTTTTTGTTGGTGGCTGGACAAAAATCCACGATCTTCTTCAGACAAACCCTCACCTGCAAACAAATTGAAACCTACGATCCCACAAGCTCTTCAACCTACTCTGATACCACATGTGAGCGGGCAGAGACAGAATAAAATAGAAAACAATTAACAACAAACAATGTTGCTGCACAAGATCAATTTTATTGCTTGCATAAAACTAATTTACAGATACATCTTTTATAAAGAGGTTTGGATATAATATGAAAGTTCTGGAAAGATTCTAGAACAGTCCTGAACAACTAACGTATATTTTTATTTTTATTTTTTTTGTTTTATTTCATTGGTCGACATAACATTTCTAGTAGAAATTACTAGAATGTTCTAACACTAGGTATGTTGTAATTAATTTGGTTTGTAAAATTGTGTGTAATGGATCGGGGAGGCTTGTACTTGTTAGGGTAAAATAGGATCAACAATGAATATTCAACAAACAACATCAAATACCCATAACTCAATAGAATAATGAAACTAAGAAGATTTAAATGAAATGAAGCAATGAATAAAATAGTGCAAACCTTCCTTGAATCGAAGCTTCTATTGTTGCCTATCAAGATCGTCCTTGTTTGTATGAAGTGGGCCCTCAAAGAGTGCACTCCTTTGCTGTTTTCAAGAATGTCGATAGTGAATGGCTATGGTGATAAATGTACAATGAAGAGGAGTTTCAAAGCTTTGGCTGATCTCAAGCAAATTGTATTGAGGTGCCAAAGGCGCGCTGGTAGATTTTTGCACAGTAACAATACGAATAGCCTGGATGAATAGAATGGGAGGATGAGGTTTGTTTTATAGACTCAGAGGAATGAGGATCAACGGTTGAGAAGAAGTATGATGATCAATGGCTGAGAATGGTTGAGAAATGTGCAACGAATAGAAAGAGAACAAATGTCCAAACTCCATCATGCAACAGGGGAGTTAACAAAATTGATTGAAGAGTTAAGAGAATTGACCAATTAGTTAAGTGAATTGATTGGGGAGTTGACTGATTGATTGATCAGTTAACTGGGTTGATTGAGGAGTCAATAGAATAGATTCACCAGTGAACTCAAATGACTAATTAGTTAACAGATTTGATTGATGAGTTAACTAATTTTGACTAGAGGATAAATAGGACATGTGGGTGAGGGAATATTAGCTAATTAAATATTTAAAATATTTAATTACATGTGCAACATGGTGAGGTGGAAAGATGAGGTGGATTTATGGAATTAGGACTTAGGATAGAGGAATTTATAATTAATTAAATAATGTAAGATTATTTAATTATGTGAGACATTAGAAGAATTTAGGGAATTTAATTAAATAAATTGATTTTATTTAATTATGGGATAATGAACCAATCAAATAAATTTAGAATATTTATTTAATTGATAGAAGAAATAAGAAGGGAATAAATATTAAGAATATTTATTTAGAATGAATCACGTCATTTTTAGGCGTATACATTTTTCCCCTCTTTGATGCAATGTAGTTTGTGGCGTTTCTTCAAAGAAATTGGTTGCTTGAATGATGATACATTCCCCAGTTTGCCCTTGGTATAGGTTATGACGATAGGATGCCCCCTTGGGAGATTGGACGGGAAGAAGGCAGAAGGCATGAGACGGACAATCTCACGAAGATGAAGGGAAGCTAGGTTAGAATGAAGAAATCAGTTGAAGAAAGAGTCGAATGATACACGATGCAAGATGGAATGATGACACACACAAGCAAGAAAGAAAGCATGCACAAATGACATAAGAACAAACAAGGTATTGGCCCTGTCAAGCGGTAAACTGACGATATACTGATAATGATATACGACAGTGTTGTCATGGCGGGGAACGATATATCCCTAGACCAACATGGCAGGCATGTTGTCATGGTGGGGAATGATAGATCCCTAGAGTAAACACAAAGGATAATGTCTGGTTTCAGGAAATGAAGCATGTCGTGTAAGATGCATGTGTTGGTCTAATTTTGACAATGCCACATCCTGTATAAGACAATTGATTGATTATAACTGATTGAGTTGGTTTATGACCAAACAAGGATCAAGACCACTGATTGTGATTGGATCATTTGACAAGATTGACTTGACTTGATTGGTATGGATTAGGGATAGACTTGCATGAGGATCATTGCTCGGATTGACCAGATTGAGAAGAATTGACCACAATGATAGATAGAATACTGATTGATAGAAGAATGACTCGATAGAAGGAATCACAAGCTTTCATAAACATTGATACTCTACGTTTTGTGGATCTTTTATTGCATGGGATATGGATGTATGGATGTATAAATGGATGTATAATGGATGGATTTGATTTTGACATCTTGACGGTGCAAGTATTTGGATTTCATCATTGGGCATTTTTTTAGTACTTTTTCTGAAATGTTGTAAGTTAATACAAGCATCTAGGTATAATTGAACCGAGATGACCTGAGTACTGCTTACATGGATTTTGATTTAGCAAGTTAATACAAGCATCGAGGTATAATTGAACCGAGATGACCTAAGTATTTCTTGTGTATCAACAAACAAGGATTACCCCCGTTCATGTTAGACCTTTGATATCCTCGATGATCTTTTGTTGATCATGTCATTAGATAATTGTAGGATGATGGAGGTGGAATGGCGACATATATATTGGGGATATGATAGGGTTTGCGATGGAAAGTGGGGGATTTTGAAGGAGTGGAGGAAGTACCAATATATTGAGATTGTTCACCTTGGGGTATGTATCCAAGGCCATATGAAGGAGGAGGAACATTGACATGGATGGGCTCCAAAATACCTTATTCGTGAAGGCCTAAGACTTTACCTTGATAGTTCATATGTTGGAGTATGCGGTGGACAATGGGATTATGTGTAGGTGGAACATTAGACACAAGTTCCTTATTGGATGGAGAAGATGAGATAGAGGATAATGGTGGCTGGTGTTTGAAGGAGGAACACTCATGAATAAAGGCAGTAAGACCAAGAATATACGGTGGGGGATTTGGAGCATGGTCGATAACGGATGGCAGAGGAGTATTACTGGTTTGATCTTCTACGCTTGCTTGGGAGGCAAGTGTCTCATCAAGGGAAGTGGAAGTTGCTGGATCTTCAGTAGGACTAGATGGGGTTATAAGCTCAGGACCATGGAATGCATAAAGTGGGCTAAAAGGATCATCATGGTCTGCGTGATCATAGATAGGCTCTTGATCATAGATGGGATCTTGATAATAGATAGCATTTAGCATGATGGAATTAAGGTGCTCTTGTATATGTTCTTCATCAACGATAATAGCTTGATCATAAAAAAGACATCGGTTATGGAGGGGCTGAAATTGGATCTCTAGCTCATGCATAGGATCAAGTTGCCCATGGATAGCTTCTTCATCAAAGGTAGTATCTTGATCATGGAAAAGATAAAGGTTATGCATGGTTGGAAATTGGATCTCTAGCTCATGTATAGGTATAGGATCATTGAAAAGATAAAGGTTATGCAGGGGTCGGATGGGAGTACTTTGATCTTGGTTTAGACAAGGGGTTGATGTTTCCACATGCTCTAAAGTGTGCTCTTGACATAACTCTTGGGTTGTTTGAATTGAAGTTGAGGTAGAAGACTCTTGGATAAGCTCTTGGTCAACAACATGAAGGTGTGATGGACCTTGACTTTGGTGCATGGTAGAAGGCTTTGTGATAAGCTCAAGGAATTGAGGATCACATGAAGGGATTGTAGGATTTGACATGTTATTGGAAGCATCTTTTGGAAGGTCAAGGACTAGAATTTGGGGACATGGTTGACTCTCTACTAGTAGCCCTTGGATCACATCCTTTGTAGGTGTATGGGTAGATGAATGAGGGGATTTAGCTATCTCCCTAGCTTTTCTCTGGTTGTATAAATTTGGAAAAACTCTTTTCCAGAAATCATCTAACGATTCCTTGGTTGTCAATTTAGAGCTTGGGGAACTCGATGGTGGTGTTGGTGTAGAACTGGTATACTTTGGAATATGTGTCTTAGAAGATGGCGAAGGAGGACTAGTAGGCATAATGGTATACGAGTTCCAACTTGGCGTGGTGCTTGCCTTGTCATGAGTATGGGAAAAGAATATACAATTTTAGGGCGAGGCATAGCTAGTACTGGCACGTTCAGCTTGCAAGATTGTCATTTCTTGTTGTAAGACTTGGATTTGTTGAGAAATTGCTATACAATCTTAGGGCGAGGGACCTAAGTTTATCTGCAATTACAGATATTGGAGTTTTTGACCAATATATTCTAATTGGTTTGCCATTGACACAAGACCGGAAAAGTTTACTAGTTTGGATGCACAGCTTCAGAGGTACAATTTCAGAAGGTAAATGCACAAATCTGGTTTCTTTGAATGATTTTGCAAAGTTTTTTTTTTTTGACACATTTTTTAGTGCTTTTTGGTTTCTTGGTTGCAAGTCAATCTTTTGATCTGATTTTTCTCAATTATGGCAAGAAGACATAGCAAACACAAAGAATGTTTTTCATGGTTTATGATTTTTTTGTGATTTTTGACACTTTTTGGACTAAAAGGAAAAACAAGTACAATCCTAGGCTTCAAATGGATTACAGGGGTTTTTGGCCACTAGACAAAGGTGAGTAATAAAGGAAACCGTTCGAGTGGTTATACATGCGGCAGCACTACTCTCCATTATGGAGTCTCCCAGCCTGCAAGGGTTGTGCCTTGGAGGGTTTTGGGGGAGGTTGGCTGTCGGTATAACACAACTGCACTCGTTACAGGAAGCTTTCTCTTCAAGCACATTTATTTAAAGTGGATCAGTAGGGCTTGGCTTTAGCCTATTTCCACTCAGGGTCATTCCCACTTGGACAGGTGTGCATCCAAGGGCAGGCCCCTCTAAAGGTTAAACAGATGGAATAACAAGTCTGGCACTCTGGTCACCCAGTAAAGGGGAGAGCATAAGCCTATTGTCATTCTGAAGACACAGTAAATAGTGTTTTATCCAATCCTAATTAAAATGAGAAAAACTATATGTGTTTATTCTACTTAGGCACACACACAGTTGTTAACTTTGAAGTGATTAGGAGATAGCAATGATTCTTTCCTTTGCAAAATAGCAATATTCTTAACTGAAAGAGATAGCCATATAGCAATGATCAATGAAACCAAGATAGCAATGATTCAGTTATCACCCTCCTAGTTAGAAACTATGTGAGATTTGTATGCATAGTTTTACTTTCCTAATTAGAGTTAGATTAAAATTGTATGCAAGTTGTATGAATAATGGGTTACTCCTTCCTAATTAGAACTAGATGAGATTTGTATGCAAGTTGTATGAACAATGGGTTACTCCTTCCTAATTAGAACTAGATGAAAATTGTATGCAAGTTGCATGAACAATGGGTTACTCCTTCCTAATTAGGACTAGATGAGAATTGTATGCAAGTTGTTTTACTTTTCCCCTAGTTAATCTATGATGTGTGTGTTAAGAAAAATAAAACTATCCATCTCTCAACCCCATAGAAGATATATCAGAATTTTCTTTTCTCCTTTCTTTGACAAGTGTTTAAGTCAAGTTGCACAGATAAATCATTAGTTTCCAAGAAAAAATGATAGATTTAAGCTTGGAAAGATAGCTGAACTTTGACTGTAAAAATAGCTTACAAAATGATAAAATCACTTGATCAAACCTGGTCCATTGTGAAGTTCATGGAATTACCTTTCCAACGAGTTTTATTTTCGCGATTACGAGTTCGTATGCTCCTGTTATGGTAAAAAGAAAAAGATACTACCCTTATGGCATGTAGAAGAAGGTAGGATGGAGAATTGTTGGATAAAACAATGCACCCTACAGAAGCACCTTTTAGACCACTGGATAAAAGGATGCGGAAGCACCCTTTGGACCGCTAGATAAAACGATGCACCTTGTGGGAGCACCCTTTGGACCGCTGGATAAACGGATGCACCCAGGGCTTAAATTTGACAGTCTACCTTGCCTGTTAAGCAATTTTTTATGACAGTTATCTATTCAATACTGCCTTTAAAATACTATGACATATTTTAGTATAAGTAGATTATATAAAAAACTAAATATATATATCAGCATAATCCTATATAAATTTTGTTAGTTTGTCCAAAATCTCTCCTTTCATATGATACAGTCTTTTTAAAATTTTGATTGTATTCTACAGCAAAAATGCCTAAATAGTTGATACAACTGTCAAACTTAAGCCCTGGATGCACCCTGCAAAAAAGTTATTTGGATAGTTGGATAAAAGGATACGGAAGCACCCTTCAGACTGCTAAATAAAGCGATGCACCCTATGGAAGCACCATTTGGACCACTGGATAAAAGGATGCACCCTGCGGAAGCACTCTTTGGACTGCTGGATAAAAGGATGCACCCTGTGAAAAAGCTCTTCGGACAATTGGATAAAAGGATGCGGAAGCACCCTTCAGACCACTGGATAAAGTGATGCACCCTATGGAAGCACCCTTTGGACCGCTAGATAAAAGGATGTACCCTACGGAAGCACTCTTTGGACCGCTAGATAAAAGGATGCATCCTGCGAAAAAGCTCTTCAGACAGTTGGATAAAAGGACGCGGAAACACCTTTCAGACCACTGGATAAAGTGATGCATCCTCCAGAAGCACCTTTTGGACCGCTGGATAAAAGGATGCACCCTCAGTTTCTAAGGTTTTTGACCCTTCTGAGCACGTTGGTGATGTCAGTTTTAGCCCAGGAGGTCACCTTTTGATAGATCCTTGCAAAACTTGATAATGGGGTTTAGAGAAACACAATTTTTTACTACAAAAATTTGTAAAAAATATAAAACCCCATGGTGGGCACCAAAAATGTTAGGGTAAAATAGGATCAACAATGAATATGCAACAAACAACATCAAATACCCATAACTCAATAGAATAATGAAACTAAGAAGATTTAAATGAAATGAAGCAATGAATAAAACAGTGCAAACCTTCCTTGAATCGAAACTTCTATTGTTGCCTATCAAGATCATCCTTGTTTGTATGAAGTAGGCCCTCAGAGAGTGCACTCCTTTGCTATTTTCAAGAATGTCGATAGTGAATGGCTATGGTGATAAATGTGCAATGAAGAGGAGTTTCAAAGCTTTGGGTGATCTCAAGCAAATTGTATTGAGGTGCTAAAGGTGTGCTGGTAGATTTCTATAGAGTAACAATACAAATAGCTTGGATGAATAGAATGGGAGGATGAGGTTTGTTTTATAGACTCAGAGGAATGAGGATCAACGGTTGAGAAGAAGTATGATGATCAATGGCTGAGAATGGTTGAGGAATGTGTAATGAATAGAAAGAGAACAAGTGTCCAAACTCCATCATGCAACAGGGGAGTTAACAAAATTGATTGAAGAGTTAAGAGAATTGACCAATTAGTTAAGTGAATTGATTGGGGAGTTGACTGAATTGATTGATCAATTAACTCGGTTGATTGAGGAGTCAATAGAATAGATTGACCAGTGAACTCAAATGACTAATTAGTTAATAGATTTGATTGATGAGTTAACTAATTTTGACTAGAGGATAAATAGGACATGTGGGTGAGGGAATATTAGCTAATTAAATATTTAAAATATTTAATTACATGTGCAACATGGTGAGGTGGCAAAGGTGAGGTGGAAAGATGAGGTGGATTTATGGAATTAGGACTTAGGATAGAGGAATTTATAATTAATTAAATAATGTAGGATTATTTAATTATGTGAGACATTAGAAGAATTTAGGGAATTTAATTAAATAAATTGATTTTATTTAATTATGGGATAATGAACCAATCAAATAAATTTAGAATATTTATTTAATTGATAGAAGAAATAAGAAGGGAATAAATATTAAGAATATTTATTTAGAATGAATCGTGTCATTTTTAGGCGTATATAGTACTAGCTCATGCTTATTGCTCCTTTCTCTATCTATGATGTTACATTAGCTTATGGAAGCTTCCTCGCTCGACAACCCCAAGCTGTAAGGCCCCAAGCATGAATAAAAGATGCATCCAACGTGCAACAACATTCTTGCATTAAATACTTGCCATTCTTTCTCCATTTGGATTTAGAAGGCCTTCAATTAACATAATGTCTAGGGCTGCAAGAGTGATTGACAGAGCTTGTGTACTCCACCACCTCCACTCCACCCTCTCATTTTACAAATGTTGATGCTTTCTCCATCATATTCAGCAGCTCTCCCTCATCGGTCTTGTCAGTATTCATTGACAACAATATGTTGTTGTGTTGCACTTATTCAAATTATGGGCTACTTCAACTGAATCCCATCATTCTGACTACATCCCCCAATTGATACCTGTAAAGCCCTATGCTTAATGTAATGTCCATTCTGTTGCATGGTAAAATATAGTCTGATGTATAGAGAATGCACCAAATTAACAAACTACCCTCTAATTATAAGATAGGGGATTACCTTGAAAAGTAGTTACTACTGGCTAGTAATAATGACTAACTTTAAGATCGCCCAATTCTAGAGTTTTTTCCAACTTATTATCAGAGCGTATAGTTGGGAAAAAAATATCATTATCACAACTTTTAACATCAACTTGGTGGTGGAATTTTGTCAATGGGATGGACTCATAGAAGGCCATGGTTGGAACAAAGGTGAATAGTGGTGTTGTTGTAGGTTGCATGCAAATGCTGAGATGCCCACCCTCTAATGCACTATAGGAAAGTACATAAATGGGCAAATTTCTGGAACAGTAACTAATTATGGAGACATATGGTTTCATGAGAGGCCCTCCTGCTCTTCAAGTGATGTATAAAGCATGGGCCACACCCTCCTTACTATTCCCTCCCATGAAGATTTTCAACATTCTCTCTCAATAAACTCTACCAATTCAAAACTAGCATGATATGCAAAACTCGCAGCACTGCCCTCCACACATTTTTATCTTTCATTTCTTCACTCAAGGTACCATTTCTTATGTCTTTGCATATGCACTACAAACAAAGTTGAAGTGAAAAGTTATTTTATTTTTGAGGAAATTTAAGAAAACTACTATTGTTTAAATGCTTTAAACAACTTCAATAACGTATTGTCCATTTAAAATTGTATTTTCCTTCCAGGAAGTTCAGAGCATGGTGAAGGTCATGTCCATGTTGAAAGCAAACCTTGTCTCCAAACACCAAAATTGTGAAGGCTATAGGAGCCTGTAGAGCAAATGGAAATACAAAGCATGTGGATTGTCTTTAGTGAGTATCACTTAAATGGGATTCATGTATTTCTTAGAATCATAATTCTTGTTAAATTCTTCACTTTTGCAATAATTTGTGATGGTTGATCCAACCTTGTGCCTTGCTCCTGTTCCAAATTATGTACCTGCCACAGTGACTTATAATATTTTCCTTTCTTCATGCAACGTGGGATTAGTGCTGGGTGACTTATTTGTAGCTCTGAAAACAAAACAAAATCACAGTGACTGATAATATTTTCCTTTCTTCATGCAACGTGGGATTAGTGCTGGGTGACTTATTTGTAGCTCTAAAAACAAAACAAAATCATATAGTAAAACATTTTATGGTAAAAATTGTGTGACCATTCTCTAATATTAAGATAAGAAAAATAGTGTGAAGATTGTAGGCAAGGTAGCAACTTTTGTATGAAGGAGTATTATAAATATTGAAAAAAGGTTTAATTTATAAATACAATAAAATCTTAAAATATATTAAGTTATAATATTTTTAAAAATATAAGAAAATTTAAACCCTTTACATTTTGAAAAAATATATTAATTTATCATAATTTTTTAAAACTAGATTTTAGACACTTTATATTTTAAATATGTTGTATCTAAACACATATGCATATAGAAAAATTACATATAGTGAAAATAGAGATACGATTATGAAATCAATTCAGAAATATGCGTGGTGACGGGATGGGGCCCCTATGTATGGTACAACTATGTATTGTCTTGTTAAGAAGCTGCAACATATCAAGTATCATCTTAAGCGATGGAATAAGTCATGTTTTTTGCAATCTTCGGGCTAAGAAAAGAGAAGCACAGGCTCATCTTGCTATTATTACTCATCAAATTCGTGATTTGGGATTTTTGGAGGCTCTGGGACATGCTGAGTCCTAGGCTTTGAAATTGGTGGAAGAGTGGGAGCTCCGAGAGGAGATTTTCTGGAAACAAAAGGCAAGGATTGACTGGCTTCAAGAGGGCGACAGGAATACTGCTTTCTTCCATCATTCTGTGCAAGCTCATTGGAATAAGTGTTATATCTCTTGTCTTGTTAACTCTGAGGGTCTTTCAATTTCCTCGCAACAAGCTTTGTCTAGAGAGGCTCGTCAGTTTTACTTTTCTCTATTTACTGAAGACTCACCTCCTACTGAGGCTGACAAGAATATGGTCCTTGCTTGCATTCCTTCTTTGATTTCTAATGATTTGAATGCTTCTCTTACTCATCTGATTTCCCTGTCTGAAGTGGAGGAGGTTGTATTTGAGATGAAAAAGGGGAAATCTCCTGGCCCTGATGGTTTTCCAGTTGAATTTTTCCAGGAGTTTTGGGATATTGTGAAGCTGGATTTGTTGGAGGTTGTCTGGGAGTCTCTTCATAGTAAGCAGATGCTATGAGCCCTGAATGCTACTTTTCTTGTTCTCATTCCTAAAAATGAAGGAGCTAACAGGCTTGAATTTTTTAGACCTATTGTGCTCTATAATGTGGTGTATAAGATTATTACAAAATTGATTGCTGAGAGGCTTAAACCTTGCCTACCCATTGTCATTTCTGAAGAGCAAGGAGGCTTTGTGGTGGGTCGGCAAATTCTAGATGGGGTGGTGCTAGCCTCTGAGGTCATGCATTCCATGGTGACCTCTTCAGAGCAGTCTATGTTCATGATGTTGGATATGGCCAAAGCTTACGACAGAGTTAAATGGAGTTTTCTTCAAAAGATTATGTTGGCCTTTGGTTTTTCTTCGGATTGGGTAAGTTGGACTTTGAGTTGTGTGACTTTCTCCTCTTTTTTAGTTATTGTGAATGGTGAACCTTCAGAGCCTTTTGGTGCTACTAGGGGCCTTTGTCAGGGGGATCCACTCTCTCCTTATCTGTTTATTATTATGGCTAAGGGGCTGAGTTAGTTTCTTAAATTTTAGGTTTCTCAAGGCTTGATTCATGGTTGGCAATGGGGCTTGGGTTTGCCATCGATTTCTCATCTCCAGTTTGTGGATGATACTTCTCTTATGGGGTTGGTTCATATTCAAGGAGCTGAATCCTTTAGGCAAGCTTTGGATATCTACCTTGCTGCTTCGGGTCAAAAAGTCAATGAGAAAAAGTCTTCTATTTTCTTTTTTAATACACCTTAGGCTATCCAAAGGTGGATTGCTGCTATTTTGCGGTTTCAAATCGGGTCTCTTCCCTTTGTCTATTTGGGTATTCCTCTTGCTGTTGGACATCAGCCTAGGTCCTCATGGCAGATGTTGCTTGATAAGCTGAGGCGGAAGGTAACTCATTGGACTCATCGGTGGTTGTCTATAGCTGCTAGAGTCACTCTTCTCAAGTTAGTTATCTAGCCCCTTCCTATCTACAGATGCTTTGTTCAAGTGGCCCCTATGTATTTCCTTCGGGAATTTGATGCCCTCTCACGTCAATTTCTTTGGAGTGGTAACTTGTTGTCTACTAAGTGGAGCCTTGTTAAGTGGGATTCTATGTGTAGACCAAAGTAGGAGGACGGTCTTGGTTTACACTCTGCTATTTTGAATGGGCAAGTTCTTGTTGCTAAGCTTTACTGGCATTGGTGTACTAATCAACATCAGTTATGGGCCCATATTCTCAACCATAAATATCTTAGGGGTGTTGCTTCTTTTGAGGTTCCTCGCTATCCTCTGGAGGGGAGTGGTTCTATGATTTGGAATACTTTGAAAGTTGGGGCTTAGTTAATTAAGTGTGTGCTTTTTTGGATATGTCATTTGGGGTCACAGGCTCTTTTTTGGTTAGATTCTTGGGATGGTCACCCACCTATTCTCTCTTCTCTTCCTCACCTCCAGTCACTTTCTAATGTTTTTACTGTGGCTGGCTGGGATACCATTGAGCATTATAAGTTTACACAACACTATGGATCAGCTGTAAGCTTTCGTTGGAAGCTTCCTTTTGAGTGGCCACCTTGAGGGTCTGAAGAGGATAGGCATGAGCTTTCTCAGCTTCTGGCTTCCCATGCTTGTAATTCTTTGAGGGGACCTAATGTCTTGGCTTGGGATGGTTCTGATTTGTCTAGGAAGTACTTTGTGTCTGCTGGTTATAAGCAGCTTGGTAGGCAGTTGTTTGGGGATAATGAGGTACCTTGGTGGAAGCATGTTTGGCACAAGTTGTCGTGGCCCAAGTGCACTCTCTTCATGTGGTTAGTTGCTCAAAACTGGTATCTCACTTGTGATCATTTGTGTAAGCATGGTTTCCAAGGCCCTTCTATGTGTGTTTTGTGTTGTAACTATGAGGAGAGTGTCTCTCATCTCTTCTTCCAATGTTCCTATGCTAGGGAGATTTGGCATTTTTGGTGGAGGGTGTGGAATAAGCCCTGTTGGCATGTTTCCTCGCTAGCTGATTTTCTAGATTGGTGGGGCAGGGCTCCTATTTCTAGTTCCTTTCATCAGGCAGCTTGGGCTATTGGCCCATCCTTTATTATCTAGAACCTTTGGTTGGAAATAAATCAACAGATTTTTCAGGAGGAGATGTTGGTGGCCCCTCGCTTGTGGTGAAAAATTTTGCATTCTTTGGGACAAATTGTTGTAGCTAAGTGTGATCTTACAGCTTCAGTGGATCCTTGTGATGTTGGTTGTTGTAATCATCTTCTTCTTCCACCTCAACAACATCATCTCATGCGCAACAGATGTAGACATCCTACCCCAAAGGTGAATAGGGAGGGGAGATGGTATCCTCCTCCTCAGGGTGTCTTAAAAATCAACACGGATTGCTCTTCTCGAGGTAACCCTGGTCATGCTGGAATTGGTGGTGTTGGTCAGGATAGCTCTGGAGATGTTTAGTTTCTCTTTTCTATTTATAAGGGTCTTCATACTAATAATCTAATGGAGGCTCAAGCTATTTTAATGGTTGTGGAGCGTGGAAGTCAATTGGTTTGGCGAAGGATCATATGTGAGTCTGATTCCTAGGTTGTGGTGAACTTGTTGAATAGACGGCATTTAGATGATATCAACTGGCATTTCACTTTGATTGTTGCTCAGATTCTTAACCTCTGTGTTTCTTTGGAGTTTGTTACTTTTACTCATATTCCTAGAGAATGGAATGGTGTTGCTGATTGTTTGGCTAAATGGCCTTTTGAGCATATTCATTATTGGAATTTGATGGACCGAGGTCGTTTACCCCTGGATCTGTCTCAAAAGTTGGATCACTTAGTGGAGCTTGATAGGGCTATGTAATTCCCTTGCTTTGTACTTCTCCTTGTTTTAATAAATTTTTACCCCTCCTTTATGTTAAAAATTGAAAAACAACAAACAGGGTAGCTACACAGAAGCGGGGATTTGTCTCTACTAGCAATATCTTCAATGTATTCTTCAATGTTAGTGTAATCACTGAGTGACACTAAATGCTTGAACACACATTTTCTCAGCATATCCTTAATTAGCCCATACTTAGGGAAAAACTCACAGTTTGCATTATCGTGCAGTATTTTTAGTAGTGTTTGCTCCTACACTAAGGCAGTGTTTGCTAGCATTGCTTCCAACTCTACCAACAACAAATCAAGTTAGAATTTCATGTGAAAGTTCCACATAATCAAAGTGTCTCATGTTATTATCCTACATTAGTTATAATTTTTAGATAATACAAAATGTTAATAGAGTCTTCCACTATATAACAAAATAAAAAGTAGTGTACTGTATTTATCCCACATTATTTGTTTACCACCTCAATTTTATCCTAGTAACTATAATGATAGATATATTAACATTGTTATGATAGGAGATTATTATGAATGTCTTGAAGTTGGATCAAACAATTATTTAGTTAATATATATTGTTGATTATATTTTTTGAATTGAATCACTAACATGTTTATCATAATACATAACTTTTGGAATATTTATCTTGTGTGTTGATTAGGATTCAAGATCTTCTTGGTTATCTACCTACTCCTTGTGCAAATTTTTGAATGATAGACACAAAAACTATGCTATAATGAATAAACTAAAGTAATCAACATCTTAGATAGGTAAACATGTTGTAACACTGAAGTAAACCTACACTTTGATGTTATGGTTTAGAGCTATTCTTGAATATGGTAATGTTATCCTATTTTTCTATTTTTATCAAGTGGTTTAATGCTATGTGCCTTTCATAAGTGTGTGTGGTGTTTGTGAAAAATATTTACAGTTATGAATAGAATATTTATTTATTTATAGGATTGACTAAATTAAATAATTAGTTGTAAATAGATTCAAGATTAAATAAATGCAATATTTCTATTTAGTATTTAGATATATTAATAATCTCTTTAATAGATTCATTTAAATGATTGTCATTATTTAATTTATTTAATTGATTCTAATTTTGGCCACAAAGATGAAGTGGCAGTTACAAGAAGGAATCTTGGGCAAATATTTCTTTTTTAGTTTTCTAAGTTTCGAGAGCTAATTTTAGAAAAGGATGAGAAAGTGGGAACTGGGAAAGGTAGAGTTATTGGAATTAATTGCTTTTTATGTAGATTTTATGTAGAAAAAGGGGCATCTATTAAAACTAGAAATAAGGAGTAAAAAGGGGAGAAAAAGAAGGGATTAGGGGAGACAGTTCAGGTCCTTTTTATGTAGATTTTATGTAGAAAAAGGGGCGTCTTTTAAAACTAGAAACAAGGAGTAAAAAGGGGAGAAAAAGAAGGGATTAAGGGAGACAATTCAGGTATGTTTTTGTATTTGTTTTTGGAGGACAATTTTTAGTTTTCTATGAATACAAATATCTCCATTCTCAAGTTCATTCTATATATGATTTAACTATATATTGCTTGAAAGTTTTCATTTCTTGAAAGGTTTACTATAGCATTTTGTGCATAACCTACAAATATGCTTGAAAGTTTTCATTTCTTGAAAGGTTTACTATAGCATTTTGTGCGTAACCTGCAAATTAGATATTTGCTTAAGTAGACATTTTTTCAAGATTTTCTGCTATGGAGATCAAAATTGATCCAGGTTATCATTCCTTATACTATAATGGAAGTAAATACCTTGTTCCAGAAACATGTTTTCATTGTGCTACATACATGGGGCATTCTTCTTTGCCAATGCCTTTGATTATCCTTGATGAATGTTTAAGTCAATTTGCCCATATCATTTTGTTAGAATCCTGCAACATTTCATTCTTCATCTTGGCATAGTCTACCATGAAATTTCATAAATGCTCAGCTATTATCTTATGTTGTCTATGCTTTCTTTGTAAGTAATACCAATCTTGCTTCAGCGGAATGCAATTACTTTAATCATGAATCTTTAGTCGATTCAAAATCAATGAATTGTAATTATTCTTTCCTTAGATTCAATTTTTCTATGTTTGTGCCACCATTATGCTCTATATCTAGCGATCATGGTATGCCCTTATTGTGTGATTTTTGGCCTTATCCTTGAATGTTTAAGTTGATTCAATCAAGAGATCTTAGAAACCATATTTTACCTTGTTGTGCCTTCATGATCAAACCTATCTTAAAAACCAATTTGCATTGGTAAATCTTGAATGTTTAAGATGATTATAAACATTATTCTTTGAGACCATGAATTACACCTTGTCTATGCCTCTTATTCTATATATGTTTGAAATATGTAATATCCCGCCCCACAACCCAAAAGGGTAAGAGCCAAAAGAGAACCAGAATATTTTTTTTTGACATAAGTATAAAACATACACAGATTTGGTTGCTGATTCGATAGATTGACAACATTCATGGCCAAGTATGGTTGAATGCACAACCCACAGGAGAGGACTAAATCACTCTCCAAAGAAACATTAACTAAACTACATTCATTTTATGCATCAACCCAAATGTTCCTATAACCCATCCCAGATGTATACATGAATCCATAAACATCATAGTACAAGAAGATCTGATACCCACACCGGAATTCATAAGTCAACTATGGAACAACATCACATTTCTTCTCATTATAATACTTTACATCATCTCTCTCAAGAGAGTACAAAAATTACATGAAAGAATATACATAAGTAAAATGGCATAGGCATGGATATGATACAATAACTGAAAGAGTACATCAACTGATAAAATAATGGAGAGAGAGAACATCTCCAACTGGTGCTCCATTAATCATTTCACCAATCCCCAATGGCGATGGCAACACCTCCCAACCATGTGGACTCAAAGAGACCACCCCACCATGCTCAGAGATAGTCACAAGGCCATCAGTCACCGAGAAAGCAAGGGAATAAAAGTATACACTCATGTAAAACATGACACAAACACAACAATCAAGATCTCAAACACAACACACAAGTGATCACTATCCACCCTACAGGTACAACATAGGTAATTACAGTGAGGACTAGCTATTAAAAGCAGAAGGGAGTGTCATCGCATATCTCAAAGGGATGGCTCATGCGGGACCAACCATCTCTCATACAAACAAGCTTAGTCAATTAATTTATAGTTGATCCTATATTACAAAATTGGTCTATATCTACACCAAACTTTGTTTTGGCCACTAAAGATTTGCTAATCTAGGAGCAACTTCTAGGGTGCAAGTCCTTGGATCAATGTGTTAGCATCCTCCTCTCTCTGGTGCTAATATCACAGGTTGTCTATGTTTCATGCCTTGTGGGTTCTCTCTAACTTGTGCTTGTTATCTATTTGATGTTAATAATCTATGGCTATTTACTACAATAGCATATCTCTATGATAGAATTTCATCTTTACTAATACTCTTCTCCTCTTCCCAACTCTTTCTAACAGTTACATGACATTTTTAGAATTTCTGCTTCTGCAACACTTATGGATCTACTAAGATGTTATGTTGACTTACTTCCAAATACAGATGGGAAAAAGTTGTTTGCATCTTCTTTTTGTATACCAATTTTTAGTAATACCAATTAAAATTTTCTACTTCTTTAGATATTGTCTAAAGGATGGAAATTTTGATGAGCTATTGTTGGCAATATAGACACCTATCCTTATAGTGATCAGGAGTATTCTCTTCATCAAGAACTGTTAATGTCATTCCTAATCAATTTTGAACACTATATGAAACCCCAAAAAAACTAGAAACTTCAATTGAATTCATGATTTTTTTGAAAATTATATGAAACCTAAAATACACCAGCAAATTAAATTGAATTAAAAAATGGTGGTATAAGGACCATCTCAAATGGGCTTCAATTTTGTTCTATCAATAAATTTTTCTTTAGGCAAATGCAGACATACTTAAATCCCATGGAATTAAAACAAAGAGAAATAACAAAGTCGTCCACCAGAAACATAGAAACCACAGCTCTAAAGGATAGAATGTCACAGTATGATTTGATAGAAGCACAAAACATTCATAACACCCACGAATAACCCAGAAATGGTATGAATATTATCTAAGTTCCAAGATTAAACATCAATGTTTGATAAGAGAATAAAATCAATGCATCCCACTTGAGACCCCAAGATAACTATGGCAACAAAGCATATAAATCATTTAAACAGGGCAGTGTCCTCATGGAAATTATTGGTGATGCTAAACACAACAATTTGAAAAATAGACTAGCAATATAATACTATGTGCAAGGTCTCCAATAATAATGAAGGGACGTCCATAGAAGTGTAATGGAAGGGGAATTCTTGCTAGATGATGACGTTGCAAGTGCTCTGGTAGGCATGTACACATAATGTGGAGGTGTAGAAAGGGCATGAACTATTCGATAGAATGCCCAGGAAATGTGGTCTCATGAACATCAATGATTGCAAGAAATGCAAAAAATGGATTTATTGAAAAGGCTTTAGAAGCTTTTAAGCAAATGCAACTAGTGGCATAAAGTCAAATCCTAAAACCTTTCCAGCATCCTCATGGCTCGTGCCAAAATGGGAGCAATGGAATAGGGTATGGACATCTATCAAAAGATAATGGAAGGGGGGTTTATGTCAAATAATATAGTTTTTTCTTTTAAAGGAAGTATTGGGGTTTTAGTTTTTTTGTGCTTAAAGAAATAGCAACAAACATATGGCAGTAATGGGGTTTCAGTTTTTCTGTGCTAATGAAACAGCAGCTAACATATTTTAGTTTTTGTGCTAAAAGAACAGAGAGCTGATACAAATACCTCAGATCAGCGACTTCCTCTTCTAATCGTACCTTCTTGCAAATGAAAATGCTCCCTTTGAAGTTTTGAACTAATTTCAAATCTATTTAGCTACAAGCTGCACATATCTCCATTGTGGGTGTTAGTTAACTCCATGAAGGCGTCTATGGGTGTTAGACAATTCCATCTAGCCTTCTATGAGTACTCACTCCTTCGATCCAGGCTTCTCCCATCCAAGCTCTCATCCCTACCGTAGTTAAATTCATGGGTTATTCCCCACCAAAACTGAAGTTGTGGAGCTCTCCTAAATGCGTTAACTCTCTCTCCCTTTTTCCCTATGCCATCGTCTCTCAGTTTCTATGCCACCCACTTCTCGTTTAGGCCTTCCCTTCATAAATTTGATCACCCACTATAGAAGATATTTTCTGGCTACATTTAACATCTTCTACCTCTCCAAAATGAATGACCACTATCTCCCCAATGAGTCGACACCTAAAGATATTTTCTTCCATCATAAACCAACTCACCAACTTTATAAAAAAAACTATTCACTCACAACTGAGAGGGTTGTTACATCCTACCCCCTAGGACTAGGCTTACTCCTAGAAGCCTGCAAATGGTAAGATGCAGCCAAAGCACACAATAGTCAAAGAAACTCAATACAATAAAAAAAATCAGGTTACCACATGTACATATACATGCAATCAATCTTAAAACATGGTTAAGGAATATGTAAGGCACTCATTCCTACAAAATATACATTAGCATAAAACAATTTTCTCTAATCAATATAAAGAATGATGCCAATGAAGCCACATCAAACAAGAAATGGAAACCAAGGAGAAAAGCCTCAATGACCACACTAACAAACTACACATGACCATAAGGGCAATCCGGACATTACCGTTAGGTAACCGGATGATAAGACAACAACACGAAAACACTGCACTAGCAGGGTATAGTGGCTAGGGTAGGGAACATGGCCAGTGACTATCTCCAGTAACTACCATTGGAGATAATAAGATTATGCTCAAGCTTGTGAGTCCAAGCGGAGTCGATACCCAATACCTACATCACTCCAATCACATGTCAAAGCACATGTGCATATAACATACATCATAGCCAAAGCAATAGTAAGAATGTAACCCAGCATGATAATCAATCATATCAAAATCATAATAATATCAGAATCCATCAAGGAAAAGTAACAATCATCAATTTGCACATATATACCAGCATAAACCACACAATTTTCTCATAATTTGTAGCAAAATGCACTTTCAAGAAAAACTTTTCAAGTCTTTAACTTTTATATGCAACTATCTATAAAATAGAACACACATACACACATATACATAATTTCAACCTCTAATTTCATAGCATGCATGACATCTCTTGACATATAATGCAATAGTTTGTCACTTTTTAAGGCATAATGATGCAAATTTTGTTCTCTTCTATATTTTAATATTCAACTACATACATGACAATTGTACCACCTACATATACATACATACTCAATCACATCACACGTCTACATTAGGGGTTCACGTGGATGTCATAGTACCATCCAAATCCAATTATATCCATGAGTCTATAACCAATAACTATGTCTAGTATCCATATCTAATAACCATGTTTCTTGATGGCATTGACCCACCTAGTGAGCCCTTCCATACAAGCCACAATGACCTATCTCTTGTTTGTTAAGGGTTTTAGCCTCCAAGAGATAGTCAACCAATAGGAAGGTAGTGAATTAGAGCATAGAACAACTCACACATACCCCCATCCTCAAGGTTTTCCCTGCATCTACTTCCTCGTATACTCTCAAACGGGTGGATCTCACCATACCTGATGAGGAATCACATCACAACACAAGACCAACATTTAAAAACAAAAAGTTCAATTAGTTTATCCACCAAGGATGTAAATAATGAAGAATAAATCTCAATTCCAATAGTAAAATAAGAAAATGCGCATAGTTTCAACAATAAATCAAATGTAACCACAAGAGTTACATGCCAAGAAAATCATCCATGGCCAAACCATTACAAGCAAGATAACCAAGGTGCTAGTCCACACAAGCAAGGTAAAAGTCACCAATAACTGAAAAGAAGATTCACAATCTTTGAAATATACACATCACAACACTATGTGACTATCGCTAGTCACCATATGAGGAAGGAGGAAAACAAGTGTGACTGTCTCAACAATCCTTCATGTGGGTGTGGCCAACTCATGCAACCTACACATGGAAAGGTATTGTACCAGCCACCCAGGTCACATACCTCATGCAGCACGACCACGCATGGTATACGCTAAGTAGAGAAAGCACGCAATGGCTGAATACCGCATGGCAATGTCCTACTTAGAGGAACATCCCGCATAGTGTGTACCCATGAAGAAAGCATGTACGGTAACACACCGACCCAGAGGTGCACATGGCTAGGTTCCACTCACATGCTAACCAATCAGAATCGAGGCCCTCTTGAGCAAACCCTCTACTCTGTGCTAGCACTCACTCCACACTGCATAAGTAGGATCATAACATACATACTACTCCTTCACACATCTAAGTACGTGGCATTGTGTCCTCGAGCTTAGCTCGCTACCATCAATGACATGACATCCTCACCATCATTGTGTCGGAACACCAGTGGGGGGGGTGGCATCATGTCTAAAACAATCACATCAGGGTAAGATCATAGTTGTTACAGGTGCTCATACCATAAACTAATATCATCCTCAAGAACTAAGGGGATTAGGCTAACACTGTATGAACCACGTATCTGGTCCATTAATAAGGGGAAATAGTGAGTACTTTCTCGGGAGGTTGAAACGATCACTGTCATTTTGCACCACCATTAAATGTACACCGTACAATTCCCTCCCAAGGAACTTTGTTGCTGCTACTACCCTTCCACATATTGACCTATCAACAACCCTCAGGTTGGCAGTCAATAGGGTGACAACAAGTAAACACATAGATGGTATGGTTCTCTCCCATACACATAATCCATACATATCCTCCATGGATGGGTATGCAGTATCACCATCCCATGAACACACATCTCAAGTACTGGTTAATCACAACACTCAACAAGAATACATCAATGGATGTTCACATCATGGGGAATACAATCACAATCTCTTACCCAAGCAATACCATAGCCCACATATGACTATGCAACATGAAGCAAAATATACTTTACCCAATAATAAGTACTCCCACACATCCATACCAATTTTCTCTTTTCAAAAGAAAAACTCATTACTTGTAACATCATAAATTCACTTGCAATGCTTTCAACATCACACAATAGTGCATAAACATAAGTAACATCTTCACAAAAAAAATCAGATGCTAATAACATAATGAAATGGGTTTTGTTTAAGGAACTCTAATCCATTCCTCATGTTCACAACCATACATATTAGCTTAAGTAACCATGGTTGTGTCAATGGTATGCAATTGCTCATCAAGCAAGATATGCAACATTCCTATTACCCTACATTAAGTATTTTCAGCTATATTAAAATACAAACATTCAGCTATAAAGTCTCATTGAAATCCACAATGCAATTACCATTCTCATGTAAACTCATTAAGTAAGGAGGCACTAATAAATATGTAACCACTTTCATTCACATAACCATAACGAACATAAATTATTCTTCACTAATTCTTTTGCTTATTGCAATTCTAACATACTAATTAAATCCATATGCCATTATTTTTACATCTTGCCAACTATTGACAACTAAGAAGAGGAGAAAAAGATAGATTTAATCTCAAGTCAAGACATCACATGTCATCCAATATTCATCATACAAACATACAAATTCTATTAAGGGAAAGTTTAAGGCACCATTAGTGTTCCAATGACTTCAATATGTTATCAAGGATGATAAATAGTAGCAACTCAAGCACATTAAGAGGTTATAAGAAAAATCAGCAATCATCCAACACTTACAAGAGAGCATGGAGCAATCAAACTAATTTGTCCACATCTGCAAACAACTACATCCTACCATCCTTTACATATATAGTGCAAAGCTTACAAGAGCAATCCAAACAAGGGTATTTAGGCAATCTAAGTTACCTTCAACCCACAAACATATGAGGCAGAACATTTCTAGCCCCATCTTATAACATGGGAGTGTGATCACTCTTAACCATGGGAGACTCCCAACCAAGGTCAACACTCTAGTCCTATTGAGTAAGGTAAGGCCAAGGATGCTATTTCCTCCACCATTTCTAAGAATGGGGTTGTAACTTAACCCACTAATGTCATGCTAATGCATGTAAGGAATCAAGACTATAAAAATAATATAACAAGCTCACGCCACACATGCCAAACACAGTGAAACATAGAAGGCTCAAGTATGCCAGAGCTCCCAGTGTGTGAATATGGGCTCTGATACCAGATGTAACATCCCACCCCACAACCCCAAAGGGTAAGAGCCAAAAGAGAACCAAAATATTTGTTTTAACATAAGTGCAAAACATACATAGATTCGGTTGCCAATTCAATAGATCGACAACATTCATGGCCAAGTATGGCCGAATGCACAACCCACGGGAGAGGACTAAATCACTCTCTAGAGAAACATCAACCAAACTAGGTTCATTTTAAGTGCCAACCCAAATGTTCCTATAACCCATCCCAGATGTAAACATGAATCCATAAACATCATAGTACAAGTGGATCCGATACCCACACTAGAATCTGTAAGTCAATTATGGAACAACATCACATTTCTTCTCGTTATAATATTTTACATCATCTCTCACAAGAGAGTACAAAAATTACATAAAAGAATATACATAAGTAAAATGGCTTGTGGGTTCTCTGTAACTTGTGCTTGTTATCTATGTGATCTTAATAATCTACAACTATTTACTACAATGGCATATCTATATGATAGAATTTCATCTTTACTAATACTCTTCTCCTCTTCCCAACTCTTTCTAATAGTTACATGACATATTTAGAATTTCTGCTTCTGCAACCCTTATGGATATACTGAGATGTTATGTTGACTTACTTCCAAATATAGATGGGAAAAAGATGTTTGCATCTTCTTTTTGTATACCAATTTTCAGTAATACCAATTAAAATTTTCTACTTCTTTAGATATTGTCTAAAGGACAAAAATTTTGATGAGCTATTGTTGGCAATATAGACACCTATCCTTATAATGATCAGGAGTATTCTCTTCATCAAGGACTATTAATGCCATTCCTAATCAATTTTGAACACTATATGAAACCCAAAAAAAACAAAAACTTGAATTGAATTCATGAATTTTTTGAAAATTATATGAAACCTAAAATACGCCATCAAATTAAATTGAATTCAAAAATGGTGGTATAAGGACCATCTCGAATGGGCTTCAATTTTGTTCTATCAGTAAATTTTTCTTTAGGCAAATGCAGACATACTTAAAACCCATGGAATTAAAACAAAGAGAAATAACAAAGTCATCCACTAGAAACATAGAAACCACAGCTCTGAAGGATAGAATCTCACAGTATGATCTGACAGAAGCACAAAACATTCATAGCACCCACGAATAACCCAGAAATGGTATGAATATTATCTAAGTTCCAAGATTAAACGTCAATGTCTGATAAGAGAATAAAATCAATGCAACCCACTTGAGACCCCAAAATAACTATGGCAACAAAGCATATAAAACATTTAAATAGGGCAGTCTTCTAGTGGAAATTATTGGTGATGCTAAACACAACAATTTGAAAAATAGACTAGCGCTATAATACTATGTGTAGGGTCTCCAGTAATAATGAAGGGACATCCATAGAAGCATAATGGAAGGGGAATTCTTGCAAGATGACGATGTTGCAAGTGCTCTGGTAGGCATGTACTTATAATGTGAATGTGTAGAACGGGTATGAACTGTTCAATAGAATGCCCGAGAAATGTGGTCTCACAGACAACAATGATTGCAGGAAATGCACAAAATGGATTTGTTGAAAAGGCTTTAGAAACTTTTAAACAAATGCAACTGGTGGTGTAAAGCCAAATCCTAAAACCTTGCCAACATCCTCACAGCTCGGGCCAAATTGGGAGCGATGGAACAAGGTATGGACATCTATCAAAAGATAATGGAAGGGGGATTTCTATCAGATAATATAGTTTTTTTTTTAAAAGGCAGTATTGGGGTTTCAATTTTTCTATGCTTAAAGAAATAGCAACAAACATATGGCAGTAATGGGGCTTTATCTTTTCTGTGCTAATGAAATAGTAGCTAACATATTTTAGTTTTTGTGTTGAAAGAACAAAGAGCTGATACAAATACCTCAGATCGCACTCCCCAGATCAGTGACCTCCTCTTCTAATTGCACATTCTTCTTGCAAAGGAAAATGCTACCTTTGAAGTTTCAAACTGATTTCAAATCTATTTAGCTACAAGCTGCACATATCTCCATTGTGGGTGTCAGTTAACTCTATGAAGGCTTATGTGGGTATTCCTTTTTCAGTGAAGGTGTCTGTGGGTGTTAGACAATTCCATCCAGCCTTCTGTGAGTACTCACCCCTTTGATCCAAGCTTCTCCCATCCAAACTCTCATCCCTACCGTAGTTAAATTCATGGGTTATTCCCCACCAAAACTGAAGTTGTGGAGCTCCCCCAAATGTGTTGACTCTCTCTCCCTTTTTCCCCATGCCACTGTCTCTCAGTTTCTCTGCCACCCACTTCTCTTTCAGGCCTCCCCTTCATAAATTTGATCACCCACTGCAGAAGATATTTTTTGGCTACATTTTACATCTTCCACCTCTCCAGAATGAACAACCATTATCTCCCCAACGAGCCAACACCTAAAGATATTTTCTTCCATCATAAACCAACTCACCAACTTTATAAAAAACCATCCACTCATGACCCGGAGGGTTGTTACAAAATATATAAAGTTTTTTTATTAAAACCCTAGTCTGTATTCAACCAACGACCAAGCATTTCCTTGATAATTATTTGTGGCTTAGCTAAGCAATCTTAGTGCCTTTACACCTATCATATAGGTTTTTATACAATTCACAACATAAGTTTGTTTGAATCTTTTTATTTTGTTTATTGAACTCCATATTCTTGTATCAAACTATATTCTCCAGCATATAGAGCATGTAAGGGCATACCATGATCACTTTTATTTAATGATCATATTGGTATAGAAGAATATGGTATGCCCTTATTGTGTGATTAATGATCATAGTATGCCCTCGTTGAATCTGTATGGGAAACGCATGTAAAAAGTAGTGTAGTTTAATTTCTCCTACATTATCAAATAGAATGCAGTTCTATTGTTTTCTAAATTATATTCTAAAATCTGTATATACTCCGTGGAGTCCATGTCTGCATTGCTTGTCCTTGTCTACCATCAAAATGTCGATGCACATCATGAACGGAAATTGCTGACCTGAAATTGGTGAATGGAATATCGATTGCAGCTGCTTAATAATTCGGCAGTCTTAATTCAGGCAGCTTCATTCTCCTATAGATGTCTATCAACAAATAAAAGGATCTCGATCTTTTTCTTTTATACATTTCAAGGAATCGGTGACTCACATAGTTAACTTTCAGTTCCCTGGATATGGGTGCAAATACAAATATTATTAAATATGGAACATTTTGCCTGCATCTTGTTAAATGGGTAGATTGGCTATAGACTATTGTTGAAGATTGTTTAAGCAAAAATAAATGTATCTTTTAATTGAAAAGAGATAGAAATGTTCAAATAAATGAGGATTAACTAAGGTAAATCTAATCATTACGATTAGTATTTCTATTATTATAACACCCCTCTTGCCACACTTATAGAAATATGTTTTTTTCCTATTTTCACCATAGAGATTATACAATATAGGAGCCATATTGTTTCTTCTTATTTTCATTTTAGAGAAAAATGTTTTGTGATTACAACCATAAGACCCATCAACTACATCCCATATGACTCCAAACCTTCAACTTACTGCCAAGCTATAGCTATTTTGAATTGTCAAATGAGTTGGTCACTGGATACAATCATCTACTAAAAAATCTTGTCTCCAAGGTTCAAACCTCATAGAGTTTCCCTTTACCACATCAAAATTAAGGGGCCCCCAGGATCTCGTATCATGTCTTACTCGTGGCATGTGGAGTGGGGCATTTGCATGCCACCTAGTGGGTAAATCCCTGGTCTAAATTTATTTTTTTCTTTCGACATGTGAGAAGTGAATGGAGCAAGAGAAGGAATGCAAAGCAAGGAGTAAGAGCAAGAAAGTGGAGCACAAAGGATGAAAAATGATGAAAAGAGACGTGTCAACTAGTGGCTTGGAAGATCGAAGAGGTCGTAGGGTAAGTTTGAGATGCCAAGCCTAGGTATCGACCCACTTGCGGCAATAATAGTTGGATTACAGAAGGATTCTCATCCTTTTTCTCTCCCCACATTAGAAGATCCCAGCCAGGATCCACTCAAACCCCAATTGACCCCTAAAATCTTTGAGGTTTGCAAAAACAAGGCAAATCCTTTCCATGAATATAGTGCTTTCTATAAGGAGCAGATTTTGGTGAACCCTAACCTTACACCCAAAGAGACAATACATAATTTGAATGATGATTTTACCCAAGTCCCTAGAACCAATTTGGATCCTAATCCCACCCCTCTACTAGGAAAACACTCATTCTCCCTAGGTGATACGAGGTGGTTTTGGGAGATGAACCCATTGATTTCCACATCTCTAATACCTATGTGAATACAACTTTAGCTAAGGTAGGGAGCCAATCCATTATTCTCATATGTTTTAAGGAAATTCCCTCCTTATGAGATATTTATGGAATGGACAAAGATAACTTGGACCAACCTGGCCACTTCTACAATTGAAATATTGGATTTCACATTCTTTGTTCTTTGTTTCAATTCAATAGAAGACTACAACTTTATGAAATAGAACATGGCCCCAATTCTCTAGATAGTCAGGCCTATTCATCACCCCATGGTCCCCTTTTTTTGACCTAGCATTAGAAAAAATTACTTCTATTCCAATCTGGATCAGATTATACAACCTCCCTCTGATTATGCATGATACAAGTCTCATCAGGAAAATGATTGATCAAGTGGGTTCCTTTGTAAAGTGGGATACTTATTCGGTGGATTCTCCAAGTAGATACACAAGGGTTTGTACCATGGTTGACATTTTGAAGCCTATGCATCATTCTATTAAAATATACTTCTTTGGCATCTTGACTCAATTCTTACACTTTGAACACTTACCATTCAAATGCTTATGATGCAACATTCAATAGGTCATAAAATTGCAAGATGCACTACAAATAGGATGCTAGGCTCAATAGTGATCAACTTCAAAAATGGACCAAGAAGTCAGGATCTCTAGATGCGGATTTCATTTGGCATAATTAGGGTAAGTTCTTGGAACCCCAAAAGGAGACAAGGTTGGAACCTATGACCTTTTTGGAAACTACAATTCCTGTGGAACCACCCCCTTCCTAGAACCCTCCTAGAAAAGATTTTTGTGGAATTAATCAACTTTCTGAGTGGGAGGATGAGTGCTTTGATGCTAAGGGTACTTTTCCTTTTATGGAGGAACTAGATGATGAGATTCCAAAATTTGTAGACCATGATGATGTGGTTGTCCCTTTAAGGAAGTGCTCCATTTCCCAAACTACAAGTGGAATTTCAAAACCTAACATTAGCATTTCAAGGAAGAAGAAAGGATGGAAATTAGAAGTGGAGAAATTATGGATAGAAAGTCAAGATGTAGTTGATGATGGAACTCAGTGGACCGCATGGATTCCCTTCTTACTAGGAGCAAAAGGAAGGGCTCTGCCAAATGGACATGATGGGTTGTACCTGTTCTTTTGGGTACTCGGTTATGCACTGGAGTTTCTAGTCCCTCCATGTTTCTTCTAGATCTCATTATCTAGAGTCTTATTTTTTCTATCCTATTTCCCCTTTTTGGCTCTCTATGCCGATTATTTTCTTCGAAGTCAACTCATTCTTATTTGTGCTCCCCACTTATGGGTCTAAAGAAGTCACCTTTATTTTCATTTGTTTTTTATTATGGGAGTGAGCCCTAACCCCACAACTTACCTATTAAAAAAAGAAAATATTTCAAAACTATGAAAATTATGGTGTAATTTTTTTCAAGTGAAATTTCAACAAAATATATATTTTGTTTGTGAGATTTTATTTCTTTATTCAATTGGTTTGTAGGTGTATTTTAGGATATGAAAATGTGAACAATCAATTAATTCCTTGTCTTGCATCTAGATCTGTGTTTCTCATAATCTATTGACCATTTCTGTAAACCATTTTTGTATCCTTTGGCAGGTACTTGATCTATAATGCAACCCTTGGTTTTACTTGTACTTTAAAGAAACTTTTGTCAAGTACAATGTGTAAATAATAGAGGTAAAATAAAAAAATATCTCGAGATGTTCAATTTTGTTAGGTAAATTTAGAATTAGAATAAAGTGCATATATAAATTTACATTTCATATTTAAAAATAAATATTCAAATATATCTTATAAATTTATGTTTAGTTGATATATAATCTTAAAATTAATTTGTATATTGAAATCTATACTTATCATATAATTCTTTATATTATTTTAATGGTGAAATTTGCATATTTATATTTTTCCCTTTCATTTTGGAGACTCTTTAACCCATGTTTGTTCCTAATGCAATGACTAGTGTGTAAATATATATTATTTTGAATGGAAGTTGTCAAATAATGTGATCCTAACTTGATTTCATTTGCATGTATTTCTAGTGTTTAGACCCAATCCTTAGTTTATAAATCCATCACCCTGGTTCAAATTTGTAGATTACAGAATTGACCAACACCAAAGATTTTTTTAGTGGTGAATACTTGTCAATTGGCAAATATCGCAGATCGGCCAAGTTGGAATTGGTGAATAAATCACATCCAACAGGGTGGTCAAATCACCAATATTTTACGTATTATTGGTCAAATGCATATCCATACATCATCAATTTATTTTATGAGAATCAATAAAGTAATATTTTCTCCATAACAAACTACACATTTCAAATGGGCCGACTAATATTTTCTCCTAGAATCTCGGAATCAAGTAGTAAATCACCTATATATTCGCTAATTCTATTAAAACAATATTGTGTATTGGGATACGTTTTGCCAACTCCATTAAATGGTTGCTACACGTGAGGACCCATTTCGCCAACGCCATTAAATGGTCACTACACTGGAGGACCCATTTCGCCAATTAAAATTTACAGGTAGTTGATTATGAGGGGCCATTTCACCAATTTCCATGACACCTCCATGCTAATTGTAGGGCCATATTCGCCTTGGAAATTACAAAGTATGTAGTTCGTTGATGTTTGATTCGCTGACACTTAAATGTATTCCTTATATTTTCATGCGAGATTCACCAAATTCTTTCATATACAATTAGGAATTCCCATGGAATTCACTAAATATGGATTGATATAAATACAATCTAAACTTTGATTTATTCCTACACATTTTGTTCAGTTCTGAACTTGTGAGATCTCGATTCAGATTTTAGAAGTTAGAGTTGGAACCTTGAAGTTGATCATAGGAAAAGTTACAAACTTATAACACAAGCATTCCTGCATTAATGAATAGAAAGTCAGTGAAAACCTAAACTTAAAGGTGAGTAATCATTTCTTCATAGTATTAGTGTGATAAGATTTCTTTATCTCTTTTCCATTCTTGCTTCAATCTTAAAGAAGATATTTAGTAGGGAATGGGATCTATATTCTATGAGTATGTCCTTAAACAAGAAGACATTTTTTGTAGCTTTTATTCAAAGTGAGAGATCAAGATGTCAAGCTGCAAGTGCAACAAGGGTAAGACTCCTTAGCATGGTGAAAAGATTGGGAGGCCATCAAAATGCCAAAAATGTGGAGTTAGTAAACAGTCTTACTTTAGAATTGGAAATGTTTCTGATCCATCAAATTAAGATGGAGCTACATTATCAACTCTTGCACCAAACATTAATGAAGAAGCCATTCACAATACCTCACCACCACCAGAAGGTGGGATTGCCATTGAGTCAAATGAGGATGGAAATATCATAGAAGATGTTCCAAGGGATACCCTAGTAAGCTAGAATGAGGATGGTAATACCACATAAGATGTTCCAAGGGATACCCTGGTTAGCCAGAATGAGGATGGCAATGCCACAGAGGATGTTCCAAAGGATACCTTGGTTAGTTAGAATGAGGATGGAAATACCGCAAAAGATGTTCCAAGGGGTACTATAGTGCCCCTCCGTTCTCACCTTAGATGTATAGGTGAACTGGTCAAGGCGCATGAAGGTGAAGGTAAAATAACAGGAATATTCAAGGTAAGGTAAACAATTGATGTTGTACAATATAGGTAGATGCTTCATCCATGTGTGGTTTCATATGATAGTTAATGTGTTTTATTGATAATCTCTATTGCGGCACTGATAATGCAGGCTTTGATATTGTTTTGCATTCCAATGATTAAGATGTCAATCTTACTACAATTGTTATATATTAGAATGGATCTCATGTGACTGATTCTGTTATATTTATTTATTATGATGGTACTTCTAACACTTATGATTTCATGCACCTGTATGTTAAGTGTAGGGTTCTGTTCAGATAAAGAGATAGATTTGATTTGATTATGATTATGTGTTGAGCTAATCTAGATTGATATGACGTGGAAGGGACGATGTCGCATCACTCACTTGTGAGTGCCCTGCGATGTTGCTATTCCTTTTTCCACCTAGTGCTAGCTTATATGCATCTATACATGCTTGACCATGACATTTGTTGCAGAATGCAGGTATCAAGCATCGACTCCACCTGAATTAATAGGTCTGAGCGTGCCTTGAACCCAATGGATATGTTGTTTCAGAGATAACTTAAGGTCCCACATCCCAAGTCATTATCCTCGATCAAGATGCATGACATGTCTAGTTCAACTTGTCAGTTCTGTTAGTATGTTGGTCTTGCAATTGATTTATATTTGATGGAGCTTGTTGGCTAAGTGTGTTTTGGCCTAGCTTGTGAACATGTTTGATTTGGCTTTTGACGGTTGTCCTGCTCAGTGGGTTATGTTGTATGCCCAGATTTCATTAGATAGTCATACTATTATTTGATCCACTATAATATTTAACAGGGTTACATCATATTATCATTATTATTATTAATATTTAATAAGATTAAAATGGTAATTGATAATTACCTAGTTCAAGATAATTATTTAAAGTTGTTTGAATATGAATTATTTTATTACTATTATTAAATTAATTTAATTGAGGGTATTTATAAATTTAAATAAGTAGTCATGACTGTAAAGGTTAAGATTATTGTCATCATATATTATTTCTTTTCTAATTACTTTATCTATTATTTAGATATTGGCCTTATTCCCATATTCCAAGGAATCCAACCTTGTCAATCCAATTATGCATGAATACAGGAATATTTGATAAAGATGAAATGCTGAGATATTCAACATATCTTATGCTTAATTGGTTTGTATATTGATAAAATTAATATATGAAAATAAAATATATAAATTAATATGTGTTATGATTCTAAGATTATAAAAAATAAGGCATTCGATGAGTTGACACCTCTTGCAGGCTCTCTGCCGAACAGGCCACGTGCCTCATCACTGCTACCACAAAATGCATGCATAGACAGCCTTGAAAAAAAAAATGGGGGGAGTTTTTTTTAGGGAGAGGGGCTTTTTGGGGGATGGGAGAGATTGGTTTTTCTTTTATGGAGGAGCAAGGGAGAAGCTAGGGGTTGGACAGGAGAGGAGAGCACCTGCAAATCAACATTTCAGAGGAGAAAGATTTCTGGAAGAGAAGGGAAGGGGGTTTGCATTTGGAGAGTAAAGGAGACTCTGGTAAAAGCTTAAGAAACTTCAGGTATGCAACTGTATATGTTTTATGCGTATTGCATATGAAATTTTAATGGAATTAGATTATTTGTGTTTTCCTCCATTGATGGGATTTATTTAGGATTTGGTATTAGATTCTTTAAAGGCAGACTTGAAATTACTCTTGACCTCCAATCTATCTATAGTTTTGAGACTTGTCATAAATCTTCCATTTGCTTTAGATTCAATTGAATATCTAGAATCTGACATGCCCTTATACCCCTTTTGTATTCTTGAATGTTGAGTTAAATTCTTCTGTGAAATTGAATCTACACCCCTTCTATGGGAATTTACATGTTGTGTTTTGTGATTCTTTATCTAGCATTTAATCGAACAAGCAAATTACACCCTTTGAATTTGTCTTGTGCATCTATTAGTGCACATAGACTAGTACATATATAGATCTTTGCTTTACCTTTGTTGATTTCTGTTTCAGAACCCTAGTGTTGTACTCCTATCGCCCTTATTCCAACCACATCTGGTATATAATATAGGTATGTAGATATATAAACTCCTACCAATTGCAATTGCTTTAAAATTCCTAAAGCCCTAACAATAAATCAACTCTGTGTATTTTTACATACATGTTAGCAGCCGTGCACTATCACATCTGATAGAATTCGTTTGTTCTACATGGTTTGATAGAAGCCATTTCTAAGTCTCTAACTTTCACAGACTATCAACCAGCTTAGAGAAATTTAAGAATTGCATTTTCTATTTATAGTTTCTGCACGCCAGTGTATCACTCAAATGATCTACAGTACCATCAACCAAAATAATTGCGCATGAGCTAGCTGTTAATTTTATTGTAAGGTAATGACGTGATTTTACAAATTATTTAGTAAATCTGTAGGTGCAATGAAGTTTCAAACTCTTGACTTTGAAAGATTTTTGGTATGGGCATTGGTGGACCTCCTATCCACAACTTTGTGCCTATCTAATCTAGGCCAATTCAATGATTCACTAACAATAGCCAGTCCAACCCTTGCAGCCCTCTGGACACCATAACTAGATTTCAAATCACCCTGCACATCATGACTCCTAACACAAATTTCTCACATAATGATCAACTTTAGGCGTATTACAATTAGGGATACAATGTGATTAAAATATGTTCAACTCTCATTACTTAACTACCAGACCATTTGCTGGAAAGTTTCTAAGCCTCTTCAATAAATCCATTCTTGTGTAAATCCTACAAACATTGTATTTCGTGAGAAGACATCTCTTGCTACATTCTGTCAAACAGTATATGCACCTTGCCAATGCTTCTACATTTTATTCTGAGCATTTCCAAATACAATATCTGGAAGAGTTTCCTTTTCCTTTATGCATTGATGGATGCCTTTCGTTGTTCTAAAGTGACCTCTGGTGATGGCAGAAGGTGTGGAATTTGGCTTTCAATCTTCTAGATGCATTTGCCTTTAAAACAAATTCATTTTTGTGTAGATCTTGCAACTGTAGTAATTCCTTGATGGTGACCTTTAGTAGTGAGTCAATCCACCAAATATACTATCTTTCAATGGCTGGCATAAAGGTTAAATCTCAACGGCTTGGGAGTAGTTTTATCCAACGGCCTTACCTTGTTCTACCAGTACTAGAAATTGGTCTCTCACCATTGATTTGACCTCACCTAAACAGCCTGCTCATAATTCAACTTAAACAACCTCTGCCGAACCATGTGGAGCAGATTACTATTGGATGGATCAATTTTGGGTCAGCATCCTTAATGTTATGCTTTAACCTACTAAACCACCAAATTAGACTTGCTATTTGAACGTCTCAGTAAGCCCTCTTTCATTTGTAAATTCAAGCTTAATGTAAGTCATATAGTCTTTGAAAGATTTAAGATTGGACAATGTTCAATAAGAGATATAAACTGTCAGTATTTGATATGAATTGTATGAATTTACTGTAGTAGATGACGAATTCACTGCTACAGTTACATTCTCGCAGCTTGCACCAATCGGTGATTTCACCAAAGTAGATAGAAACTCAGCTTAGAAGATCTTTCCTGCACACCTGAATTAGTACGTGGATGTCCCACATCATCCTGAACACTTTCCAAGAAGTTATCTTTCCCAAAGCATACCAATGAGCATAAACTGGATCTATCATGGATCATTTCTGGCCACAAACCTTCTTTCTTTGAAGTCAGCCCATGAATACTGTAGACTGTGGTGACAACATCAAGTTTCCTATGCTATGCCAGATCCAGCATGATTATTGGTTGCATAAGCTTTTAGGATCCGTAAATGCAAGAATTGTGCTTTTTGTATCAGATGGTGCATTCCTACAGAAACTAGTCTTATGTTCATCTGATTTTGTTGTTTCCCTCAAGCAGAGGTGTAGCCTTTATTGTCCTAAAACATGTCACTCATAAGGAGTTGAGCAATGCCTATTGTTTTAAGGTCTTCTTGGTTTTGTACTGCACATGCCTTAGGAATTTTATTATAGTTCTTTGTAATATATTGATCTACTTACACAGTCATTGCTTTTTACCAAAGTCCCTTTAATGCTTTCAATGCATGGGATTCATATTCCATGAAAGTTTCATTGAAGTAGGATTTTTATGTACACTCAATTTCTATGCATGATAGATACCTTAGCAGAGGACTATATAAGTTGCAGTTGGAATCCTTCTCCCTTAAATTATACAATTCTTAGGGTGCGGCACATCACTTTATTTAAATATCACCCATTTCAATGGTCAAACAATTAATAACAATTTTACATCTTATCTTCAACAATAGTGGTAAATAAATGATCTATTATTGACCAAATCTTACCTGGAGAATAAGAATAATCTACACACAAGTGCATGAACATGTATATAAATATATTTATGTCATATGAATATTTGTATATGTATCAATTATTAATTATAAAATTAAATATGAATCCATGCATAGTTAAGATACACAATTTGTTTAGATGAGTAGTGGGACTATATATATGTATATATATATATATATATATATATATGATGGAATTATTGAATTATGAAATAAAAGAAATGTAGTTGTAGATTAATACAAAAGTTTATCAAATTATTTGATATGATTATTCTGTAATTTGGCATTGATTTTACTATAATGTTTTGTTACTAGAAATTTAATAAATAGGTTTGGATTTATAAATGTTGTAATTAGTATTTGATCTATAAGTATCTGTAATTGATCTTACCTAAGCATTAGCTTGACGGTTATAGTTATATATAATTGATGATAGAATTAGACCTAGGTTTTATGAATCCTTGGTGGAGATATAACTTAAATCTAGTTGCTAATATGATTAAATGTAATTGGATATGACAAAATAATTAGTGCAGATGAAATTTAATCTAGTTTGATTGAATTGGTAAAGATCTTTTCATAATGATTTTGTTAAGTCAAAATTGGATTGAAAGGTTGGAATTAGGTAAACAACAACGTATATGAAAAATTTGGACTTATAAGTAAAACTTATAGGTAACTAGATAAGTAAGGGATTGAATTGCTCTAGTAAGAAAAATTTATGTTGTCAATGAGTTGATTAGTTGAAATTGCTTATTGCAAGCAAAATTTTCATGTGAGTTGGTCTATGTGTAAATTGTCAAGTTTAGGTTCCAGAGGCATAAGGTAATATGATTTGATGGCATGTATACTATTCATAGGTGTCTTGAAATGAAGATGCTGTAAGAACCTGATGTCTTTTGTCTATGTATGTGGGTCTTGGTAAACAATAATGTGAGATGATGTATATACTGTGTTGTGAATATATTATGATGGGTTTAAATCTTCTCCAAGGAAGTGTTGATATCAAGTTTGTGTGTAGTATTGTAATGGGGAGATCTTGGAAATAGTAATGAGAAATTATTTTTTTCATGGTTGAGATTTGAGAGCAAGAGGATCCATACCTTGCTCTGGATATGTGCGAGTGATTAACTAAAAGTTTTGGGACAATGATGTATAGGTTGGTCATTGTGATTATATTTTGTATGCAGGAAGGTAAATGCCTTGCATTGTTTATGTTTACTTATCATTAAAATAGTAATTGTCTTGCTTGATGTTTAGGGTTTCTAAATACAGGTAGGAGAGTGGCTTCCAATGTGGGGCCGGCACCCAAAGTGGCTAGTCAGGGTAACCCATTGAAAGTTAATAATCAAGTGATAACCTAATTAATGAATTAGAGGGTTGGGTAGTAATTCACATTAAACAAGATAATTGGATTCCTCACTCATCCATGTAGTGCTTGTTTAGAGTAAGGATGGGATTGAGAAGGCCTGGTTGGCAAGGTCGACCTCCTTGTCTCCATGAAAGGATGTGTCGGTTCCACATGTATCAGCCTATGGGGCCGGTGCCTAGAGAGAGGCTTCTAGGGTAACCATAGATGGGGGCTGGTTTCTAGTGAGAGATAGCCTAGGTAACCCATGCTAGGACCATGCGATGACACTTTCCCTACTGCAGCTTAGCATTCCCTAGTTGTACTCTCCCCATTTGTCATGTGTTGCCTCTAGAAGTGATATTGACTTGTTTGTGATACTGTCATATGGAGTCATGATTAGTCCTGGTTCCTACTAGTCAATTATCTACCTGACTATTTGATGTTTTGGGACCTTATGTTATCTCCTAGCACGGGGGTGGACCTCAGGGTTCCACATGGTCGGGTGGATGTGCTTTATCTCCATTGGTTTTTCCTTGCCTTTGTTCGTGTGCATGAAGGTTGTAACTCCTGTAGCAGGTTCAGATCTTGTACCAGTCTATAAAGATAGTTATTTATGCTCATGTACTATCCTATGTATTAGATTATTCATAATACATGTAATCCAATACAATCAAAACGAGATGGTGTAAACAATGTTATGTTGTATCCTCCTATGTATGGAAAAACTATAGTTGTACTTGTTTTGGATGATTATTTATTTGATGTCATGGAAATGTATATGGTTATTCATTTAATGCAATAGATACAGAATGAATTATTGTTGATACATGATGTATGAGAGAACATGATAGTAGTTTTGTCAGTGATGCAGCCATGGAACCCTAGGAAATCATTACTTAGTATAGATATGTCAAATGTTACTTTATTATCTCTTTACTTTATAAAAAAAAATTGTCCTTTTGTATAGTGTAATTGTATTGTTCTCTAGAGTTTCATGGCGGGGCGTTACATCTAGTATCAGAGCAAAGGTTTGCAACACTGGGATCTCTAGTTCTTGTCATTGTTTTAGGTTAAATGGTTTTCTCCTTATGGCGAGTTGGTAATAGTACGTCTCACCTATGAACCTTAGTATGGTGTTAGAAGGATGACAATTTACTGACTTGTTCTTGACACTAGAAGAAATAAATCCTTTATGCTTTGTTTTACTTGTGTGTCTGTTATACGAAAATGTGATGTTATATCTGACAATATGTGTTTCTTGAACACTAGTGCTTACTGATTGTTGAGGCCTCAAGTTCCTCTTGTTGTCTCTAGTGCTTTAGAAGATAAGAGCCTGGTTACTTTTAGTGCATGGAATTAGGAGAGTGGAATTTGTCCCCTCTAGTGAAGTGAATATCCTGAACCCATTTTAGGTGGGGTATTGTGAAAGGGCAGTGGTGTTTTGTCTTCCTTGGGCTGGTGAAGTAACCATACCTTGTGAGGTATCTTTGTGTCCTTTCTTGATAATCTTATATCTTTCTCTTGATGGCCATGACTTCATGTGGAAGTTCTGTGGTGGGTTATGAAAGTTACCATTGTGTAAGCATGTGTAAGAACTATGTGCAGGAGATCAAATTGAAATTTGTGTTAGACCCATGTGTCATAAATTTGATATAGTAAGTCCAATGTAGTCTTGAATAAGTATGTTCTTGTGTGCAATATTAGCTACTCTTCCTCACATAAAGAAATGGTATTGCATTAAAGGTAGAAATTGTTGTAAATAAGTAATGATTTTGTTGCCTTAAATCTTTGTATAAAAGTTGTTGAGGTATGAGGATGTAGATAACCTAATTATCTATGTGTTGTTGTACATGCTCTAACTCATTCTGGACCTTGTGTTCTTGGGTGTTGTGTAGCAGATACTCCCTTTTTGTGGCTAAAATTAGTCACATCGTGATGTGGATTTGTTTTGTAATTTGGTTGTTTTAGAAATTTTGATGGTTGATTCATGTGTTGTTATGGGCTAACAGTGAATTTGTTTTCTTTGAAATTTCTTATGACAAGAGTGGTCATCAAGACTCTTTTCTCTATACTTGATTTATTATTGGAAATTGCCAGCATTTTGTGACTTAAGATTGGATTTGGTTATTTTCCCACTTGGGTTTTCACCTTCCTTAAAACTTTGATGGTGACTATTCAGAATGTTTGTTTTTGTTAGCCTTGTATTGTGTTAAGTGTTGTTTCTATCATGTTCATTTCAAACCTCTGATAGTGTGTACAAGGGAGGACTCTGCGGAGAATTGTACTTGAACACTTGGTAATTAGTAGGAACCATAGTGGAAATAGGAAATGGGATGTATTTTTCCTTGATAATATGTAAATACAAATTCCTGAATCGAATGAAATTCTTGAAATATGTGCTATTGGTTATAAGTAGATCACATGATACACCTTAAAGGTAAGGAATTGATGTCTTTTATGCCTTTATTGAATGATTGTGCTTGACTTAGGAACAATTGCTTTATGTGAATGCGTATGTTGGCAATAGAAAATTGTAATATTAATAAGTTATGTTTCCACCCTAGTCTGTGACTTCCAAGAGTAAGTCAAGTTTTAGGGGGGGAGGATTTAGTGCCCCTCCATTCTCACCTTGGATGTATAGGTGAATTGGTCAAGGCGCATGAAGGTGAAGGTAAAATAACAGGAATATTCAAGGTAAGGTAAACAATTGATGTTGTACAATATAGGTAGATGCTTCATCCATGTGTGGTTTCATATGATAGTTAATGTGTTTTATTGATAATCTCTATTGCGGCACTGATAATGCAGGCTTTGATATTGTTTTGCATTCCAATGATTAAGATGTCGATCTTACTACAATTGTTATATATTAGAATGGATCTCATGTGACTGATTCTGTTAGATTTATTTTTTATGATGGTACTTCTGACACTTATGATTTCATGCACCTATATGTTAAGTGTAGGGTTCTATTTAGATAAAGAGATAGATTTGATTTGATTATGATTATGTGTTGAGCTAATCTAGATTGATATGACGTGGAAGGGACGATGTCGCATCACTCACTTGTGACTGCCCTGCGATGTTGCGATTCCTTTTTCCACCTAGTGCTAGCTTATATACATCTATACATGCTTGACCGTGACATTTGTTCCAAGATGCAAGTATCAGGCATCGACTCCACCTGAATTAACAGGTCTGAGCATGCCTTGAACCCAATGGATATGTTGTTTCGGAGATAACTTAAGGTCCCACATCCCAAGTCATTACCCTCGATCAAGATGCATGACATGTCTAGTTCAACCTGTCAGTTCTGTTAGTATGTCGGTCTTGTAATTGATTTATATTTGATGGAGCTTGTTGGCTAAGTGTGTTTTGGCCTGACTTGTGAACATGTTTGATTTGGCTTTTGACGGTTGTCCTGCTCAATGGGTTATGTTGTATGCCCAGATTTCGTTAGATAGTCATACTATTATTTGATCCACTATAATATTTAACAGGGTTACATCATATTATCATTATTATTAGTAATATTTAATAAGATTAAAATGGTAATTGATAATTACCTACTTCAAGATAATTATTTAAAGTTGTTTGAATATGAATTATTTTATTACTATTATTAAATTGATTTAATTGAGGGTATTTATAAATTTCAATAAGTAGTCATGACTGTAAAGGTTAAGATTATTGTCATCATATATTATTTCTTTTCTAATTACATTATCTATTATTTAGATATTGGCCTTATTCCCATATTCCAAGGAATCCAACCTTGTCAATCCAATTATGCATGAATACAAGAATATTTGAAAAAGATGAAATGCTGAGATATTCAACATATCTTATGCTTAATTGGTTTGTATATTGATAAAATTAATATATGAAAATAAAATATATAAATTAATGTGTTATGATTCTAAGATTATAAAAAATAAGGCATTCGATGAGTTGACACCTCTTGCAGGCTCTCTGCCGAACATGCCACATGCCTCATCATTGCTACCACAAAATGCATGTATAAACAGCCTTGAAAAAAAAATGGGGGTAGTCTTTTTTAGGGAGAGGGGCTTTTCGATGGATGGGAGAGATTGGTTTTTCTTTTACAGACGAGCAGGGGAGAAGCTAGGTGTTGGAAAGGAGAGAGGAGGGCACCTGCAAATCAACATTTCAGAGGAGAAAGATTTTTGGAAGAGAAGGGAAGGGGGTTTGCATTTGGAGAGTAAAGGAGACTCTGGTAAAAGCTTAAGAAACTTTAGGTATGCAACTGTATATGTTTTACGCCTATTGCATATGAAATTTTAATGGAATTAGATTATTTGTGTTTTCCTCCATTGATGGGATTTATTTAGGATTTGGTATTAGATTCTTTAAAGGTAGACTTGAAATTACTCTTGACCTCCAATCTATCTATAGTTTTGAGACTTGTCACAAAGCTTCCATTTGCTTTAGATTCAATTGAATATCTCGAATCTGACATGCCCTTATAGCCCTTTTGTATTCTTGAATACTGAGTTAAATTCTTCAGTGAAATTGAATCTGCACCCCTTCTATGGGAATTTACATGTTGTGTTTTGTGATTCTTTATCTAGCATTTAATCGAACAAGAAAATTGCACCCTTTGGATTTGTCTTGTGCATCTATTAGTGAACATAGACTAGTACATATATAGATCTTTGCTTTACCTTTGTTGATTTCTATTTTAGAACCCTAGTGTTGTACTCCTGTCACCCTTATTCCAAACACGTTTGATATATAATATAGGTATGTAGATATATAAACTCTTGCCAATTGTAATTGCTTTAAAATTCCTAAAGCCCTAACAATAAATCCACTCTGCATATTTTTGCATACATGTTACCAGCCATGCACTATCACATCTGATAGAATTCGTTTGTTCTACATGGTTTGATAGAAGCCATTTCTATGTCTCTAACTTTCACAGACTATCAACCAGCTTAGAGAAATTTAAGAATTGCATTTTCTATTTATAGTTTTCTGCACGCCAGTGTATCACTCAAATGATCTACAGTACCATCAACCAAAATAATTGTGCATGAGCTAGCTATTAATTTTATTGTAAGGTAATGACATGATTTTACAAATTATTTAGTAAATCTGTAGGTGCAATGAAGTTTCAAACTCTTGACTTTGAAAGATTTTTGGTATGGGCATTGGTGGACCTCCTGTCCACAACTTTGTGCCTATCTGATCTAGGCCAATTCAATGATTCACTAACAATAGCCAGTCCAACCCCTACAGCCCTCTGAACACCATAACCAGATTTTGAATCGCCCTGCACATCATGACTCCTAACACAAATTTCTCACATAATGATCAACTTTAGGCGTATTACAATTAGGGATACAATGTAATTAAAATATGTTCAACTCTCGTTACTTAACTGCCAGACGCATTTGCTGGAAAGTTTCTAAGCCTCTTCAATAAATCCATTCTTGTGTAAATCCTGCAACCATTGTATTTTGTGAGAAGACATCTCTTGCTATGTTCTGTCAAACATTATATGCACCTTGCCAATGCTTCTACATTTTATTCTGAGAATTTCCAAATATAATATCTGGAAGAGTTTCCTTGTCCTTTATGCATTGATGGATGCCTTTCGCTATTCTAAAGTGACCTCCGACGATGGCAGAATGTGTGGAATTTGGCTTTCAATCTTCCAGATTCACTTGCCTTTAAAACAAATTCATTTTTGTGTAGATCTTGCAACTGTAGTAATTCCTTGATGGTGACCTTTAGTAGTGAGTCGATCCACCAAATATACTATCTTTCAATGGATGGCATAAAGGTTAAATCTCAATGGCTTGGGAGTAGTTTTATCCAACGGCCTTATCTTGTTCTACCAGTACTAGAAATTGGTCTCTCACCATTGATTTGACCTCACCTAAACAGCCTGCTCATAATTCAACTTAAACAACCTCTGCTGAACCATGTGGAGTGGATTACTATTGGATGGATCAATTTTGGGTTAGCATCCTTAATGTTATGCTTTAACCTACTAAACCACCAAATTAGACTTGCTATTTGAACATCTCAGTAAGCCCTCTTTCATTTGTAAATTCACGCTGAATGTAAGTCATACAGTCTTTGAAAGATTTAAGATTGGAAAATGTTCAATAAGAGATATAAACTGTCAGTATTTGATATGAATTGTATGAATTTACTGTAGTAGATGACGAATTCACTGCTACAGTTACATTCTCGCAGCTTGCACCAATCGGTGATTTCATCAAAGTAGGTAGAAACTTAGCTTAGAAGATCTTTCCTGCACACCTGAATTAGTACGTGGATGTCCCACATCATCCTGAATGCTTTCCAAGAAGTTGTCTTTCCCAAAGCATACCAATGAGCACAAACTGGATCTATCATGGATCATTTCTAGCCACAAACCTTCCTGCTTTGAAGTCAGCCCATGAATACTGTAGACTGTGGTGACAACATCAAGTTTCCTATGCTATGCCAGATCCAACATGATTATTGGTTGCATAAGCTTTTAGGATCCGTAAATGCAAGAATTGTGCTTTTTGTATTAGATGGTGCATTCCTACAGAAACTAGTCTTATGTTCATCTGATTTTGTTGTTTCCCTCAAGCAGAGGTGTAACCTTTATTGTCCTAAAACCTATCACTCATAAGGAGTTGAGCAATGCCTATTGTTTTAATTTCTTCTTAGTTTTGTACTGCACATGCCTTAGGAATTTTTTTATAGTTCTTTGTAATATATTGATCTACTTACACAGTCGTTGCTTTTTACCAAAGTCCCTTTAATGCTTTCAATGCATGGGATTTATATTCCATGAAAGTTTCATTGAAGTAGGATTTTTATGTACATTCAATTTCTATGCATGATAGATACCTTAGTAGAGGACTATATAAGTTGTAGTTGGAATCCTTCTCCCTTAAATTATACAATTCTTAGGCTGCGGCACATCACTTTATTTAAATATCACCCATTTCAATGGTCAAACAATCAATAACAATTTTACATCTTATCTTCAACAATAATGGTAAATAAATGATCTATTATTGACCAAATCTTACCTAGAGAATAAGAATAATCTACACACAAGCGCATGAACATGTATATAAATATATTTATGTCATATGAATATTTGTATATGAATCAATTATTAATTATAAAATTAAATATGAATCCATGCATAGTTAAGATACACAATTTGTTTAGATGAGTAGTGGGAGTATATATATATATATATGATGGAATTATTGAATTATGAAATAAAAGAAATGTAGTTGTAGATTAATACAAAAGTTTATCAAATTATTTGATATGATTATTCTGTAATTTGGCATTGATTTTACTATAATGTTTCGTTAGTAGAAATTTAATAAATAGGTTTGGATTTATAAATGTTGTAATTAGTATTTGATCTATAAGTATCTGTAATTGATCTTACCTAAGCATTAGCTTGACGGTTATAGTTATATATAATTGATGATAGAATTAGACCTAGGTTTTATGAATCCTTGGTGGAGATATAACTTAAATCTAGTTGCTAATATGATTAAATGTAATTGGATATGACAAAATAATTAGTGCAGATGAAATTTAATCTAGTTTGATTGAATTGGTAAAGATCTTATCATAATGATTTTGTTAAGTCAAAATTGGATTGAAAGGTTGGAATTAGGTAAATAACAACGTATATGAAAAATTTGGACTTATAAGTAAAACTTATAGGTAACTGGATAAGTAAGGGATTGAATTGCTCTAGTAAGAAAAATTTATGTTTTCAATGAGTTGATTAGTTGAAATTGCTTATTGCAAGCAAAATTTTCATGTGAGTTGGTCTATGTGTAAATTGTCAAGTTTAGGTTCCAGAGGCATAAGGTAATATGATTTGATGGCATGTATACTATTCATAGGTGTCTTGAAATGAAGATGTTGTAAGAACCTGATGTCTTTTGTCTATGTATGTGGGTCTTGGTAAACAATAATGTGAGATGATGTATATATTGTGTTGTGAATATAGTATGATGGGTTTAAATCTTCTCCAAGGAAGTGTTGATATCAAGTTTGTGTGTAGTATTGTAATGGGGAGATCTTGGAAATAGTAGTGAGAAATTATTTTTTTCATGGTTGAGATTTGAGAGCAAGAGGATCCATACCTTGCTCTGGATATGTGTGATTGATTAACTGAAAGTTTTGGGACAATGATGTATAGGTTGGTCATTGTGATTATATTTTGTATGCAGGAAGGTAAATGCCTTGCATTGTTTATGTTTACTTATCATTAAAATAGTAATTGTCTTGCTTGATGTTTAGGGTTTCTAGATGCAGGTAGGAGAGTGGCTTTCAATGTGGGGCTGGTGCCCGAAGTGGCTAGTTAGGGTAACCCATTGAAAGTTAATAATCAAGTGATAACCTAATTAATGAATTAGAGGGTTGGGTAGTAATTCACATTAAACAAGATAATTGGATTCCTCACTCATGCCTGTAGTGCTTGTTTAGAGTAAGGATGGGATTGAGAAGGCCTGGTTGGCAAGGTCGACCTCCTTGTCTCCATGAAAGGATGTGTCGATTCCACATGTATCAGCCTATGGGGTCAGTGCCTGGAGAGAGGCTGCTAGGGTAACCATAGATGTGGGCCAGTTTCTAGTGAGAGACAGCCTAGGTAACCCATGCTGGGACCATGCGATGACACTTTCCCTACTGCAGCCTAGCATTCCCTAGTTGTACTCTCCCCATTTGTCGTGTGTTGCCTCTGGAAGTGATATTGAGTTGTTTGTGATACTGTCATATGGAGTCATGATTAATCCTAGTTCCTGCTAGTCAATTATCTACCTGACTGTTTGATGTTTTGGGACCTTATGTTATCTCCTAGCATGGGGGGTGGACCTCAGGGTTCCACATGGTTAGGTAGATGTGCCTTATCTCCATTGGTTTTTCCTTGCCTTTATTCGTGTGTAAGAAGGTTGTAACTCCTGTAGTAGATTCAGATCTTGTACCAGTCTATAAAGACAGTTATTTATGCTCATGTACTATCCTATGTAACAGATTATTCATAATACATGTAATCCAATACAATCAAAACGAGATGGTGTAAACAATGTTATGTTGTATCCTCCTGTGTATGGAAAAACTGTAGTTGTACTTGTTTTGGATGATTATTTATCTGATGTCATTGAAATGTATATGGTTATTCATTTAATGCAATAGATACAGAATGAATTATTGTTGATACATGATGTATGAGAGAACATGATAGTAGTTTTGTCAGTAATGCAGCCATGGAACCCTGGGAGATCATTACTTAGTATAGATATGTCAAATGTTACTTTATTATCTCTTTACTTTATAAAAAAAATTGTCCTGTTGTATAGTGTAATTGTGTTGTTCTCTAGAGTTTCATGGTGGGGCGTTGCAGGTTCCCTAGTTAGCTAGAATTAGGATGGCAATACTATAGAAAATGTTCAAAGGGATACCTTGGTTAGCCAGATTGAGATAATTGACTTGGATAAAAATGCTAGCATTGTAGATGATGTTGGTAAGAAGAAAAGAAAAGGCAAATAAAAAATGGGGCACGAGTGTGAAATGTCAAGGATTTTTCATCTTGATTGGGTGTTAAAGTACCCATTCACTGAACCAATGAAAAAAGCAAACAAAGATGAACAACCAATAGAATGCAAGTGTGTGATTTGTAGTTGAAAATCTAAAAGAGAAGAAATTGCAGCTAAAGTTTGACACTATAGAAAAGCATATTGGTAAATTTTATGAAAAACAAATCATAGATGGAAAGGAAACATTAGTAGTAAGATGGAAATCAAAGGAAGAATGTCTTCATGTGAAGTATGTCATGGAATATGATGAACATAAGAAAAGAATGACAAAGCTTGCTGCAAGTGGAGGTACAATCAAGGCTCAATTTGGAAAAGCAATGGAAGGAGCACAACTGGCAAAACATGTTTAGATGAGTGTTGTTTTTCATATTTTGCCCAGAAGGTGTCGTATGACAGACTACCCAGAGTATAGTATTTTATTATCTTTTTTGAGTGTTCCTCACTATTCTAGCACACTTTGGTCAATAAACGTTAGATGGGAATGGGCAAATTGTCTCATTGTGATGGAAAAGCAATATTTAAAGGAGAATGTAAAAGAGTCAAACTTCATTGCATTATCTTTAGATAAAGTTACTGTGGTAGATAATACTTCTTGGGTCTGTATGCATGTGTATACTATAAAAGAACATATCTGCCAAGCTCATCTACTTTGTGTTCATAGAATGATGGACAGTTCAACATCGCAAAATCTATTTGAACTAGTTAAGAAGTCTTTGGATGAAATTGAAGGTATGAATGAGTTGACAATTGCCAAAAAGTTGGTGTGTGTAGGAGCTAATGGAGCTGTAGTAATGCAAGGTCATAGGACCGGTCTTTCCACAAAATTACAAACTACTTGTGCACCATACATGCTTGGAATTCAGTGCAAGGCCCACAAAATGAATTTAGCATTTAAAATCGTAAGCAAATTTCCTACAGTATCAAAAGGTGAAAATCAAGTCCACGAGCTCCATGCATACTTCTGTCGAAGTCCCAAACGTTTTACATAATTTTAAAATTTTGCTAAGGAAATAATAGTAGGCAACAAGCTTCTTGAGGATGTTGATAACAGATGGATCTCCTTGCATGGACTAGCACAATGAGTTCTTTCAGAATATCCATCCTTGATTGGAATAATGTACGAGTATCGCAACGTAGTAGACAAAGCTCCTAACCCTTACATAGGTTAAGCGATATAGAGACACTCTTAACTTTAGCTAGTCTTCTCACCATGCTAGATGAAATGAACAATCTTGTGAAGAAAGCCCAAGACAGAACTATGTATATCTATGAGTATACCAAACTACATAGAATGACATGCATGGCCCTCGATAATCTATATCTAGATCTAACTTGTCAAAGCCCAAATTTTTTTAGGTGGCAGATAATTACAGATTTGAATCATCCTAAAAATTATTTACAGTTTAATGCAAGTGGGGAGTTATGTGCCTTTGTACATGGATTTAAAATACTAATCACCATTGTAAGATGGTCAGGCACTCTATCAGACAAGTACCTATTAGAAAGGAAGATTTTGACGGCATTGTTGAATCTATTAGTAATAATTTGAAGAAAGTTGCAAGCAATATTTGAAAAATGATTTATAATGAATTCCCTCGAGAAGAAATACTTGAAGCCATGTCTATTGTGTATCCTTAATTTTAGGTTAAAGGTGACCGAGATAGCCCAAGCTTATTTCATCAAAAAGTAACTGTTGATAACTGAGAGGGGGGGGGTGAATCAGTTATCCTAATTATTTCCCTTATTAAACTTTCCTTTTAAATGAAGCAGCATAAAATCAAACACAAAACATTAACCATGAAGTAAGAAACACATGACACAGTATTTTTGACGTGGAAACCCTGTTAAGGGAGAAAACCACGGGGTGATTAACCCAAGAATTATTCTCTGTTAGAAGAATAGGAAATTACAAAAATGGCACTTGCCAATTAGGGCTCACTGCCCGAGCACACTGCTCACAAGAGGCTCACTGCCTACAAGAAGACACACTGTCTTACAAAGTGATAAGAATCACAGTCTTGAACTGATTGGAAGCATCTGCATATGCTGGAGTTCAGTTCCGGTTAGGTTCAGTATACTGATCTGCTGCACTTCATCTTTAGTCTGCTGTCCTTTCACATACCGGATCTTTCTTGTTTCTTCTGCTCTATTCTGGACTTGTTCGCATATCCTCACACACACTACGCACCCTTTACAACTAAATCCATCCTCTATATATATCCGCACAAGTAATTTCATCATCTTTCTAGTCGGCATCCGGAACAGTCTAGTTTCTTACAAACTTAGTTCTGTCGGCTGAATCCTTGCTCACCAAGCAATGCGGATCAAGCATATACTTGTAGATATCATCAATTATGTCGGCCAAACATGATTCATGCCTCCGCAACCTTTATCATCATCTGTAACACATCCGGAAAGTAGTTTGATACTCAGTCAGTCAGTTCTTCCTCTGTTTTCACTGTCTCTCAGGAATCCGGTACTCAACTATTCATATCTTTTTCCTTGTCCATCTCCGGAGGCTAAATCCTTGGAATATACTACTCAAGATAGTCCTCTTGACTTCCCCAGATCCGCACTGCACCAAGACACTTCCTCTGAGAGATCCGGACCAATCTGTCGGACCTTGCCACATGCTCTGTTCTTGTTCACCGGACCACCACAATCTTCAATCTGACTTCCGGTAGAGACATATCATGACTTGCGGATATGTGGGATGACCTTTGTTGCCATCAATGACAACAACCATGAATCCATATAGTGTCTCTTGCCAACAATCTCCCCCTTTGGCATTGATGGCAACACTTAGTGAAAAATGACTAAGTGTTTACACTATGCTCCCCCTCTGCTGATGCTCTGTCTTTATATACAATTTCCGGAACTCCCCCTGAGTTGGATTCCTCATTTTTCACTGCTCCTCACTCCCCCTTTGACATCAATGGCAAAGGGTAGGGTCCGCACACCAAAATTTTCAAAAATTTTCTATATATAGCCGCATATTTACATACTCACATATACTGCAGAATGTCTGCAAAGGATGTCTGCAGTTGAACCATTTCAGTAGCCCAACTTAGCTTCATTCTGTCCAAGATTGAAATGTGACCACTCAACAAAAATGCAAAAGCTTCTGCCCGCCTGAGATCTGTCGGATCTTTTGTATGGGCGGTGGTCTGGGCATCACTGATGGCCTCATGCATAGTTTCCAACTTAGGGACTATAATCCTTCTAAGTTCTCCCATCCGGTTGGTAATGTTCTTCCTCTCCTTCTCAAGATTCTTTATTTCATTCAAGACTGCAATAGTCTGACATTCTTGATTTATTATAGAGGAAGAGAGAGGATCAAAATTTTGAGATAAGCTTTGAAGCTTGTCCTGTTCCTCTTTTATTTTCTTGTCAATTGCTGCTGTTGCCTTTGACCAAGATATGCAAAATTTGTAGATGTCACCGCCATCCTTAAGAGCATTTTCTAAGCTCTTTATTCCAATGCTTACAATCTTCCTATCCTTAGAGATTAATTCTAATATTTCAGAAAATCTCTTATCCAAAAATTCCTTCCGGACCTTTTCTTCAGCTGATTTTTCTAGAGAATTAAAATGTGTATCAATACTGCTGACTAAGGTTTTTAGATTACCGGAAGTGGAGGCTGTCGGATCTATCTGGATTGATGGCATGATCTTTACAAGTACTCCGGAAGCAGCCTCTATCAACTCACAGTCTTCCATATGAGACTTCAGGAGTTTTTCATTTGCCTTGGCATTTGCAAATGAAGCTATCTTCATTGTTTGTACCGGAGAGAGAGAGTCAAAATCAAATGGACCTTTTAGAAGCTCCGGTTCATCAATCTCTAGAGTTTCTTTGCTCAAAAATTGTTGAACAGTTTGTGCAGTGTCTCTTGCCGGAGACAGATGTTTCTTTTCTTCTGCAGTCTTAGAACTGTCAACCTCTTTGTCTGTCACCACTGCTTCCTTCTCCTGCAATTGCTCTTCTTCTTTGGATCCGGAGACTGTAGGGGAAACCGGAGGAGAGATGCTTGATTGCTCATGGGCCACTTCTTCTGGAGCAGAGGGTTCCAAGTCCTCACTTGTCTGTTCATGGCTCACTTCTTCCGGAACAGAAGATTCCAAATCAGCAGCTGTTTCTGCACCTAAGTCCTCTACAACAGGAAGATTGAACCTTTTGAAGGCCTTCCGGAGGATCTCTTCTGTCTCTTGTGCCACTTTGTCAGTCTCACCAAGCATGAGCTGATTCATCCTGGCTTTACTTCTGAACTCATCTCTGCAGTCCTTGAAGATCATGTTCATTGTCTTGGGATCAATTTGAGGATATAGCTGAATAGCTATCTGCTCCCGGATCTCAAGATCTTTGGCATGAGCATTATTCTTTCTTACTTCCATTTCCTTCTCTAGGCTTTTAGGAATGAGTGATATGATCTCAATGAAAGCCTTATTGTATGTGTTCAGATATTTAACTGTGGCTTCCTGCAGAGTCTTTTGGTCTGCCTCACTGAAGTCATCATAGGATTCAGTCATTGGTTGAAGGTTTCCATCCACCGTGACCGACTTGATTATGCTCTCTAGTGACAGAGTGGGCTTTTCAACAGTTACCTCTGCCATTTCCTCCTTGTCTTGGCCTGTGGAGGGCTTACCGGATCCTTTCTTTTTCTGTTTCTTTACTTCTCTTACTCCTTCATCTGATTCTGTCTCCTCTTCATCCTTTTGGCTTTCATAAGCCCTTGATGCTTTTGTCTTGGATCTTTTACCGGATGCCTGGACTTCCGGTTTTGAGCTTTTGGTTGTGGAAGGTGCAGATCTCTTTGATGATCTGGTCCGGGTGGGGGTTTCAACCGGAGCACTTTCTTTGCTTTTCTCTTCTTCCTCAGCCTTTCTCCTCTTTTCCCGGCTGGCATCAAGTGCCTCTTTTGAGATGCCCAGGCCTTGAGCAATGTGCTCTACTTCTTTTCTCACTTTTCTCTTAATCTCAGGTTCCCTGAGTTCTACATGTAATTTCACACTCAGCTCCTCAAAGGTTCCAAACCTTTCTGCCTTAGGATCTTTGGGCTGACTTAGCATGTGTTGAACATGCAGCTCTACTATCTGTTCATCAACTTCATACCCCATGGGCATGATCCAGACAGTCCTTGGCTCCACTGCCTCCATTAGGCACTGATCAGTGTCAACCATAAAACATACTGAGTCCTTGTATTTCTCAATGAGTGACTGGGGAATTCTCTCTCTTGCTTGCATCATGCTCTGAAAGTTTTTGAAGTATCCCCATAGAGCTGTATTTCTCGCTTTTGCATCCCCAAGTCCATGCAAATAGTCTCTTATCTGGACTGCAACAGGTTTGTCATTCTGCCATACCCATCCACTTGTTCCGGGTAGCTCATTCATGAAGTAAAAGAATAGACATACAATGAGAGTACCATACTTAAAAAAGATCATAATCTGCATTCTTTCTTAGCATTTCATATGCTGTGTATATTGCAGTTTCGGATACAGAATTCTCCCTGCTGGAGTGATAGATCTTGTATCCTATTATCATTGATGCATATTTGATATCCGGATCCGAAATATCTTCAATGGTCATTGCCCTCTTATCATATTTTGATCCGGTGGCCTCAGTTACAACGTTGTTCTTGACAGATTTGAGGATAGGTACCCCCCCGGAAGAGTATAGACCAGTTACTGCTCTAATTGCTTCTTTTGTGATCTTACAGGGTTTATCTAGCCAAAGGAAGTTGTCATGCATCCTGCTCAGTACATACCGGACCCATTCATCTTCTTCAAAGCTAGGGAAATGAATGAATTGCTCAAATTGTTTCTTCTGGATACCCTTATACTCTGGTTTGAGCTCAAAAGCATTGTCTATCAGTTGCTTGTGATAGAGGTCTCTTAATTTGAATTCCCCAAATTCCTCAATGTTTGCGTGTATGTAAACCCTAATATCTTCAGTATGTAAGACTCCGTGGGGAACACTAGAGAAGGCTCCTAGTGGATCTACCTCCAATGATTTGTAGGGATGTTTCTTGAATGAGGGGCGAGGTCTATCAGAGATCTTAACTATGTTTGGAGTAGCCATTCTTCAAAGATTTGCAGTGAGGCAATGAAAAACGAAGAATACCTTATGCGCCTTCGGTTTGCACGGAGTGGTTGGATTGATTTCTTTATGCAATAGCTTCGGCAGGAGATCCTTGGCGTGCTTGATGAACCTTGTTGCAGAGCTCCACTATTCGCTTCTTCTCAAGTGTAGAATGAGCAGATAACTTTTGAGAAATCCCTTATATTGCTCCGCAAACCCTAATATCTGTCTGCAATAAATGCTTCACCTGCATTATTCCGGTTTACCATGTCTGGACAGCTTGGAGTATCCCGGATTAGTCCTGATCACTGAATATCATCCGGATCTTTAAATCATGAATAAATCTAGGTAACATATTACAAGAACATCCCAAACACTCTGTCCAATCCGCAAGACAAGATCGTGCACTTCCGGATCTCTCCGGACCTTTTTGTAATCCTTTATCATACCGGAGCACTTTCTTTGAACAGGTCTAACTTAATCGAACACAGCTTCTTCATAACTCCATGCGGACCTCTGAAAACTTGACTGAAGCATCTCAGGACTTATATCTACAAACCCTTTAATCCGCATCTTGTGCCACATCCGGCACAACTTGTTTGGCTGGGGGAACAGAATCTTCTTTGAGTCTCCCCCTGAGCCTGAGCTCACTTTTTAATTTCCGGAAGAAATATCAGCACCAGAATCTGGTGCGGATCCAACCTCTACATTCTCTGAGCTTTTCTTCACCCAAATCTTGCTCATCTGATTCCTAACTTCATCCGCATTCATCTTTTGTTTACCCTTGTCTTGATTCTGATTATACACCGGACCTCTTTTGTCCTGATTCTTGTTTCTGCAGACTTTAGCATTATGACCGGACCTATTGCAGATTTGGCAAATAACATTTCTTTGCATATTTAACTGATATCCCCTTGATCTGCATTGATTAGCCATATGACCTACTCTATTGCATGTAAAGCATCTACCTTTGAATGATTTGTTTACTTGCATAATTCTGCATTCATGGGATTTGTGTCCATACCTTTTGCAGTTGAAGCACTGTCCGGAGAAGGATGAATTAATCTGATTCATTCTCATTCTGCACTGATTAGCTTTGTGACCAAAATGGTTGCAGCTGTGGCAGTATCCATTGAAGGATGGATATTTTTGAGCATTTGGCTGTCTTACCGGAGGTCTTCTAGGCCTGCTCCTTGGATTTTCTGATCCAAGATTCCTCTGACCGGATCCGGAGCTTTCTCCTTTCTCATATCCCAAGCCATACTTGTCATCTGTCCTCTTTTGACTTCCAAGAAGAATTTCAAGTTGAGCAGAACTTATCTTGAATTTCTCTTTATATTCATTTGCTGTTTGAAGGTCTCTTTTGAGAGAGGCAATTTGATCCTCAAGTTTTCCTTCATTATCTTTGGAATCTTCAAGATCAGATTCAAGGTGTCTGATAATCCTGTCCATCTGGTGGCATTCTTCTGATTTTTCTTTAAGAGATTGTCTTAGATTGTCTTCAGCCTTTCTTTTTTCTTCAATCTCTTGAGTAAACTTTATAGTTCCTGATTCCATTTCATGTCTTAACATAATGACTTCTTTTGATAACTTTTCACATAACTTGGTTTGCTCAGTCAATTCCTCACTTGTATTGCTTTCTTCACTTTGTCTTGCCAACTGTTGAAGCAGCTCCTTTCTCTTTTTCATAGAGAGACTTAATTTGTCTTTTAATTCTCTCATGAATTCATCAGCCTGTTTGAGTCTTTCCTTTAATTCACTGACTTCAGAATTTGACTGTTCAAGATCCTCAAGGGCAGTCTTGAGTTGCTCCCTTAAACCATATGCATCCATTTGAAATCCCAGATCTTCCTCAAGCTGTTAGGCTCTATTAGGAGGAACTTGGCTCTGATACCAATTGTTGATAACTGAGAGGGGGGGGGTGAATCAGTTATCCTAATTATTTCCCTTATTAAACTTTCCTTTTAAATGAAGCAGCATAAAATCAAACACAAAACATTAACCATGAAGTAAGAAACACATGACACAGTATTTTTGACGTGGAAACCCTGTTAAGGGAGAAAACCACGGGGTGATTAACCCAAGAATTATTCTCTGTTAGAAGAATAGGAAATTACAAAAATGGCACTTGCCAATTAGGGCTCACTGCCCGAGCACACTGCTCACAAGAGGCTCACTGCCTACAAGAAGACACACTGTCTTACAAAGTGATAAGAATCACAGTCTTGAACTGATTGGAAGCATCTGCATATGCTGGAGTTCAGTTCCGGTTAGGTTCAGTATACTGATCTGCTGCACTTCATCTTTAGTCTGCTGTCCTTTCACATACCGGATCTTTCTTGTTTCTTCTTCTCTATTCTGGACTTGTTCGCATATCCTCACACACACTACGCACCCTTTACAACTAAATCCATCCTCTATATATATCCGCACAAGTAATTTCATCATCTTTCTAGTCGGCATCCGGAACAGTCTAGTTTCTTACAAACTTAGTTCTGTCGGCTGAATCCTTGCTCACCAAGCAATGCGGATCAAGCATATACTTGTAGATATCATCAATTATGTCGGCCAAACATGATTCATGCCTCCGCAACCTTTATCATCATCTGTAACACATCCGGAAAGTAGTTTGATACTCAGTCAGTCAGTTCTTCCTCTGTTTTCACTGTCTCTCAGGAATCCGGTACTCAACTATTCATATCTTTTTCCTTGTCCATCTCCGGAGGCTAAATCCTTGGAATATACTACTCAAGATAGTCCTCTTGACTTCCCCAGATCCGCACTGCACCAAGACACTTCCTCTGAGAGATCCGGACCAATCTGTCGGACCTTGCCACATGCTCTGTTCTTGTTCACCGGACCACCACAATCTTCAATCTGACTTCCGGTAGAGACATATCATGACTTGCGGATATGTGGGATGACCTTTGTTGCCATCAATGACAACAACCATGAATCCATATAGTGTCTCTTGCCAACAGTAACTACCTTGACCACATACTTTTCGAAAATTGTAAAATGCAATGGATAGACAATAGAATGAATTATAGATGGAAATAATATTAGAGGACAATGTAGTTGGTTTGCAAGAAGTATGATAGACTTGTTTAATGCTATGGAGAATCCCTTCAAAGCGGGATCAATAATAAAGGCTTGGAAAAACTTGGGTCAGAGTGAAATATTGTGTGATTTGATATTAGAATATTTTAAACTTGCTAATTTATGTCAAACAATGATATTAGGTTTAGTGGAAGATGAGAGAGTTTTTAGTGTATTGGGGGTTTTAAAATCAAAGATAAGAAACAAACTAGACAAGAATTTGGAAAATTGCTTGAGTGTGTTAGGAAGTTCGTATAATGTCAAAAAATTTCCTTATGAAAGGGCACTCACAATCTAGAAGTCCATATGCGAAAGAAGAGGGTTGTGTAACACTTCAAGTTCAAATGTGGGTGGTGGTAGGACAAATGACAATGACACAATGACTGATGAATTTGAGACTCAGAATCAAGATAAAGAAAATGAAGACCAGACTCAGAATCAAGACGACTCTTTTACTTTATCTAAATGTCAGTTTGAGGACCCTGACTTGATTTGGGAAATGGAAGTGAATTAGTAGTTTTTAGGTATTTATCATGCATTTCAGGAATCATATTCCAAAACTATAGTTGATGATATTTTATATTGTATTCCTTGAAATTGTGAATCAAATTGAATACATTAACATATTATTAATTATTTCATATTTTAATTGTGTCATACTGATAAGTTTTACATGTATTCAGTGATTCATCATTCAAATCAATGCTTAATATTTCCTTGCTAAAGTTGATTTGTTCCTAAAACATAAAAAAATTGTAGTAAAGTAAAATTTTGGTTTTTGATTTGATATGTGATTCTGCATTATTTTTCATAGTTTATGAATTATTTTGATCAGTGCCTTATCCACAACTGGGTCAGAAAATGAAATATACTCCTACAACAGACAATTTGATCTGCTAGTTAGGGTTTTAGGTTTAGGGTTTGTCTTCATTTCATACATAAACCTAACCTTTCAACTTTTTGCATTATAATTTTAAGTTGACTTGTTACCGCTGGTTTCTAATCATCCAAGTTCACACTTAAGCTATCAAACCTGTCAGTATTATCAGCCCCTTTGCCTTGTCTCATTGGTCACCTCTTGGTTGGGAACATTTTGTGTCAAAACGTTTAAAGGGATTATATATTTCATCTTTTATCTTAATTCTTGACCCCCAATGTTTTTATGTGCCTTTGTCCTGTCAACCTAGGGATGTCCACTTTTAAGTCACTAACAATTCGCATATGCATATTTGAACATTAATGGGAGCTGCTGGATTTCACAGATTAAATCCTGACCGCTTCCCACTAGCCCGCTTGAATAAAATAATGTTTTAATAAATCTAGAGGGATAGAAAGCTAGTGACACCTGTTGCCTGTCAAAGTGGGACCCATCATCTACTATAGGCGTTGAATATCAAAGCATTGAAAAACAACATCTTTAGAGTCAATCTGGGTTATCCCTGCTAGCCCGCAGGGGGCCCACCAAAAGATTTCATCTCTTAGAGGGATAGTGGGGAGATGACGTGTGTCTTCATCTAGACCATTGAAGAGACTTTAGAAGACATGACATGAAATTTTTTGTCAAATATTTTGAAGGAGTTGCATTGGGTTTTAAACAGTGAGCTACTTAAAGGAATTATAAAGCACATGGGCAAATATGCGGTAAGATGTTTTAATCTTAACCGTCTGATGATAAAATAGTTAAGCTAGTAGGTGGATGACTAAGGAGGTTCAATAGCATGCAAGTTGATGGGCCCAAACTTAATCTAGACCATTCCCCGCTACCCCGCTATCATAGATCTAAACACTGCTAAAGCTAGAGGGATAGCAGGCGGTCTCAATGGCATGTGAATAAAACATTTGAAAGGGTAATTAACATTAGCTTAACATATTAACAATAGTAGCATATAGAACAATGAACATCAACAATTGTTGAATGTGTATCTAGTAGTTGAAACTAGAGTTTTTATTCAATTGATAAAATAAATAATACGGATAATTAAACATCAACACATTACTAAATTTGAGTTTTCTATTGATTTTCAAATGAAGGAATACATAGAGGCAATGTAAAATATTTCTCAAAGACAACTCTGCATAGAGTTGAGTTGGAACTTGGAAACTCATATTATCAATATGAAATCATTCTAACAGCCTTTTTAGCAAATTCCATTGTTCATGTGGTGAAATTGTCATTTCTTCTAGTTGATGTTATCTAACTTGAATTTTTGTTAATAATGTATGATCGAATTTCAATTTGGATCCTAACTTGAATGTTTCAGCCAAAGATACATTCAAGATTATTAGTGGTTTGATGCAATACAAAAAGTTTGCCTCATCTGGGTTCTAAGGAAATTGGTCCAAATCAATCTTCCTTGCATCCTCCATCTTCTTTCTGAAATTATCCTTTCCAATGAATCGCTCATTTGTGTCAAAATCCTGTGGCAAACCAAGCTTTGTCAAGTTCCTTACCTTTTCATCCTCCTTAATCTTTGTTGCAACCTCAATCACAAATTTTGTTGTTTCATGCATTCTTGAGCACTTTTGAATGATAGATGTCACCTTCATTGAGGTTTCAATCCAATTAGTAATTCCTTTTGAAATCAATTCATTGTCACTAGCTTTGTAGACTATTTCTAGAACTTGATTTGCATATTTCTCTCCTACCCATAATTGCACATTTTTGTTGTCCATTAAATATTTGCTCAGCGTCTTATGATGTAGTCTCATGGCATCAATCAATTGAAACAGTTCACACAAATGATCAATCCTCTGCATTATTTCTTCCCAGATCTTTAGTTTCATGTGCCTCATTGTTTGTCTACAAAATTCAGTTAACTTATTTTGACAAGATTTTATTTCATTTTTTTCTTCCATAAGCTCTGCGACCAATGTTTCATTTTTTTCTCTCTTTCTAAAATTTTTTATTCCCACTATTCATTTGTTTTCCCAATGCTTTGTCTTAATTGTTCTAAAGTGGATTTTTCCTCATCATATTTCTTTTTGCTCTCATCTAACCTTTGCTTCAGTCCATTCAATTCCACCTCTATTTGTTTATCCTCTTTGCTTGTTGATGTAGAGGCAGATTTTTTTATTCTTTTTTCTAATTCATTGCTCTTGTTATCTGCTTCTTTCATCTTTGCTTTCTCATTTGTTAACTCTACCTGTAATTTTTCTATTTGATTCTGTAACCTTTTTTTCTCTCTATCATACTTTAGCAATGATGTGTACACCAATTTATTGTTCTTCTTTGATTTATTAATTTTGTCAGTATTTTTTAATCTAGAAAAATCAAATTGCAAATTGCTCACTTGAAATTCAGATTGATCCATCTAATTTTTTGGTTTATTTTGAACTATAGGAACAACAATTGTGTACTCCATGATTTCTGAATTTGTGTCAAATGTGGGTAATATCATGGTTGTTGCAGGCTCTTTCAAAGTTATAGCAGACACACTCTCCATCAGTTGCTTCTTTTATTTTTTATATAATTCTGATTTCTTTTTAAAATCTTGAATGTAATCAAAACCTGGAGACACAGGAATAAGGGAATGCTTGAATGGTGAAGGAATATGAGTACTTGTAATTTCTATTGCAGCCGCACTAACTGGAGAATGCCTAGAAATAACTCCTTTGTAATGGAACTGGTAGTTGGACTTGGACGTATCATAATCCTTTGCCTCTTTTGTATCCCTTGATCACTGAGTGTTTGTGTGGTATCTTGTATTGGTGTCCTCTTGTGTGTAATTTGTTGTTGGACCTATTGTTGTAGCACATGTTGACTAAGTTCTCCACTAGTGGCAGTGTTAGTTGCACTAGGCTCTCCACAATGGACATGTCCAAGTTGTGATTGCATCTGACCATGAGGATTAGGATTTGAACCTATAACAAAATGAATTCTTTCAACTGTACTTGTATGCCCTTGGTCTATTTTATTAGTTGATTGAGCTCCAAGGACTCATTTATCAATTAGTTTTCTAGTGACTAAATCTATTGGGTTTCAAATGCCTTGTCCTTAGGACCCCAAACCACCACCATGATAACTCATATTTTCAGCTATGGATGCTCCTGAAGTATATGCTTCTTTTGTGGCCTAACTTAAACCAAGTTTGAAATTGCTTTGTTCATCCCTATGATCATTAGGTTCAATATCAATTTCTTCATCTTCACATTCATTGGGATGCTCTATATTCCACAATTTGCTAAACTCATCATCTTCATCAATTTCTCTATACTATGCAATAGTTCTTGGTTCACTTAGCTCCTTCCTCATAAACCAAAAGGCAGTAATTTTTTATCGTGACCAATTTTTTCTTGCAATAGACATATCTAGAGATTCTGGCATTTTTACTCTAATAGATGGTTTGTCTCTTTTTTCATAAAAATTGTTGTACCTCTTGATTTGATTCTCTACTAGTGCTCCTGTATTTTGATGCAATGTCATAATTTCTGCTGACAATTGTTCAAAAGAAATACCTTTCTCAGTAGCAATTTTCTCCATTGCTATTTTGACCTCATCCCAAGAATCCTTGTTTCTCAAGTTTTCAAGCAAGGGTCTACTTTGATGTTGAATTCTACTTGCAGCATTCCTATTGGCCACAATCATTATTTTAATAGTGTCACATGGATCATACTACCAGTGACAGACAACATCAAAATTAAAAAATTTCAAAAGATCATGTAGCACCTTAAATGCTTTTCTCTCCAATGTGAACCCTCCACATGAAATAGGTAAAGAAGGAAATAAGGTCTTCTTTTGCTGACCAGAAAAGTGCAGTTCATCAGTGCTCTACATCTGCCTTACAAATTCCAATGTAAAAACCCTTTCTGTCACATGTATTGGAAGTTTGTATGGCTCTACTCCTGATCCATAAAATATTAGCATAGTATATTCTTCCAATAAGTACCAGTCAGCCAATTGTATTTCTTTTTCTAGTTGAATGTAATCTCTACATGATATAGGTAATCTAGGAATTGGACTATTTGTAATTGCTTGATGCAATGGAGCCAAAAAGTAGTCTACAAAATTATTGTAGTTCCTTCAAGAATCATGCATCCTTATCTTAGTGGTCCAATAATATACTGGAGCGATTTTCTTTTCCTTAGAATTACTATAGGGCTTAATCTGAAGCTTGTTGGTCTTAAACATTCTACTAATTTTGAATAGAAAAAAATAGCACAAGTAGGTTGTGAACCTAAATGTCTTGGTGGAACCTCCTTTAATCACTAAAAAAATATTTATACATGGATTCTACAATGTGCTCAATAAAGTTATATTTGACATGTACACCAATACCATAATGGATATTATATACCATTTCAAGGAGGATTGCATCCACTTCCCAATTGCTATCCAGTCCAAGGCAAAATGCTAGCCTGGAAATAGTATCCTAAACCCATGATTTAAAAATTTCCAAAAGATAAGGAGGCTTATGGTTACCTTTCAACTTGTTTCTTTCTTGAACCATTTTATTTAGGAAAACATTTTTGTCCCTTTCATCCACTGCTTCATAATCACTAGCAAGCTTTTCTAGGTCAATGTGGACGTCTCCAAATTCTTTGGTTGTAAACCCCAACACTTTTCCAAATTCTTCTGCATTAATGGATAAAATTTCTTCTTTAGTATCTTTATTTACAATTGCTCTTTTGTTATCATCATAATTGTGGGCACAAACCATGATAAATTATGGGCAAAGGAAAACCTCATGTAACATCATGCGCCCTAATCTAGTTACCCATGGTGCATTGATAATATTAACTTGCTTTTGGTTTGCAGCCTTATTATCACATGAAAATCTAAGTTTTGCGGTAAGTTTACCATAGATTTTAGGATAATAAATATCATGGTATTCATCAGTCAAACCTGAGATTTTAAGCAATCTAGAATAATCTATTTTTATATCTAAACTTGCTCTGCTTTTTCCAAAAACTGTCTAGTCTTCTAACGGTGGTAGACATGCTTATACAGTGTGAAACTGTGAATTCCCTATTAATTACTCCTTAATTTGTCTTAAGTCTCTCAAACCTAAAGAAAAAGTTTGACAAAATAAGATTTTAAGAAAAAAGTTTGACAAAATACGATTTTAAGAAATGATGAAATGTAGCCTAGGAATTATATCTTTTGTCTTACCAACTTTGTTAGAAGTGACACTACAATGAGCAATCTAAAATCTCCCTAGTGCATTACAATAAGCAATCTAAAATCTCCCTGTGTGCTGACCCTCCCACTTAAAAATAAAATCATTTAGCAGTAGAAAGTTTTCTTTTTGTTATAAAGTGAATTTTTTTATGAACATTAAAGTGAATGAAACATCAAGCCAACGTGTTGCTTTTGGACTACACAATTAGTACATGGCTGATAGTTGTCTTGCATTGATAGCTCATAGAAATTTCTAAACCATTGATCTTTCTAAATCTAATGGTTATAGGGTGATTTTGGATATTTAAGTTTGCAAGCCTAGCACTCTGTGCATTTCATTCCAGAATGCAACTACAACCATCCATCAAATGTTCATTGAACAGTCGAGTAATTCATGATATAAACAATTTATAATGTAATTTGTCAATTTACTGGCAACTTTCCTTTTTCATTTGTATTGATTTATGTTTTAAATCTGTATGCAAATATTTTTTATGATTTAAATTTGCAAAGCGGCCCATAGGGCTTAAATTTGATAGTCAACCTTGTCTATCAAACAATTTTCTTATGATAGTAATCTATTCAATGCTACCTTTAAAATTCTATGGCATACATTAGTATAAGTAGATTATATAGAAACCAAATATATATAAGCATAATCCTATATAAATTTTGACAGTTTATCCAAAATCTCTCCTTTCATATGATATAGTCTTTTTAAAATTTTGATTATATTTTATAGCAAAAATGCCTAAATACAGCTATACAACTATCAAATTTAAGCCCTGAAAGTGGGTATTCAATTGATATTAATTCAAAAAATACTATGCCCCTGGCATATACTTACAAAAAATTCCCATGTATTACATATGATAATATTACATGAAAATTACATAGCAAAAATTAAAATGCTGGCTAAGGGAAACCATAGAAATTGCATGTGTTCCACCAGGTTTGTGAAGCACAGCACCCATTCCAGATTCAAGTCCATGTCAAGAGCTTGAGAACACCTTAGAAAATTCTAACCAATGGTGGCCCAATGACGATGGCGGGCGAGAGCCCCATCTGTCATGTTGAGAAGAAAGGGAAGCCATGGAACTACCACACCCATCTCTACCCCAAAAAACACCAATTATAGGTCAGAAGACCGCAAAATCCCCACACCCATCTCTACCCCAATTACCACCTCCAAATCATTACCCAAAAAATCTAGCTTGAAATGTTTTTGCAACAAAATGAGAATATCCACCTTCACACCTCCAAGGTCTAGCAATGATGCCAAGAACCAAGAAGCTATGTTAGAATTCAATCTGTATCTATTCATATCTATTAAGAAATCCCTTTGAAGCACCATTTTCATGGCTTCCAACTCCAGGAAGCACAAATGGGTAATTCTGTGAGGCTTCGTTATCACTTTAAGCCTCAAGTTTGTGATGAATCCCAAGAAAGTAATTTGCCTTTGTAGTGCTATAAGGCAAATTGGTGTATCCATTTTCTTTGTTATACTAGCTTCAATCTTTAGTATGAGAAAGCATTGTTGGGCTCCATTAAATAGAGCCAAGCTTCATTAATGGTGCTCGGCTTCAAAGCTTTGGGATATCCTTCCAAGCATGCCAATATTTAAGTGATATGATATATATATTCAAGTGAATTTAATCGGCATGCAAATATTTATACTTGATTTGACTTAAGTATAGAGATAATACTTAATGGTGTTTCCAAACTATGTTCCACATATGAATCCATGACACATGTCACCAATTTTGAATTAAAAGAAGCACAATATTTGTAAATTGATATGTAAGCTCTAACCAATTTTATATACAATAAACTAATAATAAATACTATAAAAATAGGGAGTAATTCTTTTTTTTCTAATTTCAACAAAATCATCTTAGATCAAATATATTCAATAAATGAATAATACAATAATCACCAAAACATTAACATTTACATATACTTCAGCACTTTAGAAATCTAAAGTGTCAACATAGTTGGACCTCCATAGATGATACTCCTCCTCTATTGGCCAAATAAAAGTGACAAGTTTGTCCGCTTTGGTCCTGTAGGGTGTGTACTTGATAACCACTCGATTAGTGTCCTTGTCAAATTCCTCTAAGAAAATGCTAGTGTCAATCAGTTTATCCATGCTGCTTTTCAACATATCTAAATCAACATTTGCACAGATGAGCTTAACTTGAGGAGATATTATTTGTTTTTCCTGGTCCTTCCACAATTGTAGAGGTTTAACCCCACCATTTTCACTCAAAATAATAGGAAGCAAATTGAAATTCCATTCATCAAACTTTTTGACAAGCTCCCTGATATTTATTTCCAAAGGACCTACCACTCCCTTAAAATCCTTAATTCAATTTACAAGCCTGAGAGTTGGGACAATGTTAGGAGGTGCATCCTTGACATGGTTGGTTGCAATTTCCATGTCTCTTAATGCCTGGGCTCTAGGGATCCATGTATCCATTAATGATGTTACAACATCCTTATTCTTATCAAAATCCTTTATGGCATCAAACATAGAAGAATAATTTGAATGAATGCTAATTAATCTCCTATCAATCCCTTTATTTGAGTGTTCAAGAACTATAGTTACAATCTTCATATTACTTAAATAAATTGATTCACTAACATGTGACAGCAATTTCTTGTATGCCTCAATTTGATCCAATAATTCCTCTTTAGTAGGCTCACTTGATGGAGCTGCACCTGATGTGCTTGGCTCCTCAACTGCAAGGGGTGCATCTCCAAGATTGTATGGAATGATTTCCATTGAAACTTTTGGAAGGACAACAGAGTCAATCTGTGTTGGGGCATGAGCATGAATATTTTGCAACTGTTGCTTTAACAATGTCACTTGAATTTCCAACTTGGCAACCTTTTGCTGACTCTCATTATACTCTACAACCATGTCATTATACTTGGTTCTATATTGATCTCTTTCCTCAGTGATATTCTCCATTATTGCCTTTGTGAATTTGGCAACGTTCATTGACATGTTTGATGCCTCAATTGCTGGGGTATCAAACACTCTCTTAATAATTAGCCCTCCACTTATGTTTGGAGCCAGCAACTCTAGGTTTCCTTGCACCTAGGGCCAATTCCCAAATAGCAAGTGTTTCCCATTCTTCTCTGAAAGGACACCCCTGCAAAGCCAATTTTGCTTTCTCCTTTTTTTGATACAATGGTCTGTCATGCCTCCACACTATGTCAAAAGTAATTATTGAGGATAAATCCCACTCTAGTAGTAATAAAATACCACTTTTCTTCACCAACTCTCTACCTTCTTCAGATGTTATCTTCTGAAATTGTTCTTTCATTTCCTTTCTAACCTCAGCCTGAATAACTACTTCTGGTAATTTAGGGTAAAAGATTCTCTTTTTGGTCATTTCCTTTCTAACCCCAGCCTGAATAACTACTTCCAGTAATTCAGGGTGTAAGATTCTCTTTTTGGCAACAATATCAACATATTCATCTCTCTTTGCCGTCCGAGCAAACTCTCTAAAAGTAGGCATCTGGACAAATGAATCATCTATCATGAAGGTCTTGCAAGCTTCCTCCCTAAGGTCATCTATGTTGCTCATTCCCCTAAGGTCTACCTTGCCCAACTTGAGGCTACATTCTAGTTCTATTATCTCCCTAGGGGGAGACAACATTCCTTGTCTCATATCCTCCTCAGTGACAATGATATCATCATTTGAGTCATCTGGATAATCCACCAAGCTGCTTTGTTCAACCTTTTGCTTCTTTGGTAGTGGTTTTCTTGGTGGTGAGGGAATTCTTGGAGGTGAATCCACCTCAATCACTTGTGGAGCTACTTGCCTTGGGGGAGATAGTGTTGGCATTTCATGCAATGGTGAGGAACCTCTTGACCCCTCAGGCTCAGAATCCTTAGATGCAGTTAGGGTGGCAATAGATTGTTGCTTCCTCACAATAGCTTTTCTCCTTGCAAAGACTCTGATCTTTTGTGGTGGTTGGTAGGTAAGACTTTCCTCCAACACTGGGGCCTTCCCCATATCCTTTTCCTATTCTTCCCCAACCACAACCTTTCCTTTGTTAGCAACCAATCTCTCTTCTTTCATCCTACCAACCACTTGCTCAAAATTCTAGAGCATATATTCAACTTTCTGCAATTCATTTTTCAATTGAGGCAACAGTAGGGGATCATATTGGGGATCAGTCTTCCATTTTTCCCTTACCATATTATCATGTAGGGAATACATTTTTCCTTCATGTCCTCTTGTATTTGGTAATTAAAGATGTTCCTAATAATCTCTTTAGGGAAATAGAAGTTCTGTATGAACTGGTTGCTTCTGATCCTTGCTTTCACTGTAGCCATGAAACCTTCAGGATCATGATTTCTTGGGCACATTCTCCTCATATTGTATGGTTCAAGCAATTCATCCATTTTTCTCCACCCTCCACCAGTCATCACAAAGTCTACAAAAATTGTCCATGTTGGGAAGAAGGTTCCTTTCCTCATGTTTAATAAGTGGCCATCTTCAACATTACCCAACTACCAAATGACCTCAAGAAATCCAATTCTTAGTGGCACATCTCTTGGGAGAACATGTGGTCTAACCGTAATGCCATATACTCTGAGAATTGTACAATCTGGATAGGGGATGACATCTCCCTAATTGTGATCAATTTTTAAATTAGACTGCCTTTCTTTTGCCTTGAGAAAATCACGTAGTTCAGTTGGAATCCTTGGTGGATTCAAGATTAGGTCATTCCTCAACTTTGATGCAAAGACATTCTCAAACACCACAAAATCAAACTTCATATCATCCTTGTCTAGAATTCTTGTCCAACATTGGACAAGAAGCTCAACACCATCCTCCTCCTTTTCCAACTTTATATCATTCTCAAAGAATTTTGCCCTTTTGAATAAAAACATGTACATTAACAATGAGTACCACCAAAAATGAACCCAATTTTTACCATTTTTTAATGAAATTAAACCCTCATGAACGTTATTTGCTCTCACCATTTTTTAAGTTATCTTTTTTATGGCCATTCAGTCCCACCAAAGTAGTCTTCTCTTCACTATCACTTTGATCAAATATTATGGCAGCTCCATCTTCAAGCATATAGTCATCCTTAAGGGCTGATTTAACACCTTCAACAATCTCCACATCATCATGCTCTACCACTAAAACTTCAGAAATAACAATTGGTCCTATAGTTTGCATAGGATATTCCCTGGTGGAATCAGCATTATCTTCTTCAGGATGATGAGAATGCTCAATATTAAGCGTTGTTCCCCAATTTTCAGCAACTTCAATTTCTTTACCAGCTGTAATATCTTTATTATCCATGTCTTCAACAAAGCATTCTACTGGTAACAACATAGGCTTGCATGAAGAATCACCATCTAACATTTTGATAATCATTTTCATCTCTACTTCAAGAGAAAAATAATCTTCAAAATCCTCAACCCCTTCATCAAATCTAGGACTTGCAAAATCTTCTCTTTCTCTTTTATTGATTTCAGCAAGAGAATTCCAACCTTCAATTTCATCCATTGCCATTGGATTTCGAACCAATACATTTGAAAATTCATCATACTCTTTTGTGTCTTCAAGATCAGCAAGATTCTCACAAGCTTCACTAACTTGCTCCAAAGTAAATGATTTGTCATCTCCATCAAACACATCAGAAATTTCTTTCCCATCAGCTTGTTCCATCCTCGGGCAATCATCCTCTTCCCACTTTGGTAAATAAGGTCTTAATTTGTCTTCACATTGACTCAACACCATTTCAGCTAATACTTGTTCTATTGATAAGGAATCTCGATCATTCTTTCTTAGATTAGCCAATAAAATAGACAAGAGTGGTTGAGGTACCTCATCACTCTCATTAATGATCAGGGACATGATGGCTTGCATGGCTATTATAACTTGGTCTTCATGAAACATGCCAATGGTAGCAAAGAAATAATGAAATAGTTGTAGAATCTCTTCTTCACATTCCATATCTAACATGATGTTTCCAAAACCAAAATTTACAACAATTCCAAGTATTGCAGCTCTCTTAACAATGGAAGGATTTTCTATATCAGCTAATCCACTGAAACTTTCAATAATTCCTTGAAACATTTCCTTCATTATGGCTTTTCTGTAAGGAACTTCAGGAGCGGTGATTCTTGTGATTTCACATAGACAAAGAGTGACTGCAAGTCTTACATCTTCATGAGGATGTTTCATCAGCTTGGGTTGAACCAAAGCAATCATTAATGGCTTCAAAGCCCGCTTCAAATTCCTACACTTTGATTGTTTGATCTTGGTCAAATGACTCTCAACAACTCCAATTCATTTCCTAATGCAGATAGTGAGCTTCCCACTATTCCTTTTTGCAAGTTACTAGGTTGGTCATATATAAAAGAATCCTTGAAGTGGTTAGAAAGTGGACTTCTACTCTGATCCTCTTTTGACACAGTCTTCCTCTGAGAAAAAGTTGTATCCATCCTAACTGGCGATAATGAATTCATCAAACCACTGAAATTTTCTAACAAGCAACTGGAACTTTTGAACATGCTCTTTGCACAAAGCTATCACCCAACAGGCTGGCAGGTAGAAACTAGCTCTGATACCACTATAAGATGCTACCCCAAATTTTTTCAAAATTGTAACAAGGATGACCTGACAAAGTTAGCATCAATTGTTTAAGCCAACTAAATGCCTCACACTTTCTTATCACCCAAATCCTGGAAAGGGCAAGGTGAGAGCATACAGTGATTGGCTTACAATAGAAAATTATGCAAGAATGAAATACAATTCATCCATTGCGGTAGGCAACCACTTTTGTGGAATTCACCACTTTCCAGTGGGTACGAAAAACAAGTATGAAATGAAATACAAAACCATCCACTTATTCAGTGGGTGTTCTCCACTTGTTGAGTGGGTAAAAGCAAAGCAAAGGTTCTTTCTCCACACTGGCGGTAAACCATCCAGGGGCTATTATATGAATTACAAAATAAAGAAAGAATACAATGATATCATCTGTAAGTCACATCAAATGTAATATATTAGACTATCATAGGATCAATGCTTGCCATTGCTTCATTCTATTACCTACACAAAATTGTGGATTAGTTCACACCAAACATATCTAGTTGCAAATCACTACATATTGTCCTTGATGAGCAAGCTGAAAGCATCTCTCTTTTAGTTTATCTATAGTATGATAGCCCTGCATATAACTTAGGTATCAAAATCTCATGATATAAACTGCCCATAACGAGATGCCATAATAGACACAGCTGTTCTAACTCTGAGTTACCCAAACCAACCTTATGGTACTGTATGGTGGCTTGAAATGAGTAAAGCCACCAAATATGTCATGTATCATTTGACTCCTTATCAACAACTGAGAGACTTAATAGATATTCCTTGAAAGATCATTGATGAAGACATTAACAAAGTTCATTAGATAGTGAAAAGGCTCTAACTCAGACTGGAATGGCACCCCTGTTGCTAGTACGGACTGTCACAAGTTTACAAACAATCTGTCCACTCAAGACCAGTGATATCATATGAATCTAGCCCCTCATAAATGACAAAAAAAACACTTATTATATGCTCAATGAACAAGTAATGCTATAATGTAAAATAAAACTTCTTCCCAAGGGCTGTATAGCCAGAATGGTATGGCTGATCACCAAAAATCAAACTCTGCATATAAACTCTTAAAACTGCCAAGAACAGTAATGCCTAGGCCATAGAATAACAATGAAAAAGGATTCAGATCAAATCATTGCTTATAGATTTTAATTTTCAGATTTCACCAAATAACAAGTATGACCCATCTGATGTATGGATTGGATCATAGCACATGTAATGTACATTCAAACCTCTACCAAATACATCCAAAGGGGTCGTCTAGACCACACAATAACATTGCAAATATTACTCATTGCATAAGTATAGACAACATTTTATATTCTGCATCAATCCACACACAAGCTGGGATGGCTGATTGGTATGGATGTGACCATTATAAATTCAAAGCTCCTTCAATCTACTGAAAATTAGTTCCAAAAGGATTGTCTAGGACTACCAATCATAATGCAATCATAAAGAAATGCCAACTCTCTCTTAATATTTTCTGATCAGTAACATAAGGTATCAGCATGTACGACCCTGGAATGTATGGCCCATGCTAGGAACTCACAGCAAAAACAAGATATAAACCCAAACTACTCTCAATGACATCAAAATGGAATTTCAACCATATAATATGGAATACAAAACATGGCACAACCAAAATCAGTCAATCTCTGATCAGCTCCATGTGATTCCCTGAAGTAGAAATCACCATTACCAGCGAGGGTAGATATCACACTACCAAAACTGATCTTCTTCGAGTGGGTTTCCATCCACAAGAAGGTGGAAAATGGTAGAACATGTAGGTTCAATCCAACAGAATAATAATACAAATTCCAAGCATGCCCCCAAATGAGCTCTCACTCCCCTTTTAAAAGCCTCTGGGAGTTACAAAATGATCTTTCTTGAAAATAGAGCCTTTATTCTCCTCCCACTTATAAAATATTTCTATTTCCAAGATATGTGTACACTTTAAATAAAACATGTCCCCTTTCCCTTTCAAGATATAATATTAAGTCATTTTTAAATAATCCAACCTTATACTTTGGTGCACACTAAATAATTAAAATAACCTATTTAATTACCAAATTAAATAAACTCCTTATAACTCCAAATTTGATAATTAAACCGGGCAAATATTTTCTGACAAATATTTCAACCATCCCTTGACAGAAAAAGCAGACTTGAGATACCTCCAACTGCATTGCAGGAAGAAATATGATCACTCCCAGAAGTTTGGAGATCAACCAAACATGTTCGATAGCCTTCATGGGATTAGGAATAAGCATAATGCGCACCAAAATAAATGCACCAAAAAAAAGGGACATTACATTAAGCTCCTGAGTGCTCATCTAATATGGAGCTCGTGAAATCGGCTCCGCTCTGGGAATAAGATTTATCTTGAAGTCAATCTCACACTTAGGTGGCATCCCTGGAATCTCACTAGGAAAAACATCAGCATACTCCTTAAGGATAGGATGATCATCAAGAGATGTCTCTCGACTCTCTCCTAACTCCAAGTCATTAACTATCACAGTAAACAACTCGCAACCCTGACACATACATCTGTTTAATTGCATGGCAGAGATCATACATAAGGAGATGGGTCTTTGAATGCCAACTAACTCCACCTCATTGCCAGAATCATCCATACACCTCACTGACTTATGCTGACAATCTATTACTGCTCGATGAGCATCTAACCAGTCCATGCCCAACACTATATCATAAGATCTAAGGGGTATAATGCAGAGATCTATTATGGTAGATAAAGGACCAATCCTCAACTCACAACCATACACTAGGGACTCTACTGTGACCTTAGCCCCAGAGGCCAATTCAACCTACCACCTAACATCCTTCTTTGCTACCACTAATCCACAATTCTCCACTAAAGAAGGAGAAATGAATGAATTAGAAGCACTAGAGTTGAAAAGAATGGAAATACCAATACCTCGCAACATACCAAAAGTCTCCACAACTATGCCCTGATGCTCTGCCTAGTGATTATCAACCACTGCAAACACCCTATGCAACCTGCCTGCATCACCTACAGTGAGCTCTAAAACTTTCGACCTCTAACCAAATCTTATAGCATTCTTCTGGGGACACTACCTAGCTATGTGGCTCTACTGGCCGCAAGAGAAACAACCTGTACCTCTGTCAAATCCTCCACCACTTAAGAAAGCATTAGATTGTTGGTTCAAACTACCTCTACTAACTATAGACTATGTGCTCTGAGTTGGCTGATCAGTACGATTATGCTTTTTCTGCTGCCAAGACTGATCTCTCCTAGACTAGATTCTATTACCCTGCTGAGGCTAAGAATTCTTTGGTTTTGACTGGGGATACTACTGATGTTGTCCACCCTTTGCAAGTGCATGATGACCTCTAGAAGAACCTGTTGCCTGAGATTGACCACCACAAAACCCTAGATGTAAGCTTAACCATGCAATCATAAAGGCAATTTTTTTCTAAAAAAATGAAATAATAAAGAAAAAGTAAACATAAACCTATGAACAACTGAGTTAAGCTATCACCATCTAGGGATTCCATGACTGCATTAATGAATTTTAACACAATCTAACATAGCACATTTAAATTTCAATTGAATCAATACAACCTTCCTTCATATTTTGACATCAAGAATATGCATTAAGATTTACAAGTACAAATTTATAATTTTCCTTACAAGAGGGAGAGCACATTTCATTTATACAAAAATCTCCTTTCTGAATACATCAAAATACATACATAAAGATTTAACTAATACATAAAACTAATGCCATTAACACAAGTAACTATCTCCAACATAGGTACATAATCTAGAATCTGCTATATGAGATATGTCCTCCCTACATACAAACCATGACATGAGAAAACCAATGGAGATAGGCACATCCACCTGACCACGTGGATCCCTAAGGTCCAACCCCCGTGCGAGGAGATAGCAATAAGGTCCCACAACAAAAGAAACTAGGCATGAGACAATGGACCAACAGATGCAAGTATTATCTAAGATAGCAACACAACACAGACATTTCGAACATCACAATCAATACTTCCAGAGGCAAACACAAGGGAAAGAATGACACCAGGAGGGAATGCTAGACTGCAGTAGGATGGAGTGTCATTGCATGGTCCTACATGGGTTACCCTGATAGTCTCTCACTAGACATCAACCCCCATCTATAGTTACCCTGACAGTCTCTCACTAAACGCCGGCCCCATAGGGTGACACATGCATAATCAACATTCCTTTTGTGAAGACAAGGAAGTTGATTTTTCCAACCAGGCCTTCTCATCCCCATCCTTAGTCTAAACAAGCACTATAGGCATGGGTGAGGAATCCAGTTATTTTGTTTACTGTGAATGACTACCCACCCCCTAAATTTATTATTAGGTTATCACTTGTTAACCACTTCCAATGGGTTACCCTGATAGCCACTTTGGGCACCAGACCCACACTGAAAGCCACTCCCCTAACTGCATCTAGAAGACCCTCACATCTTGAAAATAACCATTCTAGTAGCAAATATACATAGAGATTGCAAGGCATTCCCCTTCTTGCATAACAACATCTCACAAGGACCAACTTTTAAGACATTGCCCAATATTTTCTAATCAAGATAGACACATCAAGAATAAACCACATACTTCTTCATTATTTATTAACAAGGTACTATAATAGAAGGCATCTTACTAATGTAACCTTCTTAATACAAACACCCTTGGCATCTGGAATCGACCTTAACCACTTGCACATTGACCCCTGTTTACAATCTACGACAAAATCACTGCATACACAAAATGATTTATCTCATAATCAAAAGTAATACTTGCATTAAATACCTACTATTTATCTAATTCTGACTTAACACAAATCATTAGTAGGGAAGTCAAAAAATAATAATAACTAATCTAATTCAATCGATATTTAGATTGTTAAATAATTCAAGTTCATTTAATCTAATAACGATTACTAATACTAAATTTTTTTCTACCTTATTACTTTAAACAAAAAAATTCACTAAATTAATAATCTAAATAGCCAAATGTAAATATAGTCACAAAACTATTTATTTCAAAGCCGATATATATATATATATGAAGTCTCCCATCCTGAATGTTGCTCTATTATCTCTAGTAAGCAATCAAAACAATAAAGGAACTTGCTATCAAAACAAATCTTTAGAAAAAAGAAACCTCTAACTATTCACAGATGAACTACCATCTCAAGGTTTGGCATCTTGATAAAGGAAAATAAAAACATCATTCTACAAAAAGTATGATCTGCACACGTTTAGCAAGATTGAATAATTTTGAAAGAGAAGCCATGCCATTTATAGCAAAAGCTACAGGTTGCACACCATTTGGAATGAAGCGACTCAAGTAGTCACAAAACAAGGGCAATCCAAGTAATCCCAACACAAGGCAACGCATGGTGCAATCAACCTCGCTGGGAGGCTCCAACCAGGCACATAAAACATCCAAGCTTCTACAAACAGTGGTGCTACAAGAAGAGACAATACAGGTTAGCCTCAAAGCAGAGGGTTGGAAGGCTTTTAAACCTTCGGGCAAGGGAAATCAATAGTTAAAATCGTTAATGGCAGAGAATGCAACCAACACACATAATGGCATAATGAAATAGCATTAGTTACTTCATTCTATTAGTGATCCAAGTGACTTCTAAAGGCATGAGTAATGTTTGGCCAAACACCGCAAGAGGGAGATTGTTCCAAGAGAGCTATTATGGCAGGTTATAAGGATTCAACATGAAGCTTATGGTAATTCACAGGTTGGAAGATAAAGGACAAACGACTACGACTACCTATGAACTCTTATAATATATATCTACAATGATTAATATATGTGCATGGTTGATCTATTATCCAACGCTGGCATTCTAGAAGGCACCTTCACATGCATGATGAACCAGTTAAACCATAGGAATGTGCGACTGTGTTCCATGGTGCCTGTATATCACATAAAATGATGGCTATGAAATGCTACAGCGACTGTGATTTGGGTTGAAATACAATAACTATATTCTTTTCTAAATCATCAATGTTGGGGTAGACAGACATGTGGATCAAGCAACCACGGGACTGCTTCAAGATGTAAGAATCAACAGAGTTAAAAATGGAGTGGGTTTAGGCTGTAAATTGGCACGGAACAGTTTGGTAGTCTGTCAAAATTTCAGGTATCCACAAGAGGGATTAGTCAAATAGGTTCAAGCTCAGTAACGATACCTCTTTAAAATTTCATGACACAATGATTGCTAGCACACAAGAAATGAGCACTGGGAGGGAGATACAGATGTGTGAGGGCAAAAGAAATATTTTCTTTATTAGCTGCAAGAATTCTCTAAGTGAGGTATAATTTCATGCCAAAATTTGTCTAAATGGATCAGTTCTTCCTATCGACATATATTCTGAATCTCGAATTTCCTATGGGTGCAAGTGCTTGTTTTATCTACAAACAAGAATTCAATCCTAGAATGACTTATAGAAAGAACTACATTCATGTATCATTTTAGAGCTTCATATCACTTAAATACTCCTATATCTACATTATAGTGAACTCTACAAGAGCTAGAAATGAGCACCTAACAATATCAAAATTATCTCCAGATCAACAGAGAACGGTTAAAATATAAGAACTTACTTGCAAAGATACTATAGAAGCAAAAACACCTCGAACTAAGTTGCAGATCTAAACAGGATACCACACGAAGGCCTAAAAATGTGTGTGTGTTTTTTTTTTCCTACAAGAGGATTTTTCCTTCTTTTTGTACCAAAGATACTCCCCCCACCAAAACAATTCCCAAGAGTAAAATAGTAAAGGCCATTAATTCCCTTTTTCCGTTAATGAGCCCCACTATCTTTGCAACAAAACAATTCATTAAATTCTCTTCTAGACCAAAGATTCTTTCCATTAAAATTTATTTGGTAGTTACACCATCAAGCAAATTTTATTATTTAAGATCTTATAGAATATTTTATGACAGCACTCTTAATAAATTTATTATAATATTTCATGAGTTTTATGATAACTCATAAAATACTAAAATTTACTATTTGTTTATAAAAGCCTTTATTTTTAATTTAACTTTATCCATGATATTCTTATATTTACAAAACATTTTATTTTCCAGGAACTATTATTATTATTATTATTATTATGCTTACAAGACCCAAAATTTATACTACGACCACAATTGATCAAATCATAAACAAACAATTACAACTTAAACTATCTAATGCCAACAATACCTGACCACTAACACGATTGAAACATGACTACGACAAAGTTGCCTGACTAACATGCCCAATTGACAAGACTAATAGATTACGAGACTGGGAACTCATCCTTTTCCAGGATGATAACAAAACTAGGGACCTTATGCTATCTCCATTCAATGATTTCCATTGGTGTTAAGGCATGCTCAGACCTATCAATTCAGGTGGAGTCGATGCCTAGTACCTACAACCTATAGCAAACAAAAGGGTTAAGCACATACATACATACATATATACATACATATATATATAATCATCTAATCAGACACAAAATGAAGGGGAATCGCAACATAGCAGGTTGCTCAAACATGAGTAATGTGACACTATCCCCATTCATAAAACATATCAACAAAAAACCACATCATCCATATACATAAGTACAGAACAACTAGATAAAACATCATGAGATAATCATGTAAAGCACATAGTAAAATTGATCCACATAGTCAATTAATTCCATAACTAATCACATCATAAATATAAGCACCAATAATAAAGCATCAACAAGTGTCATCATAGCAGTAGGTCTACATCAATAAGTATCATCAACTACATCAAAAACAGTAAGTCTATTATCAACAATATGTCATAATATCTAGATCAAAGGAGCAACTATCAGTCTATCAGAAAGCAAAAATGAGGGGCACTACACCATCGACCTGTCTGCTTAAATTCTTCAACATTGGACGACTAAGATTATAAAACATCTTGCCAATGAATTTCCTATGTGTCTTATTTAAACCTTTAATATCTCACCCTTTAAGTCTCTTAAGGCTACTTTGAAATATTTGCTAAAATATTTCTTGTTCTTCTATAGTTAGCATTTAAAAAGTGGACCCTGCTAGGTTAACGGGACATGGGAACATAAAATATAGGGGTCAAGACTTTGACAATAGATGAAATATTTTGACCCCCTTTTAATGATTACTGCATAATGTTCCCTACAAAGTGGTGACTGAAAAGACTAGGTATAAGGGGTCGGTAAACAACACGGTTTTGATTGCTCATGTTTCATCTTAGACAACCAGCAACTGGAGGTAGCAAGTCAACATAAGATTACATAGAGGATTTAAAGCTAGGTTTCTCATATGAAATTTCAACCATTAATATTTGGAAACCTAATGGCTCAAGTGTTATTTTGGAGGTTTGAAGTCACCGGTCTAGTGTTTTAGACATTTTCTTCCGGAATGCAACTACAGTCATCCATCAAAAAATCATTGAATGGTCATTGGTTATATTAATATGAGCTGACATCTTGCTTCAGACATATTGACACTTGTCCCCATTCCAGACACTTTATGAAGGAATTTGGATGTCTGGAAAATTTATCCCGAAATAGAACAATATGTAGCATTTGATATTTTCACCACACACAGTATGATTTTTTATTGGCATAACAATTTATTTCGCCAATTAATTTTTTATTGGTTTGAAACTATATTTAATTTGCCAATAATTTTTTTATTGGTTTGAATATTGGTTTAATTCGCCAATGAAAATATTTTTTTGGATTTGAAAATAGATTTTAATCGCCAACAAAAATATTTTTTATTTAGAAAACAAGTTTAATTCGCCCATAGAAGTATTTTACTAGTTTGAAAATAGGTTTTAATTCACCAATGAAAATATTTTATTGGTTTGAAAATAGGTTTTAATCACCAATAAAAATATTTTATTGGTTTTAAAAAAAACTCAATTCGCCAAGATTTTCCATAGACCTCTAGCGATTACAAAAGATTTGCTAATTGAGATTACTTTTTCCTAGAAAAATGAAAAGTTTCACCAATAAAATTAACATTTTTCTTGGGATGTATACATGATTCACTAGGTTTATAAACCTTCTCCAAGGGGGGTGCTTAAAGTTATCCCTGACCAACACAAGTTCTATGATTTGTAGAAATGAACCTAATTTTTTGGAAATTCAAATTTAAATCCGAGTCTTCTCCTTCCAATTATGCATTAATATGAGTTGAGTTTTTTGCATGACACAAAGTTGGATTGCATGCTAGGGTGTCATATAGTTTAAAAATGAACTCTAATTCATTTGTAATGCCTAGTAAACATTTAGTGAACATCTAACACCTAGCAAGAAAGCTCTATCATTCACTAAATTATCATAAGAATATTGATATCAGCATAACATCATAGGCATGTTGCATGACTTATTGTTCTCCTCAATCATTGTACCACTTGTCATTAAATCAATATCCAAGAGTTTTACAAAAAGAGACATTTTTAGTATAGCATACTCTTTTATCGACGTGTCCATTTTTATGTAGGTTCTAAATCTAGGAAAATTATTACATACAAGTTGTACAAGTGTATAGTTCTCAAGTTTAAATTTTTTGTGAAGGGTGAATTCCACATGTAAGATAAGACCTACATGTGTGTGACTAATTTCATTGTTGTGTAGGGTGTTTCAACAATTGCAAATGTGACTGAAACAATTAGGCAATTTTTTTATTTATTCATGTGTAATCATCTAACAAGCACTATTTTTTTTTATGTGGGTGAGAATCAATTAGAAATATCTAAAAGAATTGAATTAACATCCAAGCAAGAGCTAAGTACCTTTATTTATTATTTATCTTTTTATTTGATTCAATTCATTTATTGTAGATAGTTGTTATACCATCTCTTAAAACCTCTAGTAATTACATATTAATTGTTATGTAATTAATTTACCCTAGTTTTTTATGTAAGTGTTATTCATTTTCTTACATTTTTTGTCAAACTATCCAATCTTATGCTCCCCTAGGATTTTTCCCTGAGGGATTATTCCTTCTACCTTAGGGATTCATATTTGATCCTTTTCTAGTTTTCTAGTCCTTATGTCAAATATCAACATCATCATGGATTAGTCTTTGCACTTTGATGATTATTATCTTTTCTTACATAATGATTTTTCATAGGCAATGATTTCCCTTACAGTATGTTGGCTCCTTATGTGCTTCATTACCAAAGGTTTGTTGTTAGGGGTGAAGACAAGAAAAATGAAAGGTAAATAAAAAGAAGATAAAAAATAAACATGCAATACCTTCACCTTAGACTTCCTTTTTCCTCCGATAGAGCGGATTGAAGTTGCACCCACTACCTCAATGGTTATGCTCAATTATTTTGATAGATACAGATATGTTGATTACTCTAGAAACATGCAACATAACTTTACTTTCATGTGTGATGATAATGGATTGGTTGAGGCTAGATTTATAGATTCTTGATAAGGATAAGGATAACGATGGAAGACTTGTGTTAAGGATAAGGATAAGGATGGAAGCTTCTAGGGCTTTCTAGACAGATATAAGGATAAGATAAAAGATAAATAGATTTTTATGAGATAAAGATGGAATAAAGATGGAAGTTTCTAGTTAGTCATGTGATGAGTTGAATTTGTTTTTAAATTTATTTATTTATGGTAGATGGATGAGGATGAGAAATTTAGAATTAATTAATTAAATAGAATTATTCAATTAATTATTGGAGAGGGAGCATATGTGAGCATAAAATTAAATAAATAAATAAATAATTTAATTAATCATGGCTACGGGGAATAGTGAATTTAAATAAATATAATTATTTAATTAATTTAGGAATTAGGATACAAGGACTTAATTAATTAATTAAATTTTATTTAATTAATCTAGGTGATGGAGAAAAAGAGATAATTAACTAAATAAATATAATTTATTTAATTAATTGAGAAGGGAAGATGGTAAAGGGGACATGTTAGGATGAAGGTGATGTTAGGAAAGTGCTAGGATGATGTCAAAAGTGATGGTGAAGGTGGAGTCAATTTTAGGTGTCTACATTTTGCCCCTCTTTGAGATGGTGTTGCGAAGCAACATCGTTTCAAAGAAAGATAAAATATAGTACTTGGTTGGATAGAAGAAGATGGTAGGATTAGGGATGATGATGTCCCAGCCACTTAAATCTAGAGTGACAAAGAACTATGATGTATAGATTGTATACCCCCTCAAGAGAATATGTAGGTTAGAAGAACATGGGTAAGCTCTCAAAATGGATGAATGATGTAGGAGCATCTAGGCAGACTGGCAATCAACATCAACCAAAAAAATTATGGTTTGTTTTCTTTCATTTTTGGTTTATTTTGGTGTTCTTGGCATCTCTCACCATCAAGAAGAAACTTGTGTGATTAGATTTTCATAATTTAAAATTTCACCAATTGGTTGTTTTAAAGGTTGTGCAGGTAGTATCATGGAAACAATTGTTTCCAAAGATCCTTAAGAGATAGGAAAAAATCCTTTAAGGGGATGATTTTTTATTATATTTTTTCAAATGTGAAAAAGGAATAATCACCAAATCTTTCACCATTTAGAAGATTTTAATGCCAAAAGTTCACACTAGTAGTTTTACAGAAAGTTTAATATCTCATGATTTCAAAAAGCTAGAGAAAAATAATTTTATGCGGAGCTTAAGGAGGTCATACAACATAAGCAATGCCCTAGTGTATTTGTTAACATATATTATTTTATGTCACTATAATAGTATAATGAATATATTTCAACTCCATGTATAATTATTTTCTTATCAAATGTGTAGGTAAAACATGACTAAAAATGAAGGGACCCCAAGATTCCAGCTAGGCATACAAAGTAATTATAATCCAATCAATCCAACCTAATGGATAGTTTACTACTTTTAACTTTTAAGCATTGACAGAATCCATGACTTTGTCACATATTTGAAGCTATGCTAGATGAAGAAGATCTCAAATGGGAAAGATGAGAGAGTGAGACAACACCCTATAGGAGTGAGAATGGTGGGAAAACATATAAAATAAATAGCACTTTAGAAATCTATATGCTAATATAACCTCTACAAGACTATATATACAAGTAAAGAATCCAACTTCCTTACACACACTTATCACTTCTCCAATGTGAATAATTAAACACTCATAAACAAACAAAACATGTAAAGTACCTAATCTATGTATGAGCTTCGAATTTGACTATGTGCACTCTTAATTATGTCTTGAAATAATCACTGGATTGTATACAAAGTAAAGTTTCTCTATGTTATTTTGTCTTTATGCTATAAAAGGTTTGGTAGTAAATCCCTGATTAATTTATTAGCTCATAAATTTTCTTGTATTTAGCTTTTGCACTAAGAGTTATTTAGTTATAAAAAATGTTGATTTTTTCTAGCCATAGCAATGTAATATAAATTACATTTCAATAACTTTGTAGTATAATTATTAAAGGATTATATTTAAAAGTTTAAAAGGGGTATAAAGTATAAGTTGTGGTAGTAAACTTTATTAGAAATTGTGTAGAATTACACAAACTGGAGTAATATTCACATATTATAAGTGAACAATTTTGAATTTATTTTTTTCATTTTCAATTCTTCCTGTTGTAGGCTTGTGAAAATGTTCTTATATTTACTCTAAGGTATATATCAATCAATTGGTAGAAAGCATCGGTGACATAATCAATTTGTAGATTTTTCCAACATAGAATCTAACTATGTCATTAAGAGAATGACTTCGGTTTGCAATCAATGTAGTAGGCAAGTAAGTCTAATGTAATAACGTAATAGGTTCCTTTTTCTAACAAATTCAAAGCTTAATAATATACTCATAATAGATTTTACAAACTTAGTGAGGGATATTATTGCAATTTCATATAATCTACCTTAATACAATGCCTTGTATGGATGTGGAAAACAATATAACTGTTTAAATGTAGAACACCTCAAAGAAAAAGATAATTTTTCATTTTGTAAAAATATCTTGATTAGATATTTTTTTGATGCTAGAATAATTTTATGCTGCAATACAATATAAAAAGCTCTAATATCACATGAACATAACCAAATAAAATGCCTAGAACAATGACCACATAACACAAATGCATGATGTCAATGAAGAAGACAAGGATGGAATTGATGAAAGATTGATCCAAGGTGTCATAAATTTGAATCAGTGGGAGTTTCTATCACAATTGGTTCTTGCTAATAATATCAACATAGATGAATTGGAAATAATAGGCTGACATCAGTTTGACATCAATAACCCATAGGATGAACATAGTGTGCCCCCACATTTGTGTGACATTGTTGTTCATTTCATAACCACAAGCAAGACACGTGGACACAACATGCCCACTCTTCCTCATCCTCTACTACACCAAGTTATAAATTGGCATCAAAATAATAAATTGCACTATGTACCATCATACTATAAAAACCATTCCTTCAAACAAAATTTACATATGAACATTCAAGGAACATCAGGCACTAAAAAATCATTCTTAATCACTCTCATCAAGAATGCACTTAACAATCTAAAATTAGATAAACAAATCTCACTACTTATGCTTGCATCTGTAGGGATTTCTTCTTTTAAAAAACATGCCTCAACAATCCATACATGCCATAGAATTCCAATAAAAGAAATATAACCATTTTGAGAACAATATTTCAAACTATTTCAAGAGGAGTTGTGAAACATGAAATACATGATCCTCATTGAAAATATGAGTTGTGTAGTGCCAAAGATACTACTAAAACTAGATACCCACTTAAATGAGGCATTCCCCCACCAACAACCCCAATACTTTGGTGATCTATCCATAATACTTATTGGTGACCTTGCCCAACTACCACCCATCATGGATAAACCTATACACATCACAATTGGCCACAAAAATCCTATGGAAAAAATCTACCATAATTGTCACACTAGAAATAACATTATAACAAGAGGATGACAATCAGAGTCAAACATAATTCCAAAACATACTATAGAACATACATAATTTAGAACAATTCCAATGCAACATGATTGGGAAACACTAATGTACCACACTTGATAAATCACTAACTACATCTAGATGAGAAAAATTTGGCATCTCCATACACTTATTTGCCACAAACAATCTACTGAAAGTACATAATTATAATATTCTAAAGATACTAAACCATCCAGTAGCACTTACTGCTACTGGGAATATATAATAAATCTAATAATTAATACCAAAGATGACCAACTCTGAAAAGAGGTGCTCCTATAACAAGGCCAATAAGTGATGTTGACAACAAACTTATAGGTTGAAGTTAGCCTTATCAATGGGGACTCATTAGGAGAAGTCACAAATACTATTATCAATCTCAATCTCAAACCCCAATCTTTCAAATGTGTGTGGTTGTACAATTTGATAATTACAGTGATCAAGCATAGGATAGGGAAAAACAAAAAAAATACCTATAATGTGTAGTAAACATTGATAATTTTGTTAGCATATTACATTGTTACCTACTGTTACTTACCGGTAGTTATGATCGGTTTCATATAACCGAACTGGTAGTTATGTTACCAGTTGTTTTCCCACATAATATTTATACTTGGATTGTATCCTACATTTTATATAAATAAAACATTTTATTCAAATATTTCTCCATTATATGGTATCAGAGCGTCTAATCTTATGTGATGTGAGGTGTAACAGAGATTATTGTTTGAAGACACAGAGATTGCTGCCAGCAAGGAAAGCAAGTATCTGATCTTGTGTAGATGGAATGAAGAGTCCTTGTGGCTGTGCTTAGTGAAGAAGGATTGTAGAGACACAGAAGAGACTATCTCAAGCACGAAGAGTCTTCTACAAGGGAGATCTTGTGATTTGGAGGAGGATCGTCGACATTGTCTATAATCTCAAGCATAAAGAAAAAATTGCAGAACTTTTTAAAAGAGTTCACAAAAGAGTTTGAAAACTGTAAAATCAAGGGTTTGTAAATTTGGATGCCGATTGGTTGAAGATTGTAGCCGTAGAAGGCAAATAAAATCATAGATCAATATGTAGTAAAGAGTCCAAGACATCACAAAAAAATGGAAATCACTGAAGGAAATTGCTGTTGATCAAAGCCATTGAGATCATAGAGTGTCTAAGTTAGAAGAAGGTAAGATCATTGTATTTATTTGAAGAAGTTGTCATACAAATCATTGTCCAACGTGCATTCAGTGTCTATCGATAGTCTGAGTAACAAGAACCTCATACAAAGTTTCAGCAATGAGGGGTCTTTTAGAACAGATGTTATGGGATCTCTTTGAGAAGAAATTGGTTCTCTCGGTAAACAAAACCCTCAACAATAGTATAGGGGGCTGGAATGACCCATTCGTAAGTTAAAGTTTTTGCAATGTTTTTATGTCTGTTTGTAGAGGAATAGTTTGGCATTTCTATTCTTTGAATCATTGTTGATAGTTTGCAAATTTGAGGAGTTAGTTGTACATGTCACTGTGTGATCAAAAGGGCACACATTATTTTCACTCTATACAGTGGCTAGTATTTCTATAATTGCATTTCCCTCTGTTGTTATTAACTACCCTCTATAGCTTCCATCATTTGGATATGTAAAACATCCATTTTCATCAGAAGAAATGATGAGTGGCTATTCTGTGGAGTATAAAAGGGGCTCAAACATTGTAAAATAATCATGGATGGTATGCTCATTAATAGAAAAAGTAGATCTGAATGCATTGTCAATGGTGTGTACTAAACAATAGCAACAAAAGATAGAAATTTACTTGCCCATCGATGTTTCATTTGACAAAGCCATCTTTTCTATATCTGAGGAGGCCTCCAAAGACTCATCAAAGATATCAGTTGGTTAAAGTGTAATAGGGTCATATTGGAGGCAGGCAGCATAGGAGGATGGAGGAATTTTCCATCATCTCAAGTTAGCTTCTTGCTTTGAGATGATGCTTTGCATGAGAAGCATTTTTGGTTTTGGTTGCTTTGTTTTTCTTTGTTGATGCTGACGGATTTGAAGAGTGTATGTTTTGTGAAAAAAATTGTTTGTAGATAGGTTTGGGATTTGGTGTTGAGCTCAATATGGATTGTTGTCCAGCAAGCTTCAAAGTATATGAACGAGAATTATACCCTTTCGCAGTCACTAGACAATGATAGAGATCTTTTGTATCTCTTAGGGATTGTTGTCAAATAATTCAAGACTCTATGATTTGAGAGTTTGGGACTAAAGAGCTCAAGAACACTGCTTGAAGCTATGCCTTTCTGAGGGTAGATGAGATAGCATGATGGAGCCCCACTTGGTTCAGGATTTGTTCTTTGGGAGAAGATCTTCTATAAAATATGTATTCATATTATGTAATCATCTTTGTTGAGTATATTAGCATTCAGGGGGGGTCCCTTGGTACTATTGCAGGAATAATGTAATAAGGCAGGGAATGTTAGCATATTACATTGTTACGTACCATTACTTACCAGTATTTATGATCGGTTTCATATAATCGGACCTGTAGTTATGTTACTGGTAGTTTTCCCACATAATATTTATACTTGGATTGTATCTTGCATTTTATATCAATAAAACATTTTATTCGGATATTTCTCCATTAAATTCCTCCTATCCATGGCTTTCGTAGTTAGAATCAACAAAGCCCAAGGCCTCAAATTAAACAAGGCTATAATAAACATTAGGGAGAATAAAAGGCAAGGTCTAACATTTACAACTATATTTAGAGATAGATCCATAGAATTCCTTTACATAGAACCTGGATTATCTCTTGACCAATAATCAAGAATGGAAAATAATCCTTACACCACCACCAAGAAGAAAGAAGAGGGTTGTCCATAACTAGTCTTGTTGTAACACATCCAAGTACACACATTTCCTCATTCCCTCCTCCTTGATTCAAATTAACTTCACCATTGCAATGTTACTTATATTGTTATGGAATGATGTGTAGGTGAATTATGCCAAGAACGACAAAGATACAATTGGTAAGAAGGACTCCCCTTTTAGTACAATACAAATAATTGTGATCAAAAGGAAAAGCACATAAAAAAAGAAATACATAGTAAATGCATTCCCACCCCTACTCTTTACATTCAATTTCTAGTTATAGTAATCATGTTTATAATTAAAGTAGCATCTGAATCCCATGTATGCACAATACTTTTGTTACTTGCTAAGGTGATACATTATGATTTACACAATCAAGACAAATATTTCAATTTGACCTTGAAATAGTCATAGTGGTCCCTAACCCTAGAAGGTATCTCATGCCTACATTCCTAAAGGAATGAAAAAGGGAAATAATTTTTTTTATAAAAAAAGCCTAAAGAAAGCTTGAATATAGAAACTAGGACTAGATATATATTTGTTGATACTATAAATGTCTGACTAGGAATAGAGAAATGCCTAACTTCAAGCCCTATGTCTAAAAGTTGACATCTAAAATCACTTGTAGACCAATGTTTGCTTTAGGTGTCAAATCATACAAAATCCTAATGTCTTTCTCACCTTTGTTGATGCTAGAGTAAATGGAACCGATAAATCAATGTGCCCATGGTTTGGTTATTTGATATAAATAAAGTAAAGACAAAGCTCATTTATACCAAGTTGACATAACATTTTCCATGTGATTGAACTCATGTATTGGCATCATGTTCTAACTAGCTATTGGAAGCCTCGAATATTACAAAATAAGCAATGCCCTAGTGTATTTGTTAACATTTATTATTTTATGTCACTACAGTAGTATAATGAATATATCTCAACTCCATGTATAATTATTTTCTTATCAAATGTGTAGGTAAAACATGACTTAAAACGAAGGGACCCCAAGATTCTAGCTAGGCATACAAAGTAATTATAATCCAATCAATCCAACCTAATGGATAGTTTACAACTTTTAACTTTTAAGCATTGATAGAATTCACAACTTTGTCACATAGTTGAAGCAATGCTAGATGAAGAAGATCTCACACAAGAAAGGCAAGCACACAAAACAACACCCTATATAGGAGTAAGAGTGGTGGGAAAACATATAAAATAAATAGCACTTCAGAAATATATATGCTAATATAACCCTCTACAAGACTATACACAATTATAGAAGCCAGCTTCCTTATGCAAACTTAACACTTCTCCAATGTGAATAACTCATATAAACAATTGAAAAATGTAAAGTAGAAAATCTATATATACACTTTGAATTTGACTACGTACGCTCTTAATTATGTCTTGAAATTATCATTGGATTGTATAAAAAGTTAAGTTTCTCTATGTTCTTTTGTCTTTATGCTATAAAAGGTTTGGTAGAAAATGCCTAATTTATTTATTTGCCCACAAATTTTCTTTTCTTTGGCTTTTACACTAAAAGTTATTTAGTATCAAAAATGTTGAAGAGCAATGTAATATAAATTACATTTTATTATCTTTGTAGTACAATTATTAAAGGATTATAGTGAAAAGTTTAAAAGGGGTATAAAGTATAAGCTGGTGTAGTAACTTTTAATAGAAATTGTGTAGAATTACACAAACTAGACTAATATTCACATATTATAGGTGAACAATTTTGAATATTGTTTCTAATTTTTAATCCATCCTGTTATAGGCTTGTGAAAATGTTCTTTTATTTACCCTAAGGTATATATCAATCAATTGGCAGAAAGCATCAGTGACATAATCAATTTGTAGAGTTTTCCAACACAAAATCTAACTAAGTCATTAAGAGAATGACTTCGGTTTGGAATCAATGTAGTAGGCAAATATGTTTATTGTAATAAAGTAATAGGTACCTTTTTCTAACAAATTCGAAGCTAAAAAAAGTACTCATAGTAGATTTTCCAAACCTAGTTAGGGAGATTATTGTAATTTCATGTAGTCTACCTTTATACAATGCCTTGTATGGATGTGGAAAATAATATAACTATTTAAATGTAGAATACCTCAAAGAAAAAGATAATTTTTTGTTTTGTAAAAATATCTTGATTAGATATTTTTTTATGCTAGAATAATTTTATGGTACAATACAATTTAAACTTTCTTTTTCCAATAACATATAATCAAAACTTACAAGCAAATTATTAATACACTAACTAAATTAAATATTATGAGTACATATAATTTGTACATAGAAAAGAAATTAGCAACTGCAATATTATAGAAATATAGTACAAGTGGTATAGTGTTTTGTGTCATTAATGAATTTAAGTCATGTATCTCACTTGTGTAGGTTGTTCCTTTTATGCTTTGACTTAATGAGTTAGAAGAATAGCCAATTAAATAGAATCAAACAATCTTGTCAATTAAGATTTATAAGCATAAAGAATTGCATGGCATGTTGCATTTGAACATTCCTTCCAAGACCCACACACACATGACACTAATCATTTAGTTAGATACTTTTTTTTTTTAATTTCAAACTATAACTTGTAGATATGGAAATAGGAAATACATCGACTACTATATAGCCTCTACTTATGTGAAGTGTGAGTGAACATAACTCAGCAAGGAAAAAAAATAACAGTGTTCTAATTAGATTCTTGGTAAATATCCCAGGTGGTGAGGGTGCCTTTGTATGTTGCAATTAATTTGGTTTGTAAAATTGTTTGCAAAGGAGAAGAGTGTGCAATGGATCGAGGAGGCTTGTATTGGCTCATGCTTATTGCTCCTTTTTCTAGACGATGTTGCATGTACTAGTAGAAATATGGCAAATAAATGACCAGGTGACTAGAAATTTTAGTCACGTGACCAAACTTTTAGTCACGTGACTAAAACTTTTTGCAACACAACTATAAATGACTAATTTGGTCATCGGTTGAAATGACTAAATAAATAACCAAATAAATGACTAATTGGGTCATTGGGCAAAAAACACAACTAAAGTAGATAATTAAAAAAAATATTTCGAATTGAGGGAGTGGGTTGTATTATAATATAATATAATAATAATATATTATATTACAATACAATATAATATATTATATTATATAATTTTATATAATATTATATTATTAAAATTACAATATTATATTTATATTATAATGTATTTAATATTATATAATAATATAATATTATAATATATTTAATATTATAATATTATATTATATAATATTCTAATATTATATTATATTATATTATATTTAGATAATATAATATTATATTTATATTATATTATTAATATTATAATATGGGTGCCAAAATTATGCATGGGCTACCATATACATGTATTTCATTTAAATTTCACTTTTGGTGTTAGTGCCCACCTCCATATCACTTTTGGCCGCCGTTGCTTCAAGTTGAAACCCTAAAGGTAAACTCTAACTTGGAAAACCTTAAAACCCTAACTTATTTTGTTTCATTGGAGCAGAGCTAGGCACTTAAAACCCTACCTTCATAATTGTTCCAATAGAGCTATTCCCCGCGCCATTGTGGTCGATGTGTCACAAGATATCAGCGATAGCCAGTAAGGTAGGGGCAATCATCGGAGCATTTGGGTTTTTGTATGCTACGCAGAGTCCACATGAAAAGGAGACAGATGCAGGGTACCCTAGAAGAATTGGTATTAAGGCTTCCTTAATACAAATAAAATGAAGACAAATTATTAATTATAAAACTTTTAAATATACTATATAATTTTAGTTCACTTTAGTTCTAGGGTTTAGGGTTTAGAGTTTAGTGTTTAGCATATAGGGTTTATGGTTTAGGGTTTACGATTTTGAGTTAGGTTTTAGGGTTTAGTGTTTAGGTCGTTTAGGGTTTAGGGTTTAGTGTTTAGGGTTTAGGGTTTAGCGTTTAGGGTTTAGGTTTTAGTGTTTAGGGTTTAGGGTTAAGGGTTTAGGGTTTAGGGTTTAGGGTTTAGGTTTTTGGTTTCAGTGTTTAGGGTTTAAGGTTTAGGATTTAGGGTTTAGGGTTAAGGGTTTAGGGGTTTAGGGTTAAGGGTTTAGAGTTTAGGGTTTAGTGTTTAAGGTTTTGGGTTTTGGGTTTAGTGTTTAGGGTTTAGGGTTTAGGGTTTAGTGTTTGGGGTTTAAGGTTTAGAATTTAGAGTTTAGGGTTAAGGGTTTTGGGTTTAGGGTTTCGGGTTCAGGGTGTATGGTTTAGGGTATAGTGTTTAGGGTTTAGGGTTAAGAGTTTAGGGTTTCACGTTTAGGGTTTCGATTTAGGGTTTAGAGTTTAGTGTTTAGGGTTTAGTGTTTAGTGTTTAGGGTTTTGAGTTTTGGGTTTTGGGTTTGGGGTTTTGGGTTTAGGGTTTGGGGATTAGGGTTTAGTTTTTGGGGTTTCATGTTGGGGGTTTTGGGTTTTGGGTTTAGGGTTTAGGGTTTCAAGTTTAGTGTTAGGGTTTTGGGTTTAGGGTTTTGGGTTTAAGCTTTAGGGTTTAGGGTTTAGGGTTTAGTGTTTAGGGTTTAGGGCTTATGATTTAGGGTTTAGTGTTTAGGGTATAGTGTTTAGGGTTTAGGGTTTAGGGTTAAGAGTTTAGGGTTTCATGTTTATGGTTTTGAGTTAGGGTTTAGGGTTTAGGGTTTGGGGTTTAGGGTTTTATGTTTACTATTTACTATTTACTATTTAGTGTTTAGGGTTTAGGGTTTAGGGTTTAAGGTTTAGGGCTTAGGGTTTAGGGTTTCAGGCTTAGGGTTTTAGGTTTAGGGTTTCGTGTTTAGAGTTTAGGGAGTTTGTTTAGGATGATGGACATAAGCTCTATAGGCCTGTTGGGAGATAGTAGGAGTTTGTTTAGGATGATGGACAGAAGAGACTCTATAGGCCTATTGGGAGATAGTATGAATATGGTCTCTATGAAACTTTAGTGATCTCGAATGACAATAGATGGGGATGGAAAATTATATTCAATCTCTTATAGAAAGTGATGATATTTTTGTATATAATGGAGTATTGCTCCCTACAAATAGCATTTGCATTTGTCTTTCATCAACTAAACAGGGAATACTGAGGATCTGAGAAATATTTCTGTCTCTGTGAGATTCATATTGTTCTATGGTCAAAGCTTTGTTTTGTTGTGGCTATATGTGTCCAGCTCCTATTTTTGTCAATTAATATAGAACTAGATGATTATGCAAAATCAATGTTGGACAACATATAACAAGAAGCAACATACAAGGTGCTAGAGGCCATAAATTCTAAGTTGAGTGGATACAAATCTACCTAGATAATATGTGCATAGGTGGCCCTCATGAAGTGATGTGTGAGTGGGATGTAGGTGAGTGTAATGGGATTTTAGTTTTTATGTTCGTAATGAAATTGCAGCAAACAGATATTAGTTTTTGTGCTAGAATAACAAAGAACTATGCAAATACCTCTTTTTTAAAATGAAGATTTCCTCCACAGCCTTGGATTGACTCCTCGAAAGGCGATTCTTTTGTTTTCTATTCAAACTCCCCTTCAGCTCACCTCAAATTTTGCAATTTGATATTCTCGCCTGAGTTATTTTTTAAACCCTTTTCGCAGAGAACAACCGAAGAGTTAAGAGAATTTCCCAGCGTGAATTTTTTTACAGTGTGAGACAATTTCAAGCACTATAATGCTCATATATAAAATCTTATCAGCTAATAATAATATATATTATACAATAATATAATATTATATAATATAGATATTATAATAAATATTATATAATATTATATAATATTATAATATAATAGTTATAGTATATAATATTAAGTTATTAATATTATAATATTATATTATGGGAGGATGGATGGGCAACCATCCACACAAAAGGAGTGGATGGTTTGGGGATCTACCTTGTGAGCTACTCATCCTAGGTGGACGTCAAGGAATTGGAGGAAGTAGCTAAGGTGGCAATTTATGTGGGGACCTCTCTTTTTTGGCAAGTTGGCATCTGATGTGGAGTAGAGTATCACATGTTGGGGAGCAAGTAATTATTATAGGAATTGTTTTCGGTTGATGGGATTGTAGCCTCTCTGCCAAGAAGTGCTCATTAGTTGGCAATCCATGTGAAGTTTCTTATTATTGAAGGCAGTCATTGAATCCCCCTCAATGCAGTTTGTTTATCTCTTCTCCTGGTCTCTCTCGCCATCTATTCCTTTTGTCTGATCGAAGGAAATGGCAGGGAAGATGTTGTTTGTGGTGAAGGTGGCTACTGAAGGGGTCATGAGTCTTGGAATGGACACTACAATCCTTTTGGAGGGGACAGTTTGACAGTTGGCTTTTCGGGGAGCTATCTCTGATCTTTGACTAAAGCGGGTTCTTCGTTTCCATGATGACCTGGTTCTAGTTGTAGTGAAAGTTATTTTGGGGAGGAAATTTGTGGAGGAAGGTGAGTTTTTTAGGGAGGGTTCTTCAATTGCTTCTCAGTTTCTTTCTTTAGTTTTAGATGTTGGTATCCCAAAGCATAAGGCAGAAACCTTGGTGAGGAATTTTTTTAAGGAGAGCCTGTTAGGTAATCTAATGGAAAATATGGTGGTGACTTCCTTAGGGCTTGGGATACCTCACCCCAGTGATTACCACCTCCTTCAATGTGCAGACGAAGTAGTGACGTTCTATCCCTTTCTACTAGATTTGAAGGGATTTGTGCTAATTGCTCACAAGGAGCAAGTTGAGGCAGGGGTCAACTTCCTTCAGAAGAGGCTACACTTGGAGAGGTTTATAGGAGGCTTTGAATGGGTGAAGGAGTTTTGCAAGATGGTGATTGGTTTGGGGCTCATGTTAAGATGGCAGTTTTGGCTCTAGCTCTGCTCATTCCTGGTTTCTATAGTGTTTCTCTTCATCTTTTTGCATAGTCGAGTCTTAGCTTTCCTTTTGTCTATAGAAAGCTGTAATGTAAATATTTGTAAAGGTGGTTCAGGTCTGGCAGGTAGAAATCTAATATTGTAAGGGGAGCTTAGGTATGGGGTTCTGTAGTAAGAATCTACATCTTGCATCTGTTGAGTAGAAGACTATAAATTTTGTTTAAAATCAATATAATCTATCCATTACACATAAAAAAGAATATTACAATATTATATTTATATTATATATTATATAATAATATAATATTATTATATTATATTATATTATATTATATTATAAATATTATATTATATAATAATATAATATAATATTATATTATATTATATTATTAATATTATAATATATTTAATATTATACAATAATATAATATTATAATATATTTAATAATATGGGCACCAAATTTAATTTTCATTTCATTTTGGTGCTTCTTGTTTAAACCCTAAACATGAAATGATGGGAAAATTCACCAAAATAGTGCAACAGAAAAATGGTGCTCATCTCCATCGGAGGCGGGGGTTCCAACTGCACTACCTTTTCTCTCATGGCAAGCAATGTGATCTAGTGTGGAGTGTTCTTTGTGCAGAGCTTCCTCGCAGCTTTGTATTTTGTGCAGAGCTTCTTCGCAGCTATGTATTTTGTGCAGAGGTTCTTCATATGGAGTGAGCACAAAAGCTACCTGATGACCTATATGGTTAGTAATATAACAATTTACATGCTATTGAGAAATGGAAGATGGTTGTAGTTTATAAAATCTGTAGATTCATGCATTGATTGAGTCATACATATTTCAGGACTTCACTTTAGTTATTTGGACGATCCTTCATCTTTTGATGTGGGCATATGGCTAACAATTTGCAGAGAATATGTAATCTGGGAGCACAAAGGATTGTTAGCATGGGAGTTGGAGCTGTTGGTTGCTACCCATGTAGATCATAGAAACATATTGGGCTTTCAAAAGCACTCCAAGTTGTTTCTAAAAAAAATAAAAAGGCCCCTTCTCTCTATGTTAACATGCTTGTACACTCAATCCCCTGAGCACACATGTCGGCACTCAATACTCATCTACTCAACTAACCATCAATGTAATTTAGATTTCCTAATTTGAACTTTGATGTGTTATTTCTTGATAGTTGTATAACAAGTAAATGATGAATCTATTATTTTTGATGTGTTAATCTTATTGCTTAGTTTAATTTTTTATTTTGTTTTTCAATATATCAATTTTTTTATTTTTTGTGTTTGATTTCATATATGTTGCAATTTTCCACAACCATGCACCTGTGAACCAGATTTCAAAATGCCGCACACATAGTTGTGAATCCTAGTAACTAAAGTAAATACTATTTACTTTTGCCAATTAGTATTTTTGGACATAGAATCTTAACCCTAGTCTCTAGAGAACAACAGAGCACACAGGGCCACAAGGAGACAAGTTCCCTAACTGATTAAGGACATTGTAGGTAGGTACACTCATCAATCAAGATTTTCCCTTTATATTGCATATTTAACGAAAAATATATCTATAAGACCTTGCATGAGTTGATTTTGTACAAATGTTTGATTGAACCCTATCAAAGCTACACATTATACATAAATTTTATAGCTAACAAATTCACTGTTTATTTAAGGGTAAAAAGTTTAGGTCATTTATTGGGTCATTGTCATGCTAGACTCCAATTTGAAGTTGAAATTATTCAAACTTACCCCTAGATTTCAACATTACATTACTAAATTGAATCTTGCTAATCCACTTACACATAGTAGTGGTACATTGCACATAATTCCAGAAGTAAGTAGAACAAGAGCTTGCAAATCACATGTCAGTGGCACAAAATTAGCACTACTAATAACCCTGCTTTTATCTCAAATACTTATTTCTAGAAAAAACCAAGAGCCAAAAGTTTTTCAATTGCAACAGAAAGTTTTGTTTTTGTTTTTTTTGTTTAAATTGAGAATGATCTAGCTCAAAACTTCAATGCTTCCTTAAAATCCCTCTTCATTTCACAACTAACACCAAATCTGCAAGGCCTCAGCTATGCTTTTTGTAACACATATGGAGTGGCATCTAACTATTTTTAGAATCCCTCTATATACAGTACATCATATCTAGATTTCTGTCATTAAATCCCACATTACAAAATCAAAAGAATATTATTGGTAATAGATGATAATAGGCTAGTTTATTCGTAAGGACTATATTGTAAATTGGTAAATGATATTTTAGTCAAAGACTAGTGATATTTGTATTGGCTAGGGATGATTTGTAACCTATCATGACCAAAATAGTTGCTTTTTGAATGAGTTTCATTTATTGCCCATTCAAGTTTCTTAAACATTATTGCTTCGTGTGCAGTACAGTGGTCTTGTTTTAGATGCTCTTGGACATGCTGAATGGGTGAAGGAAAATGCTCGATTTAAGCACATACTTGTCTAGATGTCACCTTCTTCTACTCATGTTTTTCCAAGATTGACATTGTGGCATAAATCTTCACTAGTGTGAGCAAGCTATACTTCATTATTTTATCATGGTTCTTTTGCCTTCTTTTGGTTTTATAGATGGCAAGATTAATCAAGTCACAGAAAGACATTTTTTGTGTTTAAATGCCCTAGCTTTAAAATTTTTATACAGTGGACTCAAGTCTATGTTGTGATATGTTCATTAAATCATTCCATTGATTTTAAGCATATTGTCAATACTACTCATTTGTCTTTTAATCTCCTAACTTGATTGTTATACAGTAATAACTTTCTGGAAACTCCACTTTACATTTATGAATTTAGTGTATCTTGAACTAATAACAGAGGAGTGTGCATCATATAGCCTTTTGGTTTGACTTGTTTTCTGTGAACTTTTAATCCACACGCTTATGAATTGTTCATATTTCTCTACAATGCATAGGTGGAGGGTGGTGTATCTAATCTTCCTATTTTGTATCCCATTTATTTTGTGTACCCTTAATTAAGTAAATGTCTTGCATCTAGAAAATACCATGTTGCCTTCATCTACCAAGCCAATTGCTCCAACTTTGCATAGATATGCTATGTCTATGGATGTGATCTATCTCCTATAGAAAAAGCATGTACCGTTTTATGGCCTTCAATCCAACTACATCCAGGGATCTTTTTAATTCCTCTATCTTTCATCAATCTTCTTACCATTTGAACCTCACTCCAGCTTCTACATATATGTTTGAGAGAAGAACATAAGTTGTAGCATTTTTAGGATCCAAATCAAAAACTAGCATTGCTGTAAATACTCCTAACCCTATATTCATATGTGATTTACAGGCACCAAGAAAACACATCCACACAACCACCACAGGTTTAACTAGCATCTTAATGATAAAGTTTAGGTTGTCCTCAAGATAGCCAGCATAGGCAAGAAGGTCAACCATGCACACCAAATGATCAACTATAGGAGTAATGCAATAAGGGTTACTCATGTGATTGAAGTATGTACAACCCTCACCCAATAAACCTGAATAGTTACATGCACATAGAACACAAGAAAAGCTTACAATGTTAGGATATGCTACAGAGTGCTTCATTAATTCAAAGATTTTGAGAGCATCCTTGCAAAATCCATTTTGTGCATATCCTTCAATCATGGCATTCCATGAGACCACATTTCTTTGAGGCATTTTGTCAAACAGGTCACGTGCCTTGTCTTTACTTCCACATTTTGCATACATGTCTACCAGAGCATTACCAACTATAATTTTTGACAAAAATCCACCTTCCATTATGCTTTGATGGATGTACATACCTTGTTCCAAAGCTCCCATTTTGGCACAGGCAGGGAGGATGCTAGTATTTGTGAGGGATCAAGGCAAAGAAGAAGTTGTAAAAGAAAAGCATTAGCTATGTCTCTCTCGTCAATTCACGTGGAGTGTATCATGTAATTGAGGAGGATTGAATATGTCTAGTGCTCAAATATCGATTATAGCCTCTAGGACATGCATAATTTATTTGCCTAATAATTCTACTTTAATGCTCTCAATTTTTCACGGGTGATGGGAATTTCTCCAAATGCCATGCCCAATGATGTTGAGACCCCAAAATTGCTTAAAAATATTAGTGCTGGGTTGTGGAATTTGGCTTTAGACCTACCAATTGCATTTGCTTGAAAGTTTCTAAAGCCTTTTCAAAAAATCCAGTTTGTCCATATCCTGCAATCATGGCATTCCACGAGACCACATTTCTTTCAAGCATTTTTTCAAACAGTTCACATGCCTTCTTTGTGCTTCCACATTTTGCATACATGTCTACTAGAGTAGTTACAACTACAACAAATGACAAAATTCATCTATCCTTCATGCTTTGATGGATGTCCTCACCCTATTCCAAAGCTCCCATTTTGGCATAGGTAGAGAGAATGTTGGCAAAGGTTGTCGAATTTGGATTTACAACCACTAATTGCATTTGCTTTAAAGTTTCTAAATCCTTTTCAACAAATCTATTCCATGAGATGACATCTCTTTGAGGCATTCTACCAAATAGTTCACATGCCTTGTCAATGCTTCCACATTTTGCATACATGTCTATTGCAAGGTGGTTGTTGGGCCTTCACGGTGATGTGGGGAACTCTACACATCACTGCAAAGGCCCAACAACCACCTTGCAATGTTGTGGTGAAGCCTAGTACAATTCCTAATTAGCAGTGTTTGTTAAGGCGGTGAACCTTTGAGCACCATCATAGTTATTCCCTTGTTTTTGTTAAGTCTTTGTCTTTCCAAATCCTTTGCTTTCTGTTCTCAACTATCTTTCAATTTAGTTTTTGTGACTTTACTATGTTTCATTAAATCCCTTAAGTCATTAGCTAGGATGTTTTTTATAATGATATTGTTTCTATCAGCAATTTTATTAATTCTGTTAAAACTATGGTATCATCCACTACTAATGGGAGCAAGAATACTACCACCAAGTTCTATGGGATGGTCGTATATTGTAGAAACATTGTAGCTCTACTCTCAAAATCAAAACATCTTTTTCTTTGCTTAACAAAAGAGGTTCTTATTTCTTTTCTTTACACTATCTTTAGTTGTGGCCCTCTATTTACTTTCATTCTAGTCCATCCAAATGGGTTTCCTATATATACGTCACTAGATCCTCATTGCCAAATTATAGCCTTGAACTATAAAGCACAAAAATGTCCCCAGTCTCTTCTGGAAAACAAAATCTAGTTGTTTGATAGATGTTATAGAAGGCCTTGGATCATTCTCTTTTACCAACCCATAGGTTAACAGATTCTGTTTAAATATTAAACAGTTTAACTATTAATGATAATTTTATATTTCATTTATATTTAAAAGTTGCAAATAATTATTTTTATTAAGAAAAATTTACTTAATTGTTGAACTATTTGATATTTAAGAATAGCCTTCGTTATATTGGTCTAGATAAAGCATTAAAGGTTGTGGAAGTAACGGTTCGCGAGTTTACCAAAATTTCAAAACATGGGTTGGTTATGTGCAAAACCACTCTACTTAAATATTATCAAAACCCCTCATGTTTTACTATGATTTTACTAGTGCAGACCTATGGCAATATAGTTAAAACACATATTCTAGGATACTAGAAATCATCTTCGAGGGGAAGTATGTGTTTGTGACCGGGTCTGCAAGCACTGGTAAGAGTTACTTAATGAATAATCGAGAACAAACATAGAGGAAAGAGATGCATACTTCAACATTCCTTGGACTCTAAGATCGATTATAGCTATGGCCAAAGGAGATATCATCTACCTCTACCAAATTAATGGTAAGTGGAAATCAATAGAGCCAAAGTCGTGCACTCAACAAATACACCAATGGCCTTTACCTACAAGAGTGACATCAAAGAAGATCAATGAAAGGTAGAAAATCTATACTAGTGGGGCTGCACTTAGCCGATAGATAGAAACATGTCAAAATGTGCCAACTATAGTTGTTATGCTACAAAAGGCTCCACAGTGAGGAGATGCATGACCAATGAAAATGTCTCATGTATTTGCATAGATTCATAAAATATTCCCTTGCATACTCATGGTATGTGAACATTTTCCTTTTAAATGTAACTTTGGTACCATTTGGAAATATTTTGTTAGTGGTAGAGGATATTACTAAGAAAGCACAATAATGCCATTTGAATTTGTCATTTGCAGGCAGTCCTTTGTTCACCCAGATGTTATAGTTGCCAAAGATGTCAGTCTTTTATTTGAGACTACAATCCATGTGTTTGTTCTTTGTCCATTTAATTTTTCAATGCATTTTCTTTGTGCATCTTATTTGGTTTTAGTCTAATTTGATATCTAAATTTGTGACTTTTCTTGAGTTCTAGATTGTTGTCAAACTAAATAGTCCAAGAGGATCTCATTTTCATCATGCAGGACCAAGGAAAAAGGTATGTCTCTTTGATGAAAATAGATTTCAATGTAAAATTTCAAGTTTGCCCAACTTGAATATGTGATGTTGATTTTTCTTAACAGGTCTATTTTAAACCAAATGAAGTGTGACCCTGTATAGTAACATGGGGAGGTCTATGCCCATGACTTAACACTACATATGCATTTCTTCTTGAATATCAGACCTGTATAAATGAACTATGGAGTTTGACTATCAGACCTGTATATGCATTTCTTCTTGAATACTTTCATAATATATGCCTATATTGCTGTAAAATTCCTTATCATCCCACTTTGTTTTTCATATTTCAAAGTTTCATAAATCTTTTTAAAATATTAACAAATTTTGAGTTTTTTACTGTGGACAGGTACAGAGCAAGGAGAAAATGCAAAACTAGAGCCTTCTAGATGCATTTACAACCCACCCCATGTGCAACAATGGCATCATTGAAGACATGCATTCACACCGATGGCTTTTTATCTTTAGTTTTAGTTTTTTTTCAGTTTAAAAGCATAATAAATCAACAGTTTGCATACTACAGAAAGATTATGTCTTGAAAACACTATATATAGAGTTCTTTGTAACATATTTTATATACAGTTTGAATATACAGTGAATTATTTTCCAACATTGTTGTTTCAATCCTTTGAGTAGATTTTTTGATAAATGAGTTTTTTGTAACATTTTTTATATACAGTTTGAATATGCAGTGAATTATTTTCCAGCATTGTTGTTTCAATCATTTGAGCATATTTGTTGAAGTTTATCAACAAAAAATGGCATAGTTGATGTTTATCATGTACTAGTTGTTTATATATGACCAGTTGATGGAAAAATAATGATTAAAATAACCAAATGTACTACCAATGGACAGAAATTAGTGACTAAATAAATGACTAAATATACTACCAATTGACGGAAATTTATGATTACAATGACTAAATAAATTTGGTCATGAGATAAATGACCGGCAATAAACTACCAATGGTCACGTGACTAAATATACTACCAAATTGATGAGTAAATATACTACCAAATTACCAAATATACTACCAAATTGATGACCAAATATACTACCAAATTTATGACTAAATATACTACCAAATTAATGACTAAATATATTACGAAATTTTACTACCAAATTAATGACTAAAACTTGTTTGATCATAAATTTGGTCGTGAGATAAATGATCGGAAATAAACTACCAATGGTCACATGACCAATTTTTGGTATTTTTTGTCATTAATTTATGTTTTTCTACTAGTGATGAGCTTATGGAAGCTTCCTCACTGGACAACCCCGAGCTCTAAGGCCCCAATCCTACCAACCTTTTGGCCTTTCTTGTAAGCATGATTAAAAGATGCATCCAAAATGCAACAACATTCTTGCATTATACTTGTCATTCTCTCTTCATTTGGATTTAGAGGGCCTTCAATTTCTACAAAGATAACATAATGTGGACAGGGCTACAAGAGTGATTGACACAGCTTGTGTACTCCACCACCTCCACTCCACCCTCTCCTTTCACAAATGTTGATGCTTTCTCCATTACATTATGTAGCTCTCCCTCATCGGTCTTGTTAGTATTCATCGACAACAATATGTTGTTGTGTTGCACATATTTGAATTCCGGGTTGCCTCCATTGAATCCCATCATTCTAACTATGTCCCCCAACTGATACCTATACAAACCTATGCTTAATGTAATGGATTTAGTTGCATGGTAAAATATAGTTTTATGTATACAGAAAGCACCAAATCAACCAACAACCCTCCAGTTATAAGATAGGGGATTACCTTGAAAAGTAGTTACAACTAGTTGGTAATAATGACCCACTTGAAGATCACCCAATTCTAGAGTCTTTCCAACTTGTTATCAAAGCGTACAACTAGGACAAAAATATCATTAGCCCAACTTTCAATGTCAACTTGGTGGTGGACTTTTGTCGACGTGATGAACTCATAGAAGGTTGTCGTTGGCAGAAAGGTGAGGAGTGTTGTGGTTGTGGTTGTAGGTTGCGTGCAAATGGCGAGATGTCCACCCGCTGATGTGCCATAGGAAAGTCCATAAATGGGCAAGTTTTCTGAATAGTAATTAATTCTTGCGACATGTGGTTTCATGAGAGGCCCTCTTGCTCTACATTGGATGTAGAGAGCATTGCGCCACACCCTCCTTACTATTCCCTCCCATGAAGATTTACAACATTCTCTCTCGATAGACTTTGCCAATTCAAAACTAGCATGCATATGGAGAAGTCACAACACTGTCCTCCACACATTCTCATGTTTTATTTCTTCACTCAAGGTACCATTTCAGATGTCTTTACATATGTGCTGCAAACACAGTTGAAGTGAAAAGTTATTTTAATTTTTAGGCAGAAGTAAACTACTATTGTTTAAATACTTTAAACAACTTTAATAACATATTGGCTATTTAAACTCGTATTTACCTGCTACGAAGTTTGAAGCATGGTGAAGGCCGCATCCATGTTGAAAGCAAACCCTGCCTCCAAACACCAAACTTGTGATGGTTGTAGGAGCCCATAGAGCAAATGGCAATACAAACCCTGTGGATTGTCTTCAGTGAGCACTACTTTAATGGGACTCGTGTATTTCTTAGAATCATAACTGTTCTTAAATTCTTTGCCTCTATAATAATTTGTGAGAGCCAATCCAACTTTGTGCCCCGCTCTTGTTTCAAATTGCCTACCTGCCACAGTGACCAAGAGTATTTTCCCCTCTACGTGCAACATGGGATTAGTGCTGGGTGACTCATTTACAGCCCTAAAAACAAAACAAAAGGATTGAGTAAAACTCTTTATGGTAAAAATTGTGTGACCATTATCTATTATTAAAATAAGATTTAAATAGTGCGAAGATTGTAGGCAAGATAGCAACTTTTATACCAAGCAATATTATAAATATTGGAAAAAAGTTTTAATTTAAAAATATAATGAAATCTTAAAATATGTAAATTTATAATATTTTAAAAAATATAAAAAATTTAAACACTTTACATTTTTAAAAAATATGTTAATTTATCATAATTTTTAAACATTAGATTTCCAACACTTTATATTTAAGTATGTTGTATCTAAAACACTTAACCAACTCTAGCGTGTATAAAAAGGTTTTAAAAAAAATAAACATTAAAAAACAAATATTGTTAAATAATAGCAATATGATGTTTATAATAATATTAAGGGCCAAGGGCCAAGGACTGGCATGGTCATCTCATAGCCTCAAGCCATAGTTTGTAATAAACAATCATTGCATATGACCAGGGTCTAAAATTGACAGTCGGCTTTGCCTGTCAAGCAATTTTTTTTATGATACAGTTATATATAAGCCAAATACATATATCATCACAATTCTATATAAATTTTGACAATCTATCCAAAATCTCTCCTTTCATATGATACAATCTTTTTAAAATTTTAATTATATTTTACAATAAAAATACTTAAATACAACCATACGGCCATCAAATTTAACCCCTACATGATATGACTATGAGCCTCTCGCAGCCTCTAAGCTACAACTCACTGTAACCATAACAGTACATATGACTGTAAGCCTTTCGCGGCCTCTAACCCATAGCACAAATGAATAACATTCTGGAGCCTTGCAGCCAAAGACAATGTGGGCTTATGGCAACATTAAAAAAAAACATATTGTTAAATATAGGTTTGTAAAGAGTAAAGTAGATGCAAACCTTTTAACCAACTGTAGCATGTATTGCTGAGCGGTTTCGAACACGGATTCGTATTCTCTGGTAACGGGAAATTTCTTGGACTGTCCAGCGGTTGTGCCTGAGCTGTAAACACAACATATGCATATAGAAATAGAAAAATTAGATACAGTGAAGATAGAGATAGAGATAGGAATATGAAATGAATTCAGAAATGCCCCAACCTAATTGAAAAACAACGAACAGGGTAGCTGCACAGAAGCGGGGATTTGTCTCCGCCAGCAATACGTTCAACGTATTCTTCAATGTCAGCGTAATCACTGAGCGGCACTAAATGCTTGAACACACGTTTGCTCAACATCTCCTTTCTTAGCCCATACTTTGCCAAATACTCGCACTTTGCATTGTCGTGCAGCATTTTTAGTAGCGTTTGCTCCTGCACTGAGGCAGCATTTGCCAGCATTGCTTCCAATTCCACCAACAACAAATTCTCTCTGTACTTCATCTCTGTACTTTATTTAGTTCAGTCATCTTGCTTAGATCAATCTTTCAATTATTTAGAGTACAACAATAATTTTGACAATTGCTTGAGCATGTAATTAAATAGTATCTACTATTGATTCATCCTCTTATTATAAATTTATGAAATCGATTCAATCACTTTAAATTCATAACATATATTCAATAACTTTCACAATTAAGTAATTTGATTACATAGTTATTTAGATTAGTGATTCAGTTTTAACTTATATTTGGGATAACTTTTCAATAGTTGCTTCCATAATTAGGTTAATTATATTTTAGATTAGGTATTAAACACATCTTCGATTTATAATGCAAGGTAGTCTACACACACAATTGATCTCATTCATGATTTGATAATATAGTAGATTAAGTGACTTAGAATTTCCAGAATCTAGACTAGGTTAGAAACACATGCATAGTCCTAGTTTTACTTAACAATTAAACTATCCATGTGACACTTAAGCTAGTTATCTAGTTCTCAAGTCTTTTCATGATTAAACTAATTTGATTGGATGTATTGACCTTCACATTAGGTGACATTAGGTGAAAGGATTGATTCATTCTAGGTTGAAACACTTTTTCAACATCAATAGGACCTTCTAATGAATTTTAGGTTGTCTTATTTAGATCGGCCTCCTTTAGATATGTGCCAAGTTAGCCTCTTTTGATATGTATATATACACATCTAAACCCATTGCTTTCTCATGAAGTTTTATGAAAGTGTTATAGCCTATGGGCACTACATCATATATTTTTATTTATTTTTTCATGTTATTCTTTTCTTGTTAAAACTTAGTCTTTTTTATTGCTAAGGGTATACATTTGCAAATTTCTACAAGGTATCAAAGTAGATGGGACTTTCATTGAAGGCATCTCAATTTTAGAAGGGTATTTTCCATGGAAACCCTAATTTCATGAATAGTGCATTTATCACAAAATGTTGTGAATATTTTGTTTATTTTTTTTACAAGTTGGCTATCCACATAAGGGAGCAACCATCTCAAAATTAGCTATATGTTGTTGTTTTTATCAAGTTATTGCACATTTAGGTTTGTCATAAATTCAATATATAGGCCTAAATTTTTTGAATTTATCAAATTCTTTACATTTTAAGAAATCTAAGGAAAATCACTCTAGGATAAGCTCTTTAAGCTTTTTGGATTTGAAGCCAACCTAACTAAATTAAGATTGTCTATTCAAAGTTTGGTCAAAATAATTTATTTGCATACTTCCTCATGCTTTCTATCTAATATTGCAAATAATATCATTAGAGACTTAAAATCTATAGACCAAATCACTTATCATAAGAAACACAAGTGAAAGAGGAAAAACATCAAAGTAAAAGCACTTCTCAAGAAGAGAAGAAACAAGAAGGAGAAAAAACAAGAAGGTTCATCTCATTTCTCTAAGGAAAAATGTGATTCAACGCCATGCATAGAAGATGTGGGGAAGATTGGCATGCCAAAAATGACCCAGATGCTATTAAGTTTGATCTAGATGAAGTGAAACATAAGTTCTTATAAGAGTTTGAATACTTGGAGCTTGAACACATGAATATAGTGGTGTAAATTTAGAAGACAATAACCAAAAGAAACTAGAAATTTGAGTAGATATTCATGGAGTTAGTGGAAATGATCACTCAAAATATAGATGTCCTACTCCTACACAAATGGTTTATTGGGGGATTCATGATGCATATATAAAATGAAAACTATCAAAATTTTTGTTTGTGAGATAGGACACTAGAATCTACATTATGATTAGGATTTATTGGTGAGCCATAGGGATTTCAAGGGGCAATAGTAAGGTTTTGTCCAAATGGCCACATGCATGGAATAATTGGTAGGTGCTTAGGAATCTAAGAGAGAAGTGTATGGTGTACAAAGTGCCAACTAGAGGGACATACAATAGTTAATTATCTAATGGTGAGATCTCAATTTGTTAACATACAATAGTTTGTTACCTGTACATTACAAGGTCAACGTGTTCATGTTGTAGTCTTGAACAATGTATGCATAATGGAAGGAAACAAAATCCATCATGGGGTTAGAAGAAATCAATAATGAGATACAATAGAACAATAATTGTATGAATCAACTAGAATATTAGTTATAATGAAACTAATTCATTTTAACAACATAAAATCTTGAAAGCAACATTCTTAACACAATATTAGTTAAGGGAGTCCAATATTACATATTACAATAGAAAAGGGTATGAACTTAGAGCTAGAAATGTAAAAAATAATAATATTGAAGGCATATTTACTACACAGGATTGTTCAAATTTAGAAGCTTTATTTTTCAACTAGGGTTAGGCAAACTAGGGTTTGGCAGTTCTTTAGCTACTCAAGGAATTCAACAAGACACTAAGACCACAATGGAATTTTTCTCATAGTCCAAACACAATGAAGTTCAATAAAAGTTTTTCTATGAGAACACAATGGAGGAGAAACGACAAGCATATGTATTTTATGCACCTGTAGGTTGGAATACTGATGTGGGGGCTTGTATGCTAATGTGGGGCCTTCATTTTGCCTATCTGGGAGCCTTCGAGATGTCCTATTCGACCCCTTCAATGCATCTTTGTCACCTTCTGTCACCTTCAGCTAGGATTCGTTTCACTATGCTAGCTCTCAAATGACAAAAAATTGTCATTTGAGAGTTAAAACCTATTTATAAAAAAAAGTAATAAAATAATGCCTTCGTTCAAAGACCCTCTTCGAACGAAGGCATTATTTATTATTTTAAGTTGGTGCCCATAAGCCTTCATTCGAAGACTCCGTTCGAATGAAGGTGTTATTCTATCAAGGTAAGAGAAAGCCAACATGGCCTTCATTCAAAGGGGTGGTCTTCGTTCGAAGGTGGTTCCTAGAATTTTTTTGGCACCTTCAAAATTTTTTCATCCACAAAAGTGTAACCCACTATTGTGGGTTGACCCATAATGAATATATTTCAAATCCATGTGTAATTATTTTTTTATCAAATCTGTAGGTAAAGCTCGACTAAAAATGAAGGGACCCCAAGATTCCAACTAGGCATACAAAGTAATTATAATCCAATCAATCCAACCTAATGGATAGTTTACAACTTTTAACTTTTAAACATTGACAAAATTCACAACTTTATCGCATAGTTGAAGCTATGCTAGATGAAGAAAATCTCAAACGAGAAAGGAAAGAGCACGACAAAACACCCTATAGGAGTAAGAATAGTGGGAAAACATATGAAATAAATAGCACTTAAGAAATCTATATGCTAATATAACCCTCTACAAGACTATACACAAGTAAAGAAGCCAACTTCCTTACACACACTTATCACTTCTCCAATGTGAATAATTAAACACTCATAAACAAATGAAAAATGTAAATTACCAAATCTATGTATGAGCTTCGAATTTGATTACGTGCACTCTTAATTATGTCTTGAAATTATCATTGGATTGTATACAAAGTAAATTTTATCTATGTTCTTTTGTCTTTATGTTATAAAAGGTTTGGTAGTAAATGCCTAATTAATTTATTAGCCCACAAATTTTCTTGACTTTGGCTTTTGTACTAAAAAATATTTAGTTATCAATAATGTTGATGTTTTGTTACCATAGCAGTGTAATATAAATTACATTTTATTATCTTTGTAGTACACTTATTGAAGGATTATACTTAAAAGTTTGAAAGGGGTGTAAAGTATAAGTTGATGTAGTAAACGTTATTAGAAATTGTGTAGAATTGCACAAACTGGACTAATATTCACATATTATAGGTGAACAATTTTGAATATATTTTTTCATTTTCAATTCACCCTATTGTAGGCTTGTGAAAATGTTCTTATATTTACTCTAAGGTATATATCGATCAATTTGTAAAGTTTTCCAACATAGAATCTAACTATGTCATTAAGAGAACGACTTCGGCTTGGAATCAATGTAGTAGGAAAGTAAGTCTAATGTAATAACGTAATAGGTACCTTTTTCTACCAAATTCGAAGCTTAATAATATACTCATAATAGATTTTCTAAACCTAGTGAAGCAGATTATTGTAATTTCATGTAATCTACCTCAATACAATGCCTTGTATGGGCATGGAAAATAATATAACTGTTTAAATTTAGAATACCTCAAAGCAAAAGATAATTTTTGGTTTTGTAAAATATCTTGATTAGATATTTTTTTGATGCTAGAATAATTTTATGCTACAATACAATTTAAACTTTCTTTTTCCAATAACATATAATTAAAACTTACAAACAAATTATTAATACACTAACTAAATTAAATATTATTAGTACATATTCGTTTGTAGAAAAGAAATTAGAAACTAGAAATATAGTACAAGTAGTAATAGTACTTTGTATGAGTAATGAATGTATTTCGTATATCTCATTTGTGTCTAGGTTGTTCCTTTTATGCTCTGACTTAATGTGACTTAATGAGTTAGAAGAATAGCGGGTTAAATAGAATCAGACATTCTTGTCAATTAAGATTTATAAGTATAAAGAATTGCACGGCCTGTCGCATTTGAACATTCCCTCCAAGACCCACACGCACATGACACTAATCATTTAGTTAGATATTTTTTGTATTTCAAACTACAACTTGTAGATATGGAAATAGCCAATACATCGACTACCACATAGCCTCTGCTTATGTGAAGTGTGAGTGAACGTAACTTAGCAAGGAAAAGAAGAGCGACATCCTAATTAGATTCTTGGTAAATATCCCAGGTGGTGAGGGTGCTCCTGTATGTTGCAATTAATTCGGTTTGTAAAATTGTGTGCAAAGGAGAAGAGTGTGCCACGGATCGGGGAGGCTTGTACTGGCTCATGCTTATTGATCCTTTCTCTAGACTATGTTGCATGAGCTTATGGAAGCTTCCTCGCTGGACAACCCCAAGCTCTAAGGCCCCAATCCTACCAGCCTTTCGACCTTTCTTGTAAGCATGATTAAAAGATGCATCCAAAATGCAACAACATTCTTGCATTATACTTGCCATTCTCTCTTCATTTGGATTTAGAGGGCGTTCAATTTCTACAAAGATAACATAATGTCCAGGGCTGCAAGAGTGATTGACACAGCTCGTGTACTCCGCCACCTCCACTCCACCCTTTCCTTTCACAAATGTCGATGCTTTCTCCATCACATTCTGTAGCTCTCCCTCATCGGTCTTATCAGTATTCACTGACAACAATATGTTGTTGCGTTGCACGTATTCAAATTCTGGGCTGCCTCCACTGAATCCTGTCATTTTGACTACGTCCCCCAACTGATACCTGTAAAGACCTGTGCTTAATGTAATGGATTCAGTTGGATGGTAAAATATAGTTTTATGTATACAGAAAGCACCGAATTAACAAACAGCCATCCAGTTATAAGATAGGGGATTACCTTGAAAAGTAGTTACAACTGGTTGGTAATAATGACCCACTTGAAGATCGCCCAATTCTAGAGTCTTTGCCAACTTGTTATCAAAGTGTAGAGCTGGGACAAAAATATCATTAGCCCAACTTTCAACGTCAAGTTGGTGGGGGACTTTTGTCAATGGGATGAACTCATAGAAGGCCGTGGTTGGCAGAAAGGTGAAGAGTGTTGTGGTTGTGGTTGTAGGTTGCGTGCAAATGGCGAGATGCCTGCCCTCTGACGCGCCATAGGAAAGTCCATAAATGGGCAAGTTTCCTGAATAGTAATTGATTCGAGACATATGGTTTCATGAGAGGCCCTCCTGCTCTACATTGGATGTACAGAGCATTGGGCCACACCCTCCTTACTATTCCCTCCCATGAAGATTTACAACATTCTCTCTCAATAAACTCTGCCAATTCAAAACTAGCATGCATATGGAGAAGTCGTAGCACTGCCCTCCGCACATTCTCATCTTTTATTTCTTCACTCAGGGTACCATTTCTGATGTCTTTGCATATGCGCTGCAAACAAAGTTGAAGTGAAAAGTTATTTTGTTTTTTAGGCAAAAGTAAACTACTATTGTTTAAATACTTTAAACAACTTTAATAACGTATTGCCTATTTTTACACGTATTTACCTGCCATGAAGTTCGGAGCATGGTGAAGGCCGCATCCATGTTGAAAGCAAACCCTGCCTCCAAACACCAAACTTGTGAAGGCTGTAGGAGCCCACAGAGCAAATGGCAATACAAAGCCTGTGGACTGTCTTCAGTGAGCACCACTTCAATGGGACTCGTGTATTTCTTAGAATCATAACTGTTGTTAAATTCTTCGCTTCTATAATAATTTGTGAGAGCCGATCCAACCTTGTGCCCCGCTCTTGTTTCAAATTGCCTTCCCGCCACAGTGACCGAGAATATTTTCCCCTCTACGTACAACATGGGATTAGTGTTGGGTGACTCATTTTTAGCCCTGAAAACAAAACAAAACAAAACAAAATGATTGAGTAAAACTCTTTATGATAACACTACATATGACTGTAAGCCTTTCGCGGTCTCTAAGCCATAGCACAAATGAATAACATTCTGGAGCCTTGCAGCCAAAGACAATGTGGGCTTATTGCAACATTTAAAAAAACATATTGTTAAATATAGGTTTGTAAAGAGTAAAGTAGATGCAAACCTTTTAACCAACTGTAGCATGTATTGCTGAGCGGTTTCGAACACGGATTCGTATTCTCTGGTAACGGGAAATTTCTTGGACTGTCCAGCGGTTGTGCCTGAGCTGTAAACACAACATATGCATATAGAAAATAGGAAAATTAGATACACTAGTGAAGATAGAGATAGAGATAGGAATATGAAATGAATTGAGAAATGCCCCAACCTAATTGAAAAACAACGAACAGGATAGCTGCACAGAAGCGGGGATTTGTCTCCGCCAGCAATACGTTCAACGTATTCTTCAATGTCAGCATAATCACTGAGCGGCACTAAATGCTTGAACACACGTTTGCTCACCATCTCCTTCCTTAGCCCATACTTAGCCAAATACTCGCACTTTGCATTGTCGTGCAGTATTTTTAGTAGCGTTTGCTCCTGCACTGAGGCAGCGTTCGCCAGCATTGCTTCCAACTCCACCAACAACAGATTCTGACTGTTAGCCATTTCTTTTCAGACAACTTGTGAGGAGAATTCCATGGTTCCAACCCTTTTATAACAGTTTTGGACTGAATTAATTATTGGGAATGAAACTACTCAAGTGCTCCTGCCGGCGGGATGTAATTTGTTTACATTTAAATTTATATCTATATTTAAACTCAATGGCGGTGCAGCGTACTGTATTAGCGAAGACTCAATGCTTTAAAACTTTGAATGAGACATTTGTGCGCACGGGTGGCCAACAGTGTTGAATTTGACTGTCATATTTTGCACCTTTGTTCACACTATAATCTTTACAGTGGATTCAAAGTTTACAAAAGTTTGACTGAGTTGACCTAATATTTAAGTTCCAACCTATCAATTTTCTTTAAAATAGGATTGACGCATGAGGGTGACGTCCCTCTGAAAGCAAAATCCAACTTTATACAGAAATTCCGCCGCCATCGCCACTCACCGACAATCGTCTCTTTTAACAGATCAAGGCTTTTTAACTTGAAATCATTTTTAAAATTTGAATTTGTCCAATTACAAATTATGTGACGCAATAATTATTCATCTTTTATAATGTCTGCTAGTTTCTGTACCAAAATTTGAGTTTCTAAATTTTCCAGGTGCATTCCCAGAAAAAGAAATTGAAGGAAACAAAAAATAAACCCAACCTTTCAGCTGTAGTAAGAAAAAATTGGACTACAGATTGGGCTATTTTCCCTTGACAAGGAGATTGATTACTTGGAGGATGCAAATGAGGACTAGTCAAAATGCTTCGTTATAAGAATACAGAGAAATTGATTTATAAGGCCTTGTCATCACAGTTACTAAGTGCAAATGATTTCTTAAATAATTTTCTTAATCCAATTACTTCGATAAGACTCTCCTCTCCTCAAATATCCATACAATACATTATTGTTTTCTAAGACTGCCAGTCAAAACTTCATACTATTTCTTTTGACTATTAAAATGCTTCCTAGTGCCCTATTTTTGTCTAATACCAAATTAAAAAATTCCATTCCGTTGTATACTGATAGGGTCTCCTTCAATCTATGCTAAACTAAAAGGTTTCTCTATAAATACTATGTTGTAAATATTATCCGTTGGGAGTAGCATCTGTGTTTGTATGAACTAGATGAATTTAGGATAAATTATTGAAATATAAATCCTCCAGAAAGAAGAAAAATCTAAGGGAGCACACCTATCGTATGTGTTCTCATTTCTACATCCAAATTTTAAATGTAATATAGGAGAATGTTTTATTTGGAACCTATGAAACAATTAAATGTCTTTACAAACAATGTCTAACTCAACACTCATTAACACAAGCGACAGTGTCTCTACAATTTGACACCTTTTGTTTGATCTAGGTCTTCCTCTGTCTCCAACATTGGAAAAATAATAGCCTGAAAGATCTGTTATAGGATAAAGACAAAAGCATCTTGTTGTATTGTTGGTAAATAATATAAGTACTTCTTGTTCCAATTAAATGATAGACAACACTCTTGTATCCAATAGGCAAGGGTTTGTAGGCTTCCAAGCCTAATTTTTTATTCCACATTTATTTAGTGGTACGGATACTAATAGGTTATATGTTTGCATTGCTATATTTTTATCCCTAATTAACTATCAACTATTGAAATGTTCACCTGAAACTGCTGATGTTCGCTTTCGTTGGAGCCATGCACGAATCTATAAATAAGCAGATAATGTTGGAAGCAAGTGACTCTCTATATTTTCAAGGAATCAATGACTAGCATGGTTACTATGCACTTGCATGGATATAGGTGCAAGTATAAATATTATTAAATATGGTACATTTTTCTCGCATCTTGTTAAATGGGTAGACCAGTTGTAGGCCATTGTTGTAGTTTGTTTGAGCAAAAAGCAAGGTGGATTTTAATTGAACTTAGATAGAAATGTTTAAATAAATGAGGATTAATTTAGGCAAATCTAATCATTATGATTGGCATTGTTATTATTATAATATCCCACTTGACACAGTTATTGAAATATGTTTCCTTCTTATTTTCACTCTAGAGATTATACAATATAGGAGCCATGCCGTTTCTTCTTATTTTCATTGCAGACAAAAATGTTTTGTGATTACAATCATAGGACCTATTGGCTACATCCCATATGACTTCATGCCTTCAATTTCCTGCCATGCTATAGTTATTTTGAATTGTCAAATGAGTTGGTCACTACATCTAACGAACTACTAAAAATTTTGGTCTCAAAACTCAAAAAGAACTCTCTAAGTCCTTGTTGATCTATTCAAATTGCTATGATATTATCCCTAACATATTACAAAACTATGGAAATTATGGTGTAATTTATTTCATGATGTGAAAGATCCCTAGAATATAAGATTTTGTTTGTGAGATTGAACAACTTTATTAGATTGGTTTGTGGGTATATTTTAGGATTTGAAAATGTGAACAATGCATTGCTTTCTTGTGTTGCATCTAGATGTGTGTTTCTCATAATTTATTGGTCATTTGTAAAAACTACTTTTGTAGGCTTTGGCAAGGACATGAGCTACAATGCATCCCTTGGTTTTACTTTTGTTCCAAAGAAACTTTTGTCAAGTAGAATGTGTTTAATTGAGGTAAAATAAAAAATATCTCAAGATGTTCAATTTAGTTATATAAACTTAGAATTTTGAATAAGAACAAAGTACATGTATAAATTTATATTTTATATTTAAAAATAAATATCTTTTTTATGAATTTATATTGAGGTGATATATACTCTTAAAATTAATTTTTATGTTGAAAGCTATAGTTATAGTATAATTACTTTCATTATTTTAATGGTGATAATTGCATTTTTTGCATTTGTCCCTTTTGTTTTGGACACAATTTGACCCATGTTTGTTCCTAATTCATTAACTAGTGTGTAAAATGATTATTTTGAATGAGGTTGTCAAATCACACAAACCTAACTTGATTTCATTTGCACTTATTTTTAGTGTTTAGTCTCAATCCTTAGTTCATCAATCCATCACCATGGTTCAAATTTGTAGATTATAGAATTGACCTACACAAGTTTTGTGATTTGTAGAAATGAACCCATTTTTTTGGAAATTCAAATTTAAATCTTAGTCCAAGACTTCTCCTTCCAATTATTCATTATGAGTTAAACATAGACATGAAACAAATTTGGATTGTATGCTAGGATGTCATATACTTTAAAGACAAGCCCTAATTCATTTGGATCACCTAGTAAACATTTAGCACACATCTAACACCTAGCAAGAAAGTTATGTTAGTCACTAAATTATCATACTAGTGTTGATATTAGCACATCTTAAATCTCCAGTACATGGTCAAATCTCCACTCCCAAATCATACTTCAAATTACTCAAAAAATCACACGACAAAAACAACTACTTCTGAATCAAACCACACCAGACCAAAATCTGAGAACATAATCAAACCTCCAAATTGAAGCATACTGAAATACAAGCATTCATCTCATTTTCTCTCTATTAAATGTGGGTTTTCATTGTCAAGTTCAATGGTCTTCTCATTTTTCATCCATTCCCCAACCATTGGGGTTTTCATCCCTGGGGTAGGCATTTGGTGCATAGGCACAAAACTCACAGAATAAGAGAAATTATTAATATCAAATCTACATATCCTCTTTTCTACCTTTTCTCCTCCTTTATAGATAAAACTATAACTTTCACTCTTAAAGATAGAGGAATTTAATTTAAATATTCCTTAGAGGACTTAATTAATTCTGAAAAAGGGACATGACATGAAAGATATGTTGTACGATAGAGACAGAGGTATCTTCTTGTGTTGTTGGTAAATAATGTAGGTGCTTCTTGTTATGTTATATGATATACAACACTCTTGTATCTAATAGGTAAGGGTTTGTGGGCGTTTAAGTCCAAACTTTTATTCCACATTTATTTAGTGGTATAGATATTAATAAATTATATGTTTGGATTGCTTTATTTTTATCTCTAATTAACTATTAACTATTGAAATGTTCACCTAAAACTATTAGACATTGACTTTGGAACTCAAATTGACATCATGTAAGATGCTCTAAATAAGTAGATAATATTGGAAGCAAGTAATTCTCTAATCGGTGACTAACATAGTTAACTTTCTTGTTGCATGGATATGGGTGCAAGTACAAATATTATTAAATATGGAACATTTTGCCCGCATCTTGTTAATTGTACAGAGCGGTTGTAGACTATTGTTGAAGATTGCTTGAGCAAAAAACAATGTAGCTTTTAATTGAAATGAGATAGAAATGCTCAAATAAATGAGGATTAACTAAGGTAAATCTAATCATTATGATTAGTATTTCTATTATTATAACACCCCTCTTGCCACACTTATAGAAATATGTTTTCTTCCTATTTTCACCGTAGAGATTATACAATATAGGAGCCATGTGGTTTCTTCTTATTTTCACTGTAGAGAAAAATGTTTTGTGATTACAACCATAGGACCCATTGGCTACATCTCATATGGTCCTACACACTTTCAACTTACTTGCAAGCTATAGCTATTTTGAATTGTCAAATGAGTTGGTCATTGCAAACAATCAACTACTAAAAAAATTTGGTCTTTGATCTCAACAAAAAACTCTCTAGGGAAATGTTGATCTATTCAAATTGCTATGACATTGTCCTTAACATATTTAAAAACTCTAGATGGGGCAAACCCTATGGTGTGATGGTGGTGATTCTTGCCTATAGTGCAATTAACCAAGGTTCAAACCTCGCAGGGTTGCCCTTTATCACATCAACAATTGAGGCCCCCCCAGGATATTGTATCCAGTCTTACCCACGACATATGGAGTGGTGTATTTGTATACAACCTAGCGGGTACATTCTTGGTCTAAATTTATTTTTGTCTTTCAGCATGTGTGTAGTGAAAGGAGCAGAAGAAGGAATCTAAAGCAAGGAGTAGGAGCAGGCAAGTGGAGCACAAGAGAAGAAAAATGGTGAAAAGAGGTGAGTCAACCAGTGGCTTGGAACAAAAAAGGGATCAACGAGGTCATAGGGCAAGTTTGAGGTACCAGGCTTGGGTTTTGACCCACTTGGGGTGACAACAGTTGGATTGTGTTGCCACTTGTATAACACATCCAATGTTTTATCAGAACATTGGGGCCCCTCTTTTGATCCCTAGGCTATTCTTTTAGTGTCTTGCATTCTTTTGTGGCCCACATCATTTTCCATTTCATTTTCTCAGGTGTCATGAATCAGTTTGCATCATCTTAATGGACTTTGAGATCCTCGTGTTTTATGAGAGCTACTTCAAGTATGTGAATCTTCATGTTTGGCAGTCGATCTCCACTTGTTTGCATGTCACTTCATTGGAATCTTGTCTGGATGTTACATTGGATTTTATCTCTTGATTACATTTTCTAGATGCTTGGCTACCTATATGTGGATCGACGATGCATATTTAAATATCTTAAGCTTAGCATGAATTGAGATTATATCATGATTGAAAAATGAGTTTAAATTTTATGCTTGGTAAAATGAATTGGATTGTCTCATTTGACATTCTAACACTCCTCTTGTGTTTGTAGGTTCTTCATGTCAATTTTAATTGCACATAGAGGATGACAATCAAATGGCGTGCATATTACCAAAGCCAGAAATGAGCAAAGAAGAAACTCAAAAAAGGTATGTTTGATTGCATCTTCAAATTCCACATCTATGGAGGAGGCCCCGATGCTTGATCCATAGTTCACTTGAGTCCCACAACTGAGAGATGAATTATACAACTTCAAGACCCACCTCAACTTGCTCTACCAAAATCAAAAGAAAAAAGAAAAATGTAATAGCCATCCTGAATGTAATATCACATCATGTTCAAAAAAGAGGCCAATATATTTCAAAATATATTAAAATGGCCTTCATAAAAGAAAAAGAGAAATAAAATATAATATAAGATCCCCTCTTATATACAAGTTTAAAAACAAAAAGAAGGGATATAGGGGAAAAGACCCAATAGGTGTGATAGTTCCAATGGTTGGGAGGGTAATTGTCATAGTTTGATCCATTAGTAGAACATATTTTCATTATTGCTTGAATATAAAAATATCAATAAAAGTAACTTTTTGTATTAATAACTATTACTTTTAAACCTGTCAAACATGTATCATTGATAGACCAAATTTTTTCCAACTGCCCATTCAATAGTACAAAATGAACAAACATCCCTTTTCAACTTTTAACTCTAAATGAAACAAAAGATAATATAATTTATTCCAAATAAAATTCACATCTGAACTTATAACAAAACTATATTAAAATATTATGTTCAAATTTGTACAATCTTCCAATTACTTTGTCCACCTATAGACACATTCTTGTCAACATCAATACATGCTTCTTACTCCATATAAAATATTAAATGTACAACTACTGGTCCTCCACCAATTAATCTGGTATTGTAATGAACAATGACAGGTACCCAACTTGACATAGTTATAAAATTTTATTTCTAATAAATCAATCCATCTCTCCCAAATAGTGAGCAATAAATGCCCAACTTGGAGACTTCAACAACCAAATTCAGAGTACCTGTAAAATAAACAAATAGATGTGAGGGTCACCATTTAAAAAATTAAATCACAAAATTAATGACACCAAATTTCAAAAATGTATCCATGCCCATTTCAAATGAAAATCAAATCACACAATAAATAGATCAAATTTGAAAATTGGCTCTCTATCCGTGGAACACTGAATTTCAAAAAAGTGGAGGGAATTAATCTATAAAATGAACCAATGATTCATATATATCATTTTCATTCTAACGAGTCAGAAAGAATATCAAAACTGCAACAAGTATTAGAATATCAGACCTGCAAATATTAGACCTACAAACTGCTACAAGGCTTAGGTGGCACATTGTCTTCTTCTCAAATCAGGTCTATTTATTTATTTCTATAGTATGTTCTTATATTGATTCGTTACCAAGTAATATTAGCTTCTTGGTAGACAAAAATATTTAAATGTTATATGTCTGTTAAATGTTATAGCTCTGTTAAATGTTATATGTCTGTTAAATGTTATATGTTATATGTTATATGTTAAATATTAAATGTTATAGCTTTGTTATATGTTAAATGTTAAATGTTATATGTCTGTTAAATGTTATAGCTCTGTTAAATGTTATATGTTATAGCTCTATTAAATGTTATAGCTTTCCCAAACCTAAGGCCTTACCAAGCTTTCCCAAACCCTAGAAGTACCCTAACAGCAAAATGCACATGGTGCTTTCTTTTCTTTCAAATTTTTTAATAGAAAAATAGCTATAGAGATATCATAAGGGTGGTTGTGAAATGGTAAAAGGGTATGTTTATAAATAGAATAGATATTCCATGTAATGCTAAGATGTCTGTTTAAATCAGTAAATCCCCACGTCCTAGAGTTACATTAACCTAGATAGATCCCTCTCTAGCATGCAGACAATTTGTCCAAGGGGCTGGTGAAATTTTAAATAGATATGCTAATAAAGAGAATAACATTAAATAGTAACATTAAATAGATCATGTAATTGTAAAGTATTGAAACTTTGATAGATGAGATTGTTGAGTATTGAAAATAAATGCAATGCAGTACGATCTAGAAACATTTAACAAAACAAGATACTGCTAACAAATCACACAATTTCATGCCCATTTCTACTAGTTAATGCATGCAAATACCTTGAAGCATGACTCTCCCTTTGACAACCTCCAATGAAAGAATAGAACCTGTGTATTTGATTGTACCGTCCCACTTAGCAGCATCTCTGATCAAATATACTATCACATGAGGGACAAAATACAATGGTATACACAACCACACTCCCTTGGACACTTACAACATCTTTAACACAGAATTCATAGTCCATTATGCTTTGATAACTGTTAACATCAATTTGAAAAGTTCCAATTTGGGCAGAGAAAATAAAGACATGCTAGAAAAGATTAAATTATCTACAAAGATACTCATGCATTTGCATAGGAGTTTCAATGGTCTTTTGGCAAACCCATGTCATTCCATTAGAACAAGTTTCTTTGAGGCATTTTGTCAAGAGGTTGATGTGCCTTGTCTGTTTTTGCTGTATATATATATATATATATATATATATATATATATATATATATATATATATATATATATATATATATATATATATATTTAACAGAGCTATAACATTTAACAGACGCACACACACACACACACACACACACACATATATTTAACAGAGCTATAACATTTAACATACAACTTATGAAAAAAAGCTTATGAAAAAAGCTGTGTAATGATGTAATGAATTTGTACCTTCTCATTATGCATATGTAATGAATTTGTACCATCAATGTTATTGATCACCATCCATGATCCATGATGAAGAGACATATGATAACATAATTTCGATTTGAATACTTATGAATTTAACTGTGTTCAACTTTTTTTCCATACAGAAGCATTCAAATCGAATTTATTATGCACTTTGTACATCTAATGTTCATTATCATGAAGTTTGATGTATAACATTCATGGTGAACATTCATTACATTTTCTTGCTAGCAATTATTAAATGACATCATTTTATTTAGGCATTATGGTAGCAGGAAAGAGAAGATCTAGAAGAACAAGTCAAAGGCCTAGGACTAGGTTGCCAAGGGGAGTCAAATTGAATGCAATTGACTCAGATGATGCTGAGACTTCAATAAACCCACCTGAAAATAACATTGATTGTAGTCTAGTTAATGATAGTGCAGTTAACATTGATGTTTCTACTAGTTCTTCTCAAAAACATGGAATGAAGGCAAAGATGAAGAGAGGGGAATGGACAGAACAAGATATGGATGGTGCGATCAAGGATGTCGAGGACAATAAGTACTCCATAAGAGCAGCTGGAAAAATGTGGGGTATCCCTTGCACTAGTTTGACAAATTGGTTGGCAGGAATAACAACCATGAAAAAAAAGGGACCACCAACAGTTTTGTCAATGGAAGAAGAGCTGGAAGTTGTCGAATGGTGCAAAGATTTGGCTCAAATTGGTCATGGTATGGAGGTTACTCAGTTGAAGTCACACATTGCACAAATTTGTCAAGGAAGGCCAAATCCTTTCATGAATGGTTTTCCAAGTAGATCATGGTGGGCTAGTTTCTGTAGACGTCATCCATATTTAACAATAAGGATTGCTAAGGGTCTTGATCGGGATAGAGCAATGATGTTGCATCCGAGCATTGTGGAAAATTTTTATGACAACTTGGAAAAACTTTATAATGCTAATCATTATGGCCCAACAAAGGTATGGAACTATGATGAAACAGGTGTTCAAGCAGGCAGAAATTGCAGGATGCGAGTTATTGCAAAGTTGGGTAGCAAAAGTGTGCCACAAATTCTATCAAAAAGCAGAGAGTGGATAACCATTTTATGTTGTATTAATGCAGCAGGGCATAGTATACCAGGGTTTTATCTTTTCAAGGGTAAAAGGTAGCTAAAAAACTATATAGCAAATTATGATCTAGGGGTGTGCATGGCAGCCCAACCACATGCTTGGATGACCAAAGAGCTCTTCTTGAATTGGCTGCACCATTTTGCTAGATCAGTCCCTGGTGGAGCTTCAACCACAAATAGACATCTACTCATTCTTGATGGACATGGAAGCCATGTGGCTTATAGCACAATTCAAGAAGCTAGATCTTTGGGCATTGATCTTCTTACTTTGCCTGCACATACCAGCCACAAACTTCAGCCTTTGGATGTTAGTGTCTTTGCACCATTAAAGTCATACTTCAAAAATGAAAGGTCCAAGTGGATGGCAAAAAACCCCCACATTGAAATGAGGAGGGCAGAATTGGCTGAACTAAGTAGCAAAGCTTTCAAGCTTGCCCTTACATCTGAAAATATCATATCAGGTTTCTGAAGGACTGGAATTTGGCCACTTAATAGAGATGCTCTTTGTAATGACATGAGACCAAGTGAATCCTTCTTTGTTGAAGAAGAAAATGAGATTGTAGGTATTGCAAGCATATTAAGGTTGGCTGGATATGAAGAGGTTGAAGTACAAAATTGTTTGGCACAAATGGCAAGGGAACAATCAACACTAACAAATGAAGTGAATGACAATATAAGTTTAGCTACTCATGTCAGCCAAATACAACAGTCAAATGAAGAAGATGATGCCATGAGCTTGCCAACACAAGTTAACCCACCAAATTGGGTTAAAGAAGCTGCCAACAACCTTGGAATGCAGATTGATTTTGAAAATGAAGAAGTGTCATTATCTATGCATTCCCCTCCTCCACTTCCAACAACCGAGGTTATTCATTATTATGTAAATACCACATATTTGGAAACTACATATTTAGATGCTACTAATACAACATTGCAGCAAGTGAAATGCAATGAAGGTTCATTGCAGAACTCTAAAGGTAATGAAATAGTAGACCAACAAGTGAGATCTAGTCAAGGCTCATTAAAGAACTTTCTCAAGCTACCAATTGAAATGGTTCGTAAGAGACCCAGTCCCCTAGATGATAGTGTACTGAGGCTAGGTAGGCAGTCCCAAATTCTTACCACAGATGATTATCTAATCCTACATGAGCATCAAGAAGCAAGGAAAATAGAACTTGAGGAACTAAAAGCAAGGAAAAAACAACAGGTAGAGGCAAAGAAAATCTATCTAATTGAAGAAAAGAAAAGGAGGGAAGAGTAGAAGCTTGAAAGACAATTGAAGAGACAAAAGAAGGAAGAAGAAAAGTTGCAGCAACGAAGGGCAAGAAAATTGAAGAAAGAACAAAAGCAAATGGTCAAGGATAGGAATTCAAAATATGTTGCAAGAAATTCAGGGCGTTTGAGTACTCCATCAACCCCTCTACCTGAACAACATCATATTCTAAGGGATATGTACAACATATTAAGCCCTTCTTATGCTACCCTTACAAACCAACAAGTGACTAGCAATACAAATTCAACACATGAGGGAAGCAGTTCAAGGTGTTTGAGTACTCTATCAACCCCTCTACTTGAACATCATCAAATTTTGAGGGATATGTATAGCATATTAATCCCTACTTATACTGCCATTAACAACTTCCAAGTGACTAGTCACAGCGCCCCTCATTCCCCTATAAAGCAATTCCAATTTTCTGGGCTTTTAGATGAAACAATGTTTGGTCATCTTGTTCCTATCACACCTCATGTGGAATCAGCGCCTCCAAAAAATTAAGGCCATTCCCTAGATTTATGGTAAACTAGAAAATTAAGACTTGATGTCGAGTTATTGCTATAATTTTTTAGAATCATATAGTCAGCAATGCATTTGGGACATTGTACGTAAATGCTAACAATTTTGTAATGTTTTCTCGAAGCTATATCACTGGTAAACTAGAAAATCAGGATTTGATGTCAAGTTATTGCTATAAGTTTTTTGAAACATCTAGTCAGCAATACATTTTAGACATTGTAAGTAAAAGCTGACAATTTTGTAATGTTTTGTCAAAGATTGTCTTACTATATTATGCAACTAGCAATATAATGTTTTGTTGTTTTTGTTTAAAGCAAGTACCAATATAATGTTTTTGTTATTTTCATCAGCAATGTAATGTAATATCCAATTTTCCTAGTGACTATGCTCACCAAAAAAAACATCCTTGAAAATAAACAAAGATGAGTTTGAAAAAGATTGCATTGCAGAGACTATTTTAGAGCAAGCCTTGTATGGTTCCCATTGTTGACTTTGAGGACAAGGAATTACAAAATAGTGAAAATGTATCACTACCTCTTCTCAATGGCCTGTGAAAGTGTGTTCATAGGAACCTCAATCTGAAAAAACCAGAGCCCATTACAAACTCAATGTGATATGTATTTTGTATTGCAAAAATGGAACAAACTGTTAAAGTATTTAAAAAGATTATGAACAATAAATGTTATATTTTTGGAAGACAAGTTTGATCTATAAATTTCTACAGAGAACATTGAAATTTAAAAAGATTAGGAACAATAAAAAATCTAGATGTTAAGAAGATGAACCTTGGTGTTTGTGCTATCAATGGTTAAAACATAAAATATTTTTTGAAATTGGTAGTTGAATCTAAAAACACTCTCGACTATGGAAAACTTATGCCTACTATTTTATTTGTTGTTAAACAACCACAAAGCATTGCAGCAACAAAGTATCTTTAGCAATCACATTCAAAGCAATAAAGCCAAATCAAGGCAGAAACAAAAGAGGTTAAGAAAAAACCAAATATTGCTGCCTTGTCTTGGTCTGTTGGTTATGTAAGCGTTGGTAGCATCCCCTAGAACAATCCTACAGTTGCCTTCTATATTCACTGATTATGCTCACAAACTCTTCCTCACTATATATTATATATATTAAATGGGTAGATAGGTCTTGGAAATTATAGCATCTAGAATTCCCTAGACTCTATGCAGAGTTTAGTGTTAGTTTACAGGATATTTGTTTTCTCCATGTATGTAAGATATTGTTTTCAAAATGTTTGTTTACTTGAACAATGGTGTAAACTTGTAATAGAGGGCTTTCAAGGATTTTGATAAAACCTTGTTTACAGAGAATGGTAATCTATGGTTAGTGAGCTATTGAGCAGAGTACTGTAATGACTAAGTTTATATCTACCTGTAAATGACATGATAAATTTTTTTTATTAGAAGTAAAAGATATCGTGCAAGCTATAATTTTAGTTGTAGGAGATGGGCAAAATTCAGAGGGAGAGCTGAAGTGGAAAAGGAAGTCCACTAGATTTGTCATTGACGAGTTTTATAAGATACAATATGAGGTACTAAGTATGCCAATCTTCTCCTAATTGGAACTGTGTCCAATAGCAATAGGGTTTGGTTAAAGAAAACACATTTACAAGGGACTGTTCTAGAGAGGTTCCTCTTCAATCCTTAAAGTTAATATAGATACCTTGCTAAAAAGTGGTTGTTTTCTGAATATAAAGTTTGTCTCTGGTCTCACTTCTTGGAAACTCCATTTGGCTCATATGAGCACATATACTACAAAGGTAGCAAAGGAGGCAAGGGTTTTTGGTTTTATTTTGTCAGGCATAGAAGAGTATTGTGAATCCTATATTTTGGAACTGTAAATGGGCACAGAAAGTCTGGACAAAGGTCACAAGTTTTTTAATTTGGATTGTTTGTAGCTAACATCTAGGCCATGAGAAAGTACTGGTTCAAAAATGTTATTTAAGTAAAATATTTATTCTTGTCAGCAATTAGGGACTTTAGTTACTTGGTATGAAGGGTACAAAGCAATGCATATTTCCAATCCTACAGTTGCCTGCTATGTAAGCGTTGGTAGCATCCCCTGGAACAATCCTACAGTTCTATTACCTTTGTAAGGTTGAAGTGGCAGTTCTTTCAACAGGTGCTCTACTAGGCTCTTTTTCTGTGTGATGGTTCCAGTTTGCACTCTTTTATTCAAAAAGATTCTACCAATACATCCCATAAAATACTACACAGACCCTAAAAAATAATGTCACAAAACACTACACAAACCCTAAAAAATCATGGCAGACCTTGGTAAATCATTTCACAGATTTCTAGACTTGTGACATTGACCTTATATACACAAACCTCATAGACCATGTTGATAGACCTTCTAAACCTCTGTCACATTTTGAAAGACTATAAAACACCTTAAAAACTTATGCAATAGAAAAAAAATCTTATGCAATAGAAAAAAACTTATGCAATAGAAGAAAAAAAATGAGTCATTGCCCCAGTAAGGTCAAAAATGACCTTACCTATTGGTTCTCCTACAAACCCTAGTTACACACACATCTTAGCAAGGTTTTCTTCTAACAATTTTATTACAAATCTACTGTAGCCTAAAACAAACATGTCATTGATTTTTTCAGTCCAAAGAGTCCATGTTGGTTTTATGCTGCAGAAGATTTGCAATAAAATAATTTGAAAAACAACCTTTTTATGGGATCTCTCATTTTCGCCACAAAAATATTGTGAATAAGCCCATTTGATTAAGCCAATTTGGTAGACCTTTTTTTTTTCCTTTGGTCCTTGCACTCTTTTATTTAAAAAGATTCTACCAAAAGTAAAGGCATAAAACACTACACAGACCCTAAAAACCAAAGGATTATGCAGATAGATCATAAGTGCCAAATCCAGTAATAGTGAAACATTTTCTCAAATGTTGAAAATATTATAGCCTACAACTCATTCTAGGTAGTATTTCCACAATGAATTTCATGAATTTGCCCCTTTCTGCTAATAGAGTGTCCTCAAGGACATCATCTTTCAGAGAGAATTACAGTGGTTGAATGGATGATAGTGGTATTCACAGTGAATGATCACATGAAATGTGACACATTTAAGAGGTTCATCAAAGTAGCATTGAGGAATAAATTCATAGTTATTCTCCTACCAACATGGTACTTTTTAACAAGAAACAGTTTATATATTATTCCAACGCACATGCTAGTATTGAATCCCAAAGAATCAATAAACACCATTGGACTCTTGACATAGCCACTATACTTGCAAGGAATTGGTAATCCCAAAACCAGCAAGTAACAACCTCCTACAAGTATTTTGAAACAAACTTACCACCTCTATTTTGTTAAGAAACCCATCTATGACCCCTTGCTTCTGAATGGTATGATGAGGCCTATTCAAAACCAGGCCATGATTTAAAAGATCAATAAATAACACAAATTCTATTAGTATAGTGACAAATGCACAATCCAACTGCCATTCAAACATATTGCCTTTCAGTTTAAGCTTCATGGGACTATAGCTTTAGATAGCACCAAATAACTTATTGAAAAATTAAAACGCTAATTAAGTGCAATGTAAGGGGAAGTCATTTGCAAGAAAAGCACAGCCCGTAGAGAACATGCAAGAACAAAATTTCAAAAAATATTAATGCTAGTTCCACTTAGATGACATAACTAGACAACTATCCAATCAAGATGACACCAATCTTATTGCAGGAGCTCACCACATACGAAAGAGTGTTCACATGTGAGATTGTTAGGTACTCATATTGATGAGTCAGGACATTCCAAACTGGCTCATAGCCTTACATTACAATTCTGATTTCTCAATATATTGCAACTTCCATACACCTAAAAATAAGGTAGGAAATAAGCACCCACAACTCTAAAGCTCCACTAATCAAAAGGAGTAATGGATACAAAATAGGTTTAGCCAAGTCCTCGGCTCATACTGCCTTTAGCACATAACAAACGCAGGGCAAAATCTACTCTTATTGGAAAGAAATCAATATAAGACCAATTTGAATAAATATGCACAACATTGACATCTATCACTACAAAAAAGTAGAACCATGTGTTCTGCTGCAATTGTCTTAAAAAAAATCTATGCACTTGAATAGAAATTTCACCCAATGAAAGTATAACTGTCGACTTCACTAACACATCAAAGAATACTTTGATAATAATAAACTACATAGGCCAAGCCTTAGCCCTCCCCTCATCAAGTTTCAACTACAGATGCCATAATTAGTTTTGTACCAATACTCTTTTATCTAGCAATAGAAAAAAAAACCCTAAGAAACTTGCAATAGAAAAAAATAAACGGGTCATTGCCCCAATAAGGTAAAAAATGACCTTACCTATTGGTTCTCCTACAAACCCTGGTTACAAAAACCCTTTAACTCTATTGTGTCAAAAGACACAATTTCTGTGACTGAATGTGGCTGAGGAGGGGATTGCTGTGAGTGAAAATCTCTCTATTTGAGGGCGGCCTGTGCACTAGCTCCCCTACACACAAAATGAAAAGCTGCACACCATTATTGGAGGCCATGTTTAGCCTAAAAGAACTCTGAGGATGAGCAAAGCACAGTCCCACCAAGAAGGAAACGGAGGAAATATAATTATAAAACCACTTACACCAACCACTTACCGAAGCAAAGCACAGTCCCCTTTTGCCCATGGTTAGTCACTGCACCAAATGATAGTTCTGCTGCATCAATCATTCTCCTTCTTATAGAAGATGGGGAAGGTTATAGCCAAAAAATTAATAGCAAAATACCTGTTGCCTCCATCCTGGCGTTAGAGACAAAATAGGTTATAGATTTAGATACATGTTGCCTCCATTGACCTCCATGTTGGCGACCTCCCTGCTCCCCATGTCCACGGCCTCCTGGCGACCTTCGAATGATGCTTCCGCAATGCTGTGCGCTGGCACTGCGGCGGCTTCAGAAATGGGCATTCATCAACAAACATTTAGGTTTAGGTTTTCAATAATAAGATAATATATTATTACTTTAGGGTTAGCATTTGCCACGCTACCATGTTTAGATATTAGGGTGAGGGTGCTTTTTCACATATTTTTTGGTTAAAATTATTTAGTTAATAATATAATATTGTTTAATTTTATAGATTTGTATGCACATAAGACATTAGTGAAGATTTGTTTTCCAAAGGATGATATCATGGATTTGAGTGTTAATGTTCATAATATCAAGGAAAATATGTTCACTTATTGGTGCAAGTGTGTTCGATGATGGGATGTAACAATTGACCATCATCAGGCAAGGGTTCAAAAAGTGCTATTTTGGACACTTTTTATGACTACGTATAGAACTGGCATCAAAATTGATGTTGTGGACCTGAAACCTTAGGTTTAAGAAGTCGACTAACCAATGAAGCCGTTATAAAGTTTTTAGACTTCTTCGACATCGACAAGTATGTTTTTGAGAGGCATGAAGTTAGGGTGCACACGTATTGGGTCTTTTCCCCTATATAAAGAAAAGTATATGTAGTATTTTAAAGCCCCCTCATTTATTTTAAAGTGTTAAAAAAAAAAAGATAAGATATGAGGGGAATGTAAAAGTTAAGAGGGAGCCTTTTTTAATGGAATATGAAGTGGCACGTGAATTTAAAAGACCATGCCACAAAATATAAAAGGCATGTCACTTATAATTTTAAAAAAAGTGGCTTGCTTCTTAGGGTGAGACGTTCATACGATGAGGCGTGTAGGAGGAGTACTAGCATTTTAAAAATCAGCAAAATATGTAGAAATCCATGCGTGAGGGAAAAGAAACATATGTATTCACTTCTAGTCAGTGATCTATGACATCATTTAAGAGCTAAATAGAGGTTTAAATGATGCAGGAAGATAATTCATTGAGAAAAATAAATGAAATGGAAGAGACACCTATACATCAAGGAAGACGTGCTGCAGTCATAAATGAAGAACCAATAATAGGGGTCTCCTAGAACAACCATAGGAGTTGCCTATGTGCAAGAGCCTCCACTGCAATAGTTTAACATAAAAAAAATGCAACAGCCATAAAGGGGGGGCAATGACAGCAAAAAGGGTTCTATCTATCTTTGTGCTTGCTACAACAGAGCAGTGGGTGATTTTTATTTTGTTGTTTGTTTCAGAGGAAGCTGAGAAGAACCTGAGGATTATGGAAAGGAACTAAGATGCAAAGGGCTGAATACTTTCCTTCAACACATGAAATATGGTGGAGAAGCTTTGTTTCAGTCTATGTATGTGTATTTATATTTGTAGCCATAGTATTGAATCTATCATTCTATGTAAACTTGTAAACTTGAATTTAATGTGCATTTGAGATGATTTTCAGAATGACATCCTACTCATCATTTCATGGTGGTTGTTATAGTATGTTTATAATTTCAAATGCAATCTCTCATCTTAATTTTCTTTAGAAGATTGTCCTGTTTAAATCTCATGCTGAGTTGATGCTGGCAAAGATTTAAATTTAGTTTCAAATGTGTTGTATAGAATGTTATTTTTCATATTAATGGTTGTTATTTAAAAGACACACTCTCTTTCTTCTCCATTCTTTTGGTTTCTAATGTCTATTTCCTCTTTCTAGCCTTCACTATTTTGCTTTTTCTTTAGAGCTGGTTAGAATAGATACTAGTTTAAGTAGTTTAGTTCTTTAGATCTAATGTTGAAATATAAAACTTGCTCGTAAAGCTTAAGGATAAATCATTCTAGGCAAGTTAATATCTGTAATATTGTCTCCATAAAACAATGAAATGAATCAAAATCACTAAACATAAGTTTGTTTTGTTTCATGAAGATAATTTGCAAACCCATCACACTGAGCTTGATCACACAACAACTATTTCTCTGCCATTACACAAAACCCCTTGTCAAATAGCATACATTCCATAAGTGATCTGTCCCATTTTACCGAGATCCGGTACCCCCTGAGACCTTGGGGAGATCACCCAATCTCCTTTCAAGAGAGGAGTTAGCTTCTGATTGCTGAGGTGTGACACCGTGCACTTTTGTGGGTCAACATTAACTGGCACTAGAAAGAGGGCAGCTGAAGTTTGAGTGTGTAATGTCACCTACTTGTTACATGGTTAGTCCATCATTGGGTTCCTATGGACTAGTAGTTTGGTTAGAGAATGGTGGTTGGTTTGGACATGGAGGTATTTGTCGGTGATGGAGTTGTGGTTCAAGGTTAGTGGATCTAGTTGGCACCCTCTAAGTTGGCTCTAGTTGCTCTTGGAAAGTACTATTTTTAGCAAGTTTGGGGTTAGTACCGGATCGGGATTTTCGAAGTGGGGTTGGATTCATCTCATCAAGGGATTTCCAACGAGCTATAGAACATGGCATTTTGGTATCATCTTGATATTTATTTTAAAGTCTGAAGTTTAATATATTTATCTATGGGGACTTTATGAATAAATATTAAGTTGTACTTATAAAATATATTGCAACTTAAAAAGTGACCTCCCTAGGGGATGAAAATAAAATAATAAAACAAATTTAAATTCCCTCCGTTTGGGCATTGTGCTTGGAGAGGAAAATAAAAGGTGAAAAAGAAGCTCATTTGGATTATCCTATGTTGATGGTATTTCTCTTTGTGAGCTCTACTAGGGTTTTGAGGGTTTGAGGATTCGAAACAAGGCTCTTGGAGATGAAAACCTTCCTGAGTGACAGTATTCTAAAGGTGTACAAGATCACCCAAAGGTGCCATTCGTGGAGGATGCATTCGGTGTTCACTATTGTGGTTCAATGGAACTTTGTGTGATGAGGGTTTGTTGAAGAGTTGAGTATTTCTCTTGCATATTTCATTTGTGTTCTTCACTGCAGCATTAGTGATTAGTGTTTGAGGATTTTAGAGTAGATATTATATTATTTTGGATGGATATCACTTGTAGCTATTGGTTGTACTCTTTAGTCTAGCCGTACCATTGCAAGGTGGATGTTTGGGAGTGTTTTTGGGTAGATATTTCTCTCATACCTGGTCACCTATCCCTGTGGACAACATATAGTTCAGTGCAAACTTATTTCAGAGGCTATAAACCATTCTTGTTGTTCAACACTTCTAGCCTAGGCCGTACATCTCCAAGAGTGACGTGGGGGCATTTGGGCCTCATTTCTCTTTGTGGGTATTGTGGAATCTGCATTGTTAGAGGCATTTAGAGCCCTTTGTACTTCTATGATCATTGTATTCTAAATACTTTGTGTTCTCTAGAGATTTTAGTATTTTTAGCTATACCCATTTGCTGGCCCAATTCTAGCACCTGTATGAAGTTGCAAATCTAAACATGGGTATGTCATAGTAATTGTTATTTGGCTATTCTGCTATCTGGGTCTTTGTTATTTTCATCATATATGTTGTATATTTTATGGGTATATTGTGTGCTCTAACAACACATCTACAGGAAAACTGAAAACCCCTTCTACATTCTTCTCTCTAGTTCTAAAAGATCACAAAAATAACACAAAAAGATTTTAAAAAATACAAACAGGTATGGCACATTATAGAGTGTAGTTATAGTTAGGAGAAATGGTTACATGATTCTTACCATTTGAGCTAGGGAGGTTTTAATCAAATGGCTAATCCTCTAGCATTTGATGAACACTAGGCTTCCTAATGTTTTTATCAAATGGATCATATTATTTTTTGATCCTAGCATGCATAATGTACAAGATCATGTGAACAAATTTAGGAACTTGATGATTCAACACCAAATCATGAACGAAGAGGTTGCATGCATTTCGTTCTCTTACACTTTAGAGAAAGAAGCCTATGAGTGGTACACACATTTTCCACCATTTTCAATTCACTCTTGGGCTCAATTAGAGGCTACCTTTCTAGGAGAATTTGGAGAACACCTTTATTCTATAGAGTCATGAAGACAACTCATGACAATAAGAACAGAACTCCATGAAAATATTGCCATGTTTACCCTTAGGTTTTGTGAAACTATTGAAAACTTGGTTAAATTTTATGCACCTATGGCCAATGAAGTGTTAGAATCATATTTGCAAGCCTTAGGACCTTCTTACAAAACTATCATCGTGCAATCACAAGGGGTAAACAATATGCAAGAGGATGTGAACAAAGCTCTTATCCTGGAACAAATTAACACCCACATCCCAATGAATCAAGGCCATGCTCACTACATGCAACTACAATCTCAATCTTGGCCCAACCCAATCAACTTGAACATCCTAGTGGCCTCAGTTTATCATCAATCTGGGTATCAAATGAATCATATTAGTGAGTCTCAAAATCAATTTTTAGGCCAAAATGACCAAAATTTCATTCAAGATCTACATGTGGCTCATCAACTTTCTACTAGTCAAAATGTTGAGGTGCAATATTTAAATTGTGATGACCCTTCCCATTGTGAGTGCCCAAAGCAACCACAACTAGATTGGTAAAAGATAGATGAACTAAAACATGATAAAAACATGAGTGAACCCTCTTTGGTAGTCATGGAAATAAATGAGGATGAGGTTAGAAATGATGAACGCCATGATAAATCAACAAATTTGGACATTGATGACATATCTACTTTACCCATGCATGATTTAAATGAAAATATTCTAAATTTTGACGTGGACATCCCTAAAATAATGGATCTTTTAAACAAGAATATGATGGACATGAGATTTATAGGGGGTCTTAATGACCTAGCTTTATCTGGCAAATGTAGGATACATGGTTTAGATAGACATGATGAAATTAATTGTCTTACTTTCCTGATAAGGGTTGACCTCTCTTTAAAAGGATTGATTTCTGTCAAACAAATCTTTGTTCTAGAATGTACTCAAAATGAAACTTTTGAAATTGTTGAAAATAAGAACATTCATCTCAAACTTAATGAGCATGATAAAATTGATGAGTCTCTCCTTGTTTCTGAGAAGGAATCAAACCAACCCATATTTGATAGACTCATATAGTGATGAGGATATGCCAACTAGTCCAGATACTTCTAAAAAAGGTGAGGTGTATAGTCTACCATTTGAGAGTGAGAATCATGAAAAGATTTCAACCAATGAACAAGAAATTTTATGTGATGACAATCCTCTATGTTTACGATGTACTATGATAGATTAATCTAGAAACATGATGAATCTAATATTACAGCTAAGTAAGGACATAAACAATATAGGGAAATCAACTAATCTAATAGACCTTGCTTTGCCTGATAGATGTAGAATCCACCCTAATGCCCATCATGTAGAATCTAGTTGTCTTGACTTCTTCCTAGCATGGGAAATCGTAGAAATGGAAGAACATTGTCATGAACATATACCTATGGAAAGTGAAATAGACAATGCCCTTGTTTTAACTAATGATAGCCCACACATGAATGAAGATGTTGATATGACTGATTTTGTGCTAAAAACAAAAAATGTTGAACATTCTACGATGGTACATAGTGAGATTTATTATTTTGATGCCAATTTATAACTTGGTTTAGTGGAGGGTGAGGAAGAGTGGGCATGTTGTGGACGTGTCTTGCTTGTGGTTATGAAATTAATAGAAATGTCACACAAATGTGGGGGCACACTATGTTCATCCTATGGATTATTTCTCTTATTTATTTTTTTCATCCTATGTATTGTTGATGTCAAAGTCATGTCAGCCTATTATTTCCAATTCATCTATGTTGACACTAGTAGCAAGGACCAATTGTGATAGCAACTCCCACTCATTCAAATTTGTGGCACCATGGGTCAATCTTTCATCAATTCCATCCTCATATTATTCATTGACATCATTCATTTTTGTTATGTGGTCATTGTTCTAGGTAATGTATTTGTTTGTGTTCATGTGCTATTAGAGCTTTGTCATCACATCTTTGTTAGAGTGTTTGGTTTATTCTAACCTACATCTAGGCTTAAGTCATACTTAGAGGCTTAAGTCATACTTAGTGGCTAAGTCTAACTTAACCTTGACATTAAATTTTAAATTCACTTTTGAGGTTAGTCACTTTTTTGTCTCACCACATGTGCTCACATGAGGTTAGTCATTTAGACATTTCACCTCATTAGAGGTTAGAGATATTCTCTCCTCACCTTATGGGAGGTTGGAGACATTTGTCCATCTCTATCCACTTGTGCACACATGTGTTTATCTCGTAGAGGGTTACTCATAGTTGGTTGTCTCCTTATAACCTCCTTCTCCTTGCCTATATATGCAAGGCTCTTTGTACATTTTCATCAACTCTTGGTGTAAACTCTTGATTATACATTTTGGCTTTTATGTGCTTATGCTTTGTGGAAGTTCATATTAGTACTTGCTTTCTGATCTTGGCTAATTCTGACATGGTATCAGAGCCATGCAAGTGAAATGCTTCTTGTTTTGAGAAAATTTAAGCATCTAGCCCTTTCAAGAGTTTAATTTTTGGTGTTCTCTTTGCAATTAGGTAAAAGTAAAAAGTCAAAAACAAAATTCCCAGAGGGCCTTTCAACCCTCTACTCATCTACCCATTTTGGGTAATCTTGGTTTTTGCAGGTTTTTCAAGGAGGTAACTCACCTACTCAGACTCAATCTACTCTTTTTTTAGCAATATATTTTGGCCTATTCGGCTTCTTTGCAGTGTTTTATGCAAACTTTGGTTTTTGCATGATTATGCATTTGTTTTGCCATGGATTTGGTAAATTTGCTGGGTTCTTTGCTCTGGTTGTGGTTTTCACTATTGTTCTGGTCATTTTCTGATCAACACTCTAGTCGCCATTCTCATGCTAGTCAAAGGCTCTATTTCGAGCCGGATTCATTGTGATCTATTTCAAGTTCTATGTGTAGATTTTGTAGATTGAAGGTTAGTTAGGAAGGACGTTGGTAGGGTTATGTTCTTTCTTGCAGGTCATGAGGCTCCTTTTCATGCCAGCACCGAATGGAAAAAAATGTTTTGGAGCTTTGTAAGTGACTTTTCAAAGTCATAATATCTTGTGAACATATAAACCTGCCATATAAAGTTAGCATTTGATTGCTAACATACAAAGTCAGTATATAAAGTTCATGTTTTAATCATCCGTCAAAGATGAAGGGTGAGGATCGGGTTGGTAGGTGGCCAATTCCCCCTCACATATCAAACCTTTGTATTATTCATTTCACCCTGATTTCAAGGAGTGGTTGGAAGGCTAGGTCTGCTCTCCACACAGGTATTTATTTTGCTTTTCTAGTGTTGATTATTAAATTTGACCATATTTTATGGGAACATGTTTATGTAATAACGTTTTATCAGTAGCTCGAAATTGAGCACCATTTTTTTGCAAAAGTTCATGTTTTTAAATTTCCCACGCCTTGGTCAAATTTATTTTATAAAACACACTAAGTTATAAAGTGCCAAAATCTGGGGGGTCTCTCTTTCGACAGTTTTGGGAGGGCTTTTTTGCATTTGATCTTTTGCATATTATACCATGTCTACATGTTGCAAAGTTGAGTGTACTTATTGTGGGAGCATTCAACATGGGGATTCACTCTGTCCTCATTTCTCTCACATTGTCTTTTCGATGTTTTGTAAGATTACAAATTCACTACCCGATGTTTCATTCAGGATGACTTTCAGTGATTCCTTGCATCAAAACATTTTCATTGTTGTTCCAGATCCACCACATTGGGATACATATCTACCAAACATTGCATCGTTGTTTGTAGAATCCCGCATTATAGATTTGGATCACACCATTGAGGACATTCGTCTTCTCTTCGATGTTAGCTTCGATGAAGTTGCATTGCTATCATCTTTAGATATAATTGTTCATGCCTCACCTATTTCAGGTTATATAGTGATTAATTCTGTAGATACTTATGATTCTACATATCACACTCCATCATCATCCAATTTGACACCTTTTGTAAAAGTATTAGATTCACATCGGTTCAGCTTTCAGCATACATCTATGGTCCATGTTCCCAAATCTTCATCACACGACAGCATTGGCTTGGACATCATTGAGCATTTTTTGAAGACATCAAAGGCATCATCATTGTCTTTGGATCATGTGCGACATTCAGAGACATTCATCTTTCTTCTTGTATGTTCCTATTCAGAATTGGAAGATATTATGCACACTTCCGTGGTTCGATTTCTTTCTAAGGGGAGAAATGTTGTTCAGCATTTGTGGATCATCTTTAGCATCTAGTCTCGAGAATCCACCAACACTACAAAAGGTATTTTGAGGGGAGGCTGCATGGTTTCTCTTCTCTTATCAATTTTGGGAGGAAGCATTTCCTCACATGGAGTTCATCACTTCACAATTTCTGGGGGGGTTACATAACCTTCTCTCTTCTCTCTCCTATGGGGGGAATATTTCATGTACTTATGCGTTAGAAGTAGTCCTTGGGGGGTTCTGAGTCCTCCATCTATCACTCTTCTTGTTCACTTGTACATTTCTTTCATGTATCTTTTCTCTTTTGGAGAGGAGTTTTGTTCCCACTGGGTTTTCTCCTTTTTTTCTACTTATGAGAAATTTGTTTATGGGTACCTAACATGGCCTAGCTTCTGGGACCCATCATCATCTTTGTATAGCTACTCCCTAAGTATAGCTTAAGGGGGGTTGTTAGAATGTTGGGTTTATTGTAACCCACATCTAGGCTTAAGTCACACTTAGTGGCTAAGTCTAACTTAACCTTGACATTAAAGGTTAAGTTCACTTTGGAGGTTAGTCACTTTTTTATCTCACCACATGTGCTCACATGAGGTTTGTCATTTAGACACTTCACCTCATTAGAGGTTGGAGATATTCTCTCCTCACCTTATGGGAGGTTGGATACATTTGTCCATCACCCTCTACATGTGCACACATGTGTTCATCTCATAAAGTGTTAGCCATTGTTGGTTGTCTCCTTCTCACCTCCTTCTCCTTGCCCATATATGCAAGGCTCTTTGTACATTTTCATCAACTCTTGGTGTAAACTCTTGATGTAATCTCTTGATTATACATTTTAGCTTTTATGTGCTTATGCTTTGTGGAAGTTCATCTTAGTTCTTGCTTACTAATCTTGGCTAATTCTAACAATCTTTCCATGAAATATATCCTTATTAACATTATGGCTCAACTTTTTGACTTTCTCTCATTTTTCAATGCATACAAGTGGCAATATATTGGAGAAAAATTTTATATTGTGAGATTATAAGATGGAAATCATATTGGCTCTCCTTATTGAAAGCATCTTAAGGATGAGAATGTTTAATTGGAAATCATTTCTTATTAGTTCATAAGATTTGTTCTCATCATTGTCACATATTAAGGTAGAGCTTATACGTTCTATCAATGGTGCACTTTGTAAAATTAGATTTAATGTTTTATCCCTTCTTAAGTAAACATGCCACCTCTTTCCATTTGGTGTGCCTTTGTACACAATTGAGTAATTCCTCATAGTCTATAAGGAGGTTGAATAAAAATATCCATGTAGTGTTTATCAAGCATGGATCATCTAGAGAAGATTTATATATGGTGTCTTCTTTCTTTGAGATGGACTGAGAGGATTCCATGTAGTACTATATTTACATTGAAGAACCCTATGTCTCTCCTGTTCAACAGGGTAAAAGCACAAATCTGTGTCACACTTTCAGCCAACTTATCAGCACAAGTGAATTTAAGTATTTCTAACTAAAAATCAATTTTGGTCAAACATATGATCTTGTAAGATTCATTCTAGCTAAGTTAGCTATGTGCACAACTTTTCCAACTAAAATTGTTGGCTAAATGCATATGTAGCACCATGATGAGGCCAATTTACCAAAAAAAAAAATTATTTAAAAAACTTGATATTTCAACAACTTCTACTCGTGTAAGTAACATTTTTTTTAAAATATAAAAATACCCTTTTGTAGATCTATAAGTTTAGTTTTCAAAAAAAATATATTTTAATAGTTTAATTATTATTTATATTTTACTTTTTATTTTTACTAAAAGTAGGTTATCAGCACAAAACATTAAGTCAATTACCATGTCAAGGAAAAATAGTAAAACTTATTTTAAAAAAATGAAAAAAATATGATGCCCTAGATAAAAGAATCTATATCAAGATGGTATAATTTTTTTTCTATTTTAGATAAATAGTTAATATGAAAGTTGACGTCGACTGGAAATAATTATGTTTTAATACACGCACATTTTAATATTTGTTTAAAAATACATGTTTATCAAAATTGAAAAAAAAAATATCCATGCCCTAAAGTTTCAAGTTATAAATATAGACAAAAAAATTGAAGAAAAACAAATAAAATTTACTATATAAAGACTGATGTCTCATGTAACTTCATTTTTTAGCATTTTATCAACAACTAAATTATAGTGTCAATTTATTAAAAACTATATTCAAATAATTTTTTAATTTTTTCAAAAAAATAGAAACATAAAATATACTAAAAAATAAATATTTTATTAATTTACACCATTTAAAAATTTAAAACATATATGTCACTTTTTAGTGATTCAAATTTAAAAGTTGGATCAGTGTTGGCCGTTTCCTTTATAAAAGTGTGACACAGCATTGTACTTTTACCCAACATCAATTTTTTGATAAATTATGTCAATGGTCTAGTGCATCTAGTAACCAAATGTATCCATGTATATGAACATAACCTTTAAATTACCACTCAAACATTTACCAATAATCTTTTGTGTGTAGCCTGATATTCTTTATGAATTCCTCACATTATGTTGTAATTCATTGGTGTTGTTATAAAGGCGTGTGGGTTTTCAAGTACATTGTCTGCGCTTCATCTTCTCGAATAGAGTATTGGTGGTATGCTATCTATATCATTAGTATGTGATTAGGCCATTTTGTATCATTTGCAGTTAGCATGAAGAATATAGTGATCGATCATATTTGTTAACTTGCTAGGACACCTTGTACAATATAATCATCCTTTATAGAGAAGAGCCAAAGTACCTGAGTTGCACTACTAGTTGATCATCAATGACATTATGTAGATATTATATAAAGCTTGGTATGTTGATCTCTACATTTTTCATGAAAACTATTGCAATTCTTGGCTATGGTGATGCATTATGCAATTGTATAGGAAATATCAAAGTCTTAAATGTCTTATGAGTCTAATATCATAAAAGATAATTAACTACAAAGCATATTTTTGTCCTTGATTCTAGCTTAAAGCTGAACTGTGACACCATTTGGTAAGAGGGTGGGAAAATCCATGTCTGGAAGTCCCTCGATATTTATAACAATAGAGATTACATGCTTTGAAAATGCCTTTACTATGTTTTGCATTCATTTTAGCATTCCCTTTGAGTGTGTCCTTTTACCCCCTTTAGCATTAGTTCATATTTATCACTTAGCCTTTCCTTATGCTCATGTGGTTTTCCCTTTCCCATGTGTGTTTACCCCTTACTTTAAACTTTATTGGTCCTTGCCATGTGATAGTTTTCCTCACATTCCCCATTTTTAATGTTTGTGGCTTCTCCTCATGTGTGTCTACCCCCTTGTTTTGACACTGTTCCCCTACTTCTTGTTCCTTTGTCTTCTATTTATGTGAAATGACCTCCGGGTGTGTGCAAGAAGTTGTGTCCACTTTTTGGCCAAAAAGTGGAAGTGTTTTCCCTGATTTTCAGAATTTGTCACATTTGACCTAAAAATTTGAAGCACTTAAAGGTGGAATCTTGGAAAAAGTCACTAAATATGAAATGTAGTACTCTAAGTCTAGTTTCCAAATATGTAATTTTTTTCAATACCTAGATGATAGAAATTGATTTTGAATAGACGTTTCTAAAAACCACTGTTTAAAAGTCACTTTTTTTTTACTATACCATGTACGTGTATGTCATCTATATTTTGACCTAAATAATCATATTTTTCAAAATCCTTTTGGGAAAAGATTTGTAACTCACTGAAGCACATTTTCCATTTTTTTTGTAATTTTTTATTGAATATTTTTTAATTAATTTTTTATTGGCCATTTTTGGTCTTTTAAAAAATCATCATGTACATCATGCATAAGATGACCTAAACTTAACATTTTTTGAAATTTTTTATTTTAAATTGAAAAGAATTGTCTAAGGTACGTTTTTGTACAATTTTTTTTACAAAAAAATATTTTAATAAAAAGTTATTAAAATACTAAAAAACCCTGATAATTCAAGTTTATGGACCTATTTCATCAGAAATTGATTAAAAAATAGAAAAAGTTTAGCTCCGCAAGAGGAAATTCAATCACAATATTACAATTCAGTGCAAGTTGCTATGTTTGCTCATATTGTTTATAGACATGCAGATGATAGCACAGAGAATGATAGAAAAGTTTTGAGGGAGTATCATTTCTATTTGAGTGACAACTGGTTACACTCATCAAAGTTTGTTCAATACATTTTATACAAATTTAAGAGAAAGAGGAATCCAGATGACTGGACATCTTATATGGTCAGATAATTGTACGGGGCAGTTCAAGAATGCTCGAATGTTATGTTGGTTAAGTAGGGTTCACAAGGAGAATAATGTCCAACATATGTGGAATTTTTTTGAAGATGGACATGGTAAAGGAGAACATGATGGAGCTAGTGCATGTGTTAAAAGAATTCTTGCTAGACAACAATTGAAATTTGAGGATGCAGTAAAATTTAAAGATGCATGTGGGATTGTAGACTGGTGCAATACAAGATTATGTACACCTGGATCAAGCGAGTACTCTACAGTTCATCGATTCTTTTGGTTGGTTGAAGAAGAAAATATTCTACCTATACTTGATTGCCAGACAATCAATGGATCTACTAAATGGCATTCATTTAGGAGTTTGAATGCAAGTACATGGACTATCTGAACAAGGGAGCTTACATGTTTTTGTCAGTTTTGTATTTCAGGAGATTGGGAAGCATGTGAAAATATAGAATGGGTTGAAGAGTGGAAGCAAAGACCATTGACACTTACACAAGCACACAATCAAAGTGAAACAACAATTAAAGACAATGATCAACTGTTTGCATCAGATGATTATGATCGTGTTTCAGACCTTGTATAAGAAGGTAATTTAATTCAATTTATTTCATTTTATTTCACTTCATTACTAATTTGTAGTGCTTTTATTTATTTATATGTGTACATATGAATGCATGTTTGTTGATTGGTCAAATTTTATGGACATGTGCAAGTTATTGAATCAAAATTTGTTTGCAGGACATGTGTATGTTGTTGTTGCACCAAAGAATAATGAAGAGAAAATAGAATATTGGTTGGCTCGTTGTGTGGAGACTAAACATAAGTTAACAACACCTCGAGAAGATGATGATGGCTTTCCTTATCCAACAGGTCTGGTAATCCCCTTAAGACATCCCCTTAAGCAAATTTTGATAACAAGTCTTCGATCCCCTTAAGCAAATTTTAAGAACTTCTTTGATCCCCTTAAGCAAATTTTAAGAATTTCTTTGATGATGGCTATCATTATCCAATAGATTCGGTGGTGGTTGTTGGCACTTGGCTATGGAAATACCTAATAAGGAAGAATGGTTTGCCTGCATTCAAAGATTATGAAACACATAAGAAGATTATATACTACTCACATTTGGTGTTGGCAACAAATATAAAACTGGAGAGGTATCATGGAAAACCTACAAATAAAGAGCTATGGATAATTTCTATGGAAGACCATGAGACAATCATCGATGCGTTGGAAAAAAGAGAGGATGGAGATGGTATAATGGAATAAGTAAATACATGTAAATATAGTTAAATAGATTATATTGTTCTTTTAAATACATTAAATACATGTTTTGATATTTCTTGTGCGTTATTAATAGAAATTGATTTAAATTGTCCTTTTATATCCTTAGGCCATCATCACAAATTCATCACATATTTTGAAACCAAAACTTGAGAGGATGCAGATTAAACCTATATCTACACATGTGTGAGGCACTTGTAAATACAGGTACAAATTATGTATATCTAGATAGTTTTATATAAATTAAAATACATGTTTTGATGACATATTGAGAAATTTCTTGTATTATTTTTATATCAGGTGGCGTGAAGACCTGCTACATTCCCCACAAGTTTTCGATTTTCTTGAGATGGCATAACCACATTTTGTAAACATTATTTTGAGTTGGCATATATGTACATACACAATTACATTATTACACATTTTGTACACAAATTTGTATACATGTGTATGTACACAATTTTATACTCTACACTTTTATATATCAAAATTATTATTCTATATATTTTATTTTTTAAATGCGCATGTTTTTCTTCTTTGAATTTACTTTAAATTTGATTTTATTATATTCTTAAATTTGGTTGCCTTGGGCAACTTCACCAAATTTTGAGAACTTAAGACATCCCCTTAAGACATCATAAATTAGGACCCCTTAAGACATCCAAAAAGTTAGCATCTTTGTAGGTTAATTAACATGGCCAATTTGAAGTTGTTAATGGACCACAGTATCCTCTTTGTAGTTATGTTACTTCTATGTTTCAATAACCATATATCTCTCAATCCAACCATTACACTATCATCTTCATTCTATCCTTAAAATTTCTTCTTTATTTGACATGCTCAATAATGAAGATGAACTAGTACTTAGCATTATAGATTAGGTTAATAATCTTCAATACATAGATACAACTCCATGCCTTAATGTTATCTCTTTGGAATTTGTAATTTCTCCCTTCTAGATTCTAGTTAATGGTTCATTGCGTGGATGTTTTAGAGCTATTGAATGGGTTTGCATCAACGAGGCTTGGAATCTTTCTTTATCTAAAACTATGGAAATGTATGATGGAGATGTAAAATTAGTTTAAATTTTTCCTTTTAGCTAGTCATGTGAGTTTTTGAATTTATTTATATGTGACTTCAAGACATGATTTAAGATTTGATTTATTTTATTAGTGGTGATTAGAAGTTAATTAATCAAATAGTAAGATTATTCAAAATTAATTAGTGAGGAAGGTGTAGGAAATTAGTTTAATTAAATAAATATTCAATTTATTTAATTAATTTGATGATGGAAGGCATGTAATAGGCTAATCCTAATTAATTAAATAAATATAATGTATCTAATTAAAGTATGCAAATGTGAGGTAGATTAAAGTAGATAAATACCATGGATCTAAAAACATGTATACAAATGTCCTATCTATTAAAGTACATGAACTGCTCAAAATACATCATAATATGGGTGAATCCTATCTCCTTACTAAGTGACCCTCAAAGTGACAACTATTGTGCTAAGAATGATGAATGGATCCCTACAAAAATATACACATACATTAGAACATGAGCATTGTAATAAAATTAGAACACATAGTTAATCTAATCTAACAATATACATAAATTATAACCTGATCACTACCATGATGTGAATCTTGCATGTATATGTCCTCTCTATGTTAGCAATGATATGAAATTAACATATGTCACTACATCTAAGAGAGGGACTCAAAACTACATGGATATCACCGAATATACCTTCATCAAGTCTAATAATATACATCATATCTAGAGAATGATGTAATTGATTAGTATTGGTCCTCAATTGCTTTCCTTTGGTAAGAAATTTAACCACAGTGTCACCAATATACTTAAAACCTGGGGTAAACATGTATGCATCCTTTCACCAATAAAATATCTAGGTTGAGGAAAATTTCATCCTCAATGATGATCATATGTGTCTCTATCACATATACCCTACCATGCACTTTTCCCACATGGCTTGGTAAATATACATTAAATTTATGTTGAGACCCAAGTGCACCTTGACATACAGATTTTGTTGTGATTCAAATTACACATTTGAGATTTGGTTTTTATTTGGACAATGATCATGGGTAGCTACAAACCTAGGATATAACAATGGTTTCATATAGATGAAGTCCATGTTCAACAATATATATAAAGTCCATGACAAACAGTATATAACATAGTCCATGAAATAGTCAAATTATGTAGCCCATGAAATAACCTATGACATACTATCTTTGTAATCAAGAGTCCTCTTCACACCATGTGAACTACTCAGATGACCTGAATCACTCTGTAGAAGAGAAAGATTTAGATGAAATCAGATGTAAGATGATTAAAAATGATTTAATGACAATTTTTAAATTTATAATTTATCATAAAATTAAATTACTGTGTGAGGCTGAGAGGCATGCTTTGGTGCACCTGGACCTGTCTCTACATGCTCTAAATCAATCTATTTAATACAAGAGAAAGTTTAAGTTGAAATTAGATGTAAGATGATTTTTAAAATGATTTAATTCAATTTAATTTATAATTTTTCATATTTAAATTATTATACCATAAGAGGAACTTGTTGTGCATCCTCTATTCTAGGACTTGTCTCTACAGGCTTAGCTACATGACATGTCTCAAGCTATAAAAGAAAAAGAATTTTAAACACATGTCAACATATATATATATATCAAGAAATTTACTTTAAGTTCACAATGTATATTTTAATTGACTTTAAATATAATCTAAATTTTAAATTATACCGTATCAGGCTGCCCATCTCCTCTGTCCTTCTGCTCTGCATGTGTTGTGTGTTGATGAAATACGTCACTGACAAGATCCTACAAGGTCATTTATAACTTAGCACATGTGTGTACAAATTAGATTTTAAAACATATATATATATATATAATTGACTTGTGTACATGTTATAGGTACTCAGTTTTTGTTTTAATTTATTTAAAAGACTTGTACATATATTACATTTAGACATAGATATACATTTTTGAACAACCTGAAATACAGTCGACTCCTGATATAAACTTGGATTATCCAAGTGTGCTGCAATGCCCATCCTCGTTGTTGTGTCAACCTACATAGACATATATTTTTAATATATATTAAATAGTACATGCACGTTTTTAGATATAGTGATATCAAAATAGAAAAATCTAAGTATATATAGTTTTTTAAAACAATATACATACTGTAAAAGTGTTATGTGAGATGCCGAATGATGGAGGAGCGATTGAGACACCCTTAGATGGAGGATTCAATGTGGAAGAACCTTGAACCAGTTCATAAATTTATTTAATGTACATGTTCAAAACTGAATTACAAATTAAAATCAAGCAAATAAAATTAATATTTAAAATATAAATCATTCAAAATGTACCCCAAATGGGTGCCTGAGATGAACAGGTGTTGATGAAAAATTAATTTGATCAAAGGTCCCTATTGTCATCATCTACACCAAATAATTTGATTGTTAAAATATTACAATTTAATTGATCTATATGTTGATTAAAAACAAGTGCTTAAAAAATTGTTATAAATTCAACATGTGTGTAACCAATATATACTTGTGTCGAATGATCAGTGGGATGATCCTCAGCAAATAGCTAATCAACAAATGATTCACTCATATTATTAGATGATGCATGTGTAGTTGAAGTGGGTGTAGCTACCTGATAAGGTCCATAACACAACTGATTACAACTCATACATGTATGAGGCATCAACTCATGTGGAGTGGTACTAGGACCACTTCCATCATCAACTCCTCCATGGTCTCTAACCTGAGCTACCATCATAAAAGTCTGCTCATCTAGGCTACTTGAGAGTGCACTCAATGTGCCTAGTGTGGATACCACTGCACGATGCTGGAAGGGCGAAGGAATGGCAGAAATAGGAGGGTCAATAAGAGGTTGAATAGGCATGGGTCATTGGGGATCAACCTGTGCCCCCAACCTCTATTGTGGCATACCACCACCAATACCCTGGAATGATCTAAAATCAAAGTAGTTGGGTTTTTTATTCATAACAAACTCTGCATATAATTTTCTCAAAAAATATTAAGGAACCTCACAATTAACATGATGTGGATAATCAAACACCATCCACCATCTATCCCAAAAATTGGTAGACATTCCTTCATGCCTACACCACTTGATTGATATTCTTTTCTTGTTTGCAGGAATAGGTTCATTTGTAATGGGATGTCTAAAATATTGTGCTAAATGAGCTTTTGTGATTTTAAGATCCAAAATAGCCTTCTAGGAGAGGCCATCAGCATAAAATTGGTGCCTCTCCTCTCTCCATTTCTGGAATCCATCAAAGTATGAGTTAATAGACCTCACAGAATCTACAATGATTTGCATCAAAGCTGCAAAATGTACGTGAGGTGACATGAATTGTTCATTGCGAATGGAATTCAATTTTTCTTGTATGGAATCCACATTTTCATTAATTATGGCTCGCAAGTGAGCCTAGTCAGTTCTAGGTGGGGCATCTAGAGCTGGGGGTGGGGGTGGGGGTGGGGCCGGATCATCTTGTGCATTGAGGAAGTCATCAACATCAAAGTGAATATCATCCAGATTCATGATATATATAAAAACAGATATTTTCACCTGCATATATACATATAAACATACAAACTTGAGTACAAATTTAAAATTAAATCAAGAATATATATATATATAAATTATAAATAAACATATACTGTACATGTTCAAAAACTATAAATTATATGTATGTTTCAAGAAATTACACTTGAAATAATTTTAAATTAAACATACAGATACATACATGCATGTACAAATTTCAAAATGTAAAAGAGCTATTATATAGTGAACTAGATGTAATTTTCAAATTGAAATCAAGGGGTTTTCATTCGAGACCTAAATTTTGATTCTTATAGTGAGGGAGACAAGAAAGATCAATTTAATACTATACAAATCAATTTAATAGTAGGGCTATTAGGACTACCATAATGAATTTGTTCTCAAGGTTTGTTATCATATGTTAGGTCCAAGGTTTCAATTTTGTTAATTTTTCTATGGAGTTGGCTATTGGTTTGATGTTAAGTACTCATTCTAGAAGATCCAACATTTCCTATGGCAAAGCTACAAATAGTTTGTAATGGTTTTGGATGAATTTCTCTAACTAAATATGACTAATAATCTTGGTCAACAAACAATAGTCATGCTTGCATTGGTTTGAGCATTGGATCAATCATGAATTCATAAATTGGATATGTGTTTGAGTATGTGAAAATTTGAGTGAATCCTTACCATTTGATAGGAAAGAGGAAATCATCATGTGAACTTTAATATCTTGTATAATGTTGTCATGACCATTAAGGACTAAACATTAATTATTATTAAATTCCTAGATTGTTATATGGACCTTTAAGATAGCCTTAAACCAATAACAAACTTGTCATGAGGGACAATGAACTACAAAGGGACAATGAAATTGTTGTTAAGATGTAAGACTCCTCTAGAGATTCAATTGCATTATCTAGATAATCAAAGAGACATAACCATGTGGTAATGATTAAATCTTCCACTTTTAAGATAGATGATGAGGTAAGAAGGTTAGGATGCTTTGTTTAACTTGTGATTGTAGGGATGATCTAGCTAGAAAAAAGATATTAGTTGATGGTGAACTAGCTTGATTTTGTTTCCTATTTCCTATTTTCAATTATTGTTTTCTATTTAGTTTTTAGTCACTTGACTCTTATGTGTGTTATTTAGCTTTAGACTAAGCCCATTTAATTAGTCTAAATAGTCTTAATTTGCACTAGATCTTAACACTAGATGATTGTCCCAAACCTTAAGAACAATTTAAAAATCTATTTTACTATCAATATATATCAATGAAGGGTGAATGTCTAGGAGTAGGTGGATGGATAATAGGAGGAAATGGATTAGGATTGGGAGTGATCAAGTACTAGAGAGGGATGGCATATGGGTTTGTCTTTGTAATATAGTTCATAGTATCTATAGAGGTCATTTAAGAGAGGTGATTTAAATTTAGGATGTGAAGTTGGAGGATTAGATGGTGATGAGGATAATGAAGGGATTGATGGATTAGAAGGTGGATGGACCAATGAATTAGTATTGGGATTACATGGTGGTGTTGGGATAGGACTAGTAGGCTCTTGGATAGGCATTCAATTGGATGATGATGAAGGATACCCATAGGATGCATAATCTAGAGTGGTGTTCCCCTTGTCAAAGGTAACATAAGGACTTAAGGACACTTGATCTTGGTGAAAAGGGTAGCTTGGACTTTCACGTTCTTGTTGTAAAGGAACTTGATAGTCTTGTAAATGGATTTGATGATGAGCTGAAATGTTGGAATAAGTAGTTGGATGATCTTTGGGTATGGATTGATATGGATATTGGTTGATATTGAAATAAGTGGGATAGGTTGATGTAGAATTGACATGATATGTGGATGGACTAGGTTGGTATGATGATGGAGGTGACACATAAGAGTGAGGTGGAATTTGTTGATACATTGTGGTTGTGTTTGTTGGGTTTGGGATTGGTGGGTTGCTAGGAGTTGTTGAATGAGGGCTTGTTGTTGTGCTCGAAATTGTTTTTGGGCTAGGATCTTTTTCTCTTGTATTGGGATGGATTTCCACATATGTTGAAGTCTTTGTATTTCATCTTGTTGTTCAAAATATGCATCATGATCTACAAGGTTCTCATGATCATTGGGAGGAAATTGGGGATGTCTTAGGATTGTGACTTTAAGTTTGCCATGGTCAACTTAGAGAGGTTGTGTGGAATATCCCTATAAGAGGATGAAGGGTGATAGGAGGTTGTAGGATGGCTAAAAGCATTCACTTGATGATAATGTTCAAGTTTATCAAGATATGCATCATGGTCTATAAGGTTCTCTTGTTCAAAAGGTTCATCATATTCTACAAGGACCTCACAATCATTGGTACCAAATTCAAGACCTCCTATTATGACTGGGGGTTTCCTATTGATTATGAGTTTAATAAGCTTCTTTTTTATTGTCACAACCATTTTGGACAAAAGAAATGAATCAGAACAGATGCATCTATGCTATTGAATGATGTCATAGAAACTAGTGGACTATCATACCACCTAGGTAGAATCATAATGAACATCTACTTGAGACTATAACTAGACTTGGAAAACTACCTTGAGGTGGATATCTTGTGCATGCCACATGATCTGAAAACCTAAATTTGGTGAAGTTGCCTATGGCAACCAAATTTGATAATGGAGATCTAGGATTGACTACTAGTTGCCTAGGACTAATCTGAGTATGAAGATGAATATATTCTGATGATTTGTGATTTAAATTTAATGAAGAATTTGATGCTTTGATTAACTTGTGATTGTAGGGATTCAATATAGCTAGAAAAAGATATTAGTTGATGGTTCTAGCTTGATTTTGTTTCCTATTCATACGTATTTCCAAAATTATTGTTTTCTATTTAGTTGTTAGAACCAACTCTTATGTGTGTTATTTCTAGCTTGAGACTAAGCCCATTTAATTAGTCTAAATAGTCTTAAAATTTGCACTGTCTTACCTTAACAACAATTTAAAACTCTATTTTACTATCAATATATATCAATGAAGGGTGAATGTTCAGATGCATCTATGATATTGAATGCTATCATCTAGAAACCAATGGACTACCATACAACCTAGGTAGAATCATAATGAACATCTGCAAGACTATAACTAGAATTGGAAAACTACCTTGAGGTGGATATCTTGTGCATGCCACATGATCTAAAAACCTAAATTTGGTGAAGTTGCCTAGCAATGAAATTTGATAATGGAGATAGGATTGACTACTAGTTGCCTACTTGACTAATCTGAGTATGAAGATGAATATATTTTGATGACTTGCAATTTAAATTTAATGAAGAATTTGATGCTTTGTTTTTAGCTTGTGATTGTAGGGATTCAATCTAGCTAGAAAAAGATAAATTAGTCAAGATGGTTCTAGCTCAATTTTATTTCCTATTTCCTATTTGCAAAATTATTGTTTTCTATTTAGTTGTTAGTCCCAACTCTTTCCTTTTAAGAAGTATATCAAATCTAATTATATGCACAAAATTTTGAAGTTAATTCGACGGATTTTCATCCAAAGGACTAAGTATCAACAAATTCAAGAGTACATATGGATCATAGTGTTGGAGATCACAACAAGTGTTATTATCCTAGAGGATCTTATGTAGTAGTCTACTTCTACATATACAAGTTTATGTTAGGAGAAAATATCTTTTGCCAAATTTGTATAGAGTTGTCTATAGTGTGTTCTAGGGTAATCAAATGATGTAAGTCACAATTTAGAGGGTTGAGGGATAAGTTTGTGTTGAGTCTATAGGAGGTGTTTTCTTACATATACCTCTCCATAATCTAGGTGTCTCCATGTCTAACTCAAATGTTTCAAGGGATATTATATCCAGATTAATGATAACATTTTATATATGGCTATGAGATCCATGATCATATCAACGTTTGGTAGAGAAAAGTTATCTTTAGGGTATCCTTTTTTGATGTCTCAAAAGTTAGTGCAAACATGAATTCCCTTAGTTTTCTTGCTAGAACTAAGACCACATTAGAGACCCATTTAGGATAAGTAATAGTCTGAATGAACCCCACATCCAAGAGTTTATACAATTCTTCTTTGACCAAGAGGGCTACTTGGGGGTGCATTTTGTGTAGCTTTTATTGAATAGGTTTGGCATTGAGGTGAACCACAAGATGATGTATGACTAAAGATGGAGTCTCAAGGCATATCACCATAAGACCACATGAAGAAATCAGCATAATCTTTAAGGGTGATGGTTATGCCTTCTTTGATGTCAAGGTCCAGTGGAGCTGCTATCTTAGAGAGTTTAGGGTCCTCTTCTATTCACAGGTTGATGTATATAGCATCCTCAACAAGGAGAGGTGAGTCATCTTGTATCTGAGTGGTATCTAATGGAAGGTGAAGTTTGTCATTGAGCAGCTCTTGGGAAGTGTCCATTTTTATTGTATCATTTTAATCAATCATAAGTTTCTTCTTATATCTTGTTGCTATTCTACCTACTAGGGTGCCTTAGGACTAAAGGGTTCTTCTTTCTCTCCAAAATAAGCATAGGTGTTAAGTATGGTGGAAAAATCTTTCTTATGATTACCATGGGGATGTGGTCTTGACACTTCATAAGTTTCATGATGGCTTCATGATTTTGGAAAACATCAAATCATAAAGGGTCCTATTGGTCCCAATCGATAAGCTCAAGGTATTATAGGTCTAAGGAGATGGTGAGGATAGTGACCTATCATGAAAGAGGTTAGTGGTGGCAAGATCTTCGTAAGGATCATGAGTGGGGCCTACATCAATGCCATTAAGAATAGGAGAAGCATTACCAATGAGGTTAGGCTCGTATCACAATTAACATCATGATGTTCATCCCAAGGGCATAACCTAGCTAGTGAGGACAGCTACAAGTGTCTCTAAAGTTACATTTGTTGGCTTGATTTCATTCTTGATTAGTTGGCTATCACAAAAATTGTAAAATCTTCTCAATTCTTGATTAGTTGGTTGTCTCTAAAGGTTTGATTATGAAGGAAGTGATAAAGGTTTTATTATGGTTTGTTGTAATTTTTTTACATAACAGTTACCTATTCAATAATGCCTTTAAAATACAATGACATACATTGATATAAGTAAATTTTATAAAAACCAAATATATATATCATCCCAATGCTATATAAATTTTGACAGTTTGTTCAAAATCTCTCATTTCATATGATACAGTTGTTTCAAAATTTCAATTATATTTTATAGCTAAAATGTCTAAATACAACTATTCAATTCTCAAATTTAAACAAAATTTTGACAGTTTGTTCAAATTCTATCCTTTTATATGATATAGTCTTTCAAAATTTCAATTGTATTTTACAATTAAAATGTCAAAATACAGCTATTGAATTCATAAATAGAAACCCTAAATAACAGTTTACATTTTAAATTTTGATTGTATTTTACACCAAAAAGAAAGGGAAACTTCAAAAGATTCATTGCCAAATTGTAGAAGTGGAAAAATCCACTTACCTGATGTTTTGATGGTGAAAATCGTCTTCCTCAACTTGGGATCCCATTCTTAGCTATCGCCTGTCGCTAGGAAAAATGGGGTCGCAGCCATTTTTTTTTTAAATTTAATACTTTTTAAAAATGGGATCCCGTTTCATAAAACGTGACCTGTTTTGTGAAACGGGATCCCATTTTTTTGGTTCTAGGCTCAGGACCCAATTTTGGATTTTAGGCTCAGGATCTCGATCTAAAACAAGATCCCATTATATAGAAACGGGATCCCATTTTTAGTTACCTGATTTTGGATTTTCTTCTAACTCTGAAACTTCCACCTTAAGTGGACACAACTTCTTGCATTTACCCCTCCGTTGACCTTTATGATGCTCCTATCACCTCTCTTGAGATTTTTGGGATGTTATCATTAAAAACTAGGGTGTTCCATAGGGGTGCCCCCACTTTATGCAAGAATAGATTCTCTACTTTTTATGGTTTGTAGTTGAGGAAAACTTGGTACATGATTTTTCTATCCATTTTCATTAAATCCTTCAAAAATCTATAAATAGACCCTATTTTCTTCATTTTGTAATCTAAATTGCCATTTCCTCTTTTTCTCTTGAACTAATTATGGTTATACTTTTAGGGTTTTAATTGGAGCTTAGAGCTTCGAGTACCTTTGAGGATTCTCTTTCTTTAGAACTTTATTTTGCAACCTTTTCATAGTCATTATAGGATTATGGCTTGCCTTGTTGTGACCTTTCCATCCTTTGCTTTGATAGTGTTATTCTAGTTAGTTTTCTTCTCCCCTGGCCCTTAGATTCCAATTTTTCCTTTCAATGTGTATAGAATATTAGTATGAAGTGTAGAACAACCCTATATAGTTTTTCCAAATTTGAATGAGCGAGATAAAAAATTACATAGAAAAAGAAATACATATTTCTTCATAAAAAATAAGGATGATACTTAAATTAATTAAATATAAAGACATTAATACATTTAGATTTCAAAATAATTTGATGGATAGAATGCTAAACATGTAGCTTGAGGTTGTAGAGGTGTCTTTTTAGAATCTTGTCCTAAAATAAGCCAATCTAACGAAGAGCATGCTGAATATTTGTTTGTTTTTTGTATGCCTTTTGTAAAAGGGTGGTTTTAGCATGCAAATTACATGTCCAACCCTTTGGATTTGTGGAATCATATTTGTTCCAAGCCTAAACATGGAATTTGATTGGTATTAACTAGATCATGTGTGTGTTATAATACTCTTTAATTATGGAAAATATGTATGAGCCATAATGTCAGCATGTTATAATGTGGGTGTGTTATGATTCCTAGAAAGTGAGCACATTTTGGAGAATTATCAAAGTTTTCCCAAATTTTTGTCCCTATATTTGTACACATACCCTAGGTTTAGAAATAAAAAAACACCATGAACATTAAAGGGAAGAGCTTCATGAAATCATTCTTGAGGATGTATAAAGTATCCAATCATGAGAAAAAAGAAGCAATGAGGTACAACTATACTTCATCCTAGGCCATAGGAGATGATATCGATGTAGCAACTGTTGGCAAGAGACACTATATGGATTCATGGTTGTTGTCATTGATGGCAACAAAGATCATCCCACATATCCGCAAGTCATGGTGTGTCTCTACCGGAAGTCAGAATGAAGATTATTGTGGTCCGGTGAACAAGAATACAGCATGTGGCAAGGTTCGACAGACAGGTCCGGATCTCTCAGAGGAAGTATCTTGGTGCAGTGCAGATCTGGGGAAGTCAAGAGGACTACCTTGAGTGGTATATTCCAAGGATTTAGCCTCCGGTGATGGACAAGGAAAAAGATATGAATAGTTGAGTACTGGATTCCTGAGTGACAGTGTGAATAGAGGAAGAACTGACTGACAGAACATCAGACTATTTTCTGGATGTGTTACTAATGATGGTAAAGGTTGTGAAGGCATGAATCATGTTTGGCCAACATGATTAATGATATCTACAAGTATATGCTTGATCCGCATTACTTGATGTGCAAGGATTCAGCTGACAGAACAGAGTTTGTGAGAAGATAGACTGCTCCGAATGCTGACTAGAAAGATAATGAAATCACTTGTGCGGATGTATATATAGGATGGATTTAGTTATGAGATGTGATGTGATGAGATGTGATATGTGAATAAGAGAAGAGTAGAACAGAAATAGTAAGAAAGATCCGGTATGTGAAAGGAAAGCAGAATAAAAAGAAGAGAAAGATGAAGTGCAGCAGATCAGTGTACTAAGCCTAACCGGAACTAAACTCCAGCATATGTGGATGCTTTCAATCAGTTCAAGTATTGTACAACATTCTTTTGTAGACAGTGTGTCTCCTTGTAGGTAGTGTGCCTCCTTTGTGAGCAGTGTGCTTGGGCAGTGAGCCCTAATTGGCAAGTGCCATTTTGTAATTCCTTATTCTTCTAACAGAGAATAATCTTTGGGTTAATCACCCCGTGGTTTTCTCCCTTAACAGGGTTTCCACGTCAAAAATACTGTGTCATGTGCTTTTCATTTCATGGTAATGTTTGCTTGTTTGAATTAATGCTGCATTGATTAATAAGGAAGTTCAAAAAGAAGAAATAATTAGGATAACTGATTCACCCCCCCTCTCAGTTATCAACAATTGGTATCAGAGCCAAGTTCCTCCTAATAGAGCCTAACAGCTTGAGGAAGATCTAGGAGTTCAAATGGATGCATATGGTTTAAGGGAGTAACTCAAGACTGCCCTTAAGGATCTTGAACAGTCAAACTCTGAAGTCAATGAATTAAAGGAAAGACTTAAACAGGCTGATGAATTCATGAGAGAACTAAAAGGCAAATTAAGTCTCTCTATGAAAAAGAGAAAGGAGCTGCTCCAGCAATTTGCAAGACAAAGTGAAGAAAGTAATGCAGATGAAGAGTTGACTGAGAAAACCAAGTTATGGGAAAAGTTATCAAAAGAAGTCATTATGGTAAGACATGAAATGGAATCAGGAGTTATAAAGTTTACTCAAGAGATTGAAGAGAAAAGAAAAACTGAAGACAATCTAAGATAATCTCTCAAAGAGAAATTAGAAGATTGCCACCAGATGGATAGGATTATCAGACATCTTGAATCTGATCTTGAAGATGCTAAAGACAATGAAGAAAAACTTGAGGATCAAATTGTCTCTCTCAAAAGGGATCTTCAAACAACAAATGAATATAAAGAGAAATTCAAGATAAGTTTTGCTCAACTTGAAGTTCTTCTTGGAAGTCAAAAGAGGGCAGATGACAACTGTGGTTTGGGATATGAGAAAGGAGAAAGCTTCGGATCCGGTCAAAAGAATTTTGGATCAGAAAATCCAAGGAACAGGCCTAGAAGACCTCCGGTAAGATAGCCCAATGCTCAAAGATATCCATCCTTTAATGGATACTGCCACAGCTACAATCACTTTGGTCACAAAGCTAATCAGTACAGAAAGAGAATGAATCAGACTAATTCATCCTTCTCCGGACAATGATTTAACTGCAAAAGGTATGGACATAAGTCTCATGAATGCAGAAATATGCAAATGAACAAATCATTCGATGGTAGATGCTTTACATGCAATAGAGCAGGTCATATGGCTAATCAATGCAAATCAAGAGGTTATCAGTCAAATATGCAAAGAAATGTTGTTTGCCAAATCTGTAATAGGTCCAGTCATAATGCAAAAGCTTGCAGAAGCAAGAATCAGGACAAAAAAGGTCTGGTATATAATCAGAATCAAGACAAGGGTAAACAAAAGATGAATGCGGATGAAGTTAGGAATGAGATGAACAAGATTTAGGTGAAGAAAGTTTAGAGAAGGTAGAGGTTGGATCTACACTAGACTCTGGTGCTGATATTCCTTCCAAAAATTAAGAAATGAGCTCTGGCTCAGGGGGAGACACAAAGAAAACCCTGTTCCCCCAGCCAATCAAGTGGTGCCGGATTAGGCACAAGATGTGGAGTAAAGGGTTTGTAGATATGAGTCTTGAGATGATCGAGCTAAGATTTCAGAGGTCTGCATGAAGATGTGAAGAAGTTGTGATCGATCATGTAGAACCTATTCTGAGAGATGCTCCGGAATGACAGAGGATTACAAAAAGGTCTAGAGAGATCCGGAAGTGCATTGTCTTATTCTGCAGATTGGACAGAGTATTTGGGATGTCCTTGTGATGTGTCATCTTGATTTGTTCATGGTTGGAAGATCCGCATGATGTTCATAGATCAGGACTGATCCAGTTCTTCAAGTCATCCAAATAAGGCAAACCAGAATAATGTAGGTCAAGCATTTATTGCAATATTAGGGTTTGCGGAGCAATATAAGGGATTTCTCATTAATCACTTGTTCATTCTGCACTCAAGAAGAAATGAAAAGAGGAGCTCTGCAACAAAATTCATCAAGTTTATCAAAGATCACTCACAGAAGTTATTACATCCAGAAATCAATCAAACCAACTCCGTGCAACCAAAGGCACATAAGGTATTTTCCGTCTTCAATATCTCACTGCAAATCTTTTGAAAAATGGCTACTCCAAATATAGTTAAGATCTCTTATAGACCTCGCCCCACATTCAAGAAACATCCATACAAATCTTTGGAGGTAGATCCCCTAGGAGCCTTCTCTAGTGTTCCGCATGGTGTATTGCATACGGAGGACATTAGGGTTTACATACATGCGAATATTGAAGAATTTGGAGAATAAAAATTGATGGATATCTATCATAAACAATTGATAGATGATTCCTTTGAGATTAAACCTCAGTATAAAGCCATCTGGGATAAGCACTTTGCACAGTGCATTCATTTCCCCTATTTTGAAGAAGATGAATGGGTCTGGTATGTACTGAGTAGAGTGCATGACAATTTCCTATGGTTGAACAAGCCTTTTAAGATCACCAAAGATGTAATTAGGGCTGTAACCAGTCTGCACTCATCCGGTGGAATACCTATCCTCAAGTCTGTCAAAAATCAGATAGTTAATGATGCAACCGGATCAAAATTTGATAAGAGAGCTATGACAATTGAAGACATCACTGAACCGGATGTCAAATTTGCATCTATGATAATTGGTTACAAGATTTATCACTCCAGTAGGGAAAATTCAGTGCCGGGAACTGCAATTTACACAGCATATCAAATGCTAAAAGAGAATGCAGACTATGATTTGTGTGAGCTTCTTCTAAACCAACTTTTGGAAAATCTGCAGAAGATTAAGAAGGACAAGAAGAACTCCTTCAAGTATGGTAGTTTGATCCTTTGTCTATTCTTTTATTACATGAATGAGCTTCCCGGATCCAGTGGATGGATATGGCAGAATGACAGACCAGTTGCCATCCAAATCAGAGATTATTTGCATGGACTTGGAGATGCTAAAGCAAGAAATACAGCCCTGTGGGGATATTTCAAGAACTTTCAAAGCATGATGCAAGCAAGAGAAAGAATTCCCCAGTCCCTTATTGAGAAGTACAAAGACACAGTATGCTTTATGGTAGATATTGATTAGTGCCTAATGGAGGCAGTAGAGCCAAGGACAGTCTGGATCATGCCCATGGGGTATGAGGTTGATGAATAGATTATGGAACTGCATGCTCAACACATGCTTAGTCAGCCCAAAGATCCAAAGGCAGAAAGGTTTGGAACCTTTGAGGAGCTGAGTGTGAAGATCCATGTGGAACTCAGAGAACCTGAGATAAAGAGGAAGGTGAGAAAAGAAGTAGAGCATATTGCTCAAGGCCTAGGCATCCCAAAGGAGGCACTTGATGCTAACCGGGAAAAGAGGCGAAAGGCTGAGGAAGAGAAGAAAGAGGCAGAAAAGAAAAGAAAGAAAAGTACTCCGGTGGAAACCTCAACCTAGACCATATCATCAAAGGGATCTACACCTGTTACAACCAAAAGCTCGAAAACATCAAAACTGGAAGGTCAGACATCTGGTAAAGGAGAGAAAAGGTCTAAAATAAAAGTCACAAGGGCTTATACAAGTCAGAAAGATGAAGAGGAAACCGAATCAGATGAGGGGGTAAAGGAAATAAAGAAGTAGAAGAAGAAAGGATCTGGTAAACCCTTCACAAGCCAAGACAAGAAAGAAATGGCAGAGGAATTTGTTGAAAAGCCCACCCTATCTCTAGAGAGTGTAATCAAATCAGTCACAGTGGATGGAAACCTTCAACCAATGGCTAAATTCTATTATGACTACAATGAGGCTGACCAAAAGATCTTGCAGGAAGACACAATCAGGTATCTGAACATATACAATAAGGCTTTCATTGAGATTATATCTCTAATTCCTAAAAGCCTAGAAAAGGAGTTAGAAATAAGAAAGAACAATGCCCAGGCAAAAGATCTTGAGATCCGAGAGCAGATAGCTATTCAGCTATATCCTCAAATTGATCCCAAGACAATGAACATAATATTCAAAGACTACAAAGATGAGTTCAGGAGTAAAGCAAAGATGAATCAACTCATGCTTGGTGAGACTAACAAGGTGGCCATGGATATAGAAGAGATCCTTTGGAAGGCCTTCAAAAGGTCTAATCTTCCTATTGTAGAGGACTTGGGTACTGATCCCTCATCCACAAGTGTTGCAGAAGAAACTTCTGAGAAAGCAACAGAAGAGATGGGCCTTGAACAAACCAACATTTCTCCTCCGGTTTCCCCTACAGTCTCCAGATCCAAAGAAGAAGAGAAATTATAGGAGAAAGAAGCAGCGGTAAAAGAAAAAGAAGTTGACAGTACCAAGGTTGCAGAGAAAGAGAAGACTCCAATAGAGAAAACCATAACTGATAGTGGTAAGAATGTAGAAGGAGAGAAAACTCCAAAAGACAGCTCCAAGACTGCAGAAGAGAAGAAACATCTGTCTCCAGCAAGAGACACTGCACAAACTATCCATAAATTTCTGAGCAAACAAACAATAGAGATTGATGAACCGGAGCTTCTACAAGGTCCATTCAATTTTGATTCCCTCTCTCCGGTATAGACAATGAAGATAGCTTCATTTGCAAATGCTAAGGCAAATGAAAAACTCCTAAAGTCTCATATGGAAGATTGTGAGTTGATAGAAGTTGCTTCCAAAGTGCTTGAAAAGATTATGCCATCGGTCCAGATAGATCCCACAGCCTCCTCTTCTGGTAATCTCAAAACCTTAGTTAGCAGTGTTGGTACACATTTTGATTCTCTAGAAAAATTAGCTGAAGAAAAGGTCTAGAATGATTTTTTGGATAAGAGATTCTCAAAGGTACTAGGATTAATCTCTAATGATAGGAGAAATATGAGTGTTGGAATAAAGAGCTTAGAAAATGCTCTTAAGGATGGCAGTGACATTTACAAATTTTGTATCTCCTGGTCAAAAGCAACATTAGAAATTGAGAAGAAAATAAAAGAGGAATAGGACAAACTACTGAGTTTGTCTCAAAGTTTTGATCCTCTCTCTTCCTCCATAGTAAATCAAGAATGTCAAACTATTACAATCACAAATGCAATAAAGACCTTTGAAAAGGAAAGGAAGAATATAATTAATTGGATGGGAGAACTTAGAAGGATTATTATCCCTAAGTTAGAGACCATGCATGAGGCCATAAGTGATGCTACGACTACCGCCCAAACCAATGATCTGACAGATCTTAAGACGGTAGAAGCTTTTGCATTTTTGTTGAGTGGTCACATTTCAATTTTGGATAGAATGAAGCAAAGTTGGGCTACATAACTCATCCAATTGAAGACATCCTTTGCAGACATTCTTCAGTTTTTGTGAATATGTAATATACAGCCAAGTATAGTAAAATTCTTAAAAATTTTGGTATGCAGACCCTACCCTTTGCCATTGATGTCAAAGGGGGAGTGAGGAGCAGTGAAAAATGAGGAATCCAACTAACGGGGAGCTCCAAAAAATGTATATAAAGACAGAGCATCAGCCAAGGGGGAGCATAGTGTAAACAGTTAGTCATTTTTCACTAAGTGTTGCCATCAATGCCAAAGGGGGAGATTGTTGGCAAGAGACACTATATGGATTCATGGTTGTTGTCATTGATGGCAACAAAGATCGTCCCACATATCCGCAAGTCATGGTGTGTCTCTACCAGAAGTCAGAATGAAGATTATTGTGGTCCGGTGAACAAGAATAGAGCATGTGGCAAGGTCTGACAAACAGGTCCAGATCTCTCAGAGGAAGTATCTTGGTGCAGTGCAGATCTGGGGAAGTCAAGAGGACTACCTTGAGTGGTATATTCCAAGGATTTAGCCTCCGGTGATGGACAAGGAAAAAGATATGAATAGTTGAGTACCAGATTCCTAAGTGACAGTGTGAACAGAGGAAGAACTGACTGACAGAACATCAGACTATTTTCCAGATGTGTTACTGATGATGGTAAAGGTTGTGAAGGCATGAATCATGTTTGTCCGACATGATTAATGATATCTACAAGTATATGCTTGATCTGCATTACTTGATGTGCAAGGATTCAGCCGACAGAACAGAGTTTGTGAGAAGATAGACTGTTCCGGATGCTGACTAGAAAGATAATGAAATCACTTGTACGGATGTATATATAGGATGGATTTAGTTATGAGATGTGATGTGATGAGATGTGATATGTGAATAAGAGAAGAGTAGAACAGAAATAGTAAGAAAGATCTGGTATGTGAAAGGAAAGCAGAATAAAGAGAAGAGAAAGATGAAGTGCAGCAGATCAGTGTACTGAGCCTAACCGGAACTGAACTCCAGCATATGTGGATGCTTCCAATCAGTTCAAGTATTGTACAACATTCTTTTGTAGACAGTGTGTCTCCTTGTAGGCAGTGTGCCTCCTTTGTGAGCAGTGTGCTCGGGCAGTGAGCCCTAATTGGCAAGTGCCATTGGGTTAATCACCCTGTGGTTTTCTCCCTTAATAGAGTTTCCACATCAAAAATACTGTGTCATGTGTTTTTCATTTCATGGTAATGTTTGCTTGTTTGAATTAATGCTGCATTGATTAATAAGGAAGTTCAAAAAGAAGAAATAATTAGGATAACTGATTCACCCCCCCCCCTCTTAGTTATCAACAGCAACATACCATAGCATGTTGAAGTAATGAAAAACATATGGATAGTAAGTTCTCTAGCATCATGTACATAGAAATGAATGATATTCATGAAAGGACATGCATGTGTAAACATTCTAACATATTTCTTAAACAAGGTTAGAAAGTACATATACATCAACAATTAGAAAGTGCATACACATCAACAATTTATCATACCCCTAACAACTAACCCTTGGTAATGAAGCACACAAGGAGCCAACATGATGTAACTGAAATCATTGCCTATGAAAAATCATCATGAAAGAAAAGATAATAATCATCAAAGTGCAAGGACTAATCCATGATGATGTTGAGACTTGACATAAGGACTAGAAAACTAGAAAAGGATCAAATATGAATCCCGAAGGTAGAAGGAATAAGCCCTTAGGGAAAAATCCTAGGGGAGCATATGAGTAGATAGATTCAAAAAAAAAGTAAGGAAATGAATAACACTTACATAAAAATCTAGGGTAGATTAATTGCATAACAAATAATCTATAATTACTAGAGGTTTTAAGAGATGGTATGACAACTATCTAGAATAAATGAATTGAAAAAAATAAAAAGATAAATAATAAATAAAGGTACTTAGCTCTTGCTTGGATCTTGATTCAATTTTTCTAGATATTTCTAATTGATTGTCACCCACATTAAAAAACTAGGGCTTGTTAGATGATTGCACATGAATAAATAAAAAAATTGCCTAACTCTTTGAGTCACATTTGCAACTATTGAAACACCCTACACATCAATGAAGTTAGTCACACACATATAGGTCTTAAATCTTACATGTGGAATTGAACCTTCACAGAAGAATCTAAATTTGAGAACTATACACTTATAGAACTTGTATGCAATAATTTTATTAGATTTAGAACCTACATAAAATTGGAGACATTAATAGAGGAGTATGCTATCCTAAGAATATTTCTCTTTTTGTAAAATTCTTGGATATTGATTTCATGACAAGTGGTACAATGATTGACGATAACAATCATTCATGCAACATGCCTAAGATGTTATGCTAATATCAATATTCTTGTGAGAATTTAGTGAATGATAGAGCTTTTTTGCTAGGTACTAGATATGTGCTAAATGTTGCCTAGGTGTTCCAAATGAATTAGGGTTCATATTTAAACTATATGACACCCTAGCATGCAATCCAAATTTGTTTCACGTGAACAATTCAACTCATAATGCATAATTGGAAGGAGAAGTCTTGGACTCGGATTTAAATTTGAATTTCCAAAAAATTGGGTTCACTTGTACAAATCACATAACTCGTGTTGGTCAATTCTGTAATCTACAAATTTGAACCAGAGTGATGGATTGGTTAAATAAGGATTGGGTCTAAACACAAGAAATACATGCAAAAAATAAAGTTCGGATCACATTATTTGACAACTTCCATTCAAAATAATAATCATTTTGCACACTAGTCATTGCATTAGGAACACACATGGGTTAAAGTTGTTCCAAAACAAAGAGGAAAAATGCAAATATGAATTTTTTTTTGCTTTGGTTAACCCAGAGAGACCCTTACAGGGGATCTCTTCCCATTGATTTATTGCCTGAGACCACAACTGGGGGGTCTCCATCCCTAATGGGTATTATCACCCTTTGGTCTTGAACCTACAAGCTCATTGGCCTAGCGAAGGTACACAGCCTACAAGCACACTAGCCTAGCAAAGGTACATAGCCTATGAACATGCTAGCCCAGCGAAGGCACACATGACCTATGAGCTTGTTGGCCCTGTTGGGGTTTGAACCTTGGTGACTGCCACCACAACTAAGCGACTTGACCACTGAACCATGCCATTATCAGCGCAAATATGCAATTTTCACCATTATAATAATAAAAATAATTATACAATAAGTATAGATTTCAATATACAAATTATTTTTAAGAGTATATATCAACTAGAAACATAAATTTATAAAAAGATATATTTGAATATTTATTTTTAAATATGAAATGTAAATTTATACATGCACTTTATTCTAATTCTAAATTTACCTAAAAGTTTGAATATCTCGAGATATTATTTATTTTACCTCAATTAAATGCATTGTACTTGACAAAGTTTCTTTAGAGTATAAGTAAAACCAAGGGTTGCATTGTAGATCAAGTCCAGGTACCAAATGATACAAAAATGGTTTGTCGAAATGGTCAATAGATTATGAGAAACACACATCTAGATGCAAGACAAGAAAGTAATTAAGTGTTCACATTTTTAAATCCTAAAATAAATTTGCAAACCAATCTAATAAAGCAATTCTATCTCACAAACAAATTATATATTTTGGTAAACTTTCACTTGAAAAAAATTACACCATAATTTCCATAGTTTTGAAATATTTTCTTTTTTTTGATAGGTAAGTTGTGGGGTTAGGGCCCACTCCCATAATAAAGAACAAATGAAAATAAATGTAATTGCTTCAAACCCATAAGTGGGGAGTACAAAAAATAATGAGTTGACTTAGAAGAAAATGATGGGCGTAGAGAGCCCAAAAGGGGAAATAGGATAGCAAAAATAAGACTCTAGATAATGAGATCTAGAAGAAACATGGAGGGACTAGAAACTACAGTGCATAACTAAGTGCGAAAAAGAACAGGTACAAGCCGTCATGTCCATTTGGCAGAGCCATTCATTCTTCTCCTATTAAGAAGGGCATCCATGGCCCACTGAGTTCCATCATCAACTACATCCCGACCTTCTATCCATAATTTCTCTAGTTTTGATTTTCATCCTTTCTTCTTCCCTAAAATGCTAATGTTTGGTTTTGAAATTCCACTCATGGTTTGGGTAATGGAGCACTTCCTTAGAGGGACAACCACACCATTGTGGTCTAGGAATTTTAGAATCTCGTCATCTAGTTCCTCCATAAAATAAAAAGTGCCCTCAGCATCAGAACACTCATCCTCCCACTCAGAAAGATGATTAATTCCAAAAAAATCTTGTCTGGGAAGGTTTTGGAAAGGGGGTTGTTCCACAAGAATTATGGTTTCCAAAAAGGGTGTAGTTTCCAGCCTTGTCTCCTTTTAGGATTCCAAGAACTTACCCTGATTATGCCAAATGAAATCTGCATCTAGAGAACCTGCCTTCTTGATTCATTTTTTTAATCTCATCACCCTTCAACTCGACATCCTATTTGTAGTGCATCGTGTAATTTTATGACCTATCATGTTGCATAAACCCTTATGTATCTACTTGGAGAATCCACCGAATAAGTATCCCACTTTACAAAGTAACCCACTTGATCAATCATTTTCTTGATGAGACTTGTATCATGCATAATCAGAGGGAGGTTGTATAATCTAATCCAGATTGGAATAGAAGTATTTTTGCTGATGCCAGGTCAAAAAAAGGGGACCATGGGGTGATGAATAGGCCTAACTATCTAGAGAACTGGGGGCCATTCTATTTCACAAAGTTTTAGTTTTCTACTGAATTGAAACAAAGAAGAAAGAAATTGAAATCCTATATTTCAATTGTAGGAGTGGCCAAGTTGCTCCAAGGTTTCTTTGTTCATTCCATAAATAGCTCATAAGGCAGGCATTTCCTTAAAATATATGAGAATAAGGGATTGGCTCCCTACCTCAGTTAAAGTTGTATTGACACAAGTATTAAAGATGTAGATTTCAACAGGTTCATCCGCCAAAACCACCTCATAATCACCTAGGGAGAATGAGTGTTTTCCTGGCAGAGGGGTGGGATCAGGATTTGAATTGGTTTTAGGGACTTGGGTAAAATCATCATCCAAATTTTGTATTGTCTCTTTGGGTGTAAGGTTAGGGTTTGTCAAAATCCACTCTTTACAGAAAGCACTACATTCCAAGAAAGGATTTTCCTATTTTTGTAGGCCTCAAAGATTTTAGGAGTTGATTGGGGTTTGAGTGCATCATGGCTGGGAGTTTCTGATGTGGGGGGAATAGAAGGATGAGAACCCTTCTGCAATCCAACTGTCATTGCCCCAAGTGGGTCAAAAGCCAAGCTTGGCACCTCAAACTTGCCCTATGACCTCGTTAATCCCTTTTTTGTTCCAAGCAACTAGTTGACTCGCCTCTTTAACCATTTTTCTTCTCCTGTGCTCCTCTTGCCTACTCCTACTCCTTGCTTTGCATTCCTTCTCCTGCTCCTTTCACTACACACATGTCGAAAGAAAAAAAAATTTATACCAAGAACGTACCCGTTGCATTGTATGCAAATGCCCCACTCCATATGTTGCGGGTAAGACAAGATACAAGATCCTGGGGGCCCCTCAATTGTTGATGCGATAAAGAGCAACCCTGTGAGGCTTGAACCTTGGTTGATTGTGCTATAGGCAAGAATTGATGTCCACCATCACACCACAGTGTTTGCCCCATCCAGAGTTTTGAAATATGTTAAGGACAATATCATAGCAATTTGAATAGATCAACATTTCCCTAGAGAGTTTTTTGTTGACATCAGAGACCAAATTTTTTTAGTAGTTGATCGTTTGTAATGACCAAGTCATTTAACAATTCAAAATAGCTATAGCTTGCCAGTAAGTTGAAGGTGTGCATTCATATAGGATGTAGCCAATGGGTCCTATGGTTGTATTGTAACCAACATTGTTAAAATCATTATTTTGAATCCATTTGAAAGAAATATTTATTGAATCTTGAATGGATTTTGAGATTTAAAGAAACTAAGTTAATATTTCTATTTGGGACATTACATTTTAGGCTATTATTTCTCCAATGTTAAGAATATTTCTCTTTTTTTAAAGCTCTTAGCAAGTGATATAATGATTGACTATAACAACCAGTTATGCAGTATGTTTAAGAAGTTGTGCTAATATCGACACTGGTATGATAATTTAGTGAATAACATAGCTTTCTTGCTAGGTGTTAGATGTGTGCTAAATGTTTACTAGGTGTTCCAAATGAATTAGGGCTTGTCGTTAAAGTATATGACATCCTAGCATACAATCCAAATTTGTTTCATGTCTATGTTTAACTCATAATGAATAATTGCAAGGAGAAGTCTTAGAGTAAGATTTAAATTTGAATTCCCAAAAAAATGGGTTCATTTCTACAAATCACAAAACTTGTGTAGGTCAATTCTATAATCTACAAATTTTAACCATGGTGATGGATTAATGAACTAAGGATTAGGACTAAACACTAAAAATAAGTGCAAATGAAATCAAGTTAGGTTTTTGTGATTTGACAACCTCATTCAAAATAATCATTTTACACACTAGTCGTTGAATTAGGAACAAACATGGGTCAAATTGTGTCCAAAACAAAAGGGAAAAATGCAAAAAATGCAATTATCACCATTAGAATAATGAAAGTAATTATACTATAACTATAGCTTTCAACATAAAAATTAATTTTAAGAGTATATATCACCTCAATATAAATTCATAAAAAAGATATTTATTTTTAAATATAAAATATAAATTTATACATGCACTTTGTTCTTATTCAAAATTCTAAATTTATATAACTAAATTGAACATCTTGAGATATTTTTTTTTTTACCTCAATTAAACACATTCTACTTGACAAAAGTTTCTTTGGAACAAAAGTAAAACCAAGGGATGCATTGTAGCTCATGTCCTTGCCAAAGTCTACAAAAGTAGTTTTTACAAATGACCAATAGATTATGAGAAACACACAGCTAGATGCAACACAAGAAAGCAATGCATTGTTCACATTTTCAAATCCTAAAATACACCCACAAATCAATCTAATAAAGTAGTTCAATCTCACAAACAAAATCCTATATTCTATAGAGCTTTCACATCGTGAAATAAATTACACCATAATTTCCATAGTTTTGTAATATGTTAGGGATAATATCATAGCAATTTGAATAGATCAACAAGGACCCAGAGAGTTCTTTTTGAGATTTGAGACCAAAATTTTTAATAGTTGGTTAGATGTAGTGATTGAATAGATCAACAAAGACCCAGAGAGTTCTTTTTGATATTTGAGACCAAAATTTTTAGTAGTTGGTTAGATGTAGTGACCAACTCATTTGACAATTCAAAATAGCTATAGCATGGCATGAAATTGAAGGCATGAAGTCATATGGGATGTAGCCAATGGGTCCTATGAAGTCATATAGCCTTGCATTTCTAAGATTCAACACATAAAACTCTTCAAAATCCTTAACAAGTAAAAATGATAGTTTTCATCTAGAAATAGTTGCCTTTTACCATCGTTGCATTAGAAATGCTTAAGCACGAAAGAAACCTGTAAACCCTGCATAAGGCTCAAATGTATATTTGTAGTTAGCCCAAGAATTGATGGTTCTAGTAAACCATCTAACAAAATCAGGTTGTCTTTTAAAGAACACCATACCTTCCACGATTGAGAGGAAAACGCCCAAGTAACCCTAACGATGACGAACCACACGCCTAAGATGCAAGTGACCCCTATTACACATACTAAAGCAAAGGCTTAAGCAAGCAAAATACTTATAAATTCTTGTATTTTCTTTTGCATATTGGATGTATTGAAGAAACATGAAGGTAGTAATATGCAATCATATGGATTTTTCAAAGTTGTGAGAGGAGAGTCTTAGCAAAGTAATTGGATTAAGAAAATTATTTAAGAAATCACTTGCACTTAGTAACTGTGATGACAAGGCCTTATAAATCAATTTCTCTGTGTTAATTTTAATGTAGCTCAGACATATGTTCTAGCCTCGGATGGTGATTATGAAGCTAGAAACACAATTGGAATAATTATCTCCATACCTAGAAAATTGATTTCTCGAGAGACTTCTAGATATTAGAGTTTACTAGAGTCTAATTAATCTTAGCCATTGATTGAGACTAAATCATGGCCATTGGTTTTCAATGAGAGGATTATAAAAGAGGATCAATGGGCATTTGGAGAGTACAGATCTGAAAAATATTTGCAGCGATAGCAAATAAATAAATTTGCAGTAATAGCAAATTGATTTGTAGTGAGAGCAAGAGTGCAGTGATAGCATTGGAGAGCAGCAGTGGAATTGCTAGAGAAGAAAATTATTTCTAGAGAAGGAAAATATTTTTGGATAATAAAATATTGCCAGAGCAATTTTAGCAGGAGCAATTGAGGGAAGGAAAATTACCAGAAAGAAAATTGCCAGAGCTCTGCCAGTAAGAGGCAAGCAGTTTTGTATCTCTTAATTTACTGTAGTTGAATAAAATTCTTATCTGCTGACTGATTTTCCCTTAGGGGTTTTTCTAGGGACAATTTGTCCAAAAATATTGTGTTCATTATTTTGCATATTTTGTTTTTCTATCTCCGTGATTATTTGTTAAGTTGCAGCTGTATTATTTTTTAATATTTGTTGTGAATTAATTTTTTGGCAGTCAAATAATCTATATAAGATAGGAAATTAATAATCATTAGCTACAATAGAATTTTCACATGGTATCAGAGCAAATCTGAGGGTAGAAAAAAAAGGCTCAGTACAAGCACAGGGAGAAATTAAAAAATAATAATAAATAAATAAATCTAGGGTTTATAAAACCTAGTTTTACCTCTTCAAAATTATTATTATTTTTCTTTTGAGATGGCCTCAGCAGGTTTAAGAGATCGGGACAGACTGGATGGAGCCTCAAATTTTGGTGTCTAGAAAGCCAAAATTTCTTTATTGCTGGAAGAGAATGGTATCAAGGAATATGTGACCACTATTGTACCTGTACCTACAGATGCAACACAGCTCTTAGCATATAAGAAGGAAGATGCCAAGGCGAGGAGGCTGATTCTTGAAGGTGTTAAGGATCATATTGTTCTGCATATTGCAGAGTTAGATACAACGAAGATGATGTGGGATGCCATTATGAATTTGTACTAGAATGCTACCATTAACCGAAAGCTAATTCTCAGAGAAAAGTTGAGGAATACCCGGATGAACAAGGGAGAAGACGTTACAAGTTACCTCACCAGGCTTAGACTTGTTAAGGATGAATTGGTAGCTATTAGAGACAAACCAAATGATGATGAGCTAGTACGAATAGCCCTGAATGGGTTTACTAAGAAGTGGGATGTCTTTGTTCAAGTTATTAATGGATGAGACACCTTACCGAGTTGGGATCGACTATGGAGTGACATCACTCAGGAGGAGCTTAGACTAAGTCTTGTCAATGGAACCAACAGTAATAGTCAGAAAAATGAGGTGGAACAAGAAAACGTTGCCCTAGCAGGAAAAGGGAAAGCGAAGAAGGGGTCTGGCAAAGGATCAAATCCAAAAAGTGAGAAGAAGAAGGACTTGTCTAAGATCAAATGTTATGGCTGTCACAAGTTCAGCCACTATGTCAGCGATTGCCCACAAAGGAAGAAAAATGAAAAGAAAGGCAAGAAGCAGACGACAGCTTCAGCAGGTGTAGATGAGCTTTCTAGTAGAATGGAGGATGAGTTTGTACTCATAGCTTGCCTAACTAGCTCAACCTCACAGGGTGTTTGGTATATAGATAGTGGGGCATCATTTCATATTACAGGAGTTAGGGAGTACTTCTACAAGGAGGAGGACATCAGATTCTAGATTCAGATGGGGAACAAGTCCAAGTGCAATCAAGTTGGGAGAGGGACTGTTCTATTTCAAAGGGAGAATGGCAAGCCTATTTTCATTCATGATGTGTTGCATGTGCTAGGCTTGGGCATGAACCTAATTTTCGTATCTGTCCTTCAAGATAAAGGCTACAATGTACTCTTTAGAGGGGCGCATGTTTTAATCAAGCATAAGGATTGGAAATCACCCATAGCTATTGGAGTTAGGAGCGGCTGACTTTATAGGTTGCAATTTGATACTCCTAAGGCACTAGTGAGCAGCAGTAATCCTAGATATCAAGGAGAGCTATGCCATAGGAGGATGAGCCATATACATCATGGAGCACTTAAATTATTTCGTGAGACAGTGACAGGTGTTCTAGAGGTGAGCACAGAGCACGATGATGTATGTAAGGGATGTGTGTTGGGGAAGTTTGCGAAAGCAGCTTTTCCAAGGAGTAACACTAGATACAAGGGGGTTCTTGATCTAATACATTCAGATATATGTGGACCAATGTCAATGAAGTCTATCAGAGGATATGAGTACTTTGTTACTTTTATTGATGATTTCTCCAGGAAGACTTGGATATACTTCTTGAAGACCAAGGATGAGGTCTTTAGTCACTTCCAAGAGTTCAAAGCTCTTGTGGAGAATTCGACAGGCAAGAAGGTAAAGGTTCTTCGGTCAGACAATGGAGGTGAGTACAAAGGGAAAGAGTTCCAGGAGTTCTATACTAGGGAAGGAATCAAGAGAGAGTGGACCGTTCCTTACAACCCGCAGCAGAATGGGGTTGCTGAGAGGAAGAATCGTTCTATATCGGAGGTAACAAGGGCTATGTTGTATGACCAAGATATGCCATGTTACTTATGGGCAGAGGCATGTAGTACAACAGTATACATACAGAATAGGGTTCCACATAAGGTATTGGGCAAGATGACACCAGAGGAGGCATTCTCAAGGAAGAAGCCAGGTGTCAGTCACTTCAGGATATTTGGGAGTTTGGTATTTTGTCACATTCCAGGGCCTACACATTCCAAGTTAGATCAGACTGCAGAGAGAGGGTACTTTGTGGGGTATAGGGAGACCTCAAAGGCATATCAGATATTTATTCCAAGGACTAGGAGGATTATAGTTAGGCGTGATGTCAAATTCATGCAGGACAAGGCATATAGGAGGTCTAAAGATTTGCCAGCAGATGATCAGAATGAGCAGCCAACAGAAGCTCCAAGAATTGTTCAACCAGAATAAGCACAGTGAAGCACAAGTACAATTACTAGTACAAGCACAGGCTCAAGTGTTAAGAGTTCATATAGTATGGAGCAACATATACAAAAAATCTAAGATATGCATCAAGAAGATATGGAGTTTGATATTTCATCCCCTATAGTTGACAAGAAGAACCATGAGGTTCAACAGACACATAGGGATACTCAGGAGTTTGTGGGAGCTCCTAAGATGAGTAGTAGACAGTGGAAACAACTAGCCAGGTATAATGACTATTTGGCATTGGTTAGTTAGTTGGTAGATAGCGAGCGTTCCAGCGATTAGGAGGCTGCACAGCAACAAGTGCGGCAAGATGCGATGGTTGAGGAATATACCTCAATAGTGTAGAACGATGTGTGGGAGGTTGTGCCTAGACCGACAGATAGGGCAGTGGTTAGATCATTCTAGATCTATAAGATTAAGCACGGTGCAAATGGTAGCATCGAGAAATACAAGGCAAGGTTTGTGGCCAAGGGGTTCTCTCAGAAGGAGGGAATAGATTATGAGGAGACATTTGCTCCAGTGGCTAGGTATACTTCTATACGAGCCATAATCTCACTTGCAGCACATATGGGATGGCAGATCCATCAAATGGATGTCAAGACGGCATTTCTTAATAGTGAATTGGTAGAGGAGGTATACATAGAACAACTAGAGGGCTTTGTAGCACACAGCAGTGAAACCCACATGTGCAGATTGATAATCTAGTGTTTCATGATATGTCTAAGCATATAGACATCAGGTATCATTTCATCAGAGATTGTGTACAGCGGAGGATTGTTCAGCTATAGTATATACCTACAAATCAGTAGGTACCAAACATTTTGACAAAAGCATTGGGGAAGGTGAAATTCATCTTCTTCAGAGATAAGTTGGGTGTTATACAGAACACTTTCCTCGCTCAGAGGGAGTGTTAATTTTAATGTAACTCAGACAGGTGTTCTAGTCTCGAGTGGTGATTACAAGGCTAGAAACACAACTGGAATAATTATCTCCATACCTAGAAAATTGATTTCTCGAGAGACTTCTAGATATTAGGGTTTGCTAGAGTCTAATTAATCTTAGCCATTGATTGAGACTAAATCATGGCCATTGGTTTTCAATGAGAGGATTATAAAAGAGGATCAGTGGGCATTTAGAGAGCACAGATCTGAAAAAATATTTGCAGCGATAGCAAATAAATAAATTTGCAGTAATAGCAAATTGATTTGCAGTGAGAGCAAGAGCGCAATGATAGTGTTGGAGAGCAGCAGTGGAATTGCCGGAGAAGAAAATTATTTCCGGAGAAGGAAAATATTTCTGGATAATAAAATATTGCAGCAGTGGAATTGCCGAAGAAGAAAATTATTTCCGGAGAAGGAAAATATTTCTGGTCAATAAAATATTGCCAGAGCAATTTCAGCAGGAGCAATTGAGGGAAGGAAAATTAGAGCTCTGCCAGTAAAAGGCAAGTAGTTTTGTATCTCTTAATTTGCTGCAGTTGAATAAAATTCTTATCTGCTGATTGGTTTTCCCTTAGGGGTTTTTCCAAGGACAATTTGTCCAAAAATATTGTGTTCATTATTTTGCATATTTTGTTTTTCTATCTCTGTGTTTATTTGTGAAGTTGCAACTATATTATTTTTTAATATTTGCTGTGAATTAATTTTTCGGCAATCAAATAATCTATATAAGATAGGAAATTAATAATTAGTAGCTGCAATAGAATTTTCACAATCTATATTCTTATAACGAAGCATTTTGACTAGTCCTCATTTGCATCCTCCAAGTAATCAATCTCCTTGTCAAGGGAAAATAGCCCAATCTGTAGTCGAATTTTTTCTTACTACAGCTGAAAGGGTGGGTTTATCTTTTGTTTCCTTCAATTTCTTTTTCTGGGAATGCACCTGGAAAATTTAGAAACTCAAATTTTGGTACAGAAACTAGCAGACATTATAAAAGATAAATAATTATTGCCTCACATAATTTGTAATTGGACAAATTCAAATTTTAAAAATGATTTCAAGTTAAAAAGCCTTGACCTGTTAAAAGAGAAGTTCGATTGTCGGTGAGTAGCGATGGCGGCGGAATTTCTGTATAAAGTTGGATTTTGCTTTCAGAGGGACGTCACCCTCATGCGTCAATCCTGTTTTAAACAAAATTGATAGGTTGGAACTTAAATATTAGGTCAACTCAGTCAAACTTTTGTAAACTTTGAATCCACTGTAAAGATTATAGTGTGAACAAAGGTGCAAAATATGACAGTCAAATTCAACACTGTTGGCCACCTGTGCGCACAAATGTCTCATTCAAAGTTTTAAAGCATTGAGTCTTCGCTAATACAGTACGCTGCACCGCCATTGAGTTTAAATATAGATATAAATTTAAATGTAAACAAATTACATCCCGCCGGCAGGAGCACTTGAGTAGTTTCATTCCCAATAATTAATTCAGTCCAAATCTGTTATAAAAGGGTTGGAACCATGGAATTCTCCTCACAAGTTGTCTGAAAAGAAATGGCTAACAGTCAGAATCTGTTGTTGGTGGAGTTGGAAGCAATGCTGGCGAACGCTGCCTCAGTGCAGGAGCAAACGCTGCTAAAAATACTGCACGACAATGCAAACTGCGAGTATTTTGCTAAGTATGGGCTAAGGAAGGAGATTTTGAGCAAACGTGTGTTCAAGCATTTAGTGCCGCTCAGTGATTACGCTGACATTGAAGAATACGTTGAACGTATTGCTGGCGGAGACAAATCCCCGCTTCTGTGCAGCTACCCTGTTCGTTGTTTTTCAATTAGGTTGGGGCATTTCTCAATTCATTTCATATTCCTATCTATATCTTCACCGTATCTAATTTTCCTATTTTCTATATGCATATGTTGTGTTTACAGCTCAGGCACAACCGCTGGACAGTCCAAGAAATTTCCCGTTACCAGAGAATACGAATCCGTGTTCGAAACCGCTCAGCAATACATGCTACAGTTGGTTAAAAGGTTTGCATCTACTTTACTCTTTACAAACCTATATTTAACAATATGTTTTTTTAAATGTCGCCATAAGCCCACATTGTCTTTGGCTGCAAGGCTCCAGAATGTTATTCATTTGAGCTATGGCTTAGAGGTCGCGAAAGGCTTACAGTCATATGTAGTGTTATCATAAAGAGTTTTACTCAACCATTTTATTTTGTTTTGTTTTGTTTTCAGGGCTGCAAATGAGTCACCCAATACTAATCCCATGTACGTAGAGGGGAAAATATTCTCGGTCACTGTGGCGGGTAGGGAATTTGAAACAAGAGCGGGGCACAAGGTTGGATCGGCTCTCACAAATTATTATAGAAGCGAAGAATTTAACAACAGTTATGATTCTAAGAAATACACGAGTCCCATTGAAGTGGTGCTCACTGAAGACAGTCCACAGGCTTTGTATTGCCATTTGCTCTGCGGGCTCCTACAGCCTTCACAAGTTTGGTGTTTGGAGGCAGGGTTTGCTTTCAACATGGATGCGGCCTTCACCATGCTCCGAACTTCATGGCAGGCAAATACGTGTAAAAATAGGCAATACGTTATTAAAGTTGTTTAAAGTATTCAAACAATAGTAGTTTACTTTTGCCTAAAAAATAAAACAACTTTTCACTTCAACTTTGTTTGCAGCGCATATGGAAAGACATCAGAAATGGTACCCTGAGTGAAGAAATAAAAGATAAGAATGTGCGGAGGGCAGTGCTGCGACTTCTCCATATGCATGCTAGTTTTGAATTGGCAGAGTTTGGCAGAGTTTATTGAGAGAGAATGTTGTACATCTTCATGGGAGGGAATAGTAAGGAGGGTGTGGCCCAAGGAAGCGGCTACGGGGCATTCAGATTGGCCATTTAACACCATTTGACCGTATTTATTAATTAATTGAAATTCAGAATAAAACAGTATTCTGAATTTCAATTAATTAATAAATACGGTCAAATGGCCATTAAATGGCCATTCTGAATGCCCCGTAACCGCTGCCATGGGCAATGCTCTGTACATCCAATGTAGAGCAGGAGGGCCTCTCATGAAACCATATGTCTCAAGAATTAATTACTATTCAGGAAACTTGCTCATTTATGGACTTTCCTATGGCGCGTCAAAGGGCGGGCATCTCGCCATTTGCACGCAACCTACAACCACAACCACAACACTCTTCACCTTTCTGCCAACCACGGCCTTCTATGAGTTCATCCCATTGACAAAAGTCCCCAACCAACTTGACGTTGAAAGTTGGGCTAATGATATTTTTGTCCCAGCTGTACACTTTGATAACAAGTTGGCAAAGACTCTAGAATTGGGTGATCTTCAAGTGGGTCATTATTACCAACCAGTTGTAACTACTTTTCAAGGTAATCCCCTCTCTTATAACTGGTTGGCTGTTTGTTAATTCGGTGCTTTCTGTATACATAAAACTATATTTTACCATCCAACTGAATCCATTACATTAAGCACAGGTCTTTACAGGTATCAATTGGGGGACGTAGTCAAAATGACAGGATTCAGTGGAGGCAGCCCAGAATTTGAATACGTGCAACGCAACAACATATTGTTGTCGGTGAATACTGATAAGACCGATGAGGGAGAGCTACAGAATGTGATGGAGAAAGCATCGACATTTGTGAAAGGAAAGGGTGGAGTGGAGGTGGCCGAGTACACGAGTACACAAGTTGTGTCAATCACTCTTGCAGCCCTGGACATTATGTTATCTTTGTAGAAATTGAACGCCCTCTAAATCCAAATGAAGAAAGAATGGCAAGTATAATGCAAGAATGTTGTTGCATTTTGGATGCATCTTTTAATCATGCTTACAAGAAAGGTCGAAAGGCTGGTAGGATTGGGGTCTTAGAGCTTGGGGTTGTCCAGCGAGGAAGCTTCCATAAGCTCATGCAACATCGTCTAGAGAAAGGATCAATAAGCATGAGCCAGTACAAGCCTCCCCGATCCATTGCACACTCTTCTCCTTTGCACACAATTTTACAAACCGAATTAATTGCAACATACAGGAGCACCCTCACCACCTGGGATATTTACCAAGAATCTAATTAGAATGCCGCTCTTCTTTAATTAGAATGCCGCTTTTCTTTTCCTTGCTGAGTTACGTTCACCAACACTTCATATAAGCAGAGGCTATGTAGTAGTTGATGTATTGGCTATTTCCATATCTACAAGTTGTAGTTTGAAATACAAAAAATATCTAACTAAATGATTAGTCTCATGTGCGTGTGGGTCTTGGAAGGAATGTTCAAATGCGACAGGCCATGCAATTCTTTATGCTTATAAATCTTAATTGACAAGAATGTCTGATTCTATTTAACCGGCTATTCTTCTAACTCGTTAAGTCAGAGCATAAAAGGAACAACCTAGACACAAATGAGATACACGGCATACATTCATTAATCATACAAAACTTGTACTATTACTACTTGTACTATATTTCTATTAATATTGGAGTTTTTAATTGTAGTTTTTAATTCTTTTCTACATACGAATATGTACTAATAATATTTAATTTAGTTAGTGTATTAATAATTTGTCTGTAAGTTTTAATTATATGTTATTTGGAAAAGAATGTTTAAATTGTATTGTAGCATAAAATTATTCTAGCATCAAAAAAATATCTAATCAAGATATTTTACAAAACCAAAAATTATCTTTTGCTTTGAGGTATTCTAAATTTAAACAATTATATTGTTTTCCATGCCCATACAAGGCATTGTATTGAGGTAGATTACATGAAATTACAATAATTTGCCTCACTAGGTTTGGAAAATCTATTATGAGTATATTATTAAGCTTCAAATTTGGTAGAAAAAGGTACCTAATACGTTATTACATTAGACTTACTTTCCTACTACATTGATTCCAAGTCGAAGTCATTCTCTTAATGACATAGTTAGATTCTATGTTGGAAAACTCTACAAATTGATTATGTCCCTGATGCTTTCTACAAATTGATTGATATATACCTTAGAGTAAATATAAGAACATTTCCACAAGCCTACAATAGGGTGAATTGAAAATGAAAAATTATATTCAAAATTGTTCACCTATAATATGTGAATATTAGTCCAATTTGTGCAATTCTACACAATTTCTAATAACATTTACTACATCAACTTATACTTTATACCCCTTTCAAACTTTTAAGTATAATCCTGTTGGAAGTAAGCCACATCCAGACCGACGATGGGCTGGCCACAAGGGGCCAGTAGCTCGGTAGAGCACTCCAGCAGCAAATGGAAGGTCCTAGGTTCAAGTCCTAGCTGGTCCATATGAGCTGTAGCTCAACAAATGTAAGCCACACCCGGACCGATGATGGGCTGGCCACAAGGGGCTAGTAGCTCAGTTGGTAGAGCACTCCAGCAGCAAATGGAAGGTCCTAGGTTCGAGTCCTAGCTGGTCCATATGAGTTGTAGCTCAACAAATCCTTCAATAAGTGTACTACAAAGATAATAAAATGTAATTTATATTACACTCCTATGGTAACAAAACTTCAACATTTTTTATAACTAAATAATTCTTAGTGCAAAAGCTAAAGTCAAGAAAATTTGTCGGCTAATAAATTAATTAGGCATTTACTACCAAACCTTTTATAACATAAAGACAAAAGAACAAAGAGAAAATTTACTTTGTATACAATCCAATGATAATTTCAAGACATAATTAAGAGTGCACGTAATCAAATTCGAAGCTCATACATAGATTTGGTACTTTACATTTTTCATTTGATTATGAGTGTTTAATTATTCACATTGGAGAAGTGATTAGTGTGTGTAAGGAAGTTGGATTCTTTACTTGTGTATAGTCTTGTAGAGGGTTATATTAGCATATAGATTTCTGAAGTGCTATTTATTTCATATGTTTTCCCACTATTCTTACTCCTATAGGGTGTTTTGTCGCGCTCTTTCCTTTCTCGTTTGATATTTTCTTCATCTAGCATAGCTTCAACTATGCGACAAAGTTGTGAATTCTGTCAATGTTTAAAAGTTAAAAGTTGTAAACTATCCATTAGGTTGGATTGATTGGATTATAATTACTTTGTATGCCTAGCTGGAATCTTGGGGTCCCTTCATTTTTAGTTGTGTTTTACCTACACATTTGATAAGAAAATAATTACACATGGAGTTGAAATATATTCATTATGGGTCAACCCACAATAGTGGGTTACACTTTTGTGGACGAAGAAAAATTGAAGGTGCCAAAAAACTTCTAGGAACCGCCTTCGAACGAAGAACCCCCTTCAAACAAAGGCCATGTTGGCTTTCTCTTACCTTGATAGAATAACACCTTCGTTTGAATGGAGTCTTTGAATGAAGGCTTATGGGCGCCAATTTAAAATAACAAATAATGCCTTCGTTCGAAGAGGGTCTTCGAATGAAGGCATTATTTTATTACTTTTTTTATAAATAGGTTTTAACTCTCAAATGACATTTTTTTGTCATTTGAGAGCCCGCATAGTGAAATGAATCGCAGATGAAGGTGATAGAAGGCGACAGAGATGCATTGAAGGGGTCGAAGAGGATATCTCGAAGGCTCCTAGATAGGCAAAATGAAGGCCCCACATTAGCATACAAGCCCACACATTAGCATTCCAACCTCCAGGTGCATAAAATACATATGCTTGTCGTTTCTCCTCCATTGTGTTCTCATAGAAAAAAATTTATTTAATTTCATTATCTTTGGACTATGAGAAAAATTCCATTGTGTTCTTAATATCTTGTTGAATTCCTTGAGTAGCTAAAGAACTACCAAACCCTAGTTTGCCTAACCCTAGTTGAAAAATAAAGCTTCTAAATTTGAACAATCCTATGTAGTAAATATGCCTTCAATATTATTATCTTTAGAGGAAACAAAATAATAAAATTCATCAAATAGAAAACTACATTCTCAGTCCCTTGAATTAGCATTAGTTTGCACAAGATTAGCTTTTTCATTATTGAAAACACATTTATTCTAGATTGGAAATATATTCATAAGAATTCCTCCTTTTCCTCATGGTTGTCACAAAGTGTAAAATCACATACCTCAACACCATTTGAGCCCTCACTTGTCTGCATTGTATCATCTTAATTATTTCTGAACACGAAGCTTTCGAATAAAAAATTATTCTCACTGTTTCCATCTTTGTCAACATAACTATTATATCTAGTGAATTTTGTTGAAATAGTGTTGATGTTGCATTTATGTCTCATAATATTTTATTTTTTACATTTCTAGCTCTAAGTTCATACCCTTTTCTATTGTAATATGCAATATTGGACTCCCTTAACTAATATTGTGTTAAGAATGTTGCTTTCAAGATTTTATGTTGTTAAAATGAATTAGTTTCATTATAACTAATATTCTAGTTGATTCGTACAATTATTGTTCTATTGTATCTCATTATTGATTTCTTCTAACCCCATGATGGATTTTGTTTCCTTCCATTATGCATACATTTTTCAAGACTACAACATGAACACGTTGACCTTGTAATGTACAAGTAACAAACTATTGTATGTTAACAAATTGAGATCTCACCATTAGATAGTTAACTATTGTATGTCCCTCTAGTTGGGACTTTGTACACCATACACTTCTCTCTTAGATCCCTAAGCACCTACCAATTATTCCATGCATGTGGCCATTTGGACAAAACCTTACTATTACCTGTTGAAATCCCTATGGCTCACCAATAACTCCTAATCATAATGTAGATTCTAGTGTCCTATCTCACAAACAGGCATTCTGATAGCTTTCATTGTATATATGCATCATGAATCCCCCAATAAACCACTTGTGTGAGAGTAGGACATCTATATTTTGAGTGACCATTTCCACTAACTCCATGAGTATCTACTCCAATTTCTAGTTTCTTTTGGTTATTGTCTTCTAAATTTATACCACTATATTCATGTGTTCAAGCTCCAAGTATTCAAACTCTTATAAGAACTTATGTTTCACTTCATCTAGATCAACCTTAATAGCATCTAGGTCATATTTGGCATGCCAATCTTCCCCACATCTTCTATGCATGGCGTTGAATCACATTTTTCCTTAGAGAAATGAGATGAACCTTCTTGTTTCTTCTCCTTCTTGTTTCTTCTCTTCTTAGAAGTGTTTTTACTTTGATGTTTTTCCTCTTTCACTTGTGTTTCTTATGATAAGTGATTTTGTCTATAGATTTTAAGTCTCTAATGATCTTATTTGCAATATTAGATAGAAAGCATGAGGAAGTATGCAAATAAATTATTTTGACCAAACTTTGACTAGACAATCTTAATTTAGTTAGGTTGGCTTCAGTTCCAAAAAACTGAAAGAGCTTATCCTATAGTGATTCTCCTTAGATTTCTTAAAATGTAAAGAATTTGATAAATTCAAAAAATTTAGGCCTATATATTGAATTTATGACAAACCTAAATGTGCAATAACTTGATAAAAACAACAACATATAGCTAATTTTTAGATGGTTGCTCCCTTATGTGGATAGCCAACTTGTAAAAAAAATAAACAAAATATTCACAACATTTTGTGATAAATGCACTATTCATGAAATTGGGATTTCCATGGAAAATACCCTTCAGAAATTGAGATGCCTTCAATGAAAGTCCCATCTACTTTGATACCTTGTAGAAATTTGCAAATGTATACCCTTAGCAACAAAAAAGGCTAAGTTTTAACAAGGAAAGAATAACATGAAAAAATAAATAAAAATATATGATGTAGTGCCCATAGGCCCTATAAAACTTTCATAAAACTTCATGAGAAAATAATGGGTTTAGATATGTATATATACATATCAAAAGAGCCTAACTTGGCACATATCTAAAGGAGGCTGATCTAAATAAGACAACCTAAAATTCATTAGAAGGTCCTATTGATGTTGAAAAAGTGTTTCAACCTAGAATGAATCAATCCTTTCACCTAATGTGAAGGTCAATACATCCAATGAAATTAGTTTAATCATGAAAAGACTTGAGAACTAGATAACTAGCTTAAGTGTAACATGGGTAGTTTAATTGTTAATTAACACTAGGACTATGCATGTGTTTCTAACCTAGTCTAGATTCTGGAAATTCTAAGTCACTTAATCTACTATATTATCAAATCATGAATGAGATCAATTGTGTGAGTAGACTACCTTGCATTATAAATCAAAGATGTGTTTAATACCTAATCTACAATATAATTAGTCTAATTATGGAAGTAACTATTGAAAAGTTATCCCAAATACAAGTTAAAATTGAATCACTAATCTAAATAACTATGTAATCAAATTACTTAATTGTGAAAGTTATTGAATATATGTCATGAATTTAAAGTTATTGAATAGATTTCATAAATTTATAATAAGAAGATGAATCAGTAGTAGATACTATTTAATTACATGCTCAAGCAATTGCCAAAATTATTGTTGTACTCTAAATAATTGAAAGATTGATCTAAGAAAGATGACTGAACTAAATAAAGTACAGAGATAAATATACAACATCATCATATAGATAATACAAAGTGAGTTGAATCTAAGATTAATGAGTGAAAAGAGATTTTATTTAGAGACAAAATAGATTTACAATGTAATAAATTACTATAAGAAACAAAGAAATTTGGACAAAGCAAATAACAAATGTCAAAAAAATATTGTGAAGAGAAAAACATGTCATGCATGCAATTGCATGATGTATTCATCAATAAAAAATAATGTCCAATAAATTCAAGCTACATGTGATTGCAAATGCATCATGAGATCAACAAATAGTTATTCTTGAAACTATATCAAATAACCAAGTTGAAAATGGATAAAAACTTAGATATTCTTGAATGCCTCAAGTAGAACAATTTACCATAAGAGAATATGTCATTATTCTATATGCAAGTTGAATGTCTGAATTAAAAGATGTTCCTCACAAAGAATACAGTAAAATGGATTCAAAGAGAATTTGTATATATTAATATTATTTCTCTCCCTTTGCATCAAATCATCAATGCCATTATAAAGTAGGCTTCAAGTTAGTTATAATTGATGTATAATTAATAACTTTATAATCCCAATGATAGGAAAAAAAAATTACAAGACAAGTGACATTAATGACTTAAAAGAACTGTCACTTTGTGACAATACTTATAACCTATGAAATAAATAAAACTTTTTAATTTAACTTAAAGACTTTATAAATGTTTTATCTTATGAAATAAAAACATAATGTAACAATATAACTCATGTTTAAGAAAAGTAAAGTGATCTTAAGACTTGAAATTTACATGATTAAAAAAGACTACTTTTATAACTTGAGTCGCAAGTTATCAATGATTTTGATCAATAAAAAAATGATACAAATATTCTCAAAAAAATTAATAGTTGGGGTCTATAATTATCTATGCTTTTAGCCAAACACCAAAGGGGAGAGAAAGAAATACTTTATCTTGCACTAGAATGACTATTATCACATCTAAAATCTCAACAAATTCACCATTCCAAATTTGATTTCAATATCCAAAATGCATTACATCCCACTATCAAATCAATTCTTTATATGATCACAAAATTATGGACATAAATTGTCACAAATAATCATATTAATAGTCATGAACTACTACAATGTATTGCAAAATTTTCCATATAACCATCATTTACAAATTTTAAAACATAAATGACAAACACAATAACCAATTAAATCATATACACATTTGATCATAATTAGATTTATCATTGTCAACCTCATCAATGCATCTAAACATATTATTAAAACTAAAATATAATCAAAGAATGCTACCCCTGGTGTATCAAATGTCATCTCAAACCAAAATTTAGAACCATTTTGTGTATGCAATTGAATGTCATATCACCATCCAAAAATAAAGTCTCAACTAAAATAAAAGTCAATTGAAAGTAGTTCAATAGAAATGAAACTATTAATTAGAGTTGGCAACCCCCTTCCCTTTATCTTCAAGATCTATAGAAGCAATAAAATTAATAAGTGTAATGCCCTAATCAGTGTCACACCAAATATTTCTTTATAGGGGAATCTCTCTGTCAAAACTAATTTCCATAAACTTCTATCTTTTTCTTAACCTATATGGCCATAGGTGGGGTGGAAAAGAACTGTGCACATTAGAGATTGAAGGTTAGGGTCTCTCATCATGGGGCATAGTAAGTTGACTAATATCTAAATCTTTTTCACATTGTAGGTCTCTTGTGTGTTGAATATAGCATTCCATGGTAAATCCTTCATAGTATCCTAGACGAGGCAAATGAAGGATTAAGGATATTCATCTATTTTCAAGAGAAAGTGTCGATGAACCACATGCTTTTAATATTGATGGGACCCCATGTCCAAATTCCCATCAACAACTAATATTTCTACAACATTTATTATTCACATCAATTTGGGCTCTAATGATACATCATGCTCATTTTTTACATGTGATTATGATATAAATGTGATTACTTTTGGTTCCTTAATTAATTTTTTATAAAGATTCCACATAAAGAAGAGATACAAATCTCACATACATTTAAAGGCACATCAAAAATATGGTCCCTCTATTTTTTAGTGATCCATGTTCTATTTGTACATGCGTGCGTGCAATTTAAATTTTTAGATCCATTCAAACTTACATGTACACATGTATCTATCTAGATATGATACAAATTATTTACCATGTGTTCCTTTAAGTTATTGCACTTGCTTTTCATGTTATCACTTGTTTCAAGCATGTATTTAAATTTTTTCTTGAACTAGAACATATGAGCTTGGAAGTTTAATTTAAAAATTAATTTAGATGTACTAGATGTACACATAAATTGGAATAAGTAATTTATTTTTGTGCACAATTCAAGTCAAGATATGGCACATGCACCACCACCTCAGGGTTCTATATTTAATCATACAGATACTGAGATTCATAGATTGAGAGGTGTCCTAGCTGACCCTAACACAATAAGGGTTTATAGGGACACTTGTCAATCTATTTTATCTAGCTTACAATGCATTAGACAGACACTAGGAGATACTCATGCTTATTCAGGTGATACTTTAGCTTCTATTCTTGCCTAAATGCAGTAAGAGGTCACTAGTAATGGTTCACTTTCTTCAGTTCAGCTTAGTGTCTCCAAAGAGACCATCAAATCATAATGTTTTCCACATTATGATGGTAGACCTAATGTGAAGGCATATCAAGTGACTAGATGCGTAGACCCTCTTATGGCCCCTCTGATATATCCACGTTTTCTTGCAACCCATGGTCGTTATCCCAATAACGACCAAATTCCTTTATATTTTGCACTGCAGTTGTATGCAGAGGTTCATTTGGGCCTCAGGGTCAACTACTTGGATCTACCAGCATATTTTGGTCAGGGGTGGGGTAGGGTTACTGATAGAAATTCTTATCTTCGAGTAGATCGACAGACTCCATCTTATAGTGCCTTGGTTGGGGAGAGGATGCCTGCTATCTCTGCATCTCTGGCCCCTATTGCTGATCAGGTTGCCATTGCTTCCCAAAGGGAAGCAATTGACAACATTGGTGATATTGCAGCTATGACATCTAGGATATCTTCTAATCATGTGGGCAGATATTTGATGAGTCATCCTGGATGAGCTAGACCATTGGATCATTCTACTGATCCTTATGCTATCATGGGTGTCCTTCACCCGTCTAGACATAGATGGTCTTACAGAAGCCCATATGCTTCTAAGTGCAGCGAGTTGTTTATCTAAGTACCTATTGGAGTCATATGTTTTCATTGCATCAAAGCTTGGGATTCCTTTACATGAGGTTAGAGGACATGTGGGTAGAGCTTGCCATTCACAAGGATCATGATCTAGACATGCTACAAGACCTTCACAACATTCTCATCACCCCGGTAGTACTCCACATCCTAATCCACCCATAGATCATTCAACTGCTATAGAGAAAGATACAACTACCCATCCTTCTGTAAGTGTTGAGAATTAGACATCCCAACCCTACCTAGATTCACTTGAGGAACTGCAATTACAGATGGGATCATTAGGTTATGTGGATATGCTTCTACATTCAGGCTCTTTGATGTCAACTCACTTGCATAGTCCACTTCACTCATCATTATTGGAGCTAGCCAAGGAGAATCGTGATACAAACAAGTTGGCATCGTATACAATCATTGCAGTGGATCTTACACTACTTGATACATAGGCATGTACATGTGTATGTGCATGCATGTGGTTTAAAAGAACTTAAATTAAATTAAGTTTTACTTTGCTAGATAGAGTCCTAATGTACACACACACACAAACAGATATATATATATATATATTGTAGGGGTTAGCTCATGTTACACCTAGTCTAGGGATAGAGCATGTATGCAGGCGTGATTCAGTTGATGCTACTAATGTTAGTGGACAGGTGAGTTTTAAATTTTTAAATCATGTACTTATGTTTGCATATAATTTGTATATGCATCTACATATATATTTAACATCATTCTAATTTAACATAATGTACTTTTATGTACATGTGTTGTACTATCTACAGGGCTTAGTATATCCATCGGAGCTGGATTCTCACTTAGAGGGTCGCTCGACTCATAGCTGACATGATGACAAGGCTACCAGTGCCTAGACATTTCTAGACATTTCTAGATATTTGTAGACATTTGCATACATTACATTTGACATGTGATCTACATGTTTTCTGAGATTTCTATCTATACATTTGCACATGTTTGATGATATATATTTATGGACATGTTTACACAGACATTTGCATACATTACATTTGACATGTGATATGTATGTTTGTGGACATTTCTATCTACATTTGCACATGTGTTTGATGATATATATATTTATGGACATGTTTGTAGACATTTGCATGTTTGATGATACTTTTGTGGACATGATTTATGTTAAATGATGATACATTTATGGAATTGATTACATGTTTGATCCAATACATTTATGGACATTCATATGTTTGATGATTTATATATATTTGTGGACAAATTTATGTTTGATGATACATGTATAAATACATGGACTGAACATTATGTTTTTTTATGATAAATTTTTGGACAATTATACATTTGATTCAATACATTTGTGGATGTACATCCACTGTCTAGATAATATTATATGTTGAAGATTGCATGGTTCATTTATGTTTGATTGTGGTTCATTTAAATGTTTGAAATTATGGAGCTCATGTGTGTGTGTGTGTGTGTAGTTTGATTAAACACATCTAGTTCTTGTATGTTAGATTGTGGACATGTTTCATTTATATACATTAGATACACGTGCATGTATGAAAGTTATAGATACATAAATAAAAATATGTTTAAATATGTTTATAATAGATTGGAATACATGTAATCACATTGGATAGAAGAATTTAATTAACTCATGTAATAATTTATTGAACTATAATTTAATGAATATATATCTAGATGAAAATATACTTGAATAATTTATGGATCTAACTTGTATTTTTGGAAATTTCAAACTATAACAAGCAATTTCTTAATCTGAAAGATAGTGTATGAAGTTCAATAACTTGAAAGATTTCCTTTCAGCAAAAACTAGTCAAAAATAAAAGTAGACTAAATATATATATAGATCATTTGTTAAGAACCACATGTTGAAATTAAAATTTGTTCAACAAAAAAAATAATAATTTAACTTGCATAAATTTTAAAACAGTTAATACATGAACATTGATAGATAGTGAATTTAGGTCTTCAAAATGAACTATAAGTTCTTGTCCATATTTTTCATACCACATCAAGTGGTTCAACTCACTCTTCAATCACATCTAATATTCTCTGATGATCATCACCATCTAGTCTCCACTTACGATGTCCATGTGCATGTGGAACTGAATGAAGAGATAGGGTGGTAGCAATTACTATGTGGCTATACTGATATACCTTGTTCTCAGGTTGATAATCAATAAAGTGAATCCCATGTTGAACAATCTTGACTTATTTTAGATATGTCCCTTGCACTACAACTAAACCTGTGGGAAACAACGTTACACGGTAAGACATAACATTTTCAAGGTAAATGTAACCTACATAGTTCATGTATAGCATTTTCATTAAGGTAAGACATAACATAAATAAAAAATATAAATTGCATGTTTAATTCACTCAAGGTACTTGATATACATAACAAATTCAAAATTTAAATATATTATAAAGTTAGACCTGTGGGAAACAACATTCCATCACTTGTTTATGGATTTATTATCTTCTGCCTCTCTTCTGTGCAACACAATAAATAATAACTAAAGTCTTCTATATTTCTAGCCTCTGATATGACTACAAAAATATCTCCTCTACCAAATTTACATGGAAAATTTGTAATTTAAAAGTTAGACATGCCTTATATAAATTATATATATGTACACATACCTTTTTTAATTAATCATAAAATATGGTCATAATCAATTAAAATCAAAGGAATGTCTTCAAAGCGTTCATCCTCATCTTCGTTGTGTGTTGGTAACAACTAGTGGCACCAAAATCCATCCACTGATATATCCACGTTGTTGGTTCTTACAATTCTCACAATCTCCCAACATGCACTCATAACAAAAACAAGAGTAATCCCCAGTGTGCAACGTCTATGTCTGGCTATATGTACTCATGACACAATGCAAAGATCTTGCTTTCTTTACCCTCTTGCATCCATGCATTAATCTTCTAACCACACCTACAAATTTATTATATTGTACATTATAAATATAATAGAAATATTTAAATTCAAACTAAAATAAACAAACTCATGTACACATTGTATATGAATATATATAAAGTATTAAATTTTCAAATAATACATACCTAATATCTCCCAAAACACTTTATGTGGAATGTATCAGTTTGTTCCTGAAGATGTTCCAACCTCATTTGATGCAAAGTGTACCTTACACCATTCTACAACATCATGTGCATGTTTTCTATGATCTCCCACATAATTCATTTGATGCTTTCTTAGAGCATGTTTGATGCAAGCTTCTGTGCCATCATGTTCACACTTTCCATGCCCACTCTCAAAGAAACTCCAAACATGTGGTATATTATCATTTCGATGATATCTACATAGTGCATAAAATGGCCTTGATGATTTGAATTGTGATGCACATCCATCTGATCATACAAAATACTTTTCAATTTTTACACCCCTGCTTGCCAAATAGTCAAAAAACTTTTTAAAGCAATGTTCTACAAAATGTCTGCCATGCTCTTTATCATCACTAATATAAAAGTGATATTCTTTCTTAATGACTTGTGCTTCAAATGTACTATCAATACCATCCAAATCCAATTGTGCATGCCAATAACACACATGCACCATAACAGTGATCTTCTCTAAAAAGTAATATTGTGATTGAATCTCTTTTTGATGTACAAAAGAGTAATTTTCTACAAAGTCAACTACTAATAAAACTCTTCCAGGTGGGAAAGCATCTCTTAATGTTTGAAACTGTTGTGCTTGCCACTTAGCAAAAAATGCATGATGTATGTATGGTTGTATCAATTTATGAAAATTTTCCATAAATGTTCCAATAGGTATCTCCTCTTCTACATAATCTAACCTTGTGGATTCTTTTCCATTTTTTGTTTGAAACTTTATGTACTTGTAACTCTTGCAATTTAACAACTTCGTTGGGTCGATATCTTTGTTTCTCAAACGCATTTTAGCCATATTTCCACATGTTTCACAAAGTTCTTTTATGCAGTTTATTTGACCAGTTGCATTATCATCATCTGATGTATCACATAAGATGGATGTTATGAACTTACTTTCCCATTTAGGAGATGCATTTACAAATCCATCACTTTCTTCTCTAACCTTTTGAAACACCTGATAGTAGAGATCAAATTCAATATGATAACAACAAGAAGAAGTTTCAAAAACCTTGTTTGTCTTCACATAATATGGCCTTAACCTTTCAAACATTGTTTTCCCAATCTTTATATGAGGATTTGAATTACAAAACATCACATACATCTATGTTGTGTTATGTCTAACCAATGTTTGTATGTAGATCATGACTATTGGGCCCGGTTCTATTTTTGAAAACATCTCTACTATTTGATGAAGGATGAGTATGATTGTTCCAAAAGGTTGAGATCAAGTTCCTAACAACATCTTGAATCCTATCAGATCGAGGAGCTCTACACATAATTGCCCAATTGCCTTCTAAGGTACTATCATCCAATAATTTTCTCCTTTTCACATATTGTGTTAGTGTCTTTCTACTAAAACCAATCTCAGTTGAAATTGAAGACAATTGTCTTTTTTTGGAATTTTTTTTACTTTTAAAATAGATGTCAACATCACTCTTCTTGAAATGGACTTATCCGCAGATTGAGATTGTTTCCCAATGGAAGCCAAACATTTTTTAACATTTTCAACAATATCTTTTTCTAGGTGTGAACCTTTCCTCTTTTTCAATGACGAATCTACACCCAATAATTGTAGTATCTCATTTAGCTCATTACTAAGAAGTACAATTGATAACAATTAGGTTCACTCAAGTGTATCAAGATTATTTAAATGAGAAATTATTTCCTTGCAAGTATTTTTATTCATTGACCTCCTAGTAGTATGTCTAGGTTGTTCAACATAAAATTTTAATTTCTCCATATCCATTTCAAGTAAATGATCTAAATTTCTATAAGAAATTTTTCTCTTCACCTCTTTAGCTAGATTCATACGCTCATCCATGGTCGAAGTAAGTGATCTTGACCCCTATCCAACATCCATTGTTTGCACTTGGGCCTCCTCTAGGCTAACATCAACTATGTGTTCTTCAGCCTCGTTTGCTCCAGTATCTAAATTTGGGTCAACTTCAGTTTCTGTATATTGAGCCCAGGTACACACAAAATTCATATATACAAGAGAAAATTTTAGAATATTTAATTTAAATAATAAGCTTGAAATATCACACATCAAGGAAATACATATTGAAGAAAACTTATAATTTAACTAAGTCTTGATATGTTTTAAAGAGCCTCCATATCAAATTACTATAAATTAATATGTACATGTAATAACTAATATTTATGACCACGGGTTATAAATCTCTTGTTGGTATGTGATGAACATGTGCATAAGCCTAACATTTCAGGCATATGTTTATGAATTTGATTGTGTCTCCCTCTAAACATGGCCAGAAATATCCTAACCGATGTATCTTTCTTGTTGTGGTGTGACCACCAAAATGTCCACCACAAATTCCACTATGGCATTCTTCTAAAACCTTATGTGCCTCTTCTTTATCAAACATACCATCCAATGCTCTTTGATATAACATGTCATCAACCAATACATATCTTGCGGTGAGGACATGCAAACAACTTTTACCCAAAGGAGTCGTGTTTTCTGGGTAAGTTTTGTTTTCTAGATAGCTCACAATGTCTCTATACCAATACGAAGCAGCATATTTTTCAATATCAATCCTGTAAATCTCTTCATCATGGAAATCTTTGTTTATGGACTCTTCTTGAGGAGTCGGGTTGTCAACCAGCCAATCTGCTATTACTTGTCCTTTGATTGATTTTTGATTGGCATACGTTAGTTCAAACTCACTTAATAATGTCACAAATCGACATGCCCTTCTTGACAACATTGGTTGGTTTAGGAACATTCTCAACTATTTAGATCATATAATGACTCTAGTTTCTTGGTTCAACATGTAATGTCATAATCTTTGAGTAGTGAAAACTATGGCCAAACACTCTTTTTCGGCTTGAGTGTAGTTCTTCTCATACTCCAAGAAGGTTCAACTGATGAAGTATATCACTCTTTCCCTTCCATCATCATCTTCTTGGGCCAACATGTAGGCTATGGAAATGTCGGTGACCCTAAAGTATAAAATGAAACGCTTATCATGCCTTGGTGGCATTAATGTGGGTGGAGTCAACAAAAATTTATTTACTTGCTCAAATGCATGTTGACAATCTACTGTCTAGGTTATGTTGACTTGTTTCTTCAGTAGTTGATTAATTGGGTGAATCTTGAAAGTCATGTCCGATATGAAATGCCTAATTGCACCCAATTGTCCCAAGAAAGTTCTTACCGTCATCTCACTAGTCGGCGGAGTTGCATTTAGAACTACTTTAACTTTAGTTGGGTCCACATCTATTCCTCTTCGTGAAACAATGAAACCCAACAACTTGCTTGTTGTTACCCCAAAAACACACTTCTCAAGATTTAATCTTACTTTGTATTCTCATAGTCTAGTGAAGCTTTTATGAAGGTCCTCTATGTACATTGATCATTGTCTAGATTTATCCAGGAGATTGTCAACATATGTTTCCACTATTTTGTGAATGAGATCATGGGAGATGTGTGTCATTACTATTTTATAGGTAGCTCCTGCATTTTTCAATCCAAACGGCATAACCACATAGCAAAAGGTTCCCCAAGGAGTTGTAAATGTCATTTTGTTTTGATCAGCTTCTGAGATCTTGATTTGTTTGTATCCTAAGAACCCATCCATAAGGGAATGTACTTCATACCCTGTGGTTGAATCAACAATTTGATCGATGGATGGTAAGGGGAAGTCATATTTTGGACAAGATTGATTTATATCTCTAAAATCAAGACATATTCAAATTTTTCCATTCTTCTTTAAGACCGGGACAATGTTTGATACCCAATTTGAATAGTCCACCAGTTTGATAAAACCTACATTTAACAATTTCTTGAATTCTTCCTTCACCATCTCAGCTACCTGAGGTTTCATGGGGTCTCAACTTTTACTTTATGGGTTTTGCATCAGGCTTCATCACTAAGTTATGCACTAAGATATTTGGGTCTAGCCTAGGCATGTCCGAATATGCCAAAGCAAAGACATCAGAGTATTCTATAAGAAACTCAGTGTAGTCTTCCAATTCTTCATTGTCTAGCTCTCCATCTAGTTTCAGCATCCTTGGTTTTTCAAGGGTTCCTACATTGACATCAATGGTGTCACCCATTAGTGATGGATGTCCTTCAAATTTTTGAGGTCTGGGTGGTAAGTCCAAATTTGTGTCGATTTGGAGGATTTCTTTCTCATTTATGAAATAATCACCTAGATGAGGAAGGAGCATGCATCCTTTCTTATGGTACACCTTTGGGAGCCCATCATAAGTGTGTAAGTACTCTAGGATGGCTTCATCATTCTTAGCGCAATCTCTGGTTGGTTTTTCCATTCGATCTATCGCGTAGTCTAAATTTTTTTGGTAATCCTTCGCTTTCTAGCAATGGTTCTCCTCATATTCACACAACGAACTCCAAATTTTGGATTTGAGTGTGGGGGGAAATTAGGGAAGCCAAGGTGGCCATTGAATTTTCTACTTGGTTTTCTTCCCTAGGTATGGCTTTTATAGAAAAGAAGTGAAAGAATTAAACCAACTTTCTAATGGTTTCTTTGTATGGCCATAGTCATTCTGATTTTGTTTTGTAGTTTTCTGTGACTTGGTTGATTACAAGCTGGGAGTCCCCAAAGGTAGAGATCTTCTTGATTCCCATTCTCAGGGCTAGCATAATCTCTAAGGATAGAGCTTCATATTTGGCGATGTTATTTGTGTAGAAGAAGTCGAGTCTAAATGTAAAAGGGAGAACTTTCCCCACTTGTGAGGTGAGGATTATTCCCACTTCTTCCCCTATTTTACAACATGCTCCATCAAAGTGAGATTCCATAAATCTTGAATGTCTTGTGATTTTGATGTTTCTTTGAATTCATAAGTTTATTTTTGCTTTTCTTCCTTTTCCTCCCCTTCTTCGATGATTTCTATTGTTAAGATTGAGAGGTTTTTGATGCCATAATCAATCATACAAGGGATGGCTACCAAGCCGAACAGGGCATGAGAACCCATGGTGTGGGGATCAAAGGGAAATTCTTTGAGATGATCCAAGTCTTGATATGATATGTCGAGAATATTTGCAATCTCTTGAGGAGCGTGTGTTTCTTCTATTGTTTTCTCTTGCATGTTTGACTTTTTATCCTTTTCTTCCCGCTCCTTCCTATAGACATTGAAAGGATCAGTATCCACCTTTGCAATATGTGTTTTTCCCAAGTGATGAAAATGGACTTCTTGAAACAATGTGGAGGCAACGGCCTTCATCTCACGAACCCAAGGTCTTCCAAGGATCATGTTGTAATTGGTTTTCTTGTTGATGACATAGAAGTCTATTGGAATTGTCTTGGGTCCTAAAGTGGTATACTAATTTTTCCAGTTGTTTGGATGTCTTGATTATCGTATATCCTTAAGGTGGCAGTTTGTTGTCTTATGCCCATTTTACTATATCCCATCCATCATACAAAGGAAATTGGTAGGATGTTGACTGTCGATCCTTCATCCACTATTACTCTTTTGATGGCGACTTCTTCAACCTGAACCTAAATATATAGTGGAGAATCTTTGTTCTTATTTCCATCATATTTTAAAAGTCTTGTGATGTCAAATGTAAAGGGGGTCGGTTCTTCTTGTGTTGAACATCCCACTTCTAATACTTCCAAGAAGGTTTTTCGATGTGAAGGGGAAGTTTATAGGTTTACTACTTATGAGAAAATATTTTATGTTTGATCTGATTGTTCTATTTCTTGGATCACAAATACTTCTTGATTTAGTTCCACATGATTCAAATTTCTTTGATTGGTGTTCTTTTTTTTGTTTTGAGTATCTTTCTCCTTTCTTTGGGATTGTAAGAAAATGAGGAACTTTTGTTGTTTCTTAGAGGTAAGCTTTGAAATAGCTTTTTTGTACTCATAACAAGTCTTCATATCATGACCTTTTCTTTCATGGAACCAACAGTATGTGTTAGGATCGTAGGAGAAATGACTTGGTCCCTGATTTCCTTTTTGGCATCATTTATCATTATTGGGTGAATTTCTTACAACATTGATGTCTTTATCTATTGAAATGTTTGAGGCATTCTTCTCAGCACCTTTGGAGACTTTGAGTTTTCCGTTGGTGTCATATGTTTGGCCACTATCAATGGCTACTTGGTCGATTCGTAAGGCACTCTCCAAAGCCTATTCATAAGACTTGTAAGGCAGTTTTTGAACTTCTTCCCTTGTATCCCTGTTCAAAGCATGTAGGAATAGATCGTATAACTCGTGGTGATCCATATTCAGAGCACTTGTTGAAGAGTAGAGAACTTGTCTCCATTAAGTGACAAAATGGGCCACTGATTTGTTAGGTTCTTGCTTCATGGTCAGAATTCATAGATTCCTGTCTTTACGAGTTTGTTCATGTCGAAATCCATGACAAACTCTCCTATTAACTTTCTGAATGAGTGTAAATTGAAGCCTCTAGAAAGCAATAATACCAATCTAGGGCTATTCCTTCTAATGCTTTTGGGAAGATTTTTGCGACAACCCCATCCCAAGGGAGGAGTTCTCTCATAGCGGTTGTATATGCCTTGATGTGTGAATTAGGGCCTCCTCCCTTAAAATTTGGGAGATCCAACAAGGTCATGGTAACGTCACACTCCTTATAGCCATGTTGAGTGACTTTTTTAAATATTCCAAGTATGTTCCCTAAAAGACACTTTGTGATTGTGGAGTTGACAGCATTAACCCCATGGGTGAGCTTTGATAGCCCAATCTCATTGCTTGATTTGCTTGATTTCCTTATATTGTTTGAGTGTTTTGAATAGGAGGATTCCCATTTGGGAATGTGTCGTTACTCCCATTTCATGAGTAATAGTTGAGGTAAGGGGGATTCTAAGATGCCTCCTGGTCTTGTTCAATTCTAATGTCTTCATGCAACTTCTATCTTCTCTTTGGGACATGTTGTTCTGCTTCCAAAGTCCTAATTCTTTGTACTAATGTTGCAATGAGACCTACAGGTGTAGGGCCTCTCGGCACTTCCTCATTTCTAGGGATCTTGTTTCGTATGTTTTCATGATTTAGTGTTTCTTCTTGCATAGCATTTTCATGTTGCACTTCTCATAAAGCAACTTTCAAGGCCTCTTGAGCATCCCTGGCTTCTTGTAAATTTCTCTCAAGTCTTTTTACTTCATCATCAAGATGAGTGCTTGAATTGCTTTTAGAGGGTTGTTCCATGTGATGGATTTTTGACCTAATTTGTATTCTTCTTTCCTTATTAGACATGTTTGGAATTACAAGATTGTTTTCCCATGCGAGATTGTTTAATGATAAACACTGTCTAGGTTCTCTTTTATCTTGTTCATAATCTGAGTCTTCATAGTCGTAATAGTTAGAGACTGGTGCATTTGGATCAGGTAGTACATACCTATTGAAAGAGGAACTTTCTGGCTCCTTTGAGGGAATATTCCCTAAGTTTAAATCTAGCTTCGTCATACTCGGGGGTGTCGTAAACACCATAGAAAAAATAGAATAAGAGAAGGCAAGAACAGAAGCAAAAAAGACAACAAAGATGGTTGTGAAAGAAAGAATGGATGAATTCTACAAGGACACACAAAAATCACAACAAAATTTTTTTCTCTTCACATCAGGTTCACCAAAATATGTGGTAAATCTAATGTTAGGTGTAAAAATGGTGATGAATGAGTCTTTGAAGTTGAAACACAAACCACTCGTCCTAAAAGGATTTCTAGTTCACTTCATGTTCACCAAAATATGTGCACTCAAAAACATGACTCGGTAGCCTGGGGCAGTTGAGTCATCTTTGGCAAGAACATGGACCCCTGTCCTTGCCACGGGGTGAATCTCCACGTCACTCTCACTCTTGTGGAAGTAGCTAGTCGAGAGGAGGCGATACACAAGGGCGGTCCTGCTCGCTTGAGAGTTGGACTTCACGAAGAGTGGTTGGCCGGTCCTAGGGCCTTTCTTTTGTATTGATTCTAATCTGGTGCTTTGTGACCATTGTGGTTGAAATAATTATATGACCCAAAGGGTCACTAGTCACTATTCTCCTATTTGGATTTCGAAGATTCCAATATTGTATGGGTTGACGATTGTTCTCATTGATGCTTCTATTGAGTTGGAGTTATTCTTCAAATTGTTGGATGATGACTTGTGTTTGGAGTAACATCAACGGGTGAGTGTGAGATCATGATGGGCCAAACAGTGGCAATGGAGAAAAAACTTGCTGGATGAAGAAGTGCAAACATTTAGACTAATATTTAGATTTGGATGGAAAGGGTGTTAATATTTCTATCTCAAATATGGATTCCCTCCAAAAATTACTTAGGATTACCTCATATTTAAGCAAGTGGGACCCCTAAAACTTGCCAAAGAAACTTGCAAAACCACCCATTTAGTGTTATCCTGAAATTTTTTATAATTTCATCCTTGAAGCTGACAGACTTTTTTTAACTAAATTTAATCAAATGAAAAGGGTTTATAGAGGAAGTTATTAAGATTCTAAAAGCATAATATATGCCTCATAATAATTTTAATAAGTAATTATTATTAATTTTCTACATATGCTATGTCTGATTTCCTGATAGATATACATATTGAAAAACATCCATAACTTTCAACATATTAATCTTTTCTTAAATACAAAAGATGCGTAACATTCTATGATTTATTGGGTATACATTAAAATTTAAATTTTTTTATTTTCATATATTTTTGATCAAGTTAGGTTGGCTGGAAAATTAATTTTTAATATTTTAAAAGAGTCACTGTAAAAAATTCATAAATAATTATTTATTTACTTAAAAAAATTTAAAAAAATATGTGTCACATCCACTCATGTGTCCTTTATTTAAATCCAAATCATGGAGGAAAAATATTAACTTTTTCTCATACTTAGGTTGGCTGCAATGACACATACTTTTTACATTTTTCTAAAAATTTTAGTAGTGCTTCATTGAAATATCCAATTTTCACCAATCTATTCTTAAAGTTTAAAAAAAAAAAGTAGTATCCCATTAACTGCATTTAATTTGTTACAACTTTTATTACTATCTTATTTCTAGATTGTGGAAATAACTCATTCAATTTTTGACATGAAGTTACTTAAGTCTATTTTTCACATTTACATTGCAACTTAGGGATAGTGTTTGGCCCATCATGATCCTGCACTCACCCCAACCTATGTTGTTATTCTTGAATTGTTTGTTGATCATGTTGTGGTCTAGGGTGAATTTCCTCAATCTCTTCGAGGATTTCCCTTACCCACTTGCCTCTAAACCCAGGGCACATTCATGAGCCCAAACTAAGAGAGAGTTGGTTGGAGTTAACCTTGATTTGACATAGAGTTTGACTTAGGGTTTATGACCTAAAGTTTGACCTTGCACTTGACCTTGTGTTGGAATCAAGGGTTTTTGATCTTCTTGTAATACTAATGTTTTTGTACTTTTTTTTGTTTTTGAATGCATGCAATCCTATTGAATGCAAAACAATATTTTTGTGTTTTTTTAGATCTTTATGAAAGTAAAGTGCTTTTTAATCTAGGAATTGAAATATGTATGCAATCTAGAATGTATTTAACTAATGCAATATGATCTATGTTTTTGTTTGATTTTATGGATATTTGGATTAATTACTCTAAGAAATTAAATTGCTTTGAAATAAACTAAGCTAAAGAACTTTGAAAGCAAACTAATCTAACATTACAAATCTTATTTAACCTATCAAGGAAATTGCAACATTAAATTACTATTCCCAAGAGCAATTTTAGATTTTTCTAATTACTATAAGAAAAAAACACTAAAAAACCTAGAATATGAGATGTGTGAGCCTCCACTACCCTCAGGAATCCTTGTTTCAGCAACCTCTTTATCCTCTTGCAGTAGCAGGGATATCCTATTGGTAACAACAGGAAAGGGATGCAAAAGAGATTTTGAAAGATTGAAATGTGAGCTCAATGTGAGCTAGTGAGCACTATGGCTTGCAAATGGGCAACATATCAATGAGATATGAAGCTTTTGGGAAAGTTTGGATGAAAAATCAAAGAAATAAAAGGCTTGAATGTCATGTATGAGCATATGGATGCTAGTTGGAGAGAAAAAATTGTAAAGACTGGATGCACAAATGAAATTACCTCCCTTTGTTAGGGTTAGTCAGCAGAAGATATCAATTAAATGTAAATAAAGATTAAACAAAGGAATGAAAATACACAGAAATAATAACAGCGAGAGACAATTTTTAACATGGTTCACCCAAACTCGGGCTACATCCACCAACAGAAAGTCCAATATTATTATCCAGTAAATCAAACCAATTACAACTAGCAATCCCTGTAACTCAATACTGTTGCAAATGCTACAATATAATATCTGAATGGAAACCCTAACCCTTACTCACTTTTATCAAGCCTTATCCTACCCCTTGACCCTGTCTTGGGGGCACTGCCCCTTGACCTCGTTAAATAATTTGGGGGGAAACCGTGCCAATAAAAGTAGGGAAAATTTAACCTCTAAGTCTAATTAGGCTCCATATAACAACACCCTTTGTGCTTAAGGGAGGAGGATATTTATAGGTTGAAAGAGGTCATGAGAGGTTGGAAAGGATGGAGAGTTAAATCCCTTGATTGGAGAGTTAACTCAGATGACCAAGGAGTGAACTGGGCTAATTAGGGAGTGAACAAGCCAATATAGCTTATCACTGAAGCAAAAATGGATTTAGCATGAATGCATGAGTTGACAAGTTGAGATAAAAAGGAGATAATTATGCATGCTTGGAGGCTTAGAATAGTTTGTTAGAAATTAAGATCTTAGGATACTAATCATTATAAACAAGATATACATGTGGAAAACCCTTTCGGGTAAAAAACCCCATAAAGCATCATTTTATTAAAACACTTACAAAATGTAGTTTATTAAAGAATACACTAAACCTAGGGATATACTCCTCTACATACTTCCACATGGCCAATAATACCTCATGTGCATGGTGATATAATTCACTATAAAACTCCAAATTCACACACACTCTCAAATGAGAGAGAACCTCCATAAATAAAGGAAAAGGGGTGGCATAATACGTAAAGGGTATTAGTCACACCTATTCAAAGAAACCATTTGTAAATAATTAATAATCTAATAGTTATTACATTATTAATTATTAAATGGTATATGCTTTATAACATAAGGTTTTATAACCTTATATTAGAACATTATATAAATGTTATAAGGGTATGACCCCTAATAACATTATGTTCCAACACTCCCCCTTAATGTTAATAGGGGCATCACATGTCAATTTCTATAAAAGAACAAAATGAAGTACACCCCAGTAACGTAGGTCTTCGTTGACAGTGATAAATAGGGACACAAATATATGCCAAAATGAAGAGCATGTATTCTAGACTACATGAAAGTCATCTTGTCACAATTTATAATCCCGTGTCCTAATAAATGATGCAAGGTCTTACAATGTTTCTGTTGGAGCCCAAAACTCCTCAATCCAACCCCCCAGGTTCATTACATAATGCCCGTAGGTCTTACATATTAATACAATTCTTTTACAAGTGCAAGATTTATAGAGAGAAGAATTTTTAATATGCCCATAGGGCTTACATATAATACAAGGAGTTAACCATATATAATGCCTTGAGGTCTTACTTATTGCCTTTTAGGTCTTACATAGAGCTGCCATTGTTATGTTAGAAATGAAGGTGTAAACCACACGATGAAAATCTAATTCAAACCTTATTATCCTCTAAACAATGTAGAATCAATGGAGATTGCAGCAGAAATTAAAACCCACTACACAGAAATAACAAGCATTAAGAACAGAACACATAACATAGTATGTAACGTGGAGAAAACCCTTTTGGATAAAAAACTCCACTAAGAAAAGAGGCTCCAAGTTGTATTATCTTCAAATATATGAGATTACAATACATACACTTCCTCTCTCCTTCAATCTTCAATCTAGGGGCACATGTTACTCTCAACTCTGATAAAAAATGTAGTACAAATATCCTTATAAAGGGGGTTGCCTTCTAGGACAAGATAACTGACAAAATATCGATCATCAGATTTATGACATAATGACGAATGACCCATATTAACAATAATAAAATATCAAATAAAATGTGGTTTTGGGGGTGCTACCTCCAAACCCCTGTTGGGGCCCGTGGCCCCTGAACCTCTCATTGGGGGGATGATCCCCCCAGACCCCTCAAAGGGGGGAAACCCCCTATGAACCCCCATCACAAACGAATGAGCGTCGAGGACCGAATATAAACATGTAGCTGAAACAAGACCGCTGCTGGTGAAACCTTTCATCCCTTATGGGTCATTTACAAACAATATTAGGAGTAATTAATTACATAGGATTTACAAGGTTGATGGCACCTTAATCCTAACATGTTAGACATACTCTTTCCCCCTTAATGGAAATTCCTTACATCTTGAGGCATTAAAATGCCTAAGGTCTTATTTTATGCCTTTGGACTTACATCTAGAGGTGCTAAAATCATGTACACTCCCCCTCAAATCCCGAGGTGTTAGAATGCCTAAGGTCTTATTTTATGCCTTTGGTCTTACATCTAGAGGTGCTAAAATCATGCACACTCCCCCTCAAATCCTAAGGTGTTAGAATTCCTAAGGTCTTATTTTATGCCTTAGGTATTACATCTAGAGGCACCAATGTCATGCACACTCCCCCTCGATGGTCAATCATTGATTTGAATTTGGAGAATTTGCTACTGCATAGAGGCTTGATGCTATATTGCATATATTTTTTTTATGATTACTAGGAGCCTAGCCCAAATCTTCTAGACATAGTATAGCTGCCATCTAATAATCATTCTTACAAAACTAAAGAATAATATTAGTATGGAAGGACTTTCCTTTGAAGGTAGTGCCCATGAACTTCAAATGTGCTTTATTTTTGGAAAAAGGAGTCTTGAGTAAGAGTAAATAGCTTTATCATATAATAAGGTGGGACTTGTAATAGCACCTAGATGAAAAACATTTTCAATAATCTCCTAAGCACATTGATTCTTTTGTAGTGACTTTGTAGTCATCTTTTGATTAAAGAGCTATAGAAGATAGTTGTTTAGATATTACTCCATCCATGTGATGGTAGTCGCACCATATTTTGAAGGCATAGATTGAGGTATATGTCCTATCAATAAGGTTACCAACATATTTAGTAATATAATAATCAATAAAATTTATTTTTCGTGCAAAAATAATAAAAGCCCATAATTAAATAATTAAGTCAACATATAATATGCTATGACAATACAAAAAAATGATCTAACAATATTATTAAGGAGATCATATGGGATTTTCATAAGTATAAGTATGTATAATTTGTCATGTTTCTACAAAGAAAAGAAATAGTTATCCTACTAAACATATAGTAATGATCCATAAAAAATTAAAGCAAGCGGTTAGATATCCTTTCCAAGCTTGCTCCCCGGACAATGTATTAGGGCAACAACCACCCATTACAAGTAGGTGCTTTTATACCAAACAGTTTTAAGTTTTTATAGAAAATATTGACTTCCTTATTTATGAAAAATCACCTATGTATTCCATTAAAATAATGTTGTAAAAATAATTTGATCATTTGTATGAGATTTGGGAAATTTCAATGAGCTACATTCAGATCCACTATTAAAATGAGATGAACATAAACACATGATACATGATGCATCTTAAATAGGATGGACAACAAAGAATGTTTATATGCAACTAGCTCTATTCTCTTAAAGATTTTGGAAAAATGAATTTGAGAGAAATGCATCAATATTCAATCTTTTTAGTACTCTGACAAATCTAATTCATAAAATGATTTTAAAAAAAATCTAAGTCTTTGAGAATCAACATAACTCTTATGATATTTTTGTGCTTCATTGAATTGCATCTTGATGTATACCACTTATTTCTTCTTCTAACTCATGTTTAATCTGACATCTTGATTCTTAGGGTTCTTTCTACTCAATAGTGTCTTATATGTCAATAGTATAATGTCTTCATATGGTGTCATCCCGAGGGACAAAAATCACTATTGTATGATAACACCACCAAGAGAAACCTCAACTTTATTACATTTGTTGATCTATATAATGTATATAGTCAATATATCTCTAGACACATGGTTTGCCTTCATTATTTGTTCGTGTATCTTAAAAGGATATGTGGTCCTAAAATTTAACTTTAATACTTTAAGTTTGTCGAAAAAAAATTGTTCATGAGTTCAAATATTGGTTGAATGTTTTACCATTATTAAACTTACACACACACATAATAGGTTGATCAGGTAACAAGATTTGTTTGAACCAAAAGACCAAGAAGTAAGGCGAAGCCTAGTCTTGAATGATCAAGGAAGTTGAAAATGATTTAAGGCGAGTCATGACTATTGACCATTGATATTATTCAAGTATTGTCCATATGCTATTGGAGGGTCCCATATATTGCAATTGGAATTTCACCTTGATTTTGTGTTTTTAGAGATTGTTTCAAGGAGTTATGAGGATTTTCATTTTAAAAAGAAGTTTGCTTTTTTTATTGACCTTATACTTAGAATTGAAGCTCCATAATTGAAAATAATATCAAAATATTTCCTACCATTTAAGATGATAGGTCATCACAATGATGGATATGACAAAGTAAAAAGTGATAAATTAGTGAGCCCATATTCTAAATATTTCATCATATATTTAGTGATGGATGTACCTTAATACTTAGCCCAAGGATTGAAGAGATAGTATATGTATTTGTTTCCTCTTTTAAACAAGTAGGTTAAATTACTACACACTAACTACCAAGATTGATTAGGTCTGAATGTGTTCTTTACAAAAAAAATTATAATGAATGTCATGAAGGCCTAAAAAATTTGTGAGATGATTGGGGGTGACAAAGAATATTTGATTACAAGTTGAAAAGCATAGAGAAATATTCTATGTTTATGACCTAGAAATGTTGGTACCTATTCATGTTCGTTAAAATAAAGAATTGAGGTAAAATGTTAAGAAAATACTTCACCAAAGCTTGAAATTTCTTGTTGAAAAGGATTTCCCATAAGTCTTAATCTTTGAAGACACGACATGGGATAGACCAATCACTATACAAGTGGATATGATACAAGATGGTCCTTGTGAATTTATTCTATGCATTCGATTCTCGCCATTGTTCCACCTATTGAACATGTGCCTACATATCATTAGATAATTGCTATATAATATAGCTAATTACTAATTTAATGTTGATTAATTTAGATTACCTATATTACAATTTTTGTAAGATCCATTAAATCTAGTGAACTATAGAAAAGGAGAAAACTAACATTTTTATTAAAGTAGCTTACATTAATATCCTTCACTAAAAATATATAACTTTCTTTTTTTAAAATGATACTAATCTCATTTTATAAATCATATGAATTCTTTTTATTAACCCTTATCTTCATATAAGGATATTAGTTTTTTTTTAAATGTTAAAAATTATTCTTTTAAAAAATATGGCTCTCTCTTTTTTAATTAGATTTTTTTGTTAATTTTTAGATTTTAAAAGAGATTTACTTATTATAAGTCATAGGGATATGAACTTTTTATTAAAGCCTATCTTTCTTTTTAAAATGATTCGTATCCCTTTCCTTAAACTAAAAGGGATGCGATTCATATGCATGTAAAATTTTTAGTATAGGATGCGACCTTCCATTGAAGGTGGCAACTTTCAATATGGAGGAAGCGACATTATTAGTGGCTTATGTTTTTATTTTGACTTAGTTTTTTTAATATTAAAGTGAATGCCTTTTAATGATAGGACATGACCTTTTAACATAAATTTTGGTTGAATAGGTATATGATGAAGCTTTGGTCAAAATCAAGACAATAACTTTTTTTTAGGGACAAAAGTAAATGAGGTGGTGAGAGGAGAATACATTTACGGAAAATATTATTTGTATTCTATAATAAATACATATAAACTATAAATAACTTATATATATAGAGGTAATTTTAAAAAAATATTTGAGTTTCAAATATATGTATTAAATTTTGACTATAGGCTTTGAAATTATGGGGTAACGCACATAATTCGTGTGGGAGAAGGGTGACAAGGGTCATGACAGATGACTATTTTCCTCATGTTAAAGGCATGTATTTTGAATTTTATAAAGGTCATTAATCTATTAAAAGAAGTACAATTTTCTATGAAAAGAAGTACTTTTAAAAAGTTTTGTGATTTTAATAATATTGTAGTTTTAGGAATAATAGAATAATTTTTGAATTAATTATGACATATAATAATAAAAATAATCACACATCACTTAACAATCAAATAGATGGCAATCACAATCCTATGCTATATAAATATGTTAGAGAAAAAGATTAGTATGAAAATTCTCTCAGATATTATTTGTTAAAAAAAATTAGAATTTCCTACTTTTTTTAATGAATTGATTCTTAAAACAATAGAATAGGCAAACCAGGTGTCTTTCACAAGTGTTGATTGAACATAAGGAGATTTTCCATCAAGTTCTACACATCTTCTAGTATAACCTGTTGTTTTGTATGGGAAAAAAAGGGGTTAGGTTGTTGGTTGTTTTAATGGTTTAAGTGTAATCCTCATTTTCCAACAAACATTCCAAGGGCTTATCAACTAAGTTGAATCTCCACTAAGAGAGAGCAATCACCTATCATGTTGGGCAGCCACTTGGGAAGCTATGACTCTTGGATGTATCAAACAATGTCTCTATAGATAATGTTCAATTATGCTAAGAAACCCTAATTATGCAAATCATTAAGCAAATTATCAAATTACGACAAATCCTTTCAGACTGAGGTAAAGGACAGAGATATTTAACTTAATGTTTTTCAAAGTTCGGAAGGCCGAAAAGTCAGGGACACAGGGACTAGCGCTCAAGTCCAAGGTACATGTTTCTTTGTGGGATCCTGATCTACTTCCAACACTATTCTGCACTGCAACTTCAATTTCTAGAGATTCCACTGCAAAGGACATGGGGACTAGCGCCCTAGTCTAGGAAAAGTACCAGTGTCCTGCTTCTTTTTAGATCCTGAATCCTTTGTGTCTACTACTCCTTCCTATAACTCCACTCCACAGGACTTGACACTTGTAGCCTTCAATCACAAGGAGTGTGGGAGGGGGTTGTGGTGTTTAGAGGCTTGCCTCGGTCAAGCCTCAGAGAGACATTCAAGTCTTTCAAACACCGTTGTCAGATGACAGTGTGTATCCTAACAAGATAGAGACAAAAATCTAAATGATAAATGATTGAAAACACAATAGATATCACCTTGTAGTGAAGATCTCATGGAAGGAAGATGATCTTCATGCCATGAGGAGATGGATGCCAAATCTATAAATACAAACACAATAACAACAAAGTACTGCTCTGTAACACAATGAATGCCTTGAATCACTTTCACAGAAGCTTGTTAATTAAAATGTCCATCTAGTTTGCAAATGAAACCTAATCATGCTTATATATACAACTACAAAGATTCTTGCTAAGAATTTCGTAATCTAAACTTTGGATGTTGGCATAGGACCTAATTAACGGTCATGAGACCAACATTTAAAATTAGGGCAAACCCAAAATAGGGTTGGACTAGGGCGCTAGCACCCAAGTCCACCCTGCCATTTTTGTTTAAGATTCATCAAAGTGCAGCCCCCTAGGTCCTATTTGTCACAAGACCCAAGGATTTTCTCATCAGGAGTCAAATATAACATGCAAGATACTCTAAATACACTAATAGGACCTGGGAGCTAAACCTTAATAGGAAAAAGCCCCCAAGGTTACTTTTTTCTAACATAACACCTGTAAAAATGATTAGTATAGTCTAACCTACTCTAATACCATGTTAGAAATTAAGATCTTAGGATACTAATCATTATAAACAAGATATACATGGGGAAAACCCTTTCAGGTAAAAAACCCCATAAAGCATCATTTTATTAAAACACTTACAAAATATAGTCTGTTAAAGAATAGATTGAATTTGGGGATGTACTCCTCTACATACTTCCACATGCCCAATAATACCTCATGTGCATGGTGATATAATTCACTATAAAACTTTAAATTCACACACTCTCAAATGAGAGAGAACCTCCTTAAATAAAGGAGAAGGGGCGGCATAATACCTAAAGGGTATTAGTCACACCCATTGAAAGCAACCATTTGTAAATAATTACTAATCTAATATTTATTAGATTATTAATTATTAAATGGTATATGCTTTATAACATAAGGTTTTATAACCTTACATTAGAACATTATATAAATGTTATAAGGGTATGACCCCTAATAACATTATGTTCTAACATAGTTAACTCTATGTTTAGACCAAAAACTCATGCAAATAGGAAGAAAAATGAGTCAAAATGGAGCTTTTTCGCATCCAAATCTTAATTTTTTATGCAGTTGGAAAAGATGATAGGGTCACCCATGGGTTAGCCCTTTTTTTAGTCCAACTTGCCCAGGGGTGACACATGGGTGACCCTCAGATGGGAGGTCCTGAATTGGAAATTGGGGTTGGATTGGAAATTGGGGTTGGAGATTGCCAGTCAGGTGAAAAGGAGATGAACTGCCTCTGGAAACTAGTCGAAAGGTGGTCAAAATCCAAATCTCCACTTACAAAAGTCAAATCTCCCAAGGGAGATTCTAAAATAATAGGGGAGATTTTTACTCATTGACCAGAACTAAAACTTGAAAGTTGGAGATGGCTTGGGAGGTCCTCTAGAGGGCTCTTAGGGGTGGGATTAGATGAAAAACACTAAGGAAAGGTATGATCACAACAAATAGATGAATACAAGGATTAGGGATGAATTCACAAGCATAGGAAATATGAATCAACAAGTGTCAAAAAGCATCAAAAGCGGGGAAAAGGTTAGTACGACAAAGGGGAAACAATGAGAGGAGGGAAACCCCAAATTCTACCAAGAGAATCACTGTTGAGAAGATGTTATTTCATTCTTGCATGTATGTGACAAGGATTATGAGTCAGTCCTCGTGGAGGCTGTGCGTGATTTTGGTGCTTACAGTTTCCCAAATTCATCAATGTGGTGGAACTGTCTAATCATCCACCATAATCAACCTCTTTCTTTAACTCCCACTTTCTATGGAAAAATATTGTTTAAAAAGGGCATTTAGTCATTTACTAATATGCAACACTTTCCCATTCTTAAGTGGAAACCTTGGTAGTCACTCAAGAAAACATTTACTTTGTTTAACAATTAAAATATAATGATCACTAGTAAATCCATTACCAACCTTGTTAACGATGATCTCATCATCAAACTCTAACAATTTTCCATGCAAATTCATTAAAGATTAACGATGGGCTAGCAAATAGCATTTCAAAGTGTCTTTATCATAACTTATTTCCAATGTTCCCTCTTGTTGGCTATCTTAACATGAATTTAACTTGAAAATTCAAGGAGTTTATGTGGACTAGTCTCAACATGACCATTTGAAAATCTAAAGTAGATGCATCTTCTCAGCTTATTTCTTGAAGATTGCTCTACCACAAACTCTAAGTTTGGAATCACATAGAATTTATCAAACATGTTAACAATGATTACTCTTTATTCAAACATAAATAAATAATTAAACATACTTTATGTACATGTAAGGAAACCAAATTTATGTGGTACACAATCCAATCTAATTTCATAGATCTCTTCCCCTCTAAACTCATGTGGAAACATGCACTACTTGGTCTGAACATGTCACATAATGTTATTATTGAAACATTTAGAAGGATTACTACTATACATACATGGAGCAAAAGATGCATTACTTTTCATAATCATGAATAGTTTCTTGTAAGATTTGTGATTTAAAAACTCTACTTCAGCTTTATTCTATAGATCTCTTCCTTTTCCAAATTGATGAATTTTTTCTTGACACTAACAACTAAGCTCACACAACATATGAAAATCATTGAACTATAGATCTCTCAATTTTTTGCCAACTAGAGTAATATATCAAATCAATTTCAAGATCTTAATTCTTTTTTTGATACTTTTTTTGAACTAGGAGGTGCGTTTTCGCATAAGGAAATGTTAGTCACTAGGTTTATCACATGTTTACTATTCATTGTATACTTTTAAGCATGGAAAAAAAAAATGTCGACCATGGAAATCTATTATTGACTTAATTTGTCTTTTCCAAAACAATTCAAATAGGAACAATATGTGAGGTAAAATCTCTCTTCAAATTATAAGGGGAAGCTCCCAATGATCAAAACTAATCCTAGACACTAAGCTATAGACAAAATATACAATTATGAACACTATACAATATTTTTTTAGGCAATTTTCAATAATGAAATAACTACCTACCTATCTTTTTACCTCGAGTAAAAGCACAAGATTTGTAACAACTCATCCCCATAAGTGAGATTTTATAGATTTAATGAATGAAAGTGGCTAATTCTAAACACAACACCTACCTATCAACTAAAAGAAAAAACCAATAAGTGAATGTTCATAAGATTTTGAAAGGGATAATAACTTTGACAAACAACAACACTTGATCTCGAGAATTAAAAAGCTACGTTGCATTACAAAGCTAAAACTAGGTAGACAAATAACCTCAATTTGCAAAGCTTTTTTTTATTAGTAAGCATGATCAATTTGCAAAGCTTAACACTATAATCCACTTTCAATTCAATTAGTGAAACAACACCCACAATAATTTAGACATAAGAATAATAGATTAAACAATAATTTCAATAGTATCAACTATCATTAATAAATATTATGCTCCAAGAAATTATTTATAAGGTTACAAAACATCTAATTTTTGGGATTTAGGATAATTAATCTATCCCAAATAGTAATTTTTTAAGTGGCAAATCTTCACCAATTGGCAAATAGTTCATATCTACAAATTCAAATTTGGTGAATATATTATAACTAGAGGGGGCCAAATCACCTGAATTTTACGAATTATCGGTCAAATGCATTTCAATTTGCCACCGTCTTATTTTATGGGGCATTTGTAACTAATATTTTACCACAATAAACTATGTGTTTCTAACAGTGATTCACCTTGAATTTTGGAGGCATGTTTTAATTTACCCACATATTCACCAATAGTATTAAAAGTTCACCATGTATGAGGACCCATTTCACCAATACCATACTAACTTGATGCTAATATGAGGGCCATAATCACCTTAAAAATTACAATGTAGTGTTTGATCAAGGTCTGATTCACCCAACATTTATATGCATCATTTTATAATCACGCGAGATTCTCCAAATTATTACTCTACCGCTTAAAAACCCCACGGAATTCACCAAATATGGATTGATATATATACAATTGAAACTCTGATTAATCTCTTACACATTTTGTTCTACTCCAAGCTCTTGTTTCATATCATAGGAAAGTTAAAACTACATGCATTAGCAAGTCAGTGAAATCTTAAAGGTAAGTGATCATTTCTTTACAGTGTTATAAGATTCCTCTTAACTATTTATCTCTTTTCCAAATTTATTCCATTCTTACAAATGATATTAAGTACCTAGGGAGACATCTAGGACCCAGGGATCTATATTCTATGATTCCTTCTTAAACAGAAAGACATTTTTTGGCAGCTTTTATTTCATGAGAGATGTTGAGCAGGAACAAGTTTCCTGAAAGTGGTGAAGGGAGATCATCAAAATGCAGAAACATATTGTTGTTTGGCAATGTTTGTGGTCCACCATATGGAGGTACAACATCAACACTTGTACCATATATTAATTAACAAGGAAATAACTCAAAGTAAGATCAAAATGAGTTCATTAACTTGGATGAAAATGCCATAGATGATGTTCCATGAGATACCCAGGGTAGTGAGAATAATAATATGAATAAATCAACCTTAATAAGTGAAAAATGAAAATGTAGATCCTACACAAAAGGCAAAAAGAAAGCCAAATAAAAAATGGGGCGTGAGTGGGATATGCCAAGGAATTTTTAAATTGATTAGGTGTCAAAGTACCCATTCATTGAACTAGTGGAGAATGTAAACAAAGATGAACCTCCAATAGAATGCAAGTGTAAGATTTACAATTGGAAATATCATAGGGACAAAAAGTTACAGCTAAAACCTGACACTATAGAAAAACATATTGGTAAAGTTTATGAAAAACAAATCATAGACGGAAAGGAAAAATCAATGATAAGATGGAAAACAAATGAAGAATGTCTTCATGTTAAAAATTCCTTCAAATATGATGTGCATATGGAAAGAAAGGTGAATCTTTCCAGATGTGGAGGTTCAATTGAAGCTCAATTTGGAAAGATGATGGGAGAAGCACAAATGGTAAAAATTGTTCAATTGAGTGTTGTTTTTCATATTTTGACCAGAGGGCATCCTATAGAAGACTACCCAGAATATAGTAGTTTATTATATTTTATGGGTGTCCTAACTTTCCTAACACACATTGGTCAACAAAAAGTGGATGGGAATGGGCAAGTTGTCTTGCTAAGGTGGAAAAACAAGATTTATAGGAAAAAATAAAAGAGTCAAATTTTATTGCATTATCTTTAGATGAAGTTACAATAGTAGATAATACTTCTTGGGTATGTATGCATGTGTATACTGTAGAAAAACATGTCCACCAATCTCATCTACTCTATGTTTATAAAATGAAGGAGAATGTGACATTGCAAAATCTATTTGAACTAGTTAAGAAATTTTTGAATGAAATTGGATGCATGGATGAGTACACAATTGCCAAAAAGTTGGTGTGTGTAGGGGTTGATGGAGCTTCAGTAATGCAAATTCATAGGAATAGTCTTTACATAAAGCTACAAACTTCTTTTTCACCATACATGATAGCCATTCACTACGTGGCCCACATAATGAATTTACCATTTAAAATTGTGAGAAAGTTTTCTATAGTATCAAAAGTTGAAGATCTAGTTCGCAAGCTTTACTCATACTTCTACCAAAGTCCTAAACGATTTTTGGGATTTTAACATTTTGCTAAGGGAATAACTGCAAGAAAGAATCTTCTTAAGGATGTTGATACCAGAAGGATCTCCTTGCATGAATTATAACAATGAGTTTTTTAGAATATCAATCCTTGATTGGAGTAATGTACGAACATTGCCTCACAATAGACAAAGCTCCTAACCTCTTACATAGGTTAAGTGGCATAGAGACACTCTTAACTTTATCTGGTATTCTTCCCATGCTAGAGGAAATGAACATTCTTGTGAAAAAATCCTAAGAAAGGACTATGTATATTTTAGAATATACTAAACTACATAAAATGATATGCATGACCCTCGATAATCTATATCTATTAGAGGAATCATTCATAAGTCCAAAATTTAGTAGCTAGCGCTTGATGACAAATGTGAACAATCTTGCTATTTTTTTATAGTTTAATGCAAGTGGGGAGTTATGTGTCTCTAAACGGGGATATGAGATACCAATGCACCATTTTACCAGGGTCATATGTACTATCAAAGTACTTGTTACAAGGGAAGCTTTTGAAAACATTGTTAATTTTTAAAGTACTACTTTAAAGGATATTGTGAGATCTCTTTCCTCAGAGATTAGAGATCAATTCTCTCATGATGAACTTATTCAAGCCATGTCTGTTGTGTATGCTCAATATTGGGTAAACTATCAACTAACTTATTTTCATAACAAGATAAAGACTCTAGTATATCATTTTTTTTAAGTTCAAAATTCAATGAATAGCAAATAGAAGGAATTATTAATAAATCTAAGCTTACAAAGCAATCAGCCCATTTTTCAACATCAATGATGGAACAATTTAAACTCATGGAGAGTCCCAAGATGAATCGATAACAAATCTTTGGGAAACCTTAAGTCAGAGTAAAATATTGTGTGATTCAATATCAGAATATTTCAAACTTGTTGATTTATGTCAAATGATGATATTGGGGTTGATGGAGAATGAGAGATTTTTCAATTCATTGGGGTTCTTGAAATCAAAGATAAGAAACAAATTTGATAAGAATTTAGAAAATTCCTTGAGGATGTATACAACTAGGTATGATAACTGAAGTTTTCCTTTTGAAAGGGTACTCACAATCTAGAGGTCCATATGTGAATGAAGAGGGTTGTGCAACACTTTAAACCATATTGGCACATATGATAGTGACACAATGAATAACACATGTAGTGGTAGTGATGAGATGCACACTTAAGTGGACATATGTAGAGTGAAGAAAATGAAGACTAGGATCAGAATGGCCCTCAATCTCATGGTCAAAGTGAGGAGATGATTTGGCAAATGGAAGAGATTTAGCACTTACTAGGTATTTATAATGTATTTCATATTCCAAAATCTAAATTGTTTGTTGATGATATTTTATTTTTCTATCACTGAATCCTGATATACATTTTTCATTTTTCATTTAAAAATTAATAAATTGACATACTACTATTTTTCAATGTTCCATTTTAGAATCTAAATTTTAAACATTGTTTTCAAATTTGATTTGATTTTATCATCTAAATTTTACATATTTTTTAATTTCCATTTATTAATTAATATGTATTAATAATTTCATATTATTATTGTGTGATAATGATAAGTGGTACATGCATTCAACTAAATGCATACTAACAACAATAGCATATACAACATTAGCAAATGTTTAATGTGTTTATAGAAACCAAAGTTTTCTTGAATTAAGCATTAGCAATTAAATAATGCAGATAATTTGAACACATAAATGGATTTGAGTCTTATATTGATTTTTAAATGAAGGAATTCAATGTACATATCTAAATATTACAATATCTTGCTCAAAAATAACTATTCACAAAGACTTAGTTGGAAACTCATATTATCAAATCATTCTATCAGCTTTTGTAGCATGCTCCATTGTTCATCTGATGGAAGTGCAATTTGTCTAACTCATAGTATCTGACTTGTAAATTTGTTAACAATTCATAACTGACAATGGAACATAAGTTTTGAATGTATCAAACAAAGTTACATTCAAGGTTGTCAATGGTTTGATAGAATCCACAAAGTTTGCCTCATCTAGCTTCTAAGGAGACTGGTCCAAAGCCAATTTCATTATATCCTCCATCTTCTTTTTGAAAGCATACTTTCCAATGTATCACTCTGTTGTGTCAAAATCCAATGGTAAACCAACCTCTTTCAAGTATTATACCTTTTTATACAACTTCCGCATCATTTTTGCAGCCTAATCCAGAAATTTTTGTGCTTCACCTAGCTTTGTACACTTCTAAATGATAGATGATGCCTTCATTGAGGCATCAATCTGATCATGAATTCCTTTGGATGCCAATTCATTGTCATTGATTTTGTAGATTGTTTACAAAATTTTCTTTGCAATTTTTTGTCTTGAAGTCGCGTTTCTATTGTCAAGAGTGTATTGTTTGAGCTTCATATTCTATACTGTCAAAACATCAATCAATCCAAACAATTCAGAAAAATCATCAGTCCTCTGCATTATTTCCTCCCAAATGTTTTGTTTTATATGCCTTATTATTTTACAATCAAATTTAGATACTCTATTTTGGCAATACGTTATTTCATTTTCTACTTTCTTCAACACTAGTTGTAGTTTTTCAGTGTTTCTTCTCTCTTCCTCTATATTATGTTTCCACAAATCTATTTTTTATTTTTGTTTGTCTAGTTTGACTTGTAATGTCTTTGCTAAGGCATTGGCTTCTATCAGCTTTTTTTGTAATTTTTTCTAAATTGGCTCTTTCATTATCATAATTCTTTATGCTTTTATCTAACCTTTGCCTCAATTCATTCAGTTCCACCTTTATCTATTCATTCTCTTTGTTTGTAGATGTAGAGCAACTTTTTTATCCTTTTCTATAATTTATTGCTCTTGTCATCTGTTTCTTTCCTCTTTGCTTTCTCATTTGTTCTAGGTCTACCTATAACTTTTCTATTTAATTCTCCAAACTATTTCTATTTGTCTCTTTCTTTAGCAATGATGTGTACACCACTTCTTTCTTTCTTTTTTATACATTAATTTTGTCAAAAAAATCATTCCAAAAAAATCCACTTGGACAGTGCTCACCTCATATTCAGAGTGATGCATCTGATCCTCTAGTTTATTTTGGACTTTGGGCACAACAATCATGTACTCCATGGTTTTTGTATTTGGGTCATATGTAGGCAATACCCTAGTTGTTGTAGGCCATGAAGTTTAAATAGTTGTACTCTCTAGCACTTGCTTCTTGTGTCTTATATTTTTCTACTTTCTTATTAAACTCAACTTTGTAATCAAGACCGAGGACTACTAACACAGTCGAGTGCTTGAATGGTGAAGGAGTACTTGCAATAGGATTAACCATTCCTATCTCAGTCACACTAACAATTGGAGGGGTGCCTTCTAGAAATAATTCCTTTGAAGTGGATATGGAGGTAGTTGGAACTGTCATAATCTTTTACCTCTTCAAAATTCCTTGATCATTGAGTTTCTATATAGTATCTTCTAGTATTGGCCTCTTTTGAGTATTTTGTTATTGCAACACTTGCTGAGTATCTTGAAGATCTGAAAACCCTTATGGTCTTGGTTGTGATTGTATCTAACTTTGAGGATTTCAATCTATAACAAATTGAACTATACCATCTCTCCTTTTATGCCCTTGTGCTTGATTATCAACTCCAATGCCTCGAAAGTCACCAAGTTTTCTAGGGTCTACCTATGTTACCACCCAAGTGTTGCCTTGTCCTTTGGACCCCAAACCACCACCTTCATAACCCAATTTTTCAACTATGGATACCCCTAAAGTATATTTTTGTTTTCTGGTCTCAATCAAACCAGATTTGTATGCATAGTATACACTAGGATCCAAGGGTTGATTTTCCCTATCATCATTAGACTCATCATTGGTTTCTTCAAAGGGATGCTTTATATTCCACAATTTGCTAAACTCTTCATATTCTGAGATCTCAAAGTTTGTAGTAGTTTTTGGATCACCTAGATCCTTCCTCATAGGCCAAAAGGCATTTATTTTTGTTTGTGTCCATTGTTCATTTATACAAGCTACTCTTAGAGATTGGTATTTTTTTAACTAGATGGTTCAGGAACTCTTTTATAAAAATTGTTGTACCTCTTGATTGGCATCTCTACTACTCTCTATGGATGTAATGCCATTATTTCTGCTAATAATTGTTCAAAAGTAATACCTTTCTTAGTAGTAGTTGCCTCCAATTTTTGACCTCATCCCAAGAATTCTTATTTTTCAACATTTCTAGAAAGGGTTTACTTTGATATTGAATTCTACTTCCAATTTTCTTATTGGCTATAAGCCTTGCCTTAATCACATCACATGGGTCATACTACCAGTGAGAGTCAACATCAAATCTAAAAATTTATAAAATTTTATGTGCCACAATGAATGCTTTTCTCTAGAATGTGAACCCTCCACATGAAAAAGGTAAGGAAATATACTCCTCTTTTGATGACTAACAAAGTATAGTTGATCAGCACAATTCATCTTCTATATATATTCCAATGTAAAAACCCTCTGTCACACGTGTAGACACCTAAAAATGACCATGTGTCCACCATCATTTTCAACATAGTACTAACACCACCTTTCATCCTAACATGTCTTATAAATTAATTAAATAGTTTATTATTTAATTAATTTATCCCTTTTCATTAATTCATTTTCCCTTATTAAATAAATAAATTTTATTTATTTATTTAAGAGGAAAATTTGCCATTTCCTCTTAAATTAATTAATAGATTCTATTTATTTAATTAATTTATCATTTTCTAACAACTTCCTCTCCATAAATTAATTAAATAATTTTATTATTTAATTAATTTACCCTCTCACATGTCCTCATCATTATCACTTGCCACAATTATTAAATAATTGATCCAAAATTAAATTAACTTTTTATCTCAACTATCCATTATCATATTACATCTTTTAATCTCAACCATTCACATAAAAGAATGCAAGCTAGAAATCCTTATCCATATCCTATAATCCTTGTTAGCATGGTGTGGACACTGAGAGGGGGGGTGAATCAGTATCTAATGTATCTTATCTTTTCTCAAAAATTAAACAAACATATGCTTCCAATATTTCAATGATTAAAACATTCATGAACTGAGTGCAATCATAAAACTAAAATGAGAAACTTTCAAACAAATTAAGGACATACTAGGTAATAAGACAGTAACACAATTTTGTCCTGAGTAGAAACCCTTTGGGGTAGAAACCCACTTGAAAAATTGCCTCATTGTCTTATTAAGAGAATCTCACTAATTACAGGCCTCACTGGCTTACAACATTGCCTCACTGGCGTATAACAATCATTACAATGAATCAAGTAATCACATACAAAGGGATACTCTATTTCTCTTTGCACCAAACTGATATAACATCAACAATGCATGTTCACACACTTGAACATACATCATTCATATTATATTAGGTTTTATATACAACATATTACATTCTGTCCAAGTCATTCTTTCTCTCTACAGACAGTTAGAGACTCATAACTGTAAACTAAAATTGACTGGTAGTTCACAACCGATCAAAGAGTTATATCAAAGAACTGCTCCCTGAATCATACTATAATATTCAAAATCTTTCCTTGTTAAACAATACCTAAGTATAACTAAACAGATAATCATAGTCAACAGATGTTTCAACTGTTTATAACTATTTGCACCAGAATAATTGTTTATAACTGTTTGCACCAGAATTTCAAACACCCGAGAATAGAATATATCTTATGTATTTATCATTAAACATGTTATAAAAGAAAATGATCTCTTTGTCAGGGTTCTATCAAGATGTTACAGACCCACAAGAGAGCCTAAAAAACTCTTTGCCATTTCATCTTTTCAAACAATAAGTCCTCAAAATATTAACAAAAATGTTTCAAAGTTTTATCAGAAAAAATAGCACAGTAATATTCGTGAAACCCTTAGCTGAAAAAGAAATTTCCACTTGAAACCCTAGACACCATTTGGAGACAGTTAACAAAGAATAATGCTTTAACACATTTAAACTCCAAAAATAAATGTAATCTCTGCTTATGTTTCAAACCCTAGCCAGCCGGAAACCATTATTATGTCCACAGAAAATAAAAAACCTTTAAACAATGTCAATGTTGAAATCAACCAAAGAAACTTCAAAGACTTTTATGCATTTTAATTCAAAAACAAAAACTGGAGAGAAGGCACTTGATAGCCGGTAGGAGAAACTGAAAGAATACAAGAGTACTGATGGTCAATAGAAATTACTCAAGTCTAACCAGCTTTGTCACCTCAGAAGATACCTCAGACGACTTCCTTCAAAGATTCATGCGGCCACTTTCATGTTCTTTCATGATTACAGCAAACTGAAATGAAACCCTAAGAAAGCTTCATGTTCGAAGCTCAAACTTTGCATAATGAGTGCCAAAAACTTTCTTTTGCCCGAGTTTAACTTATGCAACTAGTGTTACAGGTAAACCCTAACAAGACCGGTGACTAATGAAGAAGAAACTCATTCAATTTTCCTTGTTAAATTTGCACTGACCTATTCGGGAGGTAAACCACTAAAGCATGCTGATGAGGAACAAGTTTGTGATATTTACAACATTGAATATGCCCACTAGGAGATCAAATAAAAACATATCGTGGTCAACACTTGAAACCAACATAACAAAAATTACATGCCTTAGTCCTCATAAAATATTACAAGTATTTAAATGCCTTTACCACAATGCTCATGATATTAAACATTTGTGCCAAGAGAGAGGACTAGATTATAACATCTTGTCAAGGTGCCAAACTGAACATGTGCCAACCAACCATAGAACAGATTACAAGGTCAATATACCTGCTAACATAATGTCATAGTGCCACAGACCAATCTGTCTGTTAGGAAACCATCACAACTAAATGAGCCATGAAATGAATGAACCATGTGTACCAAGTTGTGTTTTGGTCATCAGGGACAACAACTGAGGGTCAATCTGTCTATTAGGAAACCATCACAACTGAATAAGCCATGAAATGAATGAACCATATGTACCAAGTTGTGGTTTGGTCATCAGGGACAACAACTGAGGGTAGGTCAACAAACTCCCTCTTTGTCCATGATGGGCAAAACATAACTTCCTCTCCCCCTTTTTGACATCAGGGCAAAGGGAGTAAAAGTATGCAAATGCCTGCAACATACATAAAGTCTGAAATGTGAAATATAAGCAAAATGTAAAAGCATACCGAGAGAGTTGCATGATGAAGCATCAATCTGAGCAACTGAAATAGAGTCTGAAAGGTCAGCATGATAAGCATGTAGTAGACAACAACTGAGGAGACTATCACTAATGCCACTGTTATAAGATACTGAAAAACCATCAGGGATCAGAAATATGCAATACACTCCCCCTGAAATCATGCTTAAAAAAAATTACTAAAGTGAAAGACAAGAGAAGACTCCAACTCTATCCCTTAGATATTCAAATCTGTCTTTTGGCAAAGGCTTAGTAAAAATATCAGCTATTTGATCTTTTATGGAAACATATTCAAGAGAAACATCATTAGCAAGCACCTTTTCTCTATGAAAATGCTATTTGATGGCAATGTGTTTAGTACGTGAATGCATAATAGGATTTTTAGAGATAGTAATGGCACTTGTGTTATCACATAAAATAGGCACAGGTTTAGATACTTCAACTTGAATATCCTGCAATGTTTGTGTCATCCACAGTATTTGTGTGCAACAAGCAGCTACTGCAATATATTTTGCCTCAGCAGTAGACAATGAGACAGACTCTTGCTTCTTGCTTTTCCAAGCAACAAGTCTACCACTCAAGAAATATGCTACACCAGAAGTACTCTTTCGGTCATTAGGACAACTAGCCCAGTCAGCATCAGTATAAGCAAGCAAAGTGAAATTGTTATGCCTTGGATACCATAGTCCATAATCAATAGTTCCATTAACATATACAAGAATACATTTAACAGCATTCAAATGAGTTTGTCTTGGTGCACTTTGATACCTTGCTGCCAAACAGACAACTTGCATTATATCTGGTCTAGATGTTGTCAAGTAAAGCAAACTACCAATCATAGATCTATATAGAGCTTGGTCTACACTAGGTGAATCTTCATCCTTTCCAAGTTTATAACTAGTTTCCATTGGTGTACCAACAGGTCTGCTACCATCCATTTGAAATCTTGCCAACATTTCTTTGGCATATTTGGTTTGAGAAATAAAAATACCTTCTAGAAGCTGAGAAACTTGTAATCCTAAAAAGAATGAAAGTTCCCCTATCATAGACATTTCAAACTCCTTTTTCATAACATCAAGAAATGAAAGTGATAGTTGATCATCATTACTACCAAAGATAATATCATCAACATAGACCACTACAATCAGAATATTGTCATTTTTAGTGATAAAATATAGATTGTTATCTGCTCCCCCTTTAGTGAAGCCTTGACTTTGCAAAAATTTGTCTAACTTTGAGTACCAATCCCTAAGAGCTTGTTTTAGACCATACAAAGCCTTTTTCAATCTGTATACATGATTTTCTTTGTCTGGATAGATAAAACCCTTTGGCTATTCCATGTACACTTCCTCCTCAAGATTACCATTTAAAAAAATAGTTTTGACATCCATTTGATAGACTTTAAAATTTTTATACACAAAGAAAGCAAGAAACATTCTAATGGCTTCTAATCTAGCCATAGGAGCAAAGGTCTCATCAAAATCTATGCCCTCTACCTGTGAATATCCTTTATAGACCAGTCTAGCCTTATTTCTAACAACATTTCCTTTTTCATCAAGTTTATTCCTGAACACCCATTTAGCCCCAATAATATTTTTGTCTTCGGGTCTTGGGACAAGTTCCCAAGTTTTATTCTTTTCTATCTGAGCTATTTCATCTTTCATGGCTTGCACCCATAGCTCATCTTGACTAGCTTCTACATATGTTTTAGGGTCTAACTGAGATACTAAACACATATGAACCTAATTGTTTGCTTGAGCAGTTTTCCTTCTAGTTTGTATTCCTAAATCTATATCACCAATAATGTGCTCATGTGGATGATTCTTTTGCAACAGTCTTTTAGACGGAGTATATGCAAAAGTTTTTGAAGATGTTTTAGGAGTTTTAGGACTTATAGGTGCTTCTTGTGATACCTCATGATCTGATCCTTCTTTAGATTTTTTTGAATTTTCCTGTATGCCAATTTCATCTTGAAAATTTTCTTGTATTGGTTGATTATAAGACTATTGTTCAACCTACTGTAAATTCTCAACAACTTTGATATTAGAACTTTCAATTATTCTTCTTAGCCTCTTATTATAGCATTTATAAGCTTTGCTATGTGTGGAATATCCTAGAAAAATTCCTTCATCACAATGTGATTCAAAACCACCTAAGTTATGCCCATCTCTTTTAATATAGAACTTCCTTCCAAAAATTTTAAAATAAGAGACATTTGCAGACTTACCATGCCAAAGTTCATAGGGTGTATACCTGGTTTTAGTCCTTAATTGAACCCTATTCAAAATATAGACCGCTATATGAACAGCTTCTTTCCAAAATGCATTCGATAGACATGCATCATGAAGCATAGTTCTAGCCATTTCCTTAACAGTTCTATTCTTTCTTTCAGCCACCCCATTCTATTGAGGTGTCCTAGGGGTTGCATATTTTCTCTTTATCCCATATTTTTCACAATAATCTAGAAAGGTGGTAGAGGTATATTCACCTCCTTGATCAGATCTTAAACATTTTAGTTTTAAATCTATTTCTCTTTCTACCATCTTTTTGAAAATCTTAAATCTATCCAAGGCTTCAGATTTGTGTTTGAGAAAGGTGACCCTTGAAGTCATCCTAGAATAGTCATCAATAAATAACATAAAATATCTTTCTCCATTTAGTGATCTAGTCCTTGTTGGACCACACAAATCAGTATGAACCAATTGAAGAGGCTCTATGGAAGAGTATTCCTTTGTTTTGTAAATGGCCTTTGTTTGTTTACCTTGTTGACATTCTTTATAGTCAAGATTAGCAGGTTTGGATATAACAGGCATGTTTCTAACATTTTTGTTCTTGCTGATTTTGACTAAGTTGTCAAAATTAACATGTCCTAATCTTCTGTGCCAAAGTTTCCCTTCCTCTAGCTGACTCATAAAGCACACATTATTATTCCTATCACTTGTATAACCATGTAAATTGTAGATATTTCCTTTTGTTCATAAATAAGAGGCAATAACTAATCCTGAGTTTTTAAGAATCTTGCAGCCTTGTGAAGTAAACACAACATCAAACCCACTATCACAAATTTGACTCATACTTAAGAAATTGTGAGTTAATCCTTCCACAAAATAAACATCTTCTAAAGTAGTCTTATTCTCTAAAAGAATAGTGCCTTTACCTGTAACTTGCATATAGTAATCATCACCAAACTTCACTGATCCTCTTGAACAACTTTCAAATGATGTAAATTTGTTTCTATCCCCAATCATATGATGGGAACAGCCACTATCAATTACCCAGATGTCATTTCTTTTATCATGAAAGGCAACTTCAACTATCATGGCATCATCTTTCTTGCTTATTTTTGGAACCCATATCATTCTAGACTATTTTGGAAGTGAATCAATTTCAAATTTGTAAAACTTGGCTATGTGTCCAAGTTTATTACAATGAAACACTTTAAATTGTTCAAGAAATTA